>CM043882.1:25176170-25885711 GCA_024034495.1 Camelina laxa
CGAAGCATGAACATTACAGTTGTATTGTAGATTTGATGTGTAGAGCTGGAAGATTAGATGATGCACTTGGTCTTATTGAAAAATGCCAATGAAACCGCTTGCCTCTGTTTGGGGTGCTTTACTGAATGGTTGTCGAACGCATAAGAATGTTGAACTCGGGGAACTAGCTGTTAAAAATCTTCTTGAGTTAGAGAAGGGAAATGCTGATGAAGAGGAAGCAGCTCTAGTTCAACTATCTAATATATACTTTAGTGCTCAACGAAATTCGGAAGCATCAAAGATTCGTGGGATGATAGATCAGAAGGGAATAAGAAAGGCACCAGGATGCAGTGTGTTAGAGGTGGATGGGAATGTTAGCACATTCGTTTCGGGAGATGTGTCACACCCAGTTATTCACACAGTGATTCATCTTCTGTCTGTTGATGCCTTGCAGATTCTGTAACACTCACTTTAAAGCTGCAGATCTTATCAGAGCACCTTTAACCAACAATACACACTAAAGGGTTGTCCAAAGGTTATGTGGGAATGGGGACAAGGATTACTTATGAAGGACCAAGATGAGCTTCTGAACTCGATGCAACATATGACCACCTAAAGCAGGAACTGGAAACTTATGCAAGGCCTGAAGAAATAGATGAGCCTCTCACGAGGGCCCTTGAGAGTAACTTGTAAACAAGTGTCTGATTCAGACTTTAGGGTGTCTGGAGAGTAGAACAGAAGTGCATGAGCCAAAAAAAGGAAAACCAGTAGCTACAGTTAAAATTTGCATGGCGTTTGGGCACACCTATTCAGCATCTAAGAGAGTAGAGAGGATTGAATCTCGTAGAGTGAAAAGCTGATTAAATAACTTAAGCCATAGAAACTCATAGTATTTTCCATTGTCTTATATATTCTAGGTAATCAAATCTGTTACTGCAGGTTACCTGTGATTGATAAGGGTGTGTCTGTCTTGTCTTGACTCAGGAACAATGGTTTGGCTCAGGTACACTATTGTCTTTCGTAACAGATGCTACCTTGAGTTATGTTGTTCTCCTAAGAAACTTTTCTTGACTTGTAGAAACTTGATGTTTCACAGATATAGGATCTTGTTTAACATATCACTTAATTTGATCTGTTAGTGGTATGTATCTCACTAAGAATAAAAGAAGCTTATTGACAATTACGTGTTGGGAAACTTTACCAAATTCTCAACACGATGTCTTCTTGAATGTTTGGCGTAGTATTGGGTTTTGGTTGCTTAGGTAGGCATTTCACATACAGCCTTATGTTAGATTCATTTAGCATCAAGTGTGGTGTACTCATGTAAAAAGGTTTTGTTGATATACAGCGTGTTACTGAAATACACAATAACAGAAATCAAAATTTGTGGTCTTGGACAACGAACTCTCTGTAATTTTGAACCATTCTTCAAGAAGTGCTCGCATCCCCTGTAAAATTTCAACACATTCTCTTCAATTTTTTTTGATTCAGGGAAACCACAGTTGACATATAACCAAAGAACGTAACCAACTAACTGAAAATAATAACCATCTATATCACACATTTTCATGACTAAACCAGAACCCACAAACTAAAACTGTCATGTTCCCCGCAGTATGTAAAGGAACCATAACTATGTAAACATATTCCTTAAAGATTGACGCCAAAATAGCATATCCAAATTAAAAGAAAACCTATCGAAGCCACAAGGGCAGAATTTATACCCCTACAATTCCTATTCGTTTTAATATGTAAATAAATTGCGAATAATTTATGTCCTTGTTCTTCATGTGTCATTGTTTTGGTAAAATATGAACCAATTTAAAGCTAACTAACCTTTCGAGGGGATCAAGACGACGTGCATCTTTGTATTGTTGGGAGGGAGATGTAACCGGAGGGGATATAATTTCCCGTTTAAAGGGTTCTTGGAACAGATTGATAAATCACTTAGACCTGTCTCTTCTTTAAGCTTCTCTTGCAGCTCTTCTAGTCCCATTCCCTTGAAGCAGAAAAGCTCTTCCTTTGCTGTTTCATCCACGTTCCCATCGTCGTCGCCAATTCTATAATAAATTAGCCTGCCATCTGCCTTGACTGGTGAGCGGACACTGTCATCAGACTGATCATAGAATGTAGAAAACAAAAGGTGTAGGTCAGTGATTTTTGATGCAAGCATTCACAGAAAAATCTTGTTTCTTTGATTAGATGCTACAACTACTTGTGTATTTAGTAATGAATATAACAGTGTAGAACTGATCAAACCTCAGTTTTGGAAAACCTTGGGGACCTGAGAGAGAATCCTTTGGGTGAATTGGGTTCTTGATGATCATCTTTTATTTCCATCATAAGTTCTGGTGGTGGCGGAGGAGGCGGGAGAGGTGTATAAACCGGTTCAGCCACCGGGGGTGCTTTCTTCTTTCTGCTTTCCAAAATATCAACATCCCATAAAATCCAGTCCTGTGTGGTTGACCTATGAGGAATATCATGCGTAATTGAGTTCCTCCATGGCGGCAAACCTCCATTAGCTCGGAGATACTGTCCATACCTATTGAATTCAAATTCTTCACACCATTCATATTCAAGAAGACTACATAGGGGAGAGATGGCCTCTGATCAAAGTAGACACATACCTCGTCTTGAGTCTAACCTGAACACCTTCTCTAACAGGTTCCCATTCAGTTGATGAGTCTAGCCTCCGTGGTAGTGTTTGTGTTACCTTCTTGCCGGTCATACCAAGGAACATTGGGATGTTTGAAGCGGTTAGGTACTTTCCAAAGCAGCTCTTGAGACGAATCACGTCCGCCTCTTCTACAACCTCCACCGTCCATCTTGCGTTCATAGAACGCCCGTCTCTGTCCTGGCTCACGGATTCTTCGTCCTCCTCTGCTAGAAGGTACTTGTCGTGGTAGCTACGCAAACGCACGGTTTCAGCCTTTTTGAAAATCTCCATTATTGTTCTGGTGTATCAAAATTACAGATACATCTTATTAATAAAAATCGTATACAGAAGAATCCTTTAAAGCCATGTACAAACGGTAAAATCCGATTTGCTTATACAATCTTCCATTAAAACATTCATGTTTGAATTCGAAAATGATATCAATGATAGCTTTGCCTATATACCTGAAACAAGGATCTGTGGGACGGCCAAGGCTGCGAGTTTACGTTCAAGGATTGGATTGATCATTCATGGGAAATGTTTTCAGGTACTTTGGAACCCTTTTTTAGTTTCTTTGGTTTCGGATTAGAGAAAAAAGAGGTTTATTTGTTTTTTTTAATTTGTGGTGTTAATAATGTATTTAGAGATTGTTAAGGGTATATTAGGAAACAGGTACGTACTTGCATGGGATTTTATTTCATCTAATATTAGTCGAATTCACAGAGTTTATCAAAAACATTAGCCCTGATTGGTAACAGACTTTTAAAACTTTAAAATTATTTAAAGCATTAATAGTCATATTTCTGCCAATCAGACTTTTATTGCTTTTAATTTTTTTAAAAGTTTTGAAATATCACTTTTATTTTTTCCTTCCTTGTTTTCTCCAAAATTTTAAAGCGTCAAAATCATGCTTAAAAACTAAATAAATTTAAAAACATTCTTTTTTTCTTCCCCATTATATTTAAAAGCTTTCCAAAAGTATATCTATACTTTTTACATATTATATTTTTACAAATTAATTATTCTCATTTTCTTCTCTTTCTTTAAGATCCATTTCAATAATAATTTTTATTTTTTTTCATCATTATCATTAATATTGGTGTAAAAGATTTATGAAATTCATGTAACATTCAAAACAATGCATGTTTAATAGATTTTTGACTGCTAGTATAACTACTCAATTAAAAAAAGACATTCAAAACAATTAAAAATCATTCAAAAACCAATCTCCAAAAACAAAAGGAAACCAGGATTGTCAAACAAAATCATATATATGATCAACTTACATTTTTAAAATTATAATGTATCATTAATTAAAAAAAATTTTGTTATTAAATTGCTATATGGATTAAATTCTGACATAATTTATATTTATTATAATTATATTATTAATATCTAATGATAATAATAAAAATAGCTACAGCTTTAAAAGTTGTTGGTAAACAATCAGATTTTAACAGTTAAAGTTTTAAAAGTTTTTACAGTCAAAGCATCTACCGCCAAAGTCTCTACAGCTAAAAGTAACAGCCCCTACCAATCAGGACCATTAAAGACTTTATCAAAGTTTTCGTTCTAATTTTCTTGTTTTTATATATTCTTGAATTCGTAGAGCAGACAAGATTTTTAGTGTTGTGTTCTTGATTTTCTTTTAAGGCAAGGAGCATGAGTTTGCAGAAAACGAAAGCTGGAAACGTTAGGAACATTACACTGTCTCTGAAATTGCTCAAAAGTTCAATAAAACTATAATGGTTAGATTCTAAAACGTTAACCATGAGCCAGGCTTAAAATAACATGCGAAATGCTTTTAGTTGCTTGTAACTCTTTTTGTCCTTGTGTTCATCTACGTGATCTCTCTGAATCTTCTTCCTCCTCTCTAGAGCTTGAACCAGATCTTCAAGAGATCCATCAGCATCTATCTCACGATTCTTCTTCATCAACTTCTCAGCAACATCAGCTGGTGCGATCTTTGTTTCCTTTATCAAAGACTCGATCTTTTCAAACAGAGGATGAGAATCAAGATCCAGATAGTTCTTGGCTAGAATCTTGAACGCCTAGAAAGTACAGTAAGACAACTCAATATGCATATCCATTCTCCCTCTCCTGATTAAAGCCGGGTCAAGCTTTGCCAAGTGATTTGTCGTGAAGACAATAATCCTCTCTTGTCCGCAAGCAGACCATATCCCATCAATGAAATTCAAAAGCCCCGAAAGCGTTACGAAACTCTTGTCTTCTTCATCACCTTGTTGTCCATCTTTACTCAATCTTGTCCAATAGCTCTCTTTCTTCTTTCTGTTACCCGTAAGATCCAATGAGCAATCAATATCTTCAATCACGATAATTGACTTATTAGAAGTAGCAGTGAGTAGTTTTCTCAACTCCGAGTTGTTCTGTATAGCCGTAAGTTCAAGATCGTAGATACTATAGTTCAAAAGGTTCGCCATTGCAGCAATCATTGTCGATTTACCGGTCCCCGGTGGCCCATACAGCAAGTAACCCCTCTTCCAAGCTTTCCCAATCTTCTTGTAATAATCTTTACCATTGCTAAACGCAACAAGATCATTCAAGATCTCCGCTTTCTTCTTTGGTTCCATTGCTAACGTCTCAAAATTAGCAGGATGCTCAAAGTCAATATGTCTCCAAAGACTAGTCTTGCTGGAACCCCAATGAGAACTCGGGGTATTTGTGAACAAACTTCATCTTCTTGTTCTTGTCTTCAATCGATTTGCCTTCTTCAACAACATATTTTCTGTAAGAATTGGTTACAATATCTCACGATCGTCTATGGAAAGTGAGCTTCAATGTTATAAATCCTATGGAATCAGTCTCTGTTTCCCAGCAGACTCGAATTCCTTCATACTCATCTTGGACTCTAGTCTCGTCTCGTTTCAAAACCAAGCCTTTACTATCTTTATTCTGGCTTGCTCTTAGATGCTTGGCTTTATCAGTTGCTTTTGCCCCAAGGTAAGTCTCGATGGCTGCAAAAGCGTGATTTTTATCGATAATCTTCGTATTCACAGAAGTTGATTACGACATAAGGAGAGAAGAAGTTAGTGAATCTGTCTGAAAACCTCTGGCAGAAAGAGAGTTGTTGGATTGTGGAGATAAGAAACTCATTAATAGCGATCTTGAGGTCGTTTGGGAAGATTTGTTGAATAGTTGCACACAAGAAGAATAAATTCGCGAAGCTTGAACCAAACGTATCCCCCATCATCATGATTCTTTAGATCAAAATATATCTTTTTTTTTTCGTTTTTGAGTAGTTGGTTGTGTTTTGGCTATGAGTATATATAGAATGTGTATTACTTGTAAAGGTAATGCATATTTTCCATGTTTTGTAATACTATTTTCCAAATTGTTATCTTTTTCCTTTTCAATTCCAAATATTATTTAAGTTATCGTTCTAGTATAGTTCATATATGCCTTTTTTTCATAAGATCGTCTTGTTGGTGTATTGATTTGTTTCCTTTGTTGGTTATAATATTATCAAATTTAGCTTTATTTGGTTCAATTAATGAAGAGTTCCCAGAACTCGACTCATGTAATAATAATAATAATCTTCTTTTGTAATGCTATTGAACACGTACGTAGAATTTTTTGCCTAAAGACACTTCCGAACACGGCCGTCTAAAAATTGTATTATTTTTGTAGCGGTAAAAATATAAGTGACGACTACAGCAAAGTCCAATAGAGTCAACTTGGTCGGTCTATTTTATAGTTATATATAGAGACAAGGTTAAAACGTATATATTCACACTCTCAAGTCTCGACAACACGTTTCTCAAATTTCATGCCAAAGATCAATATTTTTTTTCAATTTTTGAAAGTAACCAAATACTGTACCAATCTTCATATGATTATATCATTTTTTGATCAACTGATGTTAAATTTAGAAACCAAAAGATTGTTACATATACCATATAAAAACCTGCTTTTAAATCCTAGAACCTCCTATGTTCCTACTTATAACCGAGACATTAGCACCACAAACCATGGCCTATACAAAACCAACTCATACCAAAAAAATCAAAATCAAACAGCAGGCAAATGTCGTTCCTCTACGAACATCTGGTGGAGCCAAAAGGGATGACTTGCTGCTACATAAGATTGTAGCCTACCATCGGTTGTTACACTCTGAGCAATGAGGAAAGCACCTCTGTTTGAGATTGAGTTTTCCAAAAAAAATTTCCAAGCTTTGAAGCTTCCCAAAGCTGATAGCAACTCCGTCGATTGGTATCGATAGGATGGCCAAGCAGCTGGACGGTTGATAACATTGTACCAAAAACTATCCTGGGAGGCGATAATAACCTTATCCACCTTATGACTTCTCATACTTTCAAGAGCCCACATTAGACATAAAAATTGAGCTTCTTTTTGATCTCGGACGTTTGTGAAAGCTCTTCTACTGTGCAGCAGAACGAGCCCCTCACGATCTCTCAGAACCCACGCACCACCTGCCAGCCGGTTCCTTTTGGACCATGAACACCCTATGTTGCATTTTAGCCATTCCATAGGAGGGGGAAGCCATCTCTTACCTTCTTGGTTGACTTCCTCTGTTTGGTTTGCCTCATTGTGTGTTTGCGTAGTGTCACCAAGAGAGGCATTCTGATCTTCGACTCTTTGAGCTTCAACCCACTCAAACCAGTCTTCCTTCGCTTTTTGAGCTGTGTCAATAGGGGAAAAACAGAGACCTTCAAAGGCAAAGTGGTTCCTGTTCTTCCAGAGACGCCACATAACCCACGGGAAGGACTTTCTTATCTCATCCGGCCATAGTCTGTTACACTGATTCTCTAGCAAGTAGCTAACATTGGAGAAAACCGATCCATTATAAAAACCAAACTCTAGGGATGGAACTCCTGCCAAAGCCCAAACTTGCCTAGCTACGGTGCATGAAAAGAGAAGGTGATTAATAGATTCCCCTTCGTGTCCACACAGCTGGCAAGTGACATCAATCTGCATCCCTCGTTTGTTTAAAGTTTCAGCAACAGGCAGGGCCCCAGATAGAACTTTCCACAAGAAGACTTTCAGTTTAGGATCAGTGGGAACTTTCCATACCTGAGCTTTAAGAGGGTTTAGCGATGGACATTGATTGGCTTGAAGGCGAAGGGGCGTATTGTTTGTCTGGGAAGCTAGCCAGTAAGCCGATTTAACTGAAAAGTCACCACTTTTGTTAAATCTCCAAGAGTAGTAATCATCAATGTTTACCACTGGTCTGATCTTTAGAATCCTCGCAATATCAGCAGGGAGGAAGTGTTCATGAAGTTTCTGAGGATCCCATGTCCTTGTTCTCCTATCAATCAGATCCGAAGCTCTGCGGTCCGGATTAAAAAAATTGTTTCTCCTCCAAGGGGGCCTCATTCCATCATCTTCAATCCAGTTGTCCATCCAGACTCTAATGGACTTGCCATTACCAATATTCTTTGATAGACCCTTCACCAACAGATCTCTCCCATGGAGAATACTCCTCCAGGCAAGAAGGTCTTCTGCCAGCGTTGCTTGTAAAAACTCGGTCTTAGGAAAATATTTGCTCTTCATCACTTGAGCAAAGAGACACAAAGGGAATTGTATAATTCTCCAGGCTTGTTTGGCCAGGAGTGCCTGGTTAAAGGTTGTGATGTCTCTGAAGCCCATCCCTCCTTGGTCTTTGGGTAAGCATAGTTTTTCCCAACTTTGCCAATGAATCTTGTTGTCGTGTTCTGAGTTGTTCCACCAAAAATCTGCCAAAACACTCGAGAGGTTTGAACAAGTAGTTTTGGGCAACTTAAAACACGACATTACAAAGACCGGCATTGCCATGGCAACAGTCTTTATCAACACTTCTTTACCACCCTGCGATAGAGATCTGTTATACCATCCTGACATTTTTCCTTTCACTCTGTCCTTGATATAACTCAGCAATTGGATTTTTGATCCACTGAAGCACTCAGGCATTCCCAGGTAAGAACTGGCCCCCCCTTCTCTGAAAATACCCATTTTGATTTGGATAGCCTTTTTCAGGTCCGGGTTGACGTTTACACCAAAGGTGATGGATGATTTCTGGAGGTTTATAACTTGTCCTGTGACCTCACCATATCCCTTGAGGATCCCTTGTAACTCCTGACTTTTCTCCACGGTAGCTTTGCATATAAACAGGCTATCGTCAGCAAACAAAAGGTGGTGAATCTCTGGTCCTTGGTTTGCGAATGTTACTCCTTGAATTCGACCCTCTGCTTGTGCCTTGTTTAGTAGATGAGTTAAACCTTCTGTGCACAAGTCAAAAAGAAAGGGAGAGAGAGGGTCGCCCTGTCTCAAGCCACGTTGAGGGGTAATTAAGCCAAAAGGCTGATCATTTATTAGGACTGAGTACGTAACAGAACTTACACATCTCATGACCCACTCAATCCACTTGAGATGAAAGCCTAAAGCACCCATCAAAGATCTCAAGTAACTCCATTCAACTCTGTCATATGCTTTGGACATATCGGTTTTAACTGCCATAAAGTTATCCGAGAGAGCCTGTCTACCACAGAGACTGTGAACCGTTTCGTGAGCCACCATGATGTTATCTGATATCAATCTCTCCGGCACAAACGCTGATTGGTTGATGGACACGATGTGAGGAAGGAGAGGTTGTAGTCGACTCACCAAAATCTTGGAGATGATCTTATACAGAACGGTGCAGAGGCTTATCGGTCTCAGGTCTGTCATCAGAGTTGGATGATGAGTTTTTGGTAAGAGGAAGATATGAGTGTAGTTCCATTCTACTGGGAAAATACCTTCCTCAAAAAAACTTTGAACCTCCTTGATAACTTGTGCACCAACTGTGTTCCAAAACTGTTGGAAAAAACCTGCAGACATTCCATCAGGTCCCGGGGCACTAGAAGCATCAATAGAGAAAACTGCAGCTTTGATCTCTTCAGGGGAGACTCTATGAACTAAGTCCTCGTTCATTGCATGAGTTACTTTAGGCAGGAAGTCAGAGAACCAAGTGTTGAAACTCGTTGGATCAGAGGATTTAAAAAGATTTGAAAAATAATCTGATGCGACGTCCCCTTTTGCAGCTTCTGATTTTTGAGGCACCCCATTACTATCAAAGAGTTTATCAATTCGAATCCTTGCGCGGTTTCCTTTTACAGAACCATGGAAGAACTTAGAGTTGCGGTTGCCTAACCTCAGCCATTTTTGTCTGCTTCTCATATGTTTATGACTAAAAATATATAACTTGTCATTTTCCTACTCCAATATATCTTCATGCGACCTTTCCGTATTCCAAATTCAGATTTGTTTAAATGTGTATGATAAAAATACTCTGGCCACATCTTGTGGAACAAGATAAATATGTGTTTTAAAAGCCAATTTCACATTACTTCGTAGGTGCTCAATAAATCATTGGGGAAAATGTCATTTAAATCATGAACTTTCAAATTTTGGCCATTTAAATCATGAACTTTGTTGTAGGCCATTTAAAACATCAATTTTTGTTGATTAGCTTTTTTATATATGAAGTTTCGTTGACCAAGCCAAAAAAGACATGACGTTAAATCCGATAATTGACCTACTAACAGACGTTACTATACCGTTAGTCACTCTGTTACTAACAAAACGACGCGTTTTAATAGAAGTTCTAGTTCGAAAAATATCATCTAAACCATCAACTTTTAAATATAGGCCATTTAAACCATGAACTTGTAAATCTTCGTCATTTAAACCATGAACTTTCAAGTTTATGTTATTTAAAACATGAACAACCTGAAAATTTTGGTTATCAAAGCAAACCAAAGAGAGAAAGCCTAACTGTTCAGCGCAATTGATTTGGATAATCGGATTTTCGTTCGGTTCGGTTCGATAATCGGACCGATTGGTTTATTATTAACCGGCTAAACCGTTTAACCCTATTTAGTTTCTCTCTTCTTTCTTCGACTCTGCCTCATGATACGATTCTGAAAAAGAGAAAGAAGAACATCAATTCATCCTTCTTTTCGATCTTTGTCATGTAATTTGTGTCTTTTTGTTTTTGTCTTGAGTCTTTTTCATTTATTAGGACACTACAATAGAGTTTGAAAAATTGATCATCTTGTTTTAAGACACTACACTAGAGTTTGAAGGATTGATTGCCTTTTTCATATATTATGGTTTAAATGACATAAATTTGAAAGTTCATGGTTTAAATGACATAGATTTACAAGTTCATGATTTAAATGACCTACATTTAAAAGTGCATAGTTTAAATGACCTATATTTAAAAGTTCATGGTTTAAATGACAATTTTTCGAATTAAAACGACGTCGTTTTGTCAGTAATGGAGTGACTAACAACATAGTAACGTCTGTTAGTACGTCAATTATCGGATTTAACGTCATGTCTTTTTTTGGCTTGGTCAACAGAACTTCATGTTTAAAAAAGCTAATCAACAAAAATTAATGTTTTAAATGACATACAACAAAATACATGATTTAAATGACCAAAATTTGAAAGTTCATGATTTAAACGACATTTTTACCATAATTTAAACCATGAACAACTTTGTGAATGTGATAAAGTTTGGATATCGTGTGTTCGTTTCCCGACAAAAACCACGGATAGAAGAGTCAATAAAATCCAAAAGTATATGAAATAATTTGAAGGACATATAAATAAGTTTAACTGTTACACGCCCTTTGATTTAGCTTGCATAGTGTGAAGAGGTTTGATATTTTAAATATATATATATATATATATATATATATACAGTCAAACCTAAATAAATTAATACTCTATAATTTAATAAACACTATAAATTAATAAATTTTGTTGGTCCCAAGTCGTACCAGTGTAAAAATTAACAATATTCGATAAGATAATAAAATAATAATTTTTTTGAAATTTATATTTAAAATATGGTCTCAATAATATCGTAAATTAATAATCATGTAAATATATATATATATATATACTGATATAATAATATATATTTCTCCTAAACCTCATTTTTGTAAAACAATTGTAATGTTGTATTTTCAAACTATAATAATATAAAATATTCTATAACATGTCATAAAAGTAGTTAAATTTTTTAAAGTTTTCAATTTCTTGATATGCATTTACAATTTGATAATTTGACAAACTAATAAAATATGACAATTGATATTATTATTTATAAACTTAAAATTTTTTATGTCATGTGTATAAGTGAATTTGTCTATAGTATTTGTAATTTATTCTCAATAAATTTTTTAAATACTACAAATTCAATTCCTAAACCATAAAATTTTCAACATTCGAAAGTCTAATTTTATTTTGCTAAAATTTTCTTATTCATAATTTTTTAAAATTTAAACAATTAAAAATATATCTATAAATTAATAATTATTAATTTACACTATAAAATAATATTAATTTATAGATAAATTAGTATCACTATAAATTAATAAAATGTCTAGGTCCTATCATTACTAATTTACAGAGGTTTTACTGTATGTGGATTTGACTTTTGGTTGACATTATATTTTTACTTGTAATTTGATTGTCTCTTTTGCTTTCGCGATTCCATCCAACGATAATGTTACTGAATCCAAAATTACGATGAAAATTTGAGTAATTCTTACATTGATTTTGTTCAGCTTTGTTATGAAGGGTCTATAATGAAAGACGGGGAGTGGCTATTAGTAAGCAAATTTTTTGAATTTGAACAATTTTACACGTTAAGGTATGAATAAAAGCTGAGTTATCTCTGTTTATATGTTCAACATCAAGATTCAATGTGTTTTCAAAATGAGCAAATGCCTAAAATATAACAATTAAGAAAATGATGTTTTACTTATTACCAATTTCAGTTATATAAGACTTCTTATTTCTGAAAATGATAATATAGTATAAATAATAAATACATCGAAAGCTTTTGAAACTTTGCATCACTGATAAATGTACGAATACCATTATCTAAAACCGGTGCCTAAACAATTAATATAACTATCTACAAATAGAGAAAATATGTTTATTCCGCAGTGAAAGATATGTGATTGATTCCATAAACATTTTGATGTTATATAAACAACCGCCTAATATTTTAATTATCATCTAAGCTTGGTGGTTGGTTTCAAAAAGAATACATATATCATTGCTAGCATTTCTCAAACTTGTTGGAGTACTAATGGTTTCGAAAAAAAAATCTCTACAAACAATTTTTACAAGGATTTCATTCAAATATAGTACTCTCTTTGTATCACTTTAAATGTTGTTTTATAGATTTTCATTTGTTTTAATTTAAGTGATGTTTTCAAATATCTCCTAAACTTAGAAACCAAAAATTAGGCTAGCAATGTTAATATTCACTTTGGGAAAAATATACCAAAAACCATGAACTTCCAAATTTGGGACAAAAAAAAACATTCTCTTATTTAAAAGTTTCTAATCTTTCAACCCAACTTAAAAAGTTCTTGTTTTATTGACATTTTTCTCTATTCACATTCTCTTCTACGGCAGACATTTTTTTTAGAGTTCAGTTTCAATTTTATATAAAAAAGAATGAATCATTACCATATCATGATCTCAAACAATTATAACTTTGATTACTTTGTAACTTTAGAATTATGGTAACCCATAGCTAAGCAAAGTCAATTCTAGATTTAAAATTAAATATGAAAAACCTTAAGTTCTACAACAAATCACGCATAAAATACTAACATGACAATGAATATGTAGACAAGAAACTTACAAATATTTTCAAATGGGAACCATATAAATTTATTAACATTTATCAAACTTGATGGAAGCATCTAATGGTTTAAGTGATGTTTGAGAGGTTTTTATTTGTTTCAATATAAGAGATGTTTTCAAAATTTTGCAAACTAAAACGTGTTTTTCTTAACTATTTATATTGTGAAAAAAAAAATGTATTGGCTGAATTAGTTGTAGGTTTTTACATAAATGAGGTAAAATATATAATTTTTAATGATTTTTAATATGTGTGCATGAACTTGAAATATCAATTAAAGTATATTATATTTTTGTATATTACTTTTTTCAGTTGGATAGTTTATGACTTTATAAAATATTTTCAAGTATTAGTTCTTCTTGTTACTTATACATAGGTAGATTAATTTTGCAAATTTAACGTTGACAAAACTTAATTAGTTCAATGGATTTAACAAACATTATTGTGGATTGAGATAATTGAAAATAATATTAGCATATAGTATGTGTAGATGAAGTTTGTTGTGAATTACACAATGAGATTTTTTTTTTTTTTCATTTTGTTCTAACATAGATAAAAATGTAGAGTAATAATCTCTTGTTTGCGTGTAAAGACGGTGGTGGGAGTTCATATCAGCTATTAATGGTCACTTAATCGTGTGGTTGAGATTAGTTGTAAATAGAAAGAGTTCATCTGTTTACTTAGTTTGCAGCATGGGATTGGGGGTTGATACTTTAAAATATATATGTAGATTTAACTTTTAATTGGCATTATAGTTTTTTAGACAAAAATAAAAGTTAAACAGTAACAAAATCCTACTAATTCTATTGTCTTGTGCATTGTATAAATGAGAGATGGAAGCTACCAGATCTATAGACGAATTAGGGTTTTCAGAGTTCTGTGATCTGTGCAGAGAGATTTTTTGTTTGCTTTGTTTTTTGGTTCAGGAAGAGGACCAATATAATGAAAGACGAAGAGTGTTTATTAGTCAGCAAATTCTTTAAATCGGAATTTTTTTACGCGTTCAGGTATAAATAATAGCTGAGTTGTCCATATTAATTTATATGTTCAACATTTAGTTTTTTTTTTTCAAAAGAAGCAAATGTTTCAATATAACAAGAGAGAAATATGATGTTTTACTTACTACAAAATTTCAATTAATATTAGTATAAAACTTCTAATTTCCAAAAGAATAATAGAATATAAATAATACATAACTCGAAACAATTTGAAAATTTGCATCATCAATAAATGAACAAATACTATTACCTAAAACTGCTGCCTAAAATATTCAGATAACTGTCCCTAAATATAGAAATATGTTTATGCATGAACAAAACATATATAATTGGTTCAAGAAACATTGTAATGTTATATAATCAACCGTCTAACATTTTAATTTTATTCTAAAGGTTGTGGTTGTTTTGAAAAATATATCATCACTATCATTTCTCAAACTTGTTGGAGTATCTAATGGTTATGTAAAAAAAACTATAAACAATATCTACAATGATTTCTTTCAAATCAAATACTCTATTTTTAATCACTTTAAATGATATTTTTATCTTCTAATTATATGTTTGGTTGACAAAAAAAAAAGATGTTTTAGAGATTTTTATATGTTTCAATTTAAGTGATGTTCATATTCTTATTGGGAAAAATGTAGAAATAACATGAACTTTTAAATTTGGGACCAAAACATTATTTTTTTCTTTTTTTTTTGCACAAAGAACAAAGCCAACTTTAGATCTATAATTTAACATGAAAAATGCTAAATTCTTCAACATATCACACAAAAAATACTAACCTCACAATGCATATGTAGACAAGAAAGTTACAAATTTGCTCAAATAGAAACCATGGATTCTTGTCAGAAAGAAAACATATATCCTCACTAGCATTTCACAAACTTTTTTTTTTGTTGAAATGTTAAATTTATTGCTAAAAAAAAAAGTAATATACAAGTTAAAAATTTGGAAAAGCATAGATTGGGAGAAGTTTTTTTTTTTTTTTTTATTTTTTTTTGAACAAATGGGAGCAGTTTCAAGTCCACTGCTCGATTTCCCCTTCTCAATCACGCCAAGATCCAGCTCGGCTCTTTCCTTTCCCAGTCCACCCCCAAACCATCTCCTTTCTCCTCCATTCCAAGAAGGACCTGACCAACACAACTCTCTTCTCTTTAACGGCAGCAAACAACTGGCAAGGGAACCCTTAAAACGAATAGGGCGTTCTCTTTTTATAGAGGGACTCTAGGGGTTTTCCAAACCGCACTAAACTGGAGAGACGAACCAAACCTCAAACCAAACAAAGCACTACCATTTGTTTCCGGGTTACGGGCATTATAGACGAGGTTATGCGAAACATAATCTCTTATCTTAGCTACAACACTCCGCATAATTTGGAGGGGCTACTTCGTCACTGATTTGAAGTACGAGTGATATAATGTACTAGTTTTTAGAGCTTCTCCTTCGCCATTTATCAAGGATGTTAGAGGAAGGGGTCTTTTGCTTTGGGCATAAGAGGTGGAGACGGAAGATCCATCTTCTTCATCTGTGTGGGGAAGGATGTGAGTTTATGTTAAAGGATTGGATTAAAGATGATTCATGGGAAATGTTCCAGGTACTTTGGAACCCTTTTTTAGTTTCTTTGATTTTGGATTAGAGCAAAAAGATTTTTTTTTTTGTTTTTTTATATCTAGTGTTAATAGTATATTTTATTAACTCTTTACTAATGTAAAAGTGATTTTTTTATTAAATTGTAAAAGAGTGTTTACAACAGCTCAAATACAAGTGTAGAATTAAGTAAAAAGAAGCTTAATCCTACATCAACTATACAATATACATATGTATACGTTAATATATTCCTTCAAGCCAGTTGAAAATGATAATCTGTTGAATATAGAGTAGAATGGTGCTGGCTGAAGCGGTTTGGAAAAGATATTAGCCAGTTGATTCTCTGTAGAGATATGTAAAACTTTGAAAAAACCCTTTTTCACCTTATCACGGGTTGTATGGCAATCAATCTTGATGTGTTTCATCCTCTCCTAAAAGACCGGGTTTGACAGATGTGTTGTCACAGAAGAGTTTGACAGATGTGTCCACCGTAATAAGAAAGATCTTTCAGCATTTGATTGAGCCAAAGTAGCTCCCTTGTTGTGACCGCCATGGTTAGAATTAAGCAAAAGGAAGCTTAATCCTACATTAACTATACAATATACATATATACGTTAATATATTAAGAGATTCTTAAGGGTATATAATTAGGAAACAGGTACGTACTTGTATTTGTATGAGATTTCATTTCATCTAATATTTTTCGAATTCACAGAGTAAAACATTCGACCTTATTTCACATTCAAACTTTATCGAAGTTCAAGAACACCGCAATGGCTAGATTCTAAAACGTTAACAGAGGCTGATGCGAAAGAGGGACACCGTTAGAGACGACATCGGTGTAACATTCTCAATACAATTAAAAATGTGCTAGCGTCTCTCACTCTCTCGGCAGAAGTGGATACTCCCTTGTGGAAGGGTTTGAAAAATATCTATAGAGACAACGTCTACAATCTGTATGCCTCAGCAGGCTGTCTCTTGGTATGACAGTGTCTGGTTCGTGAAAGCAACGCCCAAATATGCTTTTGTAGCCTGGCTGGCTGTGCAGAATAGGCTATCAACTGGAGACCGCATACGGAGATGGAACTCGAACCAAAGAACAGATTGTGTTTTCTGCCGTATTGAGGAAACCCGTGATCACCTCTTCTTCTCTTGTCCGTATGCAGCAGATGTGTGGACAGAACTTGCGGCCCGTTTGCTTGGGACTGACTTCATTTTTTGACTAGAACCATCTTCAGTCTCTACTCAACAATACCAATGGTGATAGGCTCTGTCTCTTCACCATTAGGTATATCTTTCAAACCGTACTGTTTATCATCTCTGACAGGAGAGTAACAAGTGGCGACATGGAGAGAACCCCATCCCTTCTTCTCGACTTGTTAAGATCATCAACAAGATCATCCGCAACAGATTCACATCAATCCGCAATCAAGGAGACAACTCTTATGACGATGTGCTTGCCTTATGGTTTGCCACTCGACCTACTTAGCCTAACGAAGTTGTAGATCTTTTTCTCATTTGTTCGGTTTTGCTCTCAGGAAAACTCAGCTATACATACCAGTCATTATAAAAACAGTTTTTTTTTTTTCTTTTTCTGGTTTGACTTAATTTAACATTCAATTCGAAAAAGAAAAAAAAGGGGTAACCATGTATCAAGGCTTAAAATAACATGCGAAATGCTTTACGTATATTGTAATTACTCTTTTTGTCCCTGTGTTCATCTACTTGATCTCTCTGAACCTTCTTCCTCTTCTCTAGAGCTTGAATCAAATCTTTAAGAGATCCATCAGCATCTATTTCACGATTCTTCTTCATCAAGTTCTCAGCAACATCAGCTGGTGCGATCTTCGTTTCCTTCATCAAAGACTCGATCTTTTTGAACAGAGGATGAGAATCAAGATCCAGATAGTTCTTGGCTAAAATCTTGAACGCCTCGAAAATACAGTAAGACAACTCAATATGCATATCCATTCTCCCTCTCCTGATTATAGCCGGGTCAAGTTTCTCCAAGTGATTCGTCGTGAAGACAATAATCCTCTCTTGTCCACAAGCAGACCAAACCCCATCAATGAAATTTAAAAGCCCCGAAAGCGTCACGAAACTCTTGTCTTCTGCATTGCTTTTTCCTCCATTGTTTCTCAAGCTAGTCGAGTAGCGCTCGTTCTTCTTTCTTTTACCCGTAAGATCCAAAGAACAATCAATGTCTTCAATCACAATAATCGACTTACTAGAAGTAGCAGTGAGTAGTTTCCTCAACTCCGAGTTGTTCTGTATAGCTGTGAGTTCAAGATCGTAGATACTATAGTTTAAAAGATTCGCCATTGCAGCAATCATTGTCGATTTACCGGTCCCCGGTGGCCCATACAGCAAGTAACCCCTCTTCCAAGCTTTCCCAATCTTCTTGTAATAATCTTTTCCATTGCTAAACGCAACAAGGTCATTCAAGATCTCCTCTTTCTTCTTTGGTTCCATTGCTAACGTCTCAAAGTTCGCAGGATGCTCAAAGTCAATATATCTCCAAAGACTAGCCTTGCTTGATTCCCACTGAGAACTCGGATTATTTGTGAACAACTTCATCTTCTTGTTCTTGGCTTCCATCGATTTGCCTTCTTCAACAACATATTGTATGTAAGAATCGGTTACAATATCTCGTGACCGTCTATGGAAAGTGAGCTTGAACGTTCTATATCCGTTGGGATCGGTTTCAATCTCCCACCAGACATTAACTCCTTCATACTCATCTCGGACTTTAGTTTCGTCTCGTTTCAAAACCAAGCCTTTACTCTCTCTAACCTGGCTTGCTCTTAGATGCTTTGCTTTATCAGTTGCTTTTGCCCCAAGGTAAGTCTCGATGGCTGAGAAAGCATGATTGAATTGATAATCTTCGTACTGCGAGAAATTGATTTCGACATACGGAGAGAAGAAGTTGATGAATCTGTCGGAAAACTTCTGGAAAAATGAGAGTTGTTGGATTGTGGAAATAAGAAACTCTTTGATAGCGATATTGAGGTGGTTAGGAAAGATTTGTTGAATTGTTGCCCACAAGAAGATTAAACTCGCCAAGCTTGAACCAAATGTATTTCCCATCATCATCATTGTTTAGATCAAAATCTGTTTTTGTTTTTTTTAGAAGTTGGTTGTGTTTGGCTATGAATATATATAGTGGGTGTATTACTTGTAAAGGTACTGTGTGTGTTCCAAAGAAACAAGTAAAAGCAACGTGTGTATATTCCAAGAAAACATGTACTTTTTTCGTTGCTTTATGTGTATATGTTTCGACTTTCGAAGTCCTTGGGCCACAAGTATTATTGTCTTTCCTTTTCAATACCAAATATTATTATTTAAGTTAACATTCTAGTAAGCTTTATCTGGTTTCGATAATTATGAGGAGCCACAATTTGACTCTATATATATATGCTTTTTTCAGAAGATTTCCATGTTGGTGTATTGATTTGTTTCATTTGTTAGGTTATAATATAAACTAGCTAGTGAGCTTTATTTGGTTGATTGGTTCAATTAATAAAGAGTCGCCATAATTCTGACTGATTTTCATATTATTTCCTCTCTTTGTAATACTATTGAACACATAGAAATTTTTGCCTAACGACCCTTCCAAACACGGTCTTCTAAAAGCTAGCATATTATTTAGTACGTGGTAGTGACTAGTGGACGATAATGGAAGTTATATAAAAATGCATGATACAAGCGACGACTTATCAATCCATAAGTCCAATAGAGTCAACTTGGTCGGTCTATTTTAGTTTTTAAATATCCTCATGGCAGGATATATTTCCAAAATTTTAAAATAATAAGAAATTTTAATTAAATTTTTGATTTATTATAGATTATGAAATAACTTCAAAATAATTAACTTTGTTGGATCGGAAAAATGTGTTTTTGCATTCTTCAATGGCAGCACCACCTCAGCAACTTCATGATACTTATCTCCGCATGGTTTCAGTTCATACAACCTTAGCATGAAGTTTGTCCTTCTTCTTGGGTTTGGTGCCGTAACTTGCTCGGTCTTCTCTTCAATTTCTCTTCTCTTCAATTTCTACTTTAACTCCTTCACCTGCTGTCTTTTTTTTTTTTCTCTTCAGTTCATCTTTTAGATCGGTATTGTATTTTAAATGTTGTCCCTTGGAAAGGAAAGATGAATAAATAAAAAATAAAAAAAAAACTTAAAAATAATTATATACAAATAAATTTAAAATTTTATAAAAATAAATAGAGATATATTCAAACTCTCGAGTTTTAGACCAAAATATCAATATTTTATTAATCTTTTGTTGGATAAAAACCAAAAATAATAATCTTTATATGATCATCATTTACGAATCTACATAACTTTTACCTTTTTGGAAGTTTCCGAGCTTCAACTTCTCATTTTCCTACTGCAATATATATATTAGAAATCATATTTGTTTAAATGTGTATATAATACACATATCAGGTTTGGCCACATTTTTCCACGACTTATGGAAGAAGATAAAGATGTGTTTGTCCAAATACAGAACCGTGTAATGTGAACGCTTCGTTCTGCGTGTTTTTAAAAGCCAATTTCACACCACTTTCGTAGGTGCTCAAATGAATCACTACAACAACTATGTGAATGTGATAAGATATGGATATCGTGTGTACGATTTCCGACAAAACCACGGACAGAGGTAATAAAATCCAAAATAAATGCAATAGCTTACGCACATTTTAATTAGTTAAACTGTTTACGCGTTGTTACACGCCCTTTGAACCATTCAATTTTCATTTATGTCTAAATTCTTTGTATTTTAAACTCAATAGGTAATAGGTTGTTCTAAACTGTAATCAACATCGTCTAGACCGTTTTCTACTACGTGCTACACTTATATATATAAGGAATCTATCTTATTACGTACGTTCTACTCTTATGCTCAATAGTTAAATTCCTATATAATATAGTTATAGGAAGAAAACTAGTTTTAGTTACAATTCCTACAGTTATCAGTTTTTTATTGGCTGATAAATAAACGAATTTTTATAGCAATTATTTGTTGCCAAGTGCCCCGAAAAGTTCAAGTATAATATGTGGCTAATTAATGATATCGATAAGTAAAATAGCTTTATATCATCCATCCATTATTTGATCGTAGTATTAAAAGTTTTCGTTATTGCATTTTAACTAGAGATAACAAACAGATGATCCGAACTAGAAGCTGACGAGGATCAAAGTTCTAATTCAAGCTAACAAATGAACGTACGTTACATAAATTTTATTATATTCGCCTAAATTATATTATAACTTGAATGACAACTACTTTAGTTTACATAAAATCGCTTAAAATACTATCAACTTTCCCATGAACAAGATTGAGAAAGATGAAACAGAATCTGGGAAAAGATAATTTCATTCATTCAAGTGTGAAATGAGATACAAAATAAGATTAAAATACAAGTGAAACTAAACCACTATGCTAACCAAACTATACAAGAGATTAAACCAAGGTAAACCAACTACATACATTCTCTAATAAGTAAGTCTCTATTGTTGGATGAACCTCTCCGATTACGGTTACCAATGAACCTCTCATAGGATTACCGGAGTTGGCATCCATATGGCAGACCGGCCAAGCAATCATGCATGTTACTCGTCTTTCTCTGGAACTTTCGTAGTTGATGATCAGGGACATAGTTGACAACTTTAGTATGTTTTGATTTGCTTGCTAGTTTTATGTGAACATGTTTACGTAAACTAAACCATTATTCGTTATTGATTTCCATAAAAACCAATTAACATTAAGTCGATTGGTTCAATGCTCCAAGCTTCATCTTGTGTATAAAGTTTGAAATATTGGTCGAATAATAATGTTCATCTTGATCAAGGACTTTTTTTGTGAAGCTACAACAAAGAATGATTTGCTTGTATAAGAAGTTGGCACAAAGATTGTTGGCATAAGCTTGAAGATAGCTTGAGGTGCAAGCTATACCAATCCTACTGAGTTATGGAATTAGGATTAATTATATTTAGGAGTTATTTAAATATATTAGTTTACCGGTTTAGAATAGGAAAGTTGTCAACTCTAGGGTTGAGCAATTGTTATAAATACCAAGAAAGCGTTTTATGAAGAGGTGCGCGTCTTAGGGTATTCTTGAGAGATGCACACAAGGTATGTGGCGTCGCCCCATCAATAAAATAGAGATCTTTTGATGGTATTGTTGAAGTTCTATTTCTATTAATAAATTCTAGTACTTCAACATATATAGACCTAGCCACATATATGTGCTTTAAAGATAACACGTTAAACCACACACTATCCGAAAATGTTCAGTCTAAAAATGTAAGTCAAGTAATTTGTTGTGTGAAGTTGAAACCTAAGCCAAAGGACTGTTCTAGGTGTGAGGAATTTAATAGATCTTTGAAAATTTGGGACCATTATATTTCTAGTGGATTTTAATTGGCGTCCAACAACTTGGCGTAAAACACATTTTCACAACCCAAGTTAAAAACTTGTTCCATGCATAGCATAGATATGATCATACTTCGGTCCTCTACTGAAATTGCTAACACTTTCCTCTGCCATTACAAAATCTTCAGATTTTAAAATACATTCAATACGGTTCTATTATTACGCTTGCTTGGAGCAGCATAATAGTTGACCCTTTTCTTACAATAAGTTGGAAATTGTAACAATAACACTACAAGAAAACATGCATTTTGTCAGGACGAGTTGCGACGGAGGATAACTCTCGCAAATTTGCGGTGGATTTGCGACGAAAGTACGAGAAATAAAAAAAAACCTAGGAAATCCCTCGCAAAATTGCGAGGAAGCCGGTCGTCGCAAACCCGCTGCTCAATTGCGAGGCATTTTCAACAAATTCGCAGGAAGGTCATATTCCTCGGAAATCACTCGCAAAATTGCGACGCATTTGCGAAAACAGAATCCATAGCAAATTTGCTACGGACATGCGAGTGAATTGTGAAAGTCATAGCAAATCCATTGCAAAATTAGGACATTACTTTTTTTATAAATATTACAAAACTTAATATAATTTTTCTGAAATACATTTCAATGTGTTCATATATAAGGTGAACTATTCTGATATACATTACTATTAATGATTAAAAAAGATGATAGAAAAGAGTATGAAGAGACATTAGACCTTATAGTATAATTGAAAGTTAATTTTACTAACTTTTCAAATTATTTTGATGGTTTTTATAAATTAAATATATATGGTTGCGACAAATTTGCGACTGATTTGCTAGATAAATAGCAAATTAGTAGCAAATCCATCGCAAATTAAGAAATTCATAGCAATTCCCTCGCAAATTACAACTTCAAACCCTAAACCCTAAACCCTAAAGACTAATTACATTACTATTAATGATTAAAAAGATGAATCAAAGATAGGGCAGTGCAACACAAAATATTTGGAGAATTGGAAATTTTTTTGGAATATTTGTCAAATATATGTCTCAATGTAATGAACATATAGGAAGATAGTTAGAAGATAGTTAATGATTAGAGGAAAATGCAAAATTGGACAATTTTAAAATGTTTGATGATAGAAAAGAGTATGATGAGCCTATTGGACCTTATAATATACTTGAAAGTTTATTTGACTAATTTTTAAAATCATTTTTGATGGTTTTATAAATTATATATTCAAGGTTTGCGACAAATTTGCGAGGGATTTGCTAGTTGCATAGCAAATTCCTCGCAAATCCATCGCCAATTTCTCAAGTCATAGCAATTCTCTCGCAATTTAAACCCTTGAACCTAAACCCTTAAGACTAATTACATTACTATTAATGATTAAAAAGATGAATCCAGGATTTATAATCAAAGATAAGGCACAAATGAAAATTTGTAAACCCAAACCCTAAATTACCCGCATATCCATCGCATATCCATCGCAAATCCATTGCAAATATCTTAGTCCATAGCAATTCCCTCGCAAATAGCAACTTTAAACCCTTGATCTTGAACCATAAACACTAATGACATTATATGTTTGCAATTCTCAATATTCTCATATAATTCTTATGTAAAGTACATATTTTTTATATGTTTGGAAAGTCTGGAAATATTTTTTATAATGTCTCTCGCAATTCTCTCGCAAAGTCTCAAAATATAAATTACCTATTTTTAATACGTTTGCTAGGGATTTGCGAGGGACCCTAGCTAATCCCTAGCAAAGTTTGCGAGGGACTTGCGACGCAGAGCATTTTTATATAAATTGAAAACCTAGTTTGAGCGAAGCTCAAACCTCGACTAATCCGCAGCCGCAAAAAACCTCGAACCCTAATTCCTCTCTTCTCTAATCTATCTCCACCTCTCTTCTTTGGTTTCTTCTTCTTCCAATTTCTTTCTTCTCCGGTTAGTCGAGTCCTCCGCCTCTCTCTTCTCCGGTTACACGAGTCCACCGCCTCTCTCTTCTCCGGCTAATCTCCTCGTCTCCGGTTAGTCTACTCCTCCTCTCTCTTCTCCGGCTAATCTCGTCCTCCTCTCTCTTCTTATGTTGTTCAATTTTAGGTTTAGGGTTCTAATTAGATCTGTTAGGTTCCTTTTTTACATTTTAGGGTTTCGATTTCGATTTAGGGTTAATGTTTGCGAGACAAAGGTTTAGGATTTTAGGTTTGTGAATTCGATTTTAGGGTTATGATATTTCAATTTTAGGGTTTAGAATTCGATTTAAGTAATTTTAGGGTTATTTCAATTTCTTGATTTTAATCAGTTTTTTTTTTCTGCATTCAGATGTCTTCTCGAGACCAAAACGTTTCTGTAAACCAAAACGTTTACAGAAACTTCATTGCTTCTCAAGGGTTAAGTCCTCCAGTCTCTGCTCGAAGGACACATACTGCTTCTGATCCTCCCCGAGGTTTACCTTCTCCCGCTTCTTCTCAAGGTACATCACCGGCGATGCATGCTGATAATCCTCATGGAAGCTCTCCGGCGATGCATGATGAGATTCCACCTCAGCAATCAACTTCGCGTGTCAACAATATTTCTGTCTCTCAAACTTTTTTCACTTTGGAAGAGTTACTTGCAAGTCCCGGGCATGCTGGCTTACCAAAACTGGATCCTAAGCGACCTCCGGGTACTCTCTGGTGAGAATGTTATGTATCTAACCTATAGTTTATCATTATGTTTTGTACTTTCAATGATCCTCATTCCTTTTATCTTATGTTTTTTGTAGGTTTCTTCGGTTGCTGCTACTGTCCGGGCCATTTTTGAAAGAGATTTCAAATCAGCTCATGCCAATTGGACCCAAAAACCAGGTCCGGTTGTAAACCGGTGGTTTGAAACTTTTGCGGTAAGTTACAGATTTGTTGATGTGTTTAAATTACAGATTTTGTGTGTTTATCACTTGATTTTGATTCTGATTATGATTCATGTTATGTCTTTACAAGCAAACATATAACTGGGATGTGTCCATCAATGGAAGAGTTAGAGCTGAGTTTGAAAAGAAGTTGAAGACACGGAGGACTGATCAAGTGTCTCGGTGGAAGGGTAAGTGGAGGAAGAAAGGTAATGATGCAATGCTGCGGTGGCTTGATCCTACCGTATGGGATGACTTGGTATCATTTTGGTGTGAACCAAAATCAGAAGAAAAGAGTATCAATAGCCGTAATGCTTGCTATAGTGATCCTGATGGCACCAGAATACATAAACACCGTTCTGGTCAGACCTCTTTTAAAGCCCGAGCACGAAAGCTTGTAAGTATCTCTGTTTAACACAAGTTCATTAATCATATCATATCTACAATATCGTAATATAGGTTTTTTATTTCTCTGTTTTTAGTCTGAGAGCACTAGTGAGTCACTACCTGATTTCCTGCGAGTCCTAGAAGACACTCATAGGAAACCTGATGGGTCGTTTGTTGATGGACTGTCTGAGAAGGTGTCCAATGAAGTGTCGTCAAAGATAGCTGAAGCTGAGTCTGCGCTATTATCAGCGGATAACATGGAGAGTAGTGCTTCTGGCGGGTTATCACTAACTGTGAAGAACCAAATTTATGCTGAGGTAAAACATGCTTCATTGTTTTTGTTCATGTTTGTGTTTGTGTAAACTATGTGTGTATATGTTTATGTTTGTGTAAACACTTATGGTGTGTATATGTTTTGTTGGCAGGTTGCTCCGAAGAAAAAGAACCGAATATATGGGCTTGGTAACATGCAAGCAGAAGCATCTTCACCTCAGATTGTTCAACCGCCTCCTCCTTCTGAAGATCCACTTGTTCTAGCTGCGAAGCTTGCTGCTGCCGAAGCTGTTCTTGCAACTCAGGCAACTCAACTACAGGCCAATGCAGAGAAGATGCAAGAAAATGCAGTGAGGATGCAAGAAAATGATCTTAAGATGAAAGAAAATTCAGAGAAGATGCATAGTTATGATGCATACTTTGATTATCTTGCATCCAAAGATCCAGAGTTTGCTGCTAGATTTCGCCGAGAAGATTCACCGGCCAGACCTGCAACCGGAGATGGAACCACCGCAATGCAGAGAAGATGCAAGAAAATGCAGTGAGGATGCAAGAAAATGATCTTAAGATGAAAGAAAATTCAGAGAAGATGCATAGTTATGATGCATACTTTGATTATCTTGCATCCAAAGATCCAGAGTTTGCTGCTAGATTTCGCCGAGAAGATTCACCGGCCAGACCTGCAACCGGAGATGGAACCACCGGACAGTGATGAACTGATGAACTCTCTTTATCCTCTCATGTATTGTTTTGTCTAGAACAAAATCGGTTAATAGGGTTTTGTTAACTTAGTACTTCTAATTACAGCTTTAATGTACATAAGTTTAAGGTTTAATTATAATTACATGTTTAATTTAATTAAACTTACCAAAATGAAAATTCTATTTTTTATATCGTTATTATAATTTGCGACGGAAATATTAATTGCAAAAGCATCGCAAATTTGCGAGGGATTTACTAAATACAAAATTGCTAGGATATTGCTAGAAAAACAATTCCTCGCAAAATGCGTGGGATTTGCGAAGAACAACTTTTCCTCGCAAAAGTTGCGAGGGAATTGCAACGTTGACCGATTTGCGAAAAGCGATTTGCGAGGAACGGACTTTCCTCACAAATCTCTCGCTTTTGTCGATTTGCGAGGGATTCGCGATATACTCGTCCATCGTAAAAGACGTGTTTTAATGTATGAGCATATCCAAATCAAAGAGATCCATTAAGATCCCAATACGAAGTCAAAAAACATGTAGCATGTAGCATTTAAGAACAAAGATGAGACTTTCGATTTATGGATTGTGAGCTTACACTGCCACAATCGGAGGACATTTAATAAAAATTAGGATAGTACCCGTGCTACGCCGCGAAAGATTTTGCGTTTTTTTTGTCTGACAATTTTGTCTGATATTTTGGATTAGGATTTTGTCTGATAATTTAATAAAAATTAGGATTTTGTCTGATATTTTTGCGTTTTTTTTTTTTGTGTAATTTTAATCATTGTGTGTGGTTATTTTTTCTTTCTATTTTATTATGTGTTGTTTTCTATGTTTTTGTTGGATTAAAGATTCATTATATCTTTAGCATCTTATTTATGAATTGTTTTGTGGATGATTCAATTGTGTGGTTTGATTCGTTATTTGTGTTTTTTTTTGTGATTGATGTAGATTTTTTTATGTCAATTAACGTATAATTATGTACTTGGTTTGGAAGTGCTTTATGTTTTTTTTTTTCTTTTTCAAACAGTGACTGTTGTCTGTGGAACAAGCTTCCCATTAAGGATAATAAGGAACCGATATAAATTTGGCAGTTCGAGCACTTGCAAGGAGCGTATCTTTCTTTGCTTTTGCCTCTTGTATCTTGCTCTCCAAGACGTGCAATAAAAAAGGGACAACAACAAACATTTTTACAGAACTCAGTTTTTTAAGAATTAAACTTCGTCATAAACAATTTCAGCTATTGAGAAGGAGGCATTCTAAAAATGAATATAAGAATCTGAATCATCTTCTACATAATGTCCATACAGATACATTAGTTTCTTAGTCACTCTAAAAAAGTGGAGAGAGATACTTATCATATGAACTTTAGACGGAGGCATCATAAGTCAACTATTGTCCCTATCTCTAAGCCATTCTAACGTAATGGTGGTATGAAGAAAATCATGTATATATGATTCTTTGTTTTGTTGACTAATGCATTGACGATAAATTCATTTAGTTATAGCTCTAAAGAATCCTACATGTTACAGTTAGTATATATATATGGATAACATTGGTGATAACTGATAACTAACCCTTGTATTCGAAATAAGATTGTCGACAACACCTTTCTGTTGACTCTCATTTACCAAGTATAATTTCCAAACAGCATCATTGCGAAATCAGACTGACTTGCATTAACCAAGTAAATAAGTAAAGAAGACTCACCAGGATTAAGATGGAGGATGATCCTAATACTTTACAGCATGAGTGATTGCGAGATCGATAATTCCAAGGGAAACAGAGAGATCTGTTCAGACGAATTCAAAGAAGAAAAAGAAAAGAGACACTCCAACACCTCAAAATCAAATCTTGAAACATTTCAGACAAAACATCAAGAAACTAAAATATTGTGGTCTGATCAGAACTTACTTACAGAGTTGTTGTGTCGTGTTATGCCTAATCTTCTCCATTCAAATCCTTTAAAGGGTTTTTGTCTCCATTTCTGTTTCTCTCTCTCTCTATCTAGAAGTTATCTCTGTGTCTCGTATAGCACGCGGGAACCAACTACGTTGTCCTCCGCTCCACGAACACGAACATATCTCTTTATTTTCACCACTTTTATATTCAGATATAATACTAATACTTATGGAAACTGTTTTATTACTCTGACTACAAATTATATAATAAAGACACATTAATAGCAAAAGGAAGAACAAACCTTGTTGTCTTGGTTGCAGTCAAGCTTAAGAAACACCATATCCAGGTACTTCTCCGATAGCTCTTTGTATTTGGGAGCAATCACTTTGCAAGGACCACACCTGCAGAGAGTCCAATGAGTTTGAAAAAAAAAATGAGAAACTTAGATTACTCTCAACACACAAAACAAAAAATTCATCTCAACCATATCATGATGATGTAAACTGGAACAGCTTTAGGGCTTATCAGTTCAATGTATTCTCTGGAAAGTGTTACTATGCATAAACTTCAAAAGCTTTTGTATCCAAACATCCCCAACAAACGAAACATGAATTTAATGAACGTGCTCAGAGAAGTTTATGAGAGAAGTATTCAACATTTCGACCAATTCAGTAAACAACCTTAACAATCTAAGTATTCAACATTTCAAAGATTCATGCTCAAAGGAAAAAAAAAAAAAATTAATAAACTGTACATGAGTTTTCTTATTCCCAAAACATCTCGCATAATCAAGGTGCTGTTTGTTTAGTAAACTAGCATGATATCTGGATACAGTATCAAGACGCAGATAAAGTATCTGGAAGCAACAACTGGATATGTTCGTTTGTGTTATTGATTCATGTGTCCATAAATTATATTTGGATGCAATTAAATTTGTTTTGTAAGTTGATATTTGTATCTGAATATAATATATAAAAAGGACCAAAAACCCTTTTTATTTTAAGTTGAATATGTTTTAGTGATTTTAATTTATTATGTTTTTTTTGCTTATTTTCAAATTAAATTTAGATAATCATTTGAAAATGAGATTTTGCTTTTTTTTTTTTTTTTTTTTGTAAAGAAACGAAATTTTGCGTTTTGGCCAAACAACGTGCTTTTGTGGCTTTGGCGGAAAAACGAAATTTTACGGTTTTGGTAGGAAAACAAGATTTTACGATTTTAGCGAGAAAATAATATTTTGCATTTTTTGCGGGAAACCTAATTTTGCGAGTTTGGCGGAAAACGAGATTTTGCGGTTTTGGCGAGAAAACGAGATTTTGCAGTTTTGGCGGGAAAACGAGATTTTGCGGTATTGGCGTGAAAACGAGTTTTTACTGATTTGGCGGGAAAACGAGATTTTGCGGTTTTGGCGGAAATACAAGATTTTGCGATTTTGGCGAGAAAACGAGATTTGGCGGTTTTTGCGGAAAACACAATTTTGCGGGTTTTGACGTGAAAACAAGATTTTGCGTTTTTGACGGGAAAACGAGATTTTGCGGTTTTGGCGGGAAAACAAAATTTTGCAGTTTTGGCGGGAAAACGAGATTTTGCGGTTTTGGCAGAAAAACAAGATTTTGCGATTTTGGCGAGAAAACAAGATTTTGCGGTTTTGGCGGAAAACGCGATTTTAGGATATATTAGAATTGAGAAAGAAAAATATTTTGTAATTATTTAATTAAAATAAGGGTATTTTTGACTTTTACCAATTATGGATGGGTTTATCTCATCCAAACTCTCCAAAAAAGCTCATCCAGAAATTCAATTTTTTTAGATGAGTTTTAAAAACTCATCCAAATACCTAATCCAGTTCATTTTTTAATTATCACTAAACGAACAATAACATGCATCTGCGTCTAGATACTGCGTGTGGTTCACCAAACGAACATCACCCAAGTCGTTCCAAACAAGGAAAATTGCAATCAAGGTATGCAAAGGTCACACAAACAAGAAGTCATCGAAAAGTTACCACTGAGTGTACATATCGAGAACAACGATCTTATCACCGGCGGCTTTAACAATTGGCAATGTATCCTTATCAACCTTTGTAACCCGGCCGACACTAACATTCACTGTTTCTAAGCTACACCTCGCCACACACCTCTTACTGGAATCTAAAACACCACCACCACTACCAGAACAGAACCCGATTCTCATCGCGACCAGTGATGAACAAAACAAAGTGTTGAACACGAGAAGGAAAAAAAGAATTGACCACAAATTGAACTGAAACTAAAACCAGTGATGCATAAAATAGAAGTAATGCGAACCTCGACGATGTTGTATTGTGACGAAGGCAGAGAATTGCTCCGCCGATACTTAAACAATCGCCGAGATGAACCACTATGAAGTTGTACGTTGTAATCCATTATCGTAGAGAAACAGAAAAAATCCACCACAACCAATCGACCAACAATGGGGCTTACATCATCTTCGGATCTGCTCAGATTGGTAGAGAGAGTCATGGGATGAACAACACAGTCGGTCGAAGGTTGGTATGACGGCGACGAAAAACATAAATTTAAGTGTTACAAAGAGTTTTTGATTTGCTTTGTCCACGTAAGGAAGAGAAAAGCTGACCTGTATTAATTTTTATAATTTGATAGGTTGTTCATTTTTACTGAGGTGTCAACACCTACTTCAATACAGAAGCTGATCTATCAGAAGAGAAAAGCAACACATGTGTTTTTATCGTATTGATAACTCACACAATTTTGCTCTCATTCACAAAGAGCACATCTTTTAAATTTTTAATTAAACAGCACATACTCCGGCCATAAGATATTTTTCTAATTATTTTTGAAATTTGTTGTTATTAAAAATGGTGTTTATTTAAAATCTTATACTTTGTAGAAATTTTTCTCCGCCGATGAGGATCTGTAAAAATGTTTTAGACATATATCAGCAAAGTTCTATGATCTATCCAATTACTGATAATGACCAATATATACTATGACCTTTTGCAAATAAACCAGTAAATACTCTATAATTTTTTTTGAAAATTTTATGTATAATTATATGTCTTTTTATTTTATTTTCTATGTTCTTTTTGCAAATAAATCCGGTAAGGATTGACTATCAAATGACTAATTAAGCAGGTCTAAACATAACATTGAAATGTTTCTAGGCTTTTAAGCAATGATCTTAAGTGGCAAACTCTCGTAGAGATGAGACTCTGTTTCCCTAATAATATTATCCGTTTACAAACGATGGTTTTTGGTGTTAAACATCTAGCTCTATTTCTTGGGCCATACGTAAGTTTTCTTCTTCTTACATGGCTGAGCAATGTTCTGAATCTTCTGATTAGCTAAATGAAACACCAAACATTCATAAGATGGACGAGACTACAATTCTTTTCAACTAGATAATATATAATCCAACATTTTCCCTTCAAACTCCACACTCTTCTTCACCATTTTCTTCAATCTTTTTCTTCTTCTCTTTCTCTGCATCCATCTCTGCTTTCTTTTCCTTTTTCCTCTGCTTCTTTTCCTCTTCTTCCTTCCTCTGTTTCGCCTCTTCCTCGACCTTCCTCTTCGCTTCCTCCTTTTCTTCCTTCAACGATTCAATCAACCGCTTCAAACAAGTCTCAGCTCCTTCCTTTTCTGATTTCGGCAACAGGTTCTCCCCAACATCCGCTGGTGTCATCTTGATTTCTTCAACCTCAAGCAACCTCTTTATCTCTTCAAACAGCTCACTCTCCTCAACATCCAAATAGTTCTTGGCCAACACCTTGAACGCTTCGAAACAGCAATACGACATCTCTATATGCTTATCCATTCTTCCTTTCCTAATCAAAGCCGGATCTAGCTTGTCCACAAAGTTTGTAGTGAACACAATGATCCTCTCACCACCACAAGCTGACCATAACCCATCAATGAAATTAAGTAGCCCTGATAAAGTAACTTTGCTCTCTTTATTCTCACCTTTGTTTTTCATCATCTTCTTCTCAATCATGTTCTTATCATCTCCATCTTCTTCTTCCTCCTCCTCCTTCTTCTTTCTCTGTCCCGTGAGGCTAAGAGAACAATCAATATCTTCAATCACAATAATCGATTTAGCGGACGTCTCAATCAACAACCTCCTCAGATGTGTATTATCCTTCACCGTTGTCAATTCAAGATCGTAAACATCATACTCCAAGAAATTAGCCATAGCAGCGATCATGGTTGATTTCCCAGTTCCAGGTGGTCCAAACAAAAGATACCCTCTCTTCCACGCTTTTCCAATCTTCTTGTAATAATCTTTACTCTTACTAAACTTCACCAAGTCGCTCTTGATCTCTTCCTTCTTCGTCTCCTCCATAGCTAGAGTATCAAACGTAGCTGGATGCTCAAACGTTACATGACTCCACTTAGTGTTGTTTCCGTGGTTCTGTCCTGCAGTATTCGAATAAAGCTTCCTCTCTCTGTTCTTAAGCTCTATCGTCTTCCCTTCTCTCATAACATGGTCAAGATACTTCTTTATGATTACTTCTCGGTCACGTCTATGGAACCTCAACATATAAAACCTCTTCTCATCAGCTTCAGGGTAAAACGAGAACGATTGTCTACTAGCTCCTTCTTTCTTCGACTGCCACCAAACCCTAACGCCCTCGAAATCGTCAGTGATCTCTTCCTTATCATCCATGCTCAGAACAAGGGATTTGCTTCCTTTAGTTGTGCTGGCTTTAAGCTTCTTGGCTCGAGCAGAAGAGTCTTTGCTGAGATAGCTCTGGATCCCTAAGTAAGCCTCGCTTCTCTTGAAATGCTCTCCGCTGTACTCATGGAATGTTATTTGGATGTAAGGGTAGAAGGGACTGAAGATTCTATGAAACAACGGTTCCAAGTTGTCTCCGAACTGAGGGAAGAATTGTTTGAAGATTGTGTATACAAACATGATCGTTGCTAGAGAAGAGCCTGTGCTAGTCCATAATTGACCCATTGTCGCCATTTTTTTTTTTTTTTTTTCTCTAGAAGCTTTTGTTTCAGAGCCTTGGAAGAGAGTTCTTGAACTTTTAGGAAGGTTTTGAGTTATTGGTGAAGAGGATGGTTGTTCTGGTACATTAAATTGTTAGTAAGTATACTTGACAAGTCTCTATCAAGATGATATTATTAATTGTTATGTCGTACGTATGCGCATGCACATGTGACAGGAAGCTACCTAATGACGAAACTTATATGGAAAAAGTGCATTACAAAACAAAACAAAAAAATCAAAAAGACAAGGAAATTGCTTGGTTTGAAAACTCAAATGTGCTTTTTCTACTATCAATTCTTTATAATATTTAATATCTACAAATAGACAACCCCACTACTTTGCTAAATGAATCTTACGTATACTGCATTGTTTTTATTACATATATTAATTTTTGTAGTGGTTGAAAAGCATTTTGATAACTAACTTTCATAAAGAACAAGAATAGGATTGGATAATATCTAAAATTTCTTAAGCGTTTGGAAGTTAGTAAGGCATCAATCTAAAATTTTGTCGACTTGAAATCAAATTGAGCAGTCAATACATCTATAACGCAGAACTAAATTCATAATAAATCTTAAGCGTTTGGAAGTTAGCAAGACATCAATCTAAGTTTTAAAGAGTTTTCATCTTTTGAATTTTTTAAAGATATCCATTTTAGAAACTTAAGATTCTTCTTAGTCAATTAAAATGATAGAGATATGTATCTAATAAAAACAAATTTTGTTGAGTTCTCGTGGGTTGTGTCAGAATGTTTATGAATTATGAGTTTCCTACGTTTGTCTTTCTAACGTAGTACGAGTGTACGACTATTATTATTACAAGTTCAAGGTCAAAATTTATACGGTCACAGATTGAGACAATTGATGAGTTAGTTTAGGTCCACTGACTCGGAAAAGAGAACGTCTCTGATTGGACGTTTCCTCTCTAATCTCATAGTTCTCAGATTCAACATGGAAAATGTCTATAACAAAACTTGAAGGCATGATCATGGGCTGGGTTGGGCCCGAGCTAAACCTATTATGATTTTTGGTAAATGGTTGCATGATATTGAGTTTGTTCTCATGGGAATTAGATTAGGGTGATATGTTCTTCTACTAATCTCAAAGATAATATGTATCTTATATTATATAAAGTTTGATTTTTAAAATTAATAGGATCATGACACATGTCAAGTATATTGATCGGATGATGACACATGTCAACATAATTATTATTTTGACTTATCATACTAAACCAAGTACTATGTCTATATTTTGCAAACAATAATGATCAATAACCAAAAGTTCATATAACTGAAATATGTGCAAAGAAAAACTGGGCTAATTAACGTCCTAATTAGATGCAAAAGTGAAATCATAACCAGACTGATAACCTTGCAATATTTATTTAACATCCTACTTTTCTTGCACAAACTATTGTAGACGATGTGAATAAAATAAAATTGAAAATTCACTTCAATTGTACCATATAGTAGTACATATACCTTGCAATTTTTATTTAGTTTTATACGAAAACTATTACTAGCTAATTAGATGCAAAAGTAAACCGACAAATCAAAATTGTAAAGATACTCGGTATTACACACAAAGATAAGACGTGAACTTTTATATTAACACGAAGGTACCTATTTAATTCAAAATAGCTATTACAGTAGCATCAAACTATATAAATACTAGAATCTCCGTGTTGTGAATTGCTCGTGGCTTTGATTGTCTTTGAATACTTTAAAAACGAGTTCTTATAGTTTCTTATGAAGCTTCTTGATTTTAGAGGAATCGTATTATTGTGGCATTGTCTTCGAGTTGAGTTATTCACATATGAGACGTCTAAGTCTACTACACTCTTGCGCACACAGAGGGTTTTCAAAGAAGATTAAGCTAACCCGCAGGCCCAAGCCCATCTCACTTAACATTTTTTCACATTGACGTCACATACCTAGATTAGTGTCGTTTTGAGATCTGGTTCTAGCGTACTCTGTCTCAGCAATTTCTCTCTTTTTTTTTTTTTTTTTTCTTTGTGTGTTCTCTGTTCTGTTTCAAGTCTCTCTTTACAGTCTTTCCAAGCGAGTGTTTGAATCAATCAAGTATGAAATATAGTGAGTTTATCAACTATATAAACCGTAAAGAACCGTTCTCAACTCAGAGTTTATAAGTTTTTCATATAGTTTTTTCAAACGCTAGCTGCAAGGTTTAAGACGATTAGAGTACTACTAGTACTAACACAATGTAACAGGTTGAGACTGGTATGGTTGCCATCAAAAATGTATAAGATGTAAACTTTTACATTAATATTAAGGTACCTATATTGATTCAACAAGTTTGATCTTACAAGCAAGATTTGGTGACTAAACGTCTAAAACATTGAACTCAAAGCAGCTAATGAAGTTACATTATCAAATTAGGAGAAGATCATTGGTGTGAAATTTGGTTAATCTCCTTGCTGTGTTGTCCATCGGCCTTAAACTTTTGGCTCCACTTGATTATCTCCAAAGCTCTGATCAAACCATTGAGTGAGCCATCAACTTCAGTTTGAAGATCTTGCACCATCAGATTCTCTGCAACATCAGCCGGTGTTATCTTCGTTTCTTTAAGCAAAGACTCGATCTTTCCAAACAAGGGATGTGAATCAAGATTCAGATAGTTCTTGGCAAGAATCTTGAAAGCACCGAATGTGCAAAAAGATAGCTCAATATGCATATCCATACGACCTCTTCTAATCAAAGCTCTGTCAAGTTTCTCCAAGTGGTTCGTTGTAAACACAATGATCCTCTCTTGCCCACAAGCTGACCAAATGCCATCTATAAAGTTTAATAAGCCTGAGAGTGTAAGTGATTTCTTCTTCTTCCCTTCTTTATCGCCTTTCACGTCTTTACCGTTCCTTTCTCCAGTGAGATCCAAGGAACAGTCTATATCCTCAATCACAATGATGGACTTACTAGTCGTTGATATCAAAAGTTTCTTCAACTCCCAGTTGTTCTCTATCGAAGTCAACTCAAGATCATAGATATTATACTTCATCAGATTGGCCATAGCCGCAATCATAGTAGACTTACCTGTCCCTGGAGGTCCAAACAACAAGTAACCCCTCTTCCAAGCTTTCCCGATCCTATCGTAGTACTCTTTGCCATCTCTAAAAGTCAAAAGATCTCTCAAAATCTCATCCTTCTTTTCAATATCCATCGCCAATGTATCAAAAGTTGCAGGATGCTCGAACTCAATACTAGTCCATAGACCTTTCGTATGAAGCTTCCAATGTAAACTTGGATTATTCATATACACCTTCACCTTCTTCTTCCTAGCCTCAATGGACCTCCCTTCTTCCATAACGTAGCTCAAGTAAGAACCAGTGACAACATCCCAATTACTTCTATGAAACGTAAGCTTACATATCTTCTTCCCTTTAGCACACTTCAAAATCTCCCAACACATCGTCACACCTTCATACTCCTCTTCGATAGTAACATCGTCCCTTTTCAAATCCAAAGACGTGTTCTCCTTCAGCTGGTTCCCTTTGAGTTTCTTCACTCCAGAGTTAACTTTTGCACCAAGATAGGTCTTGACAGCTGCGTATGCAAAGTTGAATCTACACTCTTCGATTTCGCTGAAACTGATGTGAGCATAAGGCGATAAGAAGCCGAGGATCTTGTCTGAGAGTTTCTTGAGAATGGGTACTCGTTGGATTGCATTCAAGAGAAGCTGCTGGATCTGTCGAGGGAAGTATCGCTTGAGAGTTGACCAGACGAAGAAGAGACCAGCTATGTTTGATCCAATCGTTGTTAGGTTATTTCCAAACATCGGCTTCACGATCGATCCCATCAAGATTTCGATGATTGGTTTTCTGGTTTTCTGAGTTTGAAGGGTTTTATCTTCTCTCTTTTTGGTTTGGCTCATAATTAATCTCTGATTGTGTTGTGTGTCTCTCGTTCTCTCCCTTATGTAACACAATGAAGAAGGTGGAAGAGTTTTTTTTAGTCGCTTTCTAATTCATGGCTCTTTATTTATTTTGTATTTTTGCATATTCTTGATAAGAAAATAGTACATATAATATCTTCCTACTAAAAAGGTTTCTTTTTGGTCAAACCATTTTGACATTTTTAGGGTAATTGATGATTTATCAAATGCTACAAAGGATTTTTTTGCTTAATTACTCTACAGTTTTCCTTTCTATTTAATGGAAATCTTCTAGACTTCTTTTTATAAGACTAGAAGTTGATATTATTAATTTATAATATTTTGTTATGTTATTTTTTACTATTATTTTTATGTTTTTATTCCTTTATATTGTGTTTGTTGGTTAATAAATATTGTCTTTTATATTGTTGTTTTTTTGGATGGGAAGCTTTATTTCAATATGATATGGGTGGAGATTTAGAAATGGTTATTGTAAACTCTAATACGTAAACCTATGCCATTTGGAACCATAATTTTCCACATACCATCCCCAACATAGTCACTTCAGTCCATTGATTTACACACCTAACTCCTATCCTTGTATTGTTCATAAACTTATTTCGTTTTCTTCCAAAACGCCATTGTCGTTTCGCCGAAGTAGGTAGATTCATATTAATTTTTTTACACAGCCAAATTTTATTATTTATTATTTTCCTTGTTTACCAAGTTTTCTAAATTTTTATCTTTATGTACATTTCAATTTCATGTCTTTTTCCAACTTGTTTTGGGTACGAAATTGACTGAAAAATTATTCAAAAATATTTTTGTAATATTTGCTTTAATAATTGAGATGTACCACTACGTCATACCAAGATTTTTAAATAATCTTTTTTTTTTTGCTTTTTCTTTTATCAAGTTATTAATATATCCATCACAGAAATATAACCAAGTAAAAATCACAACAAATTTGTTCACAAGTAAAACTTTTAAAAATCACAACAAATTTGTTCACAAGTAAAACTTTTAAAAATCTCACAAATTTGTTGTTTAATGTAGATTAAGCTACTCGTGATTGGTTAACAGAAGCTGGAGAGTGGAGGAGTCGAGTGGAGATAAATTATACAACAGCAAAAGAGTACTTTGTTGTCAGACAATGCAGTACTTTATGATAGGATTGAAGAGAGAGATGGTTCCTTGGGGTACAAGCTATACATTTTTTCATATCTTCAGATTCGTCAGAGAGAATCTTTTGTTGATTCTATTTGAGGTCATATAACCAAAGACCAAGCAACATTGGTTTTACTAATTGGTATCATCATTCTTTTACAATATCACGACAACAAAATATCAAATATATCGCAAGACGACTACTACTACTCTAGTAGTATGGGGTTACTCGTCGGACCTAAAAAGTCTGATTCACCGGAGAAAGATTTTGAAGTATTCGAACGTTCAACACTTCTTTAACATTGCAGCTATTTGCTGTTAGGGGAAATTTAGAGACATTATTAAGAAAAAACATTTAAAAACATGTTCTCAGATTAAACTTAAAATACTCAATTACCAAATAAACTAAAAAACATCAAGCAAATGAATCAATCAGCCACCGTTTTAGTTCAGCTTCATCCTGATTATGGTTTCAATGTCTTCTTCTCTTCTTCCTCTGCTTTCTTCATCTTCTTCCTAGCTTCCTTCTCGTCTTCTTCAGCCAAGTTCTTAGCTTTCTCCTTCACTTCCTCCAAACACTTAACCAAACGCTTAAGACAAATCTCTGCATCTTCTTTGTCAGATTTTGGCATCAAGTTCTCAGCAACATCAGCGGGAGACATGTCCACTTCCTCCACCAATCTCTTGACATTTCCATACAAGTCATGTGACTCAATCTCCAAGTAGTTGTTAGCCAAAACCTTAAACGCTTCAAACCAACAATAAGACATCTCAATATGATTATCCATTCTTCCTCTACGTATCAATGCCCGATCAAGCTTATCCACAAAGTTCGTTGTGAACACTATGATCTTCTCCCCACTACAAGCTGACCATAACCCATCAATGGCGTTTAGTAGCCCTGACAAAGTAACCTTGCTCTGCTTCTTCTTCTCAGCTTCCTTGATCTTCTCCTCTATATCCTCTTCTTCCTCAGCTTCCAAGTTCTTCTTCCTTCTCTGTCCCGTAAGATCAAGAGAGCAATCAATATCTTCAATCACAACAATAGACTTCCCTTTTGTTTCCAACATTAGCTTCTTCAACTCTGAGTTATCTGTCACTGTCGTTGACTCAAGATCATACCCCAAGAAGTTAGCCATTGCCGATATCATTGTTGATTTCCCTGTCCCGGGAGGTCTAAACAAGAGATAACCTCTCTTCCACGGCTTCCCAACCTTCCTGTAATAATCTTTACCGTTACTAAACTTGATCAAATCCTTCTTAATCTCTTCTTTCTTCTCAGGATCCATAGCCAAAGTCTCGAACGTTGCAGGATGATCAAAAGAAACGTTGCTCCAGTTACTTCCTGATCTCCAAGAACACCAATCATTTATCGAATTGTTAGTGTAAAGCTTCCTCTCTCTCTTCTTCAGCCCAATCTCTTCCCCTTCTCTCAAAACATGATCAAGATAAGTCTTTGTGATCATCTCTCTGTGACGACTATGGAAACTCAAAGTCATGTACCTTCTCTCCACAGAACCCTTATCACGGTTCATACTAGACTTGTTCCCGTTCTCTGTCACGCTTGAAGACCAGTTCACCTTCACACCTTCGAACACATCTTCAACTGTCTAGTGATCGTCCAAGCTCAACACCAAAGACTTGCTGCCTTTAGATTCGTTGGCCTTTAGTCTCTTTGCGAGAGCTGTTGATTTCGTGGACAAGTAGTTGCGTATGGAGTCGTAAGCTTTACTTTTCTCGAGACCTTCTCCAGAATACTCGTTGAACTTGATATGAACAGAGCTCGAAACCCATCCCATCAACTTGTAAACGTATCTCTCGACGTGGATTTGGAGATGGTAAGGAAAGTGTAAGTTCCTAAGATCAAGATTGATCTAATCGCGTCTTCGAATCGATCACAGAAAACGTAAAAGCAATTAAGGAAAGTAAAGAAAGACACAAGCGATTTAACGACTTCACGTCCCAAACCGGGAACGCTACGTCTCGCCGGAGTTATAACTCCGGTAATCCACTAGAACGATGAAGAGAACAATTCTGTTACAATGCTCAAGCTCTCTCTCACTCTAGATCAAATCACTTCTCTCTCTTCTCTCTGATTAAGATCTAACAACCTCTTAACCTCTTAATCTCTCCTTATTAGAAGATAAGATTTGAGAGTGAGTAACAAACTCGATCCTCAACCGTCACGAGCTTGATTCAATCTGAGTAAACAAACCTCACGTGAAACTCACGTGCTTCCTCCTTGAGCTTGTAAGTCAAACTCTCTCTTTGACCGAGAGCCTTCTCAACACTTAAGCACTTCTGATTTAGAATCCGAGTCATACCTCACAATTCTCTACCTTGACTCTGATTCTCTCCTTCTGCTTGTTCCTGTTTTAGTTCTTGGATTACCCCCTCCGGTACCTGAGCTCCACCGCTCAGTGTTCAGTAACTCGGAGCATCTCCAATGCTCCACTCAACTTATCATCTGGAAGCACCTTCGTAAATATGTCTGCCGGATTGCACTCACTAGCAATCTTAAGTACCTTTACCTTACCCTCATTGATAATGTCTCTGATGAAGTGCAACCTGATGTCGATATGCTTGGTCCTCTCGTGGTGAACTGAATTTTTCGCCAGTGCTATAGCACTCTCAGAATCAGAATGAACCTCCACGAATCTCTGAGGATGACCAAGCTCATCAGCTAAACCTTTGAGCGAAATGGCTTCTTTAACTGCTTCAGTCAGAGCCATATACTCTGCCTCAGTTGATGAGAGAGCAACAACCTTTTGTTGCTTTGACTTCCAGCTAATAGCATTGCCTCCCACAGTAAACACAAACCTGAGATTGATCGCCTAGAATCTCCATCTCCTGCATGATCTGAATCACAGTAGCCTCGCATGTAGAAGTCATCATTCTTTCGATAACACAGACTTCTCCTCTCAGATCCTCTTAGGTATCTCAATACCCATTTAGCTGCCTCCCAATGACTCTTAAGTGGCTTTCCCATATACCTGCTGATAACTCCAACAGGATAGGCTAAATCAGGTCGAGTACCTATCATCGCGTACATGATACTGCCTACGGTATTTGCATAAGGCACCGTCTTCATCCTATGGAACTGATCTTCATATTCTTGATCAGTTGCAGCTCTTAACTTGAAATGTGCTCCTAACGGTGTTGCAGCTGCTTTTGACTGATCCATATGAGAAGACTTTAAGATCTTCTCCACATAACCAACCTGAGACAACACCAAAGCACCAGCAACTCGATCTCGAGTAATCTCCATCCCTAAAATCTTCTTAGCATCACCTAAATCCTTCATATCAAATTCTTGACCCAATAAAGTTTTCAATTCCCGAACATGAGATTTACTGGTAGATGCAATCAGCATATCATCAACATATAACAACAAATATATGTAAGTCCCATCCTCAAGTTTCCTCCAATAGACACAGCTATCATAAGCACTTCTGTTATAACCAATCTCGCTCATAAAAGCATCAAACCGTAGATTCCACTGCCTAGGAGATTGCTTAAGACCATACAGAGATCTCTTAAGGAAACATACCTTATTAGGATGACTCTTATCTTCAAACCCTTCTGGTTGAGCCATTACTATCTCTTCATCCAAATAACCATGTAGGAAGGCTGTCTTCACATCCATCTGTTGAAGCTCCATATCGAACTGTACCACCATGGAAAGTATATACCGGATTGATACATGTTTCACTACCGGTGCAAAGATCTCAGAATAATCAACACCCTCTTTCTGAGAATACCCCTTCGCAACTAATCTTGCCTTAAACCTTGGTGCTTCAACTCCAGGAATTCCAGGTTTTCGAGTATAAATCCATCGACAACCAAATACCTTAGCATTCTTTGGCTTGTCTCCTAAGTCCCATGTGTGGTTCTTCTTCATTGATAACATCTCTTCTCCCATTGCAGCATTCCATTTATCCCAATCAGGATCAGATAGGGCTTCTCTATATGAACTTGATTCTGTCTTACCTCCATCTTCAGTATAGTAAGCAAAACCCACCATATTTGATTCATGATACTTTCGATTTACCTTGATAGCTCTTTTTCCTCGATCTCTGACTAATTGATAGTCACTTAAATCCTCCTCATCAGACTCTACCTCTGTATCTTCTTCAATTATTTCTTCTTGATTCAGAGGTTGCACTGCTTCTTGTTGACCACTCGTAACTCCACCTTGATCAACTGAACCTTGATTATTCTCCTCTTCTTCTAAGGATCTCAACTCTAAACCCAGATTCTCCAAGTCTACTTCATGCATATCCAACTGAGATGATTCCTTAGCTTCTTTATACATCACTGCTTCTCGAAAGACCACATTACGGCTGATCACACACCGACCTTCTTCAGGAACCCAGATTTTATATCCTTTGACACCCTCAGGATAACTAGTAAAATAACCCTTCTTTGCTCTTGGATTCAATTTCCCTTGATCAGTGTGAACATATGCTAGACATCCAAACCTTCTTAATGTGCTTAAGTCAGGTAACCTTGAAGTCCATCTTTCTTCAGGAAGATCACACTCAATAGCGGTTGAGGAAGATCGATTTATCAAATATACCGCAGTAGAGGCTGCCTCAGCCCAGAACCTCTTCTCCATACCACTTTCACTCAGCATGCTTCTCACCTTATCCATTATTGTGCGGTTCATCCTCTCTGCAACTCCATTCTGCTGTGGAGTGTAAGAACATGTTCTATGCCTCACAATACCTTCTTCCTTGCAGAACTTATCAAAATATTGATTACAATACTCTAACCCATTATCTGTCCTCAACTTCTTTACCTTCTTCTCTGATTGTGTCTCCACCATCTTTTCCAAGTGACAAACTTCTCAAAGCTTCATCCTTCTTCTTTAAGAAATAAATCCAAGTCTTCCTCGAGTAATCATCAATAAACGAAATGAAATACTGGCAATTTCCCAATGAGAATGGGTTATGAGGAGATCCCCACAAATCTGAGTGCACATAACCCAACTTCTCTTTCGTCACATGTTGAGCTTGAGGAAAGCTCACTCTGTGGTTTTTCCCGAATACACAATCTTCACAGAACTTCAGGTCTCTGATGACATCTCTTTTAATGCATCCTTTCTTGACCAAGATATCTAAGCCCTTTTGACTCATATGTCCAAGGCGACTATGCCACATGACAGTTTCGTCACTTGACACTTCTGAAACATGTGATTCTCCAACCACCGTTTCACCTTTAAGAATATAGAGTGTCTCCCTCTTTTCTCCTCTTAAAATTGCAGAACAACCCATTATCACCTTGAGAATACCATTCTGAGACTTAAACCAACATCCTCTATCTTCGAGTGTCCCCAATGAGATTAAACTTCTAGACATAGATGGCACAAACCTCACATCTGTTAGAATAATACACGTACCATCTGGATTCTTGATTTTCACGCTTCCAATCCCTGAACCTGAGACATCGAATCATTGCCCATCTTCACATAGCCTGAGCTCACCTTTTTGAACTCACAAAACCAATCCCTCCGTGGAGTCATATGAAACGAGCAACCTGTATCCAATACCCATTCATCAGTCTTACTTCCAGATGTAACCAAACTTTCCCCTACAGCCATGAGAACCATTGCTTGATCACTAGAATTTGCCACCCCTGCTTCTCCTTTATCAGAACCCTGCACCTTTCCTTTGTTTTTCTCAAGCCATTTAAAACACTGTTTCTTAAAATGACCTTCCTTCCCACAGATCCAACACACACGTTTTCCATCCTTAGACTTCGATCGAGATCTTCCTTTACCCTTGTTACTTTGACCAGTATACTTCTCCTCAGAACGACCTCTTGTAAAATGTCCCTCTCCTATAGATTTACTGTTTTGAGCTACTTCCCTTTCTTTATCTCTCGCCGCAACCATAACATCATCTAACCTCAGCTTCTCTCTACCAGTGCTATACTTCAAAGTTTCTACCAAACTATCGAACCTAGCCGGTAAAGAACTCAACAGAATTATAGCTTGTACCTCATCCGAGACTTCGATCTGAAGATGATTTAGATCCGCGACGATCTTCAAGAAGTCATCAATGTTATCATCAATCTTCTTGCTCTCTTGCATCTTGAATGTGTAAAAGTTCAATTGAGAGTACACTCTATGTGGCAAAGAAGTAGGCATAAACATCTTGTCTAATGTCGACCATGCCTCCGCTGCAGTTTCACACAACTCAATGTTTCGGAGCACTTTATCAGCCACATTCAAGAAGATAACGTTCTTAGCCTTATCACACCGTTCCGATCTCGATACCTCATCCGCTTCACGTTTCTTCTTCTTCTCAGGATCTTGTTCTTCCTCTTCTGTGAGTGGCGGAGACGGAGCTTTCTCCACCAGCACATCCTTTAATCCGATCACACTTAGATGAGCTCGTATCCTCGTCTTTCACAATGAGAAGTCTCCCGAACCATCAAACACCGCAATCGGAACTCCTGACATCTCGATTCAGGTTCACAACACCAACGCCGTAGCTCTGATACCAATTGTAAGTTCCTAAGATCAAGATTGATCTAATCGCGTCTTCGAATCGATCACAGAAAACGTAAAAACAATTAAGGAAAGTAAAGAAAGACACAAGCGATTTAACGAGTTCACGTCCCAAACCGGGAACGCTACGTCTCGCCGGAGTTATAACTCCGGTAATCCACTAGAACGATGAAGAGAACAATTCTGTTACAACGCTCAAGCTCTCTCTCACTCTAGATCAAATCACTTCTCTCTCTTCTCTCTGATTAAGATCTAACAACCTCTTAATCTCTCCTTATTAGAAGATAAGATTTGAGAGTGAGTAACAAACTCGATCCTCAACCGTCACGAGCTTGATTCAATATGAGTAAACAAGCCTCACGTGAAACTCACGTGCTTCCTCCTTGAGCTTGTAAGTCAAACCCTCTCTTTGACCGAGAGCCTTCTCAACACTTAAGCACTTCTGATTTAGAATCCGAGTCATACCTCACAGAAAGATTTGTTTGTACATCGCCCATAAGAACATAAGACTCGTCATAGTCGAGCTTGTGAATCCCCAACTCGATCCTGTCTCAGACATCTTTTTTTTTTGCTCTGTTTGTTGGTCTTATCTCTCTTTAACCACTCACTCTCTATTTATCGAGTGTCACAAAAAAAAAAAAAATGCCACGAAATTTTAATAAAACAATATATATTAAATTTTGAGTTCATATGTATATATTTTTTTCATGTTCTTGAGTACGAATTTGACTAAAAAGTATTCAAAGATTTTGCTATATTTGCTTAAATCATGAAGATGCTTTGAGTTTGAAGCTAGGTGTGGGGACCAAAATGATTCTGAGTTCTGACCACAATTCTGGAGCAAGGAATAAAGCGTTCGATGTTGAATATAGAGATAGAGTTATGGTACTGAGGAATCATTTAATTTTACGTACAGAGTTATGGTTTGTTGGGTACTCCCTAGTCACAAGCTACCCTTTTCATTTTTTTTTTTTTTTTGAAATTTCCACGTGAAGTTGGTTTAAATTTGCATTAGACGTGTTGCAATATTTTTCTTGTTTTCGTTTCAAAACACTAACAAAACTACAGTTCTTTTTTTTTTTTTTTTGAACCTTAAAAGAATTGTTGTATATAGAATATAGTACGACACTTTACCGTATTAAAAGTCTGCACATCTATATATATGGTTTCCCATCGTGTATGTAAATCGTATACAAGCGTATTTTAGAAATATGTGATGAAATGTAAATTTGTGTGGTGAGTTTGTTGTAACAATATGATTCATTATGTGTCAACATTATTGATTTGTGATAATTCATTACTGAGGTTTTATATTATTAAAAGTATTAATTTAGTTATAACAATATATGAATATAAACCTTTATTAAACATATATATACTAGAAGTCATTCCGTAGCACGTGTTTATCTTACGTTGTACAATTAGCATATACTACTGTCTATAGAAGTCAAATTAATCAGATATAGTATGGATAAATGCAACTCATATTGTACCATGAGATACAAAAACATCACAAACTTAACAACATGGTTTTTTAAGCGTATGATAATAATATACAAATTTTCTTTTCTATAATAGTTTAGAATATGTTTTTCTTTTCTTAAAGATGAATACTAATAAGAAACTAAATTTACAATGGAGAGACTCATATGCATCGTCCAATAAGAAGAAGTTTTAGTCTGCTTTACCACATGAATGCCTAAAAGAAAAATAATAGAGATTCTAAAATATAAAAAAGGAACAAAACCTAATATGTTTAACATATTAAATCATGATAGCTCATTTTTTTCATGATGTAGTAATATTAATACAACCAACAAACATGAAAACCTGAAGTAAAAATAAAACATGGTTGAAAGCCCGACCCATAGGCCAAGCAAGTGAAGCCTTGGATTAGGGCATCAATTTTTTTGGGGCATATTTTAGACCAAAAGTTTTAGGTATTTTATTAGGAAGAAAAGTATAAGTTTAATTACATTTTTTTTATGAGTTCCAAAAAATTAAGAAATTCAAGTTTTATATAAGAAAACAGTATATTATTCATGTAGATATATCCAATTTACGGATAAAATTTTATTAGGTTTATGTAAAAACCTATTTCATCTTTTGAATTGTTGGTGAATGAACATTAGATTAATGTTTATTAAACTTGTTGTTACTGAGATTTAAAGTAAAATGCAATTTAGGAAAACAAATTTGAAACTTTAATAAAAAAGATTCCATATTCGAAATGTTTTAAAAACAATAATGAGTTATTAGGCAATATGATATTATTTTCGTATTAATGTTTAAAATGAACATGAAAACATTGAAAAGACAGGAAAATATGAGCAAGCAAAGAACTACAATATGTAAATAATGAAAATAATTTTCTATATTACTGTTTTTATAATTTTATTTACAATAATGAAAAAGGTTTAAAAAAAACATTGGTGTATGACATCCAAAATTGTCACACCGGCCATGGAGTGTGGGAAAGACATACTTTAACACTCTAATGAATAAATAAAAATTTCAAACATTTTCACATATTTTTTTTTCGTAGTATTAATGCGAACAACAAACATGATAACCTGCAAAAAAAATATATATATCAAGAATACCTATTAAAATTTGGAAAGATATATAAAATAATATAATTCTTCATGGGAACCTAATGACTGGAAATTTATGTTAAAAGGAGAGTAATTAGGGATTGAATTCTAATTTTATGGAAAACAAAATGAATTCTACTTTTATGGAAAAAGAATTGGTAAGATTTAATGAGGAATAAATGAGTAAGCAATTTTCAAATTACTTAGAACATCCTACCATTAGATTATGAAAAATTAAAGGCCAGAAACTAAGCAGAATGAAACCCAAAATTTAAAATTTGAGCAAAAAATTTATGAATTGATAAGAGAATTTTGAGAACACATAAACATCCCACAATCTAACATAATATAGAATACTTTCTTGCCCATGAATATATATATAATTGAAACCCAGAAATAAATATTTTAGATAATTTAGAATCTTTTCATGTCTCTGAATCATATATAAGATTGAAACACATATTTATCATTTCAAAATAAACTATCATCAATTTTTCTTAGGATGAAACCACAAACTAATAAATGGTGGATTTAGATCAGAAAAGACCTACAACTGGTTCTTATTAAAGAAAGAAAAAAGAAAATGTTGAGAGTTTTTATTTTGTTATATGGGCCAGTAGTTTCTTGCGTCCAAAATACAAATGAATTTAGTTAATTAAGTCTAAACAACAAAAAAAGACATGTGTTAGATAGATAAGATGTCAAGTGTCATCTCCTTAGCAAAAGTTGAGAAAAGCCTTGTCATATTATATATAAGATGTATATGATGTATTATGGCATTATGATTTTGAATTTGTTTTTGCGGATTGTGTCTTTCTCATATCTTCATCAATCTTATCTTAAGATTACAAAATTTTATAAAGTTGCAAAATGATAAATCTAAATAGCTTTAGTTCTTAGTATTATTACCAAATAAAAAATGAGTGGTTCTTTTCGAAAAAGAATATTCAACAGAGTATACCGATAAGTTAACCATTAGCCAAAGAATCCGAACGAGGGAAGAAGAAATTTCAACAGAGAAATGCAAAGGTATACCGAGGCATAATAGTAACCCATCCACAATAATATTCATCCCTTCATAAGAGTTGACCGAGGCAACCTCTTCAAAAGTGAAAAATAATACAAGCTTAAGTAGAAAACAAGTAAGAAAACGTCCTTACCAAATCGTGACACGTGTCAATTTTAAATATTATTAACTCATGAGATAGTAACAAAGTTGGATTTTGAAAGAAAAATATTTTAAAAAAATCAAGAAATAAAAATATACTAATCATAAATCTTATTATATAAAGTTGTATTTTGAAAGTTAGTCATTAACAAGATCATAACACGTGTCAAGTATATTGATAAAATTAGTTTATTTAAAATAGGCAAGTTATTATTACAGAGATAAAATAATAATAAATACAAGGTGATAATTTCACTAATTTGGCAAAATTTTATAAAAGGACAAGGCAAAAAATAAATAAATTACAATTGATGGATTTTCTTTTCTTTCTACAAGACAAAATAAAACAATCTTATTATATAAAGTATGGTTTCAAAAGTTACTAACTCACCAGATCGTGTTAATTTTAAATATTACTAACTCACCAGATCGTGACAACTGTCAATTTTACACAAAATTCCAACTATAAAAGAAAAATCTTTTAAAAAAATCAAGAAATGAAAATATACTAATCAAAAATCTTATTATATAAAGTTGGGTTTTGAAAGTTAGTCATTAACAGGATCATGACACGTGTCAAGTATATTGATAAAATTAGTTTATTTAAAATAGGCAAGTTATTATTACAGAGATAAAATAATAATAAATACAATGTGATGATTTCACTAATTTGCCAAAATTTTATAAAAGGACAAGGCAAAAAATAAATAAATTACAATTGATGGATTTTCTTTTCTTTTTACAAGACAAAAGAAAACAATCTTATTATATAAAGTATTGTTTCAAAAGTTACTAACTCACCAGATCGTGACACGTGTCAATTTTAAATATTACTAACTCACCAGATCATGACAAGTGTCAATTTTACACAAAATTTCAACTATAAAAGAAAAATCTTTTTAAAAAATCAAGAAATTAAAATATACTAATCATAAATCTTATTATATAAAGTTGGGTTTTGAAAGTTAGTCATTAACAGGATCATGACATGTGTCAAGTATATTGATAAAATTAGTTTATTTAAAATAGGCAAATTATTATTACAGATATAAAATAATAATAAATACAAGATGTTGATTTCACTATTTTGCCAAAATTTTATAAAAGGACAAGGTAAAAAGAATAAATTACAATTCATGGATTTTCTTTTCTTTCTACAAGACAAAAAAAATATATATAAATATAAATCATAGTATTACATAGAAAAATTTAGGGAGAAAATAAAAAATAAATAAATAAACAGATTAAACTAAAAAATAGGTGAAGGAAGCGAAAAAAAGAAAAAAAAAAAAAAGAGGGACAAGCCCATTTGTGTGAGACCCAACAATCTCTGAGCTATCTACGCTTGATCACAATAATTATATATATGCCATAAGCCATATTGTATAAGTGTTCAATAAAATATCAAACCTTTTTTTAAAAAAAACCATTGATTACACACATAAATATATGGCTAATGGGCTATTCTATATATATTTTCCTGAGAAAATGTTGTTCAAGTAATGGTTTTTAATGATTAATCGTAGTTATATGAAAGCTATTATGTATACATGATATCTTGTGTTTTTGTTGAGTTTTAAGCCTTGTTTTTGCATAGTTTTGTTATTTAATCTTGTTCATTCTAGGTTGTTTTAGGAGCATATGCATCTAGTGTCTTATTTTCAGGTCCTTGAAGTAACATCATCATTATTGGAGCTTTAAGATCTATTTTGTTGCAAAGAAGCAAAGAGAAGTGGAGTTGGAGAAATGACAAGAGATGAGAGACCACACGCGGCCAAGTCAACCGGCCAAGTCATCATTATTTTTGTTGTAGATTTATGTTGTAGGTTTTAAAATCTACAACATAATAAGATTTTAACACATGTCGCGATCTTATGAATTAGTAACTTTTGAAACCATATTTTATATAATAAAATAGTCTCTAAATTTACCGACTGAGTTGCGATTGTTTTGCTACTGAATGACTACTAAAATAAAACAGTCGCCTAGTATACGCTAATTCGAGACTGATGCATAATGTCGCAGTGTAGTCGCCAATTTGCGACTAATTTGGAGACCAGTTTGACAGTCGCTAAAAATTGCGACTAAAAAACTACTATTTAGCGACTGCTTTAATTAATTTGGGCCTTACAAAACACGAAAACCCATTTCTTATTCGTTAATAGACGTACCATATAAAATGAAAAACCCCTATTTCTAAGCTTTTCTAATCTCTTTTTTTTTTCTCCTCCTTCTATGTTCCCTTTTCTCATTCTACTATGTTCTTAGCTTTATCTTTCCCACCTTTTTTATGTATCTTCTTTTCCTCCGTCGCGATATTATTTTTCACTCGTCCTCAAAAGAGAGTTGAAACTTTTTTGGCCTTGTCACCCTAATCCGTAGTCATAAAAAAATCCATTTCCTCCGACTACGAATCTGTGGTTAAGATTCGAAGCTTCTTGATCGTTTATCGCTGGATTCTCTGTTAGTAGTTTCCTCATCACCAAACTCACGGTTGGTAAGTCTTCAGATCTACTCGATTTTCATTTTTTGTTTGTTGTTGAATTCTTATTTTTCAGTTTTAGATGAAGGATTGCATGTTGTTTGTTTTGATTATTGTAGGTGATCTCGACATGGCATATTTCTTTACCGAGAGATCTTACTATCGGATGCCATCATCAATGCTACCGTCACAGATCCGGCGGCTTGGAAGAGAGCAGCAGCGTGGAGTCCATGAACCCTAATTATTGATGGAGTTGTTTTTTTTGTTATCTAATTTGGGCTCGTGTATTGTATAGGGCCCATGATTTATTGGGTTGTAATTGTAATTTTCGAAGGTCCATTATCATAAATTTGTTCTAATTCGGTTTGAATATACCGAATTAGAAAAAAAATTTGGTTTATTTCGGAATTGATTTTAAATCTAATAACCGACCCGAATAATCCGATTATCGAATAACCCGAACCAAATTTTTATTCGGTTAATTCAGCATAATTTATAGAAAACCAAAATTTTGCGAAACCGAATAACCCGAACCGAATAACTCGTAATAATCGAATGCCCAGGACTACAAAACAGTAACCAAAACAGTCGCAAATGAGTAATCAGATCAGTCGCTAAAGCGTTGCAAATTCAGTCGCAACTTTAGCAACTGTTTGGCGAGAGAAGAACGACTACAGTTATCAGTTGCCAATTAGTAGCTTCGTCTCGACTGTTTGGCGATTGATTATTTTAGCGACGCACTGTTTAGCGACTACGTATTTCAGTCGCCAATCAGTCGTAACTAAGTAGTTTGCAACTGTTTAGTGACTGTTTTTGTAATCGGCAAATCCATGTTTTCTTGTAGTGTTAGAACGCATATAATGTGGGAGGGGCAAGCGAGCCAACTATCACGAGTTTTTCTATGGCTCTTCAGGAAATTGATTTGGGATATCAATTAGCTGCTGCATGTCAGGAAATTGATCTTAGTCCTTTCTTGAAAGTCAGATCCAACAAATACTCCAAATTCAATTAACTAGGTCTATCTAATTCCAAAAAGTCTTGTCAACACATAAGTCCACATTTGAGTAGGTTTTATAAATCTAACTCCAAGAGGTTACCCAACACACGATCCTGGCTAAAACAGTACTCCAACCCATTCTTTATGATGATCTCGCGAAAGCCATGCCTAGCCTCAATCATCCTTAAACTGGTTTCTGTTATTATAATACTTAACTTAGAAGTGTTAGTAAAAGTTTGAAAGAAAGTTTTTTTCAATGTTCTTGGGAAATTACCTATAATAATTCTGAAAGTTTCTGTTATTTGTGAAAGTTGCTTGTGGTTGGCTTGGCTCTCTGTTGTCGTCAGGTTGTTGGCCTAGTGAAAGTTTGAAAGAAAGAAACACTTTTTTAAGAAATATAATATAGTCTCCATAAACACTATTGTCATAATAAAGATTTTAAAAAGGTTCTGTTTATATCATACAGTTTTGTTTATCAATTTGAAAGACAGTTTAGTGGTAATACTACGTACAATACTAATTAACTAATTACTTATCCCTGAATATAATTAATAATAAGGAAAAATAGAAGATGTTTCATGATGTAACTTAATAAGAAAAATACTCATTTATGAAAACAACGTAACTAACAAAAAGCAATATTATTTCTAGAATAATTTCACGACTTACGGTTTCAGTGTCTATTCCTCCGCTTTTTTCTCTTCTTCGTCTCTTCCTTCTTTGCTTTCTCCTTCTCTTCTTCCTCCATCTTCTCCGTTTTCTCTTTCTTCTCTGCTTTATTCTTCTCTTCTTCCTCAGCCCACTTCCTCGCTTTTTCCTTCTCTTCCTCCAAAGTCTTGACCAAACGTGTGATGCAAATATCTGCATCTTCTTCATCAGATTTCGGCATCAATGTCTCCGCAACATCAGCCGGAGACATGTCCGTTTCCTCTAGCAATCTCTTGATTTCTCCATACAAGTCATGTGACTCAATATCCAAGTAGTTCTTAGCCAAAACCTTGAACCCTTCAAACCTACAATAAGACATCTCAATGTGGTTGTCCATTCTTCCTCTACGTATCAATGCAGGATCAAGCTTATCCACAAAATTTGTTGTAAACACAATAATCTTCTCTTCACTACAAGCTGACCATAACCCATCTATACCATTTAATAGCCCCGACAAGGTCACTTTACTCTTGTTCTCGTCTTTTTTCTCCTCAGCTTCCTTTTTCTTCTTATTCTTCTCATCATCATCATCATCATCATCATCATCATCATCATCATCTTCTTCTTCTTCCTCCTTTGTCTTCCTCTTCTTCCCCGTAAAAGCAAGCGAACAATCAATGTCTTCAATCACAATGATACACTTCCCTGTTGTATCCAACAACAATCTTTTCAACTCTGAGTTATCCTTCACTGTTGTTAGTTCAAGATCATACACATCATAGTCTAAGAAATTCGCCATTGCAGATATCATTGTCGATTTCCCTGTCCCGGGCGGTCCAAACAAAAGATAACCTCTCTTCCACGGCTTCCCAACCTTCTTGTAATAATCTTTCCCTTTACTAAACTTTATCAACTCCTTCTTAATCCCTTCTTTCTTCACAGAATCCATAGCTAGAGTCTCGAACGTTGCTGGATGATTAAAAGGAACATTTCCCCACTTTCCTTCCACGTAATAAGACCAATCTCCACTTGAGTTATTAGTGTAAAGCTTCCTCTCTCTGTTCTTTAAACCTATCACTTTCCCTTCTCTCAAAACATGCTCCATATATCTATCTACAATCATCCCTCTGTGCCGCCTATGGAAAGTTAGCGTAAAGTACCTTTTCTCCCTCATTTTAGTCTTAGTGCCGCTCTTTTCCACGCTCGAATACCACTTCACTTTCACACCTTTAAACACATCTTGAACTTCTTCGTGATCGTCCATACTAAGCACCAACGACCTTGTGTCTCTAGACTCGTTGGCTTTTAATTTCTGAGCTAGAGCCACTGAGTTTGCAGATAGGTAATGGCGTATCGAGTCATAGGCTTTGCTTCTCTGGAGACCTTCACCGGTATGCTCATTGAACTTGATCGAGACCCATCCCATCATCTTGTAAATGAACTTCTCTACGTAAGCTTCGACTTCATATGGTACAAACTGTCTGTACATTGACCAGAAGAACATAAGACTCGCTATGGTTGTGCCCGCAAATCCCCACATTGCTCCGTTCGTCGCTGGAATCATATCGTTAGTGTTTTGCTTGCTTATCCTTTTTATATGGACTTAGATCAAGACGATATATTTATATATATTTATAGACATTTCAATTGTAATTGTACGTAAGCATGCGTCCTTATTATTTCGTAATTGTCCTTACCATTAATTGTATGTAACCACGATAAAGCTTTTAAACCGAATCAAGCATTCTTGTATTGGGGGCAATGAGCGATCATATCATGTGATTGTAAATAAATATTACTTCAAATTTTTTTATGTGTTCATATATATTTAAAATTTTCATTAAATTTTTATTAATAGGCTAAAATTCTTCTACATTTTACAAAAATCAAAACATTTTTACCACCATTGGCTTATATACTTTGAATGATGTCAAAAACCTTACTCAGAATTTTCACTCAAATCCGTGCAGTTCTAAACTTTGACTAGATAGTTACCGTGCTGTACAGCATGGAGGAATGAAATGTTTCCGTAAATTTAATGTAATTTGTTAGTTATTAAATAATAGTAGAAGTTTTATTTGATTTAGTCTATATATTTTTTTTTCTGATTTAGTCTATATATTTTATAATCTTTTACATTTAATTTATTTTCATACTTTGATTCCAACTCGTCTTTATTACATGATACAATGTTTAAATCCGTAAATTATATAATTTTGGTAAAATCCATAAAAAAACAAAATCCGTATTGAAGCAGTCGTGTTTAGAAATCTCGATTTAACTTATTGATATTTTTTAATTCTATATGCTACATTGAATAAATATAATATCTGTGATTTATTAGATTTTAATAAAATGTCACTGTGTGGGTGTGCAATACAAAAAATATTTTTTTTTAGTGAAAAAAGTACAAAAAATATTTAATAAATTAGATATAACAATTAATATTTTTAAAATATAAGTAATGTTGTATCTTGGAATCAAAAAAGACAATATGATATCATTTTCAACCGGTTTATTGTCATCCATTAATAGTTGAAAATATTATTTTCTGACCGCTTCTCCACTGATTTGGCCGTCAAAAACTACTATGTTTTTTTGTAGTGTAAGGATCCAAAGATCAACTGTAGCACACAGTTACCAACAGCACCCGGTTCTTGGTATGGATCCCTTCTACATACAACATCGATGATATGACAAGATCTACGACGATATTTAAATATGAGTTGACACAACTCGAAACAAGGTCCAAAATAAATATCTCTCCTTGATGAAAAAGAGGCCGATCAAGGGATGGAAGAATCTAGCATTAAATATAGTATTTACCTATAAAAGGGGACTTAAATAAGCAAATTCCCAACTCTTACGAAAAAAAAAACAAAGAGACCACAACCTGATCCCTCTCAATAGTAGTAAGCCGCATTGCCTCCTCTGATCTATGACTCACCGGACTGGTTACCCTTTCTTAAAGAGAGTGACACACACGATTGACAGATGGCATTCCGTATTTTTATTGGTAACATGATAGAAAAAATGTCTCGATTCAAATGAAGAAAAACAAAGAGGAAAAAATTATCAACACAATCTAAAAAATATACTGTCTATAAAATATTTATGAAAAGATCAACAATATCTTCAGTAGATATAAAGACATATATATAATCAGATAAAAATACGTTTTATTTCAAAATTATTGGTTATGAAAAACAAATTTATGCGCAAATGCATTAAAGAAACATCTAAAACTTGATATGACCCTAAAAACTAAAAAGCTAAACTAGACAGTTGACAAAAATAATACACCCATGACACATCAACGTTGATGATTGCTAAATATAAAATTGAAAGTGGCTCGTTAACTTTCGTTAAACGTTCTTGCACGTCTCACACAATTATCGTGTAGACATGCTTACACGATTTAGTTGGATGGAGTCCAAAACATCAGGGAAAGTATAGCTGTACTTTGAGAAAATATTTGCTATATAAACCCAAGCACCCATTCTTAACATTACAAACAAAAACAAAAAACACTTACCAACCTAAGCGTTGGTAGAGAAAAGCTAAATCACAATGAGATCATCTTCTAAGATGGGGCCTTCTGCCCATCTCATTTCCGCTCTAGTAGTTATCATCATGGCAACAATGGTTGCTGCTTATGAGCCATACACATATAGTTCTCCACCACCGCCGTATTCTACACCATCTCCTAAGGTTGAATATAGCTCTCCCCCACCACCGTACGTTTCTCTACCACCACTACCGTATCTCTCTCCATCGCCTAAGGTTGACTACAAATCACCACCACCTGTATACAGTTCTCCACCACCACCACCATACTACTCTCCATCCCCAAAGGTTGAGTACAAGTCTCCTCCACCACCATATGTTTACAGTTCCCCTCCACCACCATACTACTCTCCATCCCCTAAGGTAGACTACAAGTCTCCTCCACCACCATATGTTTACAGTTCCCCACCACCACCATACTACTCTCCATCCCCTAAGGTAGACTACAAGTCTCCTCCACCACCGTATGTTTACAGCTCTCCACCACCACCATATTACTCTCCATCCCCTAAGGTAGTATACAAGTCTCCTCCACCACCGTATGTTTACAACTCCCCACCACCACCATACTACTCTCCATCCCCTAAGGTAGACTACAAGTCTCCTCCACCACCGTATGTTTACAGCTCCCCACCACCACCATACTACTCTCCATCCCCTAAGGTAGACTACAAGTCTCCTCCTCCACCGTATGTCTATAACTCCCCACCACCACCATACTACTCTCCATCCCCTAAGGTTGACTACAAGTCTCCTCCACCACCGTATGTTTACAGCTCCCCACCACCACCATACTACTCTCCATCGCCTACAGTAGACTACAAGTCTCCTCCTCCACCATATGTTTACAGTTCCCCACCACCACCATACTACTCTCCATCCCCTAAGGTTGACTACAAGTCTCCTCCTCCACCATATGTCTACAGCTCCCCCCCACCACCATACTACTCTCCAGCCCCAAAGGTTGTATACAAGTCTCCTCCTCCACCATATATCTACAGCTCTCCACCACCACCATATTATTCACCAGCCCCTAAGGTTGACTACAAGTCTCCTCCACCACCATATGTTTACAGTTCCCCACCACCACCATACTACTCTCCATCGCCTAAGGTTGTTTACAAGTCTCCCCCTCCACCATATGTTTACAACTCTCCACCACCACCATACTACTCTCCATCCCCTAAGGTAGACTACAAGTCTCCTCCACCACCATATGTTTACAATTCCCCACCACCACCATACTACTCTCCATCGCCTAAGGTTGTTTACAAGTCTCCCCCTCCACCATATGTCTACAGCTCTCCACCACCACCATACTACTCTCCATCCCCTAAGGTTGACTACAAATCTCCTCCACCACCGTATATTTACAGTTCCCCACCACCACCATACTACTCTCCATCGCCTAAGGTAGATTACAAGTCTCCTCCTCCACCATATGTTTACAGTTCTCCACCACCACCATACTACTCTCCATCCCCAAAGGTTGTATACAAGTCTCCTCCTCCACCATATGTCTACAACTCTCCACCACCACCATACTACTCTCCCGCCCCTAAGGTTGTATACAAGTCTCCTCCTCCCCCGTATGTCTACAGTTCTCCCCCACCACCATACTATTCTCCGTCCCCTAAGGTTGTATACAAGTCTCCACCTCCACCATATGTCTACAGCTCTCCACCACCACCATACTATTCTCCATCCCCTAAGGTACACTACAAGTCTCCTCCACCACCGTATGTTTACAGCTCCCCACCACCACCATACTACTCTCCATCCCCTAAGGTTGTATACAAATCTCCACCACATCCTCATGTCTGTGTGTGTCCACCACCTCCTCCATGTTATTCTCCATCCCCTAAGGTTGTATACAAGTCTCCTCCTCCACCGTATGCCTACAGTTCTCCACCACCACCATACTATTCTCCATCCCCTAAGGTAGTATACAAGTCTCCTCCTCCACCATATGTCTACAGCTCTCCACCACCACCATACTACTCACCAGCCCCTAAGGTAGTCTACAAGTCTCCTCCACCACTGTATGTTTACAGCTCCCCACCACCACCATACTACTCTCCATCCCCTAAGGTTGTATACAAGTCTCCTCCTCCACCATATGTCTACAGCTCTCCACCACCACCATACTACTCTCCAGCCCCTAAGGTAGACTACAAGTCCCCTCCACCACCGTATGTTTACAGCTCCCCACCACTACCATACTACTCTCCATCTCCTAAGGTTGTATACAAGTCCCCTCCTCCCCCATATGTATACAGTTCCCCACCACCACCATACCACTCTCCATCCCCTAAGGTATACTACAAGTCTCCTCCACCACCATATGTTTACAGCTCCCCACCACCACCATACTACTCTCCATCTCCCAAGGTTGAATACAAGTCTCCTCCTCCTCCATATGTTTACAGTTCCCCACCACCACCATACTACTCTCCATCCCCTAAGGTAGACTACAAGTCTCCTCCTCCACCGTATGTTTACAGTTCTCCACCACCACCATACTACTCTCCATCCCCTAAGGTAGACTACAAGTCTCCTCCACCACCGTATGTTTACAGTTCTCCACCTCCACCATACTACTCTCCATCCCCTAAGGTAGACTACAAGTCTCCACCACCACCATATGTTTATAGTTCCCCACCCCCACCATCATACTCACCTTCTCCAAAAACTGAGTACTAAGCTTCGTCCCCACCCTCGTATTACCTGAATATGTAACTGGGATTATTGAGTGTTATTTGATCTCATCTTTTCTTTTCTTCTAATGCTATTTGTATCCAATAATTTTTAATTTTCTTGGTATTGATTCAAATATTTTGCTACAAAAGTTTCACATGGTTTCATGTTTGTTCTTTTATTCGTGTAAAGGTTGCTTTCAATCTATATGAAGTCCTTTGCAATAAATATATATCCTGTAACATGTTTCTTGGATATGGATTGCATACTAAGTTCCATGGATTATTTTAATTCTATTATATTTTCAAAGTTTAAGATCTGATAGCTCAACTGGTAAAGTCTCTCTAGCAAAGTCTAGAGGTCGCCGGCACGGACGTTTGGGAGGGGACCATATAAAAAGCTCTGGTTCTTGGCCTGAAGAGATGTACTGGCCTAAGCCCGGAACTCTTAATAATTCAAAAAAAAAAAAGTATAGGATCTGTAAGTATTTAACTCATGGATGTTTTGTTTTCCTATCTACTGTTTGACCTAATATAATCACTTACTTAAAGAGGATATAAGAAGTAGTTATCTTTCAAGAACATGTATTCCCGTTTGCGAGTAGTGAAGTTGTTCTGCATCGCAAAGTTCGTCAATGTTGTCTTCAGAGTTGTGCTTTGATGAAGACTAGTCAATTAATCTGAATCCTGTAGACACCCCTTTGGCTCCAAGTGAGGATATTTCTTTTGCAATGGTTAGCAGACCACTCTGTTTCTGGTCATGTACAACAAGATGTTCTTGTTGCATAAAAATATGTTTTTGCTATACATTATGATGTTTCTGTTGTGCGACAAGGTTTTTCGCCTAAACTTATTACTTATATCCGAGCAGTTTTTAATGACTCCAACTATACAAGTCTTGTTGAACATATCGTTTACTTAAATCGACTGTATTGATTTGTTCCCAAGTCTCTTTAGTTAAGGGCTTTTCTTCTCAAGTTTGAGAAACAATGTCGGGCGGTGTTGAAGATGGCTCTTTTGTAACTCGTCCAAGCGTTGGTACTACATAATGGTTTCAATCTTACTCTGACATAAAACCTATTCTGAAAACTTGACAACATAATTTTTCCAACGGTATAAAAACGTCTTTTTGTTAAGATTATAGTCTGCAGTTGACAACTATAATTGGTCACCACATAGATTGAATATGCACAAGTACACCTAAAATAATGTTAAGATGTGACTTAACGATATAAGAAATAAGGTTAATAGATGTTGAGAAGGAGTGAGAAAGAGGAGAAAGAATAAGATAAGATAAGATAAGAGATTACTGTTTTGATTTCATAAGATAAGGAAACCCTAAGGTTTCAGGTTTCATTTAAATACACCTTAGAATTATTAAAACGACAGTGCATTATAAAGTAACACTCTTCCTCTCGTAGAGTCTTCCTTTAGCCACTTTTACTCTGTTCCTTCTTCTCCCATTGTCGAGCCCTTCTACCACTGGTTCTCATCTTCTTCTTCATACAAGCCAAAGGGATCCTCAACCTATCAATACTCTCCCGAAGAGAACTAACCTTTTCCTCAAGGTTAAATTCTGGAAACTGATTCACCAATGTAGCCAGTGACTCCCACGACGACTCTGTTGCTGATAACCCCTTCCACTTCACCAAAACCTCAGTTCCATTCTGGTCTGTCGAACTCCTGCGGATATCAGTGATTGTTTCTGGTTCAGTGGCCCATTCCAGCGAGGGTGTAATGATTGGGGGTAAGTCCTGAGCCGAGTGAGTGTTGGGAATCGCCCTCTTTAGTTGTGAAACATGAAAAGTCGGATGTATTTGACTATGAGCTGGCAGCTGCAACCGATAAGCCACTCTTCCCACCTTTTCTACAATCTGATAGGGTCCAAAATACCGCTGAGCCAACTTCTCGTTTCTCCTTTGCACCAATGATTGTTGACGGTACGGTCGTAATTTAAGATAGACCCAGTCCCCAACCTCCAACTGCAAGTCACGGCGATGTTTGTTGGCTTGCTTCTGCATCTGTTGTTGAGCTACCTCCATATTCTCCCTCAACTCTACCAACTGACCGTCTCGATCCTTGAGTAAGTCCTCCACTTTGGCATTAGCAGTGGGAACATCTCCATACCTCAATAGTTTAGGTGGTTCCCTGCCATATACTGCATAGAAAGGAGTGTTCTTAATAGAGGAATGATAAGAGGAATTGTACCAATATTCAGCCCACGGAAGCCACTGAGCCCAAGATGTTGGTCTTTTGCTTGTAAAGCAACGCAGGAAGGTCTCTAAGCATCGGTTGACCACTTCAGTCTGGCCATCAGATTGGGGATGGTAAGCTGTGCTTTTGTGCAGAGACGATCCTTGTAGCTTGAACAGTTCTGACCAAAAACTGCTTAAGAACACCTTGTCTCTATCAGACACCATTGTTTCTGGGAAACCATGTAACTTGACCACCTCTCTGATAAATGCTTCCGCTACTGTTTTAGCCGTGAATGGGTGCTTCAAACCAATAAAGTGACTGTATTTTGACAGCCTGTCTACCACCACCAGAATAGCATTGAAACCCTTGGATTTTGGCAGTCCTTCTACAAAGTTTAGACTTATGTCAGTCCAGATTTGTTTGGGAATCGGTAACGGAGATAACAGTCCCGCGGGTGAGAGCGTTGAATACTTGTTCTCTTGGCAAACTGAGCACTTGGTAATATAGTCTACTACATCTTTTCTCATTCCACGCCAGTAAACTTCTTGGTTTATCCTTTTAAAGGTTTTCAGGGCCCCTTCATGCCCACCTATCACACTCGCATGAAACTGTTCCAGCAGTTGGGGTATGAAAGGGGACCGAGCAGGTACAACCAGACGCCCTTCCTTAAGCAGCATTCCACGTTCTAGACTGTACCCTTCCTTCACTTTTTCTCCCCCTTCTAAACTCTTATATATATCTCCTAACTCCACATCCTTCTTTACTTGCTCTGTTAATTTCTGTTTGTCTATGGTCAGGGGTGCGGTCAGTGTGAGCTGAAGTAGTTGCTCATTTGGAGGTCTCCTGGAAAGAGCATCAGCTACTCGGTTATCTCCCCCAGGTTTATATTCGATTCGGTAGTTTAACCCTATCAGTTTAGCAGCCCATCTTTGTTGTACGGTTGATACTGCCTTTTGCTCCAACAAATGACGCAGACTCCTCTGTTCAGTTTTGATTACAAACTCGCGACCAGTCAAATAGTGTTTCCACTTCGTCACTGCCTTCACAATCGCTAACAGTTCACGCTCATACACAGATTTAATCCGCCCCTGTGCAGAAAAGGCTTGACTAATGAAGGCTATTGGTCGCCTGTCTTGTGACAACACAGCCCCTATCCCTGCTCCGGAGGCATCTGTCTCAATAGTGAACTCCTTATCAAAATTTGGCAATACTAAGACAGGTAAGGTGGTTACAGCTTCCTTAAGAGCCTGAAAGGATGCAGTTGCTGCCGGGGTCCACAAAAATCCACTCTTCTTCAACAATTCCGTGAGAGGCTTCGCTATTTGACCATAGTTCTTGACAAACCTTCTATAGTAGCCAGTGAGGCCGAGGAAGCCCCTTAACTCAGTAACTGAACGCGGTTCAGGCCAACTTATCATGGCAGCTATTTTGTCTGGGTCTGCAGCTACTCCTTCTCCTGAGATTACATGCCCCAGATACGACACTTTTGTTTGTCCAAACGAGCATTTCTTCCAGTTGGCATAGAACTGATGTCGTTGCAACAACCCCAAAACTTCCTCCAAGTGATGCAAGTGTGACTCCATGCTTGGGCTATAGACCAAAATGTCATCAAAGAAGACAAGGACAAACCTGCGGAGGTAAGGTCTGAAAAGGTCGTTCATGACACATTGGAAGGTCGATGGTGCATTAGTAAGCCCAAAGGGCATTACGAGAAACTCATAGTGCCCTTGATGAGTCTTAAAGGCTGTTTTTGCTACATCACTCGCCTTCATCCTGATTTGGTGATACCCCGACTTCAAGTCCAATTTCGAGAATACTCTGGCTCCATTCAGTTCATCAAGCAGCTCTTCTATCACAGGAATGGGGTACCTGTCAGGCACCGTGATTGTGTTGAGGGACCTGTAATCGACACAGAACCTCCACCCTCCATCTTTTTTCTTGACCAGCAAAATCGGACTGGATTACGGACTAACACTGGGTCGAATTATTTGTGCATCCAGCATCTCCTGAATAAGTTTCTCAATCTCATTCTTTTGCACAAATGAGTACCGGTAAGGCCTCAAGTTGACAGGACCAGCTCCCTCCTTCAAAGTGATCGCGTGTTCACGGTTACGTACGGGTGGTAACTATTGAGGCATTGTAAACACTCCCACATATTTCTTTAGCAACTCTGTCACCTCCATAACATTTTCAGGACGCATTGGTGATCCTTCCTTCTCAAAAAGTGCGGTCAACTCCAGCAAATACGCGACACCCTTCTTCCTGACCATTCTTTCCATGGAATTTAGAGACACTTGCACCTTGCTTAACGCCGGATCACCAACTATGGTTACCCACATCGCTCCTATCTGCCTACTCAACTTCAATAACCCCCAGTTTGTTCGTGTGTCTCCTAGAGTCGCCAACCAAGAATATCCCAGTATGACATATGTTTCTCCCAGGTCAAATAATAAGAAATCCGTTATGATCTCGACTCCTTGAATATCCAAAAGCACACCAGAACATTTGCCTTTTCCCTTCAAGATCTGTCCTCCGGCTACTCTAACCCCAAAACCTCTACTTCCTGAAACAGTCAGTCCCAACTCCTGCACCAACTTGTCAGAAATGAAATTTCGGGTTGCCCCTGAGTCGATCATGACCACAACCGGTTTACCTTTGATCTTACCCCTCAATCGCATGGACTGCTCTGCACCCATCGAACCCAATGTTATGATCTCGGGCTCTTCCTCCTGCTCTACAACGATTTCCCCAGTGTTATTTGTCTCCTCTGCACCCGCATTAAACTCCTCCCCATCATCAACCTCCACACACTTTAATTTCTGCGTCTGTTTGCACCGGTGTCCACTGAACCACCTATCACCACAATTTCTACACGGGTTAAACCCACTAACAGTGTTAGGTTTACTCACCACCTTACTTACCTCCAGGGGTCTCCTCACAGCTTGTGGTTGACTACCATAAGTCGAAGAGCCAGCTGGTCGTGAGAAGGAGCGGTTTGTGTAACTAGAGTTTTCGCTCTCCTGGAACTCCACAAGTCTCGCCATGTCAACGATAGCATTCATATCCACCGGTCTACTTCTGATGACAGGATCTCGTAGGCTTTTCTTCAACCCACGCAAGAATGCAGCTTCCAACACATCATCCGATACGTGAGGGAGCTCCACCGTTAACTCCTCGAAACGATCGCGATACTCATCAACCGTACCTTGTTGTCGGATATTGAGCAGATAATCCAAGGTGGAACAGCCACGACTTGGTTTGAATCGTTCTTTGAACCGATCCTGAAAATCCTTCCAGTTTTTGATTCTTAACCTTCCTTGCGAGTTTCTCCACCAATACACGGCAGCTCCCGTTAAACAAGACACTGCTTCCTCCAGCTTGTCATATTCCGGGGTATTGTTAAGGAAGAACCCTCTCTCCATCCTGAAAATCCAGTCATCTGGGTTTTGACCCTCAAACAACGGTAGATCTACTCTTCGTCGTGGTATGTCTCCTTGGTTTGGTACGAAATCCACCCTTTGAACCGCTGTTGGCGTTGGAAGTAACCCTTCGGTGGTCACCACCACCCGATTCGAAGGATACTCAACCCTCTGAACCGCCGCAGGAACCGGTAGCAACCCCTCAGTAGATCTCGGGTTCGCCACTGGTAAGGATCTCTCCTGACGATTCTGTTCAACACTTCCCGACGCGGTGGCTGGAGTCTGCTGAGGACCCTGGCGGAGTGGCACTGCGGTTTTCTCCGATGGTCAACGAGCGAACACAAGCGTTAATGTTGTGAACAACTTCCCACAACGCCGCCATCTCTCTGTCGCGACGAGCTTCTCTCTGTTCCACCGTTTCTGGCTGCGGTGTCTCTGCCACCACACGCGACTCGAGTTCCGAAGTGTTCTGTCGCGGATCTGGTGTAGCCGCCATAACTCTCAATGAAAGCACCAAATGTTAAGATGTGACTTAACGATATAAGAAATAAGGTTAATAGATGTTGAGAAGGAGTGAGAAAGAGGAGAGAGAATAAGATAAGATAAGATAAGATAAGAGATTACTGTTTTGATTTCATAAGATAAGGAAACCCTAAGATTTCAGGTTTCATTTAAATACACCTTAGAATTATTAAAACGACAGTGCATTATAAAGTAACACTCTTCCTCTCGTAGAGTCTTCCTTTAGCCACTTTTACTCTGTTCCTTCTTCTCCCATTGTCGAGTCCTTCTACCACTGGTTCTCATCTTCTTCTTCATACAAGCCAAAGGGATCCTCAACCTATCAAATAACTTGCATTTCAAAATAAAAACGTGAATGACAAACCGTTTCCTCATGTAGTTAGATACGGATGTTTACCATCTCTTTACCAAATTTCGAATTTGTCTGAGCTGGCTTCAACCTCCGTTTCTGTGCTGCACGGCGGACCTAGAGACTAAAGAGATGGATCTTCAAAAAATCAAAAAAAAAAAATATGTAAGATACATATCATATAAATCTCTAAAATTAATATTTTAAAATGATAATTAATTTATTTTTTTTAACGCATACAACAACAACATTCCATCAACAAAAATACACAAAAAAATATAATATTTAAGATAGAGTGAAAGAGAATGAGAAAATGAATATGTATAGGATGAATTTAGAATCAAAAAGTATGGGAGTTAATTCTAATTTATTGTGTGTTGAAGAAAATTGAGTGGAGAAATATAGTTAATACAAGTTTATTTTATTCCAGTCTTAATATTAATATGTGAGTTAAATATATATGATTAAATGTGTTTTATTTATGGTTTAAGTTTTTTTTTTGATGGTTGTGTTTTTAGTAACAGTTTATGTTTAATGTTGAATGTTTATGTATTCAAACTATTCTGTTTCATTCAAATGATTTTATAATGTATAATTTTAAATTTTAAATTTTATTTATTTTTAAAAAAAATATTTTGTCCGCGACATTGCAGGGAGTCTCAGTCCTAGTAATAATAATAATAATAATAATAATAAATAATAATCTATATATAATAGCAATCTGAATAAATGCCACCAAAAGTTGTATTTTTTCAATCGTACCATTAAGATAATTTCCCAAAAAAATCTGTAGAAAAATTAAATTATGTGTTTTATAAAATGTTGCGATTGTTCATTGTAACGGTTTTTTTATTAAGTTTCAGTTGTTCATTGTAGAGTTGTCTTTATTCGAATATTCATAGTTTTTGAAATCTATATATATATATATATATATATATATATATATTTGTCTGTTTGAACTATTTTCATTTTTTTGCCATAACACAAAATGATAAAACAGTTTTTACAACTTTCTAAACTATTCTCTAACATTCATTCTTTTAAAAGTAAAGAAGTTCTTCCAATTTTTTATTTAACAAAAGATATTTGGAATAATGAATCTAATTTACAACCTTTAGTCAATTTCAAATATAAAAATTTAAAATACCTAGAGTTTTTTTCCAAGATATAGAAGGATTATATAGTGAGTTTTTGGATTTGGCTTTTCAATATGGTAATAAATATGTCTTCTATTTAAAAGTAGTTTATATGAGTTATTAGGTATAATCAAGTACAGACACAACAATTATGATTTTTTTGTAATACATTTTTGTAAATTTTTTGTTTTTATTTTTTTTTTTAAATTTAAAATTTGTTCATTGTAGAGTTGTGTCTTTTCACTATATTTAATATATATTTTTTCTTCACAACTTTTCGTTCTAATAGATATGTCTATTTAAATAGTCATGTCTTTTGAACTCTCTTTATATTTGTCTTTTCATCAGTACCTAAGAAGTTTGTTGAATCTAAATAAATGGATATTAATATCTAATATTCAATGTTATTCTATAATCTAACTAAATTTTTAGAAATGATTATAGCATTAGAGAAATTTAATACAACTTAACATAGAATTTACAGTTGTGTCTATTTATCTTAACTTTTTGTTAAAACAAATATTTTTTAAAAATAATAACAACAGTCTGAAAAAATGCGAAAAACAGTTATGACTATTCATAGTACCTTTTTGTAAAAGAAAATTGTTTTTTTGTTTTTTTTTAAAACTCAAACAGTTGTATTTGTTCATTGTAGAGTTGTGTTTTTTTACTACATTTTATTCAAATTTTTCATTATAATTTTTCGTTCTAATAGGTGTGATTATAGCAATATAGAAATTAAATAAAACTTAATATAGAATTTACATTTACGTCTATTTATCGAAACTTTTCCTTAAAAAACTATTTTCATATTTAATTTTTTTTTAAAGTTGTGTATTTTAATTTTAATTTTTCTTTGATACAGTTTCACTCATTATTATATATATTTTTAATTATAAGTATTTAGTAAAAATTACATTTACTCGTTACAACCATTAGTTCAAAATTCTCAATTAGGATCACTCTGTCATAATGATTTTTTTAATTGTAGGTCTTTCCCATAATTCTTCATAAAGTATCTTATATTTATAATACTTTAAACAATGTTTTTTACAAAGTTCCTTCTATTCTACATAATATTTTTTGTTATAAGTTTTCATTTTGATGGTTGTGTTTCTAGTAGCAATTTATGTTTAATGTTTATGTATTCATACTATTCTATTACATATAAATAATTTTATAATGTGTAATTTTAAATTTAATTTAATTTTTTTTAAGTACTTCCCCGCGACATTGCGGGGAGTCTGAGTTCTAATAATAACAATAATAATAATAGATTATGAGTAAGTACATATCAAAAGGTAAAATTAAAGCAGATAATAATATCTTTTAATATGTATTTACTGATAATAATTGTTATCAGTAAAAAACAATTGTCTACAAAAATCTATTACAAAATGAAACTTTTAATAAAAAGCAATTGTCTACAAACATGGATTCCATATAGTAAAATCGGGGTACTCTAACATGCATACATCTCTTTTATCAAGAAGAGATGAAAACAACATACTCTAAAAGTCTCTCTCAAGCTTCAGTTATATGGTTTCCATCTGTAAGCATATGCTACTTGATGTTCTCCATATGTACCTCGTTGGATACACATGCTAAGGTTTCCGAAGAGTTCTTCTGTTCGGCTCCAGATTCTAATCTCTTTTTAACTTTTTGACGAGCCAACGAGAACAATGCAACCGCCCTGAGAATGTGGTGTTTAATTCCACTTTAGAAAAGAAAGAAAAATAAAAAGTTTTTTTGAAAGCACAAAATGTAAAGAGCTAAAATCTCATAACACCCTTTCTATCAAAACAAATTCTTAAAACTCCCTCAATGGTAAAAGGACAATATTACCCTTAATGAAGATTGTTTTAGGTTAAATATAATTAAATCAGTAATTGTTCAACGAAAAACACAGTAGCTCAGTGGTTGCGAGCTCCATGCGCACGCGTGCGCGCCCAGAGTTCGAATCCCACTATGCGCGGTACAACTAGGGGATATATGGTATAACTATAAATGTAAATGCGGATGAGGTATTAATAAAGTGCAGAGTCAATAATAAAGTGCAGAAAGTAAAGAACAAAAGAATATTGTTAATAAGGTTCGGTTTTTCCTACTTCCCGTGACCACGTCCAGATTTTGATTCCACTAAAACAAGAAAGCAAATACAACCTATTCGCAAACGCGTAAATCAAATATAACTTTTTTATTCACCGTTCCGTTCTATAACATGAAATCTTAAGGATAATTCTCTACCCTTAACTAGACTAACATTAATCCTAAATTTAAACCAAGATAACCTAACCTCGGGCTAAACAATAATTAATGGCGCAATGATATTAAACGAACATTTGTGAACACTAGACCTTCGCTCTCAAGCTTCACTTTTTTTATGGTTTGCCCCCTATACGATAAGTAATAATACTATTCTATATGAATGAAAGATCTCATAAAATAAGCTATGTACTTAATTATATTAACTATCAAGGAAACATACCCGTTCGTTTGGACATGTGACTTAACAGTATCCATCTGTCGATATAACTCTGCAGATACCGCTGCAAAAGTATTCTTCTTGTCACCGTCTTGATGAGCGGACATTAACAAAGATTAATTTTAATGCGGAAGCATAATGGCGAAATCAAGAAGATGTACATATTATGTACCTTTTTCCAAACTTTCCATTTCCGAGTACAACGTTATAAAGCAATCATGAGTTTGTACATCCTCTGCTGCTAAGTTTCCAAAAGACACAAAACTGATGGTTAGTATAACAAAACTATATAAAAAAAAAAAATACAGCAAACATGACATATATGATAATGAATGCTACACCAAATACCTGACAATGGTTCTTCAATAAGTCTGTCTAAGTGAGGCCATTTTCTTTTTCTTTACAGGTTTCTTATCAGTCCCTTAACCTTCCATTTCTGAGTACAACCTCATCAAGCAATCAGTTTCTTTATCCTCTACTGCTTAGTTTCAAAAACGCCAAAAATTGAGAGCTAAAAACAAACACTACACTTACCTAATAATGGTTCTTCGATCAATCTGTCTTTCTGAGGCCATATTCTTCTTCTGTCACGTTTATTCGTAGTCTTCTTTGATGTATCTTCTTCGTTGCAATGCATCACATACATAATTATTATGGCGCGTCAAAACAAAAAAAAACAACCTGACATATATATGAATGTGAAATTACACTTAGATAAATATGATGCCTTGAATCCTCTCACTTTTTAGACCGTTTTTTTTTTCCTAAAGAAGTTTAATTGCATTTGCGATCGCGCTGCAATGCATCACATAAACGGCTGTTTCCATAAATTCCGGACTTGAAAACTGGTGGAGATCCCTTCTATCATCTTCACTTGAAAAAGGCTTGAACACAATGTTTCACTTCACTGATCTTTACTCTAACCATCCTGAAAGGATATAGAGACACACAACATACTGATTTATACTTGGATGGTAACTTGCATGGTGTTTACCCGGATGATCAGGAGAAGACTGCCTTCATTTGCCCTTATGGCACATTCGCTTACCGACGAATGCCTTTTGGGTTATGTAATGCCCCGGCCACTTTTCAGCGCTGCATGATGTCAATTTTCTCCGACTTGACAGAGGATATTATGGAGGTATTTATGGACGATTTTTTGGTGTGTGGCTCATCTTTCTCTTCGTGTCTCTCTAACTTATGCAAGGTTCTTCAACGTTGTGTGGATAAACACCTTGTTTTGAATTAGGAGAAATGCCATTTCATGGTCATCGAGTTTCTGAGAAGGGGATAGAAGTCGACAAGGCCAAGATTGAAGTGATGTCCAGTCTACAACCACCTAAAACAGTGAAAGATATTCGCAGTTTCCTTGGTCATGCTGGATTTTATCGAAGATTCATAAAAGATTTTTTCAAGATAGCTAGACCACTCACCCAGCTGCTATGCAAGGACATCTCCTTTGAGTTTACTGCAGACTGCTTGGAAGCTTTCCTAACGATCAAGCAGGCTCTGATATCAGCTTCAATAGTCCAGCCACCCGATTGAAACCTGCCATTCAAAGTTATGTGCGATGCAAGCGATTTTGCTATTGGAGCAGTCTTGGGACAACGCAAGGATGGTAAGTTGCATGTTGTTTACTATGCTAGCAGGACACTCAAAGGGGCACAGACCAAGTATGCCATGACAGGAAAGGAACTACTCGCCATAGTTTTTGCGTTTAAAAAATTCAGATCCTATCTGATCAGCTCAAAGGTCATTGTGCATACTGATCACGCTGCGCTACGTTACTTGTTAACCAAAAAATATGCTAAACCGAAGTTGTTATGGTGGATCCTGCTTTTGCAAGAGTTTGATCTTGAGATACATGACAAGAAAGGGATAGAGAACGGCATGGCAGACCATCTTTCTAGGCTAAGAATCGATGAAGAAATTTCCATAGATGACCGATTACCTGAGGAGAATGTGTATGTGGTCGCCGCCTTCATGGACTGCTATAAGGAGAAGGCTGATGCCAAGGTTCTTCAACAAATAGGTAACGACTCTCCATGGTATGCTGACATTGCAAACTACTTGTGTGCTGAAGAGGAACCTCCGAATTTCACTGGATACGCTATAAAAAGTTCTTGCGCGATGTGCGGAGGTACTTCTGGGGTGAACCTTATCTCTACAAGCATTGTGCTGACGGCCTCTACAGAAGATGCGTTCCAGAATCAGAAGTTCAAGGATTCCTTTTCCACTTTCACGGTTCTAACTATGCAGGGCACTTCGCTACATTCAAAACCGCGACAAAAGTGCTCCAAGCCGGCCTCTGGTGGCCCACCTTATTCCGAGATGCACACGACTTTGTCACCTGATGCGACTCCTGCCAGCGACGTGGGAACATAAGCAAGCAGAACGAGATGCCACAAAACTTTATTTTGGAAATCGAGGTGTTTGACTGTTGGGGAATCGACTTCATGGGGCTTTTTCCACCTTCTTATGGAAATCTCTACATACGTGTGGCAGTGGATTACGTTTCCAAATGGGTTGAGGCTGTAGCAAGTCCTACCAATGATTCGAAAGTGGTCCTCAAGATGTTCAAGCACATAATCTTTCCACGGTTTGGTGTTCCTAGAGTGGTTATAAGCGATGGGGGGACTCACTTTATCAACAAGCTCTTTGCAAACCTTCTGAAAAAACATGGCGTGACACACAAGGTTGCCACCCCTTACCATCCGCAAACTAGTGGGCAGGTCGAGATTTCAAATCGGGAAATCAAAAGCATCCTGGAGAAGACGGTCAACTCAACCAGGATGGACTGGTCCATGAAGCTCGATGATGCATTATGGGCGTATCGGACCGCTTATAAAACCCCTGTCGGCACTACCTCTTTCAAGCTGGTTTATGGGAAGTCATGCCACTTACCTGTCGAGTTCGAGTATAATTCCTTATGGGCAACTAAGCAGATGAACTTCAACGTCAAGACGGCAGCAGAGAGACGCCTTATTTAGCTGAATGAGCTTGATTAAATTTGCATGGATGCTTATGAGAATGCTAAAATATACAAGGAGCAGACCAAGGCCTTACATGACAAGAAAATTATTCCCAGGAACTTTGCTGAAAATGATTTGGTTCTTCTCTTCAACTCAAGGCTGAAGATTTTTCCTGGGGAGTTGCATTCTTGTTGGTCCAGACCTTTTCGAATCAAGGAAGTCATGCCTTATGGTGCTGTTGTGCTTTGGGACCAAGAGGGAAAATAATTTACTGTTAATGGTCAACGCCTTAAGCCGTACCTAGCGGATTATAATCCGATAGAGACCTCCCTCCCTCTGGAGGAACCCCAAGCTGCTTAGGCAGCAAGAACAGTCAGACTCGAGACTCTAAACAAGAGCTAATGGGAGGAACCCACAGGGTTTGCATTTGCTTACCCTTTTTTTTGTTTTGATTTTTTTTTCTTTAGGAAATTTGTTATTTTTATTTACTTTACAGAACACTCGAGAATCACGTTTGGTAGTGAGCTTTATTTTCAAAAACAGGTTCGAAACGCAGAAGATGCGAATCCCTTTCAAGGAATGTTCCGCAAACGTCAGGATCAGCCAGTCCAATTTTGGATTGGCCGATCCCCGTTCCAGGTAAGTAAATAAAAAAAAACGAGAGGCAAGGATAAAGGAAGGAAGGGAATCGGTATTCCAGTTTTTGGACTTAAATTGAACCGGGTTAAGCCCGGTTTCGTGTCCAATTTCCCAGTTATAAACCTAATTGATTTTTACCTCTTCCTTCTTTCTCCCTCGCCGTCCCCGACTCCGATCTGCTTCTCCTCTCGATTTCTCCTTTCCTTTGATTAAATTCTAGGTTTCTACCTCTCGGTTTTTCATCCTTTGTCCAACCCATTTGTTTTATCAATCATTCGAACAAGGTAAGTCTTTTCATCTCTCGATTTCTGTTCGATTTTCGGCGATTCCCAGGTTTAAACTTGAAATTTGTGCTATTGTCTCTTCTTCTTTCCAATTGATGAGCGAATTAGTGGAATTAACTGTCCTACATGAATCTTGGAACTAGATTTAGGCTGATGTGGCTTGAATTTAGCATAGGCTTGTAACATATGTTGATTAGTTAGGGAATTTTCGATTGCATTCCCTTTTTTCTCACATATTGAATTTTTCCTCTTTGTAGAGAATGCCTAAACGATGCTGCAGTGGTAAGGAGACTGCCACTCCTTCCGAGGAGCCACCAACAAGGGGTTGAAATGATGAGGATGTTAAGTGGTTGAAGCTACTCGCTTAATGCAAGATGGAGCCAACTCGTTTTGTTGATCGAGAGCTTTTTGAGAAGATGTGTATGTTAGCAGACTTTGATGAGTTGGTAAAGAACATGGGGTTAGGTACTTTTGCTGAGAAGGCATGGGACTTGCATGAGCGGCTCGCGCGAGAGTTTCTCGCCACTATACAAGTGGATTTTCCAGGCGGTTCGGACATAGTGGGTGAGCATTGTTCGATCATTTTCTTCCTGCTCAAAAAGCACTATGTCATCTCCATGTTCGATCTCTGCAACATCTTTGGCTTCCCTAAAAACAAGCTATGCAAAATGGAGAAGCTCGACATTAGGACTGACGTTTGGAAGCTAATTGGCGCTGGATATTATGTTTCTCGAGGAGCCAGGCAGTCTCGCATCCGCAACCCAGTCCTCTGAATCACTGCTAAGTTCTTGAGCAACACCATCTATGCTAGGGCTGAGACTAGCACATTGCAGCTACCTGAGTTGTGGATGTTTTTCCATGGTCTTCGTCGGTTCCTCCATCCTCCGAATTACCCAATTCACCAGCAAACTCATGATGTTAATTTTGGATTCCTGCTTTCTAAGGAGTTTGAGCAGGTCCGGAGGAACATGGCTCATGCTAAGAACAAGAGGGTTCTGATCGGCAGCTTGGTGACTCCTATCATCGAGTATTATGGCATCGTTTTGCCACCACACATTTCAGTTACAAAGCAGAAGTTGCTTAACCTCAAGTATATGTTTACCAGTGAGATTCTTGTGCATCACAACTTCTGCTACCATTTCCAGGACAAGGCTGGTCACCTTCGCTATATGCTGATCCCTAGACCTTTCTGCACTTTCCTTCGCAAAACACAGAACATCGATTTTGATCCTCCTGCTGACGTCCTTTGCGATATCAACGATGTTCTTTTGGAAGGGGAACGTGAACCTGCTTCCACCAGATCCCATAGCAGCACACTTCCTGCAGTTGCCTGTACATCTTCACATCCGTCACATTCCCTTCCACCATTCCCTCCTTTCGATGTGAACCAGTTTGTTGCTGCCACACCTAAGGAGTCGCCTCACTCTGAGTTTGAGAGATAGGTATACGACACTCAGAGGAAGAACGACATGCTACTCACTCGACTGGCTACTTGGGTTCAGGGTCTTGCACAATCCTGTTTTGCACCACCACCATCGGCTCCCACCGCTGCCAGTGACGACGAGTACGCAGCTACTAAGCCTCTCGGTTCTGACCATTCTGCGACCTCCTCGCCTTCTTGTTAGATTGCTGCTTCACTACAGGTTATTCTTTTTCTTTTCTAGGATTTTTCTATTTTTCCTTTTTATTGTCGGAGGTTTCTTTTCCTTAGCTTTGCTTTCAAACCGGGATGGGGTGAAGTAAGTCCAGGAGAGGGATGTCTCCAAGTTACTAATGTCGTTTTCTTTGGTTGTTTCCTTTGATTTCTCTTTTATTTTGAGTCATTTTATCGAGTCTAAAAAAAAAGGAAACTATGATCAATTTTAGGAATTTCTGCTTTAATCTAACATTCTTATGATTACTTTTGTACCTCTGATTTGGAATGAAGCTTGGAATGAACATGAGCAGTCTCAATACGCCCCAAAAGACACTCGCCAAGGAGGACAATAAGTTGAACTAGAAGTTGTCTCTAGCTTTGACAAGACTTAACCAGTTTTAACTTCTTACCTTGGGGCTTGGTATACATCGGACAAGACTCCTCCCTTCAAGCTTCACGAGACATGATCTCCTCGCAAAGTATGCTTCCCCTCTCTCTTCCCTTCAGTACTCAGTAAAAAGGAAGAGGAAGAAAGAAAGAAAGAAAAAGAGAAAAGAAGAGGATATAGGTAATAAAGAAGTGAACCGAGAGTTGTGCGTAAACCCGTGCATCCTTCGGAACTCATGGAAACCTGTCCGCAAGATAAGAGCAAAGGATTGATAAAAAAAAATGTTACCCTAGAAAATTAGGGAGAAATCAATCCTTTGGAAGTGGGAAAAGAGAGAGGAAAAGGAGCCGAAAATTTGAAGGAGGTCTTGGGCGATAAAAGGTTGAAGGAGTCGAAAATTTCAATGATCAATACTCCCATGGTAAGACCGCACCTTTTTACTGATCTGATGTAGAGAGACAACGATGGGGAGACTGAAGGTTCTCTAAGGCTGTGGAGTTCAGAGTAGGGAGTGTTGTCATGGGCAGAGTACAAAAGTAGTTCTTGATTTGATGTGATAAAGAATGCAAAGCAGCGGTTCCCAAGAATTTGTGAGTTTCCACTTTTAAACCTTTCCTCTGTTCCTAAAGTTTTTGTCTGTTCTTGCTTGAGGACAAGCAAAGATTCAAGTCCGGGAGAATTGATGTGTCTGTATTTTATAGGATTTTAACTATAGTTTTTACATTTGTTTTGAGTTTTTGTTAAGTCCAAGTGTGCTTTTAGAGTCCTTTTTAGTCTTGTAAATCTTTACAGGTTCTAGGTGACTTTGGAACAAATTTGAGCACTTTGGGGATGAAAATATGCATCTGAAGCTAAATTGGTTGAAGACTGATCGGGCTAGCAAGCAGATGGAGTGAGAGCAGAAAAACGTTCCGGATCGACTGATCCTCGTTCGAGATCGACCAGTCCCATCCCCGAAGCAACTTTTTCTTTTATGTTTTAAACCGACTTTTAGGGTTTTATTTTACTATTTAAGCACAAGGCTCGAACCCTTTTATTTAAGCACAAAGCACAAGTTTTATTCTACGCAGCTTTTGAGTACTTGTAAGCTTTGGGAGAAGATCTCTTATCCTTTCTAACCCTTTGGAAAAGAATTCTGAACCCTTTTATTTCTCTTTGCAATTCGATTATGATTTCTTCACATGTCTGAGTAGTTTTACTGTTGGGTTTCGGGTTTCAAAAGGGGTCTCATGATTCTCTAAACTTAGGTTGTTAGATTCGGGATTGATCTATTGTGTTCTTCATCTATTGTTGCTCTTAATGCTTAAACTAGATTAGCTGCCTAGTTTATGATTATAGGTTTAATTCATCTAGGCATCAAAAGTGTTGTTGAATTGCTTGAAAAGAACATAGGTGAGCAAGGTGATCCTTAGCCAATGAAGGTTGAAGTTAAGACACCTTGTGAACAGAATCAAACTTGAACGTATTGCTTGCTAAGATTGTTTAGATTCAAACGATGGTTTAGAGTTTCATCAATTCCTTGCATAGATAACTAATGCTGCGACAGTAGGTTAGTTTTACATTCGAAATTTGAGTTCAAGAACGGTATCTAATGCTTTCCCAATTTATCATCTAAATTTAGTGGTTTTGTCCCCTAACTGATTCCCTACGCCCGATACCTTCTCTTGATTTCACAAACTCTTATTTATTTCTTGTTTTTAATCGGTTACTTAAAACACAATCTTTCTCATTGCCTTAGCTATATTTGATCTATACAATTTCATAGTGCATTGCTTGGCCCCCTGTGGATTCGATCATGAAGTGTTAAAACGATACCACAAGATCGCGGTGGAGTACACATTAGGTTTAGTTGACATGTTGATCAATTTGAGTACAGATTGGGGATGTGTTACATTGAGTACTGTCAACAGATCAATCCCGGCAGCGGCGCCAAATTGATTAACACGTCAATTAAACCCAATGTGTACTCCACCATGATCTAGTGGTATCGTTGTAACACTTTAGGATCGAATCCACAGGGACCAAGCAATGCACTATGAAATTGTATAGATCAAATATAGCTAATGCAATGAGAAAGATTGTGTTTTAAGTATCCGATTAAAAACAGGAAATATATAAGAGTTTGTGAAATCAAGCAAAAGGTATTGGGCGTAGGGAATCAGTTAGGGGACATAACCACGAAATTTAGATGATAAATTGGGAAAGCATTGGATACCGTTCTTGAACTCAAATCTCGAATGTAAAACTAACCTACTATCGCAGCATTAGTTATCTATGCAAGGAATTGATGAAACTCTAAACCGTCGTTTGAATCTAAACAATCCTAGCAAGCAATAAGTTCAAGTTTGATTATGTTCACAAGGTGCCTTAACTTCAACCTTCGTTGGCTATGGATCACCTATGTTCTTTTCAAGCAATTCAACAACACTTTTGATGCCTAGATGAATTAAACCTATAATCATAAACTATGCAGCTAATCTAGTTTAAACATTAAGAGCAACAATAGATGAAGAACACAATAGATCAATCTCGAATCTAACAACCTAAGTTTAGAGAATCATGAAACCCCTTTTGAAACCCAAAACCCAACAATAAAACTACGCAGACATGGAAATCAAAGAACAATATATCAAAGATGAAGAAATCATAATCGAATTGCAAAGAGAAATAAAAGGGTTCAGAATTCTTATCCAAAGGGTTAAAAAGGATAAGAGATCTTTCCCAAAGCTTACAAGTGCTCAAAATCTGCGTAGAATAAAACTTGTCTTTCTAGAGGTCGAGCCTCGTGCTTAAATAGTAAAATAAAACCCTAAAAGTCGGTTTAAAACATAAAAGGAAAAGTTGCTTTGGGGACGGGACTAGTCGATCTCGAATGAGGATCAGTCGATCCGGAACGTTTTTCAGCTCTCACTCCTTCTGCTTGCTAGCCCGATCAGTCTTCAACCAATTTAGCTTCAAATGCATATTTTCACCCCCAAAGTGCTCAAATTCATTCCAAAGTCACCTAGAACCTTTAAAGACTCACAAGACTAAAAAGGACTCTAAAAGCACACTTGGACCTAACAAAAGACTCAAAACAAGTGTAAAAATTCTATAGTTAAAATTCTATAAAATACAGACACATCAATAAAGAGATACAAAAATATCAACAACATAAACATGCCATAGCTGTTTGACAAAAAAAAAACATGCCATAGCTAAGCATTTCGGAACGATGATGATGACAACCTCCAAGCTTACATTCGATTCCACATTCATTGTAACACCCGTACCGTCGCAAAAGACGGAACGACATGTAATCCATCAGGTCTGGCCAAAAACGTTTCTTTCTTTAAAATTCACCAACGAACAAATTTCAAACTGTAACTCTTGAACTTACTAACCTGGGAAAAATGGAAAGAAGGGGGTGAGTAAACAAGTTTACTCAGTGAGGAGATCAAACTCTGCGCACTGGACATACAGTAATCACGTTCCAAGTATAACCAACAACCATTACTTAGCATAGATTCAGAATGTCTATCAAGCAAACAAATAAACAAACATCTTATTTCTCCTTAATAACTCTCATCTTATTTTATGCACTCTGTGGCAACTATCACATGCAAACATTTCTGTTTCTTTACATTACTTAATAAGTTTTACTTTACTTACAGGTTTGGCCATTATCACTTTTTCTGGCTCCCAAACCCCCTCTCTTAGAAGACCACGGCCAATAGCTCGATTCTTCCCCTGCTCGTCAGGGGTTTATGACCAGCAATGAACCCGTCGGTCCATTACAGTCCAACATCCTCAAGTATCTTTTCCTTTCTCATTCTCATTATCATTCTCATATATGTTCATAATTATATATATAATATAATATATATAAGTTAATTCATAACAACATATCATGTAGCTAATGTGCTTCACATATATCATGTTACTAACAACCTATTTTACCATGCACACAAACACTTTCAATCAACAACAATTCTTGAGTCTATACTCAGCAATTATCGAAGAGTACATAAGGAAAGAGGTTACTGTTATCCGCAAATACCACCCTCACCTTAGCCAAACAGGTCAGATCCACGGTTTAGAACACGCAACGACAATCTTGGTCTGCAAGAGTATAGACCGGTCCAATATTATTTTCCAGTAATATACAAAATCATATCCATGATCTAATCCATTAAACCAACTCAAACCAAAGTCTCCAATTAAATTAACAAAACTTAGCTTAATAATTAAACCAAACCAAAATCTAATAATTTAATAAACCCACACGTGACCATGTATACGTTCGAGTTCAGTAATCCCAATTTATCTGAACAACCACATAATCGAGTTTAATCAATAAACAAACCCAATTTACTCTAATCGCACAACTCCATAATCCCGTACGTGTCTTGGTTTAGCTTGGTTTAACTCATCGGTTTAATAATCAACAAAACAAAACACAACACACGAGACTAAGCTTCATCGTTTACCTCTGCAACTGTTCTCGACGGATCTGTTCGGCGGCTCCACGAGATGGTTCAGCCCATGGTGGCTACGTCCTCATGACTCAACAATTAAACAACAACAAAGCAACAATCCATCAAGACAATATCAGGAACTTATCCTGTAAGTTACAAAATAAAACTAGGGTTTCTTTACCCATAACGACACCGCCGATGGACCACGACTCTTCTGTTGCCAGTAGTTGACATTTCCGCTGACATAGTGGTAGAACGACGGTGGAGAACGACCGAAAGTGGAGAACGACAGACGTTGACGACAACGGAGAATATCAGAGTGGTGAGCTCCAACATCAATAACGGTGGACTCAACGATGGCTCTATCACATGACTTTAACTACAACAACAATGGTGGCTCAGTTCTCTCTCTCTCTCACTTTCAGTGGTGGTTGCTTTTAGGTTTAGGTTTTTGATTTTCTCTTTGACGGCACAAGAAAGAGGAGATACATATGCTCACACAACACACGACATCCTTTTGTCGTTCAATAATTTTCTTCACTTGGGCCTCAAGGCTAATCTTAGTAACAAAACAACCCGGCCCAATTAGAATTGAGAAATTGGGGTGTTACATTCATAGCAAAACGAATAGCCACATCTATCCATCAACCATATACTTGTAGCAAAACGAACATTACATTGTTAGTTAGGTTAAAAACATAATTGATGGAATATTAATCAAAGATTAATTGTTATAGCTGAAGAATGTAACTAAAGATAGCACATGCAAGTTACACACATGTTTTCTTCTGTTGGAACTTATTACATTGACGCCACATATTTCTGTTGGATTTGGAGTTAGATCCAACCAGGCCCGGCTCTGGACATGTGCGAGTGGTGCAGCAGCACCGGGTCCAAGGGCCCAAAAATTTTTTTTTCATTATATGTAAGTCCAATAGTTATGTATATTATTTTTTTATTAAAAGACAACGAAAACTCATCTATTATTTATCGTTGTTTACTCTTTTTTTTTTTGTCAAAGACTCAAAGATCCCGAGACGATCCAATGGATCATCACAATAGGAGCTGCAGAAAATGCAGGTAAACTGAAAATCCATCAGATAGAACTTTTAATTTTGATTTAGCCGTTAAAAATTTCTACTTTTTCCTCATAAATCTGTAATTTTCTGTTCTGAAATTTATTTTTCTCTAAGTGCCGAGTGTTTGTATTGTCCCTTACTCTCTTACCTGCTTCCTTCTATCTCAAAATTCCAGCAAGTTATCGACATCTACAACAAGGTTCTGGGTTTTACAAGAACAAGACTAAAATTATTCAGTTTCATTTTTCAAACAAGTACCATCTGCTTTCTTTGCAACAATCCAGGTTCTATCCTATCGCTTGAACTTTTAATTCTGCTTGTATTGTATAATTTGTATTGTTTGAATTTTGATTGTTCAATTAAGTATGCCTCCATGTGGTTATGCTAAACGACAGAAAAAGGAACATACAGAAAAATTCATTCAATCACAAAAAGGGGTTTTGGATAAATTTATTGTGAAAGAGAATCATGGTGTTTCTAGTGCTAATGAGGATGTCAATGATATAAATAATATAGAAGTCCTAGATGCTCATGTAGTTCTTGATAAGGTTGATGATGTTGGTTTTCTAATGTTTTTGATATCTATGATCCAAAAAACTGGGATATGCTTGATTTGAAAGTGATAGAAACTTTAGCAATAAATGGACCAAAAAGATATTTATCTATTGTAAAAGGTCCTAAAAACAAATTTTCTAGAAGATTTATGTCATCTTGCTACAATAAAGTATTATCTAATGGTGAAACAAGTGACAGAAAATAGCTAGTTTATTCTAAGGAATTAGATAGAGTTTTTTGTTTTGTTGTAAAATTTTTAGGAAAGGTATTAGGAAAAGTCAATTAGCAAACAGTGGTCTTTTGGATTGGAGTCATAGACTTGTTAGATTAGTTGAGCATGAAAAAAGTAAGGAGCATATGCTTAATATGAAAGCTTAGATTGAATTACGACATAGATTAGAAAAAAATGAAACTATTGATAAAGTTGCTCAAGAAAAGTTTAGGAAAGAAAAAGAGTATTGGAAAAATGTATTAATACGAATTATTGCAATTGTGAAATATCTTGCAAAACATAATTTGGCCTTTCGTGGAACAAATGAAAAATTATATCAAAGTAGTAATGGTAATTTTTAGGATTAGTAGAGACTTTAGCAAAATTTGATTTGGTGATGAAAGAGCATGTTAATCGGATTACTAGTGGCACCATTCATCATCATTATCTTGGTCATAATATTCAAAATGAATTAATTCTTTTGATTGGTTCAAAAATTAAATCAAAAATCATTGCAAGAGTAAAAGAAGCAAAATATTTTTCTGTAATTTTCGATTGCACGCCTGATTCTAGCCATCAAGAACAAATGTCTTTAATTCTAAGGTGCGTTCATTTTTCCTCAAACTCCTTTAAAGTAGAAGAGTATTGTATTGGATTCTTGAAAGTAGATGATACAACCGGCTATGGTCTTTTTGAAGTGTTAAAAGATGTTTTAAAATCTCTAGATATTGATATAGATAATGTTAGAGGTCAAGGATATGATAATGGATCAAATATGAAAGGAAATAAACAAGGTGTACAAAAAAGATTTTTGGATGTTAATCCTAGAGCTTTTTATACTCCATGTGCTTGCCATAGTCTTAATTTGGTGTTGTGTGATATTGAAAATAATTCAGTGAAAGTCAAGGATTTTTTTGGAGTAGTACAACGTTTATATACTTTGTTTGCTAATTCTATAAAGAGGTGGGAAATTTTGAAACAAAATGTGAAAAGTTTTACTCTTAACCAATTGTCAACGACAAGATGGGAAAGTCGTGTTGAAAGTATTAAAGTCATTAGATTTCAAATTTTTGATATACGAGAAGCTTTATTTGAAGTAGCTGAAAGTGATAATGATTCAATGATTCAAAGTGAAGCTAAATCTCTAGCAATGAATGAGCTTAGTAGTTTTGAATTTCTATTGTCTACTATTATTTGGTTTGATATATTGCATGTGGTGAATATGGTTAGCAAAAAATTACAGTCAAAAGATATGCAAATTGATGTTGCAATGACTGAGGTAAGTGGGTTGATTTCTTATTAAAAAAGTTATAGAGAAACTGGTTGTGTTGATGCTATGACAAAAGCAAAGGAAATTGCCATTGAAATTGGTATTGAACCTACATTTATTCAAAGAAAAGTTATTCGTAGAAAAAAAACAGTATGATGAAGTTAGTGGTAATGAAACTATATTATCGGTAGAAGAAACATTTAGGATAGAATACTTTTTGTATATTGTAGATCATGCTATTTGTTCACTTGAAAAGAGGTTTGAACAATACCGCTTATATGAAAATATATTTGGGTTCCTTTTTGATTCTACTAAATTGAAAATGTGTGATGATGAGAGTTTAAAGTCTCATTGTAGTTGTTTAGAAAACAGTTTGAAAAATGGAGATTTGCTAGATATAAATGGAGATGAACTTTTTCTTGAGTTAAAGTTTCTTGTAGAACTTTTACCAAATGGAAAGATGGGAGTATGTGAAATATTGAATTTTCTTGTTCAGTTTGATTGTTTTCCTTATACTACAATTGCATTGAGAATTTTGCTAACTGTTCCAATTACAGTTGCTTCTGTAGAACGGAGTTTCTCAAAATTTGAAGCTTTTGAAATCATATCTAAGAGCATCTATGTCACAAGACCGATTGAATGGACTAGCTTTAATGGCGATCGAGAACAACTTCTTAGAAGAACTAGTGTTGAAACGTTGATTGATGATTTTGCTGCAGATCATGTACAAAGAAAGGCCTTGTTTACTTGAAAAGTTATGAAAATCCCCTGCTTTTTTTTGTTGTCCTCTGTTTTTCTTTACAGCTGATGACCCGATGTTAGAAGTTTTTTGAACAAAACTAGGAAATGTAATTTTCTTGAGGTTATATTTAGGCAGGCAGGGCCCTTTTCTCATGATAGTACCGGATCAACCGAAAGTTTGAGCCGGACCTGGATCCAACCTCTCATCATCATTATTGCATGGCAAGTTGGTACAAAAGGGGTTTCCGCATATGAAGAGGTATCTCATAATTCCATGTTTTTCAGTAGATTTGGAGACATCACCTCCTTTGAAATCCAAACAGATGGTACCGCAACTGGTTTACTTGAGAAGGTGGCGGCATACTTAGACTGATTTCAGAAACTATTGCGACTAAATCTCTTTGAGGGTTCAGCTTAGGGTTGATGATTTGCATGGAACATGGATATATCCATTGGACTATTTCCACGACCTTTGGTGCAACCAGTTTGGTCTTATGAGAAGTTACTGTTGGTCATTTTCTAATAAATTTATAACCAATTAAAAAAAAACTATGATTAAGGTTGGATTCATTCCCACAATCGTTTATGACATATCGATGATACATTGAGTAAGAGAAAGAAGGAAGATACAATTTCATAATTTTAGACAGGAAAGTTTAGGATGTGAGCTTCATCTACTAGAGAGAAAACCTTCGTTTCTCACAATGATAGAGTCTACATGGTGTCCCTAGACTACAGTTGGTACTTGCGATCTCAACAAAGCGGTCATCGGAAAGACAAAACAATCTACGAGAAAATAACAATACTTATCTCATATCTACATATTAAATAAAATAAAATAAAATTTTGAAACTGTATGTATCATAAAATCATAATCAACATCACATAAAATGAAATATTTTATAAAAATGAATACATTATAATTTGAAATTTAGATTTCCAGGATTAAATCCTAACTTAAAATTTATTTTGCAACATGCCAAAACATATAACTTTACACACAATAATTTTAGTTATAAATTCTTTTGCTGAAATAGTTTTAGTGAATACCATTTTCCTCTGCCCCCTTCACCTTCTTCTCCTCACTCTCTGTCTTTTTCTTCTCTGGCTCTGCTTCCTCTGCTTTCTTCTTCTTTTTCGCTTCCTTCACTGCTTTCTTCTTATTTTCTTCCTCAGTCAACTTCCTTGCATTTTCCTTCTCTTCCTCCAAAGTCTTGACCAAGCGCTTGATGCAAAAATCTGCATCTTCTTCGTCAGATTTCGGCATCAACGTCTCCGCAACATCCGCTGGAGACATATCAGTATCTTCCAGCTGTCTTTCGATCTCTCCATACAGGTCGTGTGTTTCAATCTCCAAGTAGTTCTTAACCAAAACCTTCAATGCTTCAAACTTGCAATAAGACATCTCAATATGATTATCCATTCTCTCTACGTATCAATGCTGGATCAAGCTTATCAACAAAATTCGTTGTGAACACTATGATCTTCTCACCACTACAAGCTGACCATAACCCATCAATGGAGTTTAGTAACCCTGACAGAGTAACTTTGCTCAGCTTCTCATCTTTTTCTCGCTTCGACTTCTTCTCATCTTCCTTCTTATCCTCTTCGTCATCTTCCTCCTTTTTCTTCTTTCTCTGTCCGGTAAGATCAAGCGAGCAATCAATGTCTTCGATAACGATGATTGACTTACTTGTTGTATCCAACAACAACTTCTTCAGCTCTGAATTATCTTTCACAGTTGTAAGCTCAAGATCATACACATCATAGTCCAAGAAGTTTGCTATTGCAGCTATCATCGTGGATTTCCCTGTCCCGGGCGGTCCAAACAAGAGATAACCTTGCTTCCATGGCTTCCCAACCTTCCGATAGTAATCTTCTCCTTTGCTGAACTTCATCAAATCCTTCTTGATCCCTTCTTTCTTCACAGGATCCATAGCCAAAGTCTCAAACGTAGCGGGGTGATGAAAAGGAACGTTACTCCATTTTCCTGATCTCCAAGAGTACCACTCTTGACTCGAGTTATTAGTGTAAAGCTTCCTCTCTCTGTTCTTCAACCCAATAGCTTTCCCTTCTCTCAAAACATGATCAAGATAAGTCTCAATGACCATCCCTCTGTGGCGCCTATGGAAAGTAAGCGTAAAGTACCTTCTCTCGTCCGAGCTGCTTCGACCATAGTTAGACTGAGTCTGAGTCATTTTCACATTTGAATGCCACTTCACCTTCACACCTTCGAACTCATCTTCAATTTTTTGGTGATCGTCCATACTAAGCACCAACGATTTGCTGTTTTTTGATTCGTTCGCCTTCAATCTCTTCGCAAGAGCCGTTGATTTAGAGGATAAGTAGTTGCGTATGGAGTCGTAGGCTTGGCTTCTCTTGAGACCTTCATCTGTGTACTCAGTGAATTTGATGTGAACGTTATAAGAGATCGATCTTATCATCTTGTAAAAGTATTTTTCAACGTAGGCTCGGAGATGGTGAGGGACGTATCGTCTGTACATCGCCCAGAAGAACATAAAGCTCGTCACCGTCGTCCCGGTTAATCCCCATATCGCTCCAGTCTCAATCATCTTCTTGTGTTGCTTCTTTCCCACGTAACTATTTGCTTGTGTTTCACGAAATTATTTGTATGTTTCTCTTAAGACAAGAAAGGGTGCTCTCTGCTTTGGTTTCATTTCTTCCCACACTCCCTCCCTATTTATCATACCTCTTGAGTTAGGAAGAGGTATGATAAATATTCGGGAAACTGGTCATATGTAGCATGTTAAATATTATTATGATGTGGAATTCTTACGATTGTTTCTTAATTAGTTTTAATTTACTTTTAGGATAGATTTAAGAAAAATAAAATTCATTAAGTTTGTCGTTTACGAAATTATTCTTAGGATTAGGTGAAGTGTTTAAATACTTGTCGAAACAGCTAAGTTTGGCTGCTCTTGGGATTATTTGAGGAGCCACTCACGAGCAAAAAACTTATTTTTTTTCTTTTTTTCTTAATCATTTTTTAACGAAATCATTATTCTATAGCAGTGTTCAAGAAAGCCGCCTAGGCGCCGTCTAGGCGCTAGGCGCTCAGCAGACGCCTAGACAGCCGCCTAAACCGTTTAAAATTACATTAATTTAATTTTAGTATATATTTTTTATTTTTAATTACAAATATTTAAATTATTAAGTTTTATATCTGTATATGTAATTATAAATGCTTATATGTTGTTAATATAACTTAAATAAATGTATTTTCTTACTTTTGTTTATAATTTATAATTTTTTAATATTTTTTTAACATATATTTGTACATAATTTTATATATATGATGGTTTATGTTGTAAACGCCTAAACCGCCTAAAAACGTTTAGTCTCCGATTAAACGTTTTAGGCGCTAGGCGTTGGGTCACCGCCCAGATACCGCCTAGCGCTTTCTTAAACACTGTTCTATAGATTAGTAGAATTTTATAAGTCTAATCAACTTAGTCTAGAAGTTGAATTTTTTTGGGTTAGATTATAATTTATGAATATAGATCATAACCAAATAACTTCTTATCCGCCTACACTTCGTTACTTTTGAAGATGAAACAAAATCTTAAAAAGAAGCATTTAATCAAATGAATTCCAATCAACAAGTAAGAAACTTAAATTTTTAAAAAGTATGTACTTCCATCATTATATCTTGATTATACACGTTGGGCTAGTGGTTTAAGTATATGGACTTAGAACCATGGGTGGGTGAGATGATTTACTTATATTTTTCTTCGAACCAAAAAAGAAATACTACACTATCAGCATCTCTAAATATTAAGTATGGTTAAAAACACCTTAATTAAGATGGTCCTAATGATGCTAGAAGCAGTGAAAAGGAAAGATATTATATATATTTTTTTTTTCAACCAAACATTAATAAAATTAAAATATAACTCCAAGATTGGTTGCCCAAACAGGAGGATAAGAGTTTACAAAAACCGATTCAGAAAGTAAGGATCTTGAAGACCGAGCAAGGCAATCTGCTCTTGCGTTGATGTCATGGGGAATCTTGACTAGGGAGAAGGATGGATAAAAAGGTCGGAGCTGCAAGTAATCCTCCAATAAATTTGAAAAAGCAGGCCAATCGTCTGGCGACTGCACCATCGCGACGAGCTCTGCACAATCCGTCTCGAAGGCCTGACAAACAACTTCAGCCGCTAGTAAGGACTCCATTGCCCAGATCAGTGCTTGTAATTCTGTGTGGAGAGGAGTAAGGCCTCGTGTGAGACTCCGAGCTCCCAAAAGAAGCGTGGAATCTTCACCATTGCAGCACCACCAACCCAGACCCTGAAAAGGATCTGTACCTATCCATGACCCATCAACCTGACAACGGATAGAAGAATCCCTCACCTCCACTAAAGGTGGAGGAGGCAGATTGCTCACTGAAAAAGATTTGGCTTCCTCCCACAATAATTTATCAGTTGCCGCTTGATCTAAAATCTTAATTGGCTCTAGCTCAATGCCCTGGAAAACCTTTTTATTCCTATCTTTCCAAAGTGACCATAAAATCCAGGGGAGACTAGAAATGACGTCAGAAGTCCCGGATGGAGAAGTTACCCTCCAAAATATGTGGTCTAAATTTGCATAGATAGAAGCATACGGAAAACCTCCCGATTCCAACAACACCGGGACCAACTCCCAAATACAACGCGACCGAGGAAAAACAAACAGTGCATGGTTTATAGTCTCCGTCTCCAAGTCACACCGCTTGCACAAAGCATCACAACGGACTCCCCGATACGCCAGCCGTTCTAACACGGGAAGGGTACCCGAGGCAATTTGCCAGAAAAAATGTTGAATCTTCGGGGGGTACATCTAATTTCCAGGACTGAGCCCGCAGAGAAACGCACGATGGCCCATACTCCACTTCCGCTATTAATTCCCGGGATAACCGATAACCGGACTTAACCGAGTACTTCCCAGACTTAGTATAATGCCATAATAATCTATCCGGTTGAGAAGTTTTACTAACCGGCAAACTCCGGATAAGTGGTATATCCACCGGATCAAAAAACTCCTCAAGAATAGGCAAATGTCAATCCTTTGTAACTGGATTGATTAAATGATTAACCATCAAACTCGGGAGCAAAAACCTCCCCCTACCATTCGCAGATCTTGGACGAATATCCGGTAACCATGGATCTCGCCAAACCGAGATGGAACAACCAGAACCTACAGCCCACCGCCCTCCCTGTTCCACCAATCCCTTAGTTGAAAAAATACTCCGCCATGCAAAAGAGGGGATATTCGGTTTCTTTGCCATAAGAGGATGTTTGTTTCTGAAATACCGTCCTCTCATCACCCGAGCCATTAAAGAAGACGGATTGTGAATTAACCGCCAAAACTGTTTGGCCAGCATAGCATCATTAAATTGTTCCAGAGCTCGGAAACCCAAGCCCCCTTGACTTTTATCTTTACATAATTTGTCCCACGCAACCCAATGCAAACCTCGAGCCTTATCATTAGATTTCCACCAAAAAGTGGAAATAGCACTCGTTAATTTAGATGTCAACTCCTGTGGCAATTTATAACATGACATAACATGTGTTGGAAGTGCCAAGGCCACCGATTTAATCATAATTTCCTTGCCACCTTTCGATAAGTGCTTAGCAGACCAACCATTAACTCGATCATCCAAACGGTCCTTGACATAGCTAAAAACCTTAGTTTTCGAGCCCTACAGGTTTTCAGGAATACCCAAATAAGAACCCATCCCACCTTCTGTAGCAATACCAATAACGGATTTCAACTGAGATCGTATATCCGACGGGACCTTCTTACCAAACATGATAGATGACTTTTCCAGATTAACTTGTTGACCTGAGGCTCTACCATAATTACCTATTATATCCATTACCGTCCTACATTTAGACGCCTCTGCCTTACAAAAGAACAGGCTATCATCAGCAAACAACAAATGCGAAACAGTAGGACTACTACGGGCAATGGAAATACCCGTCAATTTCTGCTCCCTTTCGGCCTTTTTAATATTTGCTATCAATACCTCTGTACAAAGTATAAATAAATATGGTGACAAAGGATCCCCTTGACGTAGTCCTCTCTGAGGTTTAATAAGACCACGAGATTGACCATTCAAAAGAACCTGGTACGACATTGACGAGACACACCACATGATCCATGAAATCCATTTTCTATCAAATCCTAATTGAACCATAACCGCCTCCAAAAAATCCCACTCAACCCGATCATATGCCTTACTCATATCCGTTTTGAAAGCTAGAAACTCCGAATTGCACCGCGAATTAGTATTTAGCCCATGGAACATCTCTTGAGCTACCAAAATATTATCTGTAATTAAACGACCAGAAACAAAGGCTGATTGTGTTTCTGAAACCAAAGCCGGCAATAAACGCTTCAGCCGAAAACACAAAACTTTAGAAATAATTTTGTAACTCACGTTGCAAAGGCTGATCGGCCTAAACTCCGCCATCCGCTGCGGTCGATCAACTCTAGGAATGAAACATATATTAGTCTCATTAAGAAGCGGATCAAAATTACCAGTTCGGAAAAATTCTTTAACCAGAACCACCAAATCCCCCTTAAGAGAGGACCAGAACCGTTGAAAAAACAGAGCCGTCATCCCGTCCGGACCTGGGGTTTTCTCCGGATGCATGGCGAATAAGGCTTTCCGGACTTCCGCTTCCGAAATATCCCGAGTCAGAGATATGTTCATACTCTCTGTAATAATTGGAGTAATAGCTTGAAGCATCTCTGAAATACCCCTACTATCCGATTTCTTAAAAAGATCCTCAAAGTATGTTATAGCAATATTCTCCATACCAGAAATTGATTCAGTCCAAACGTTATCGGCACCAAACAATCCAACAATCCTATTACGCACCCGCCCTTGTTTGGTAGATGCATGGAAATAGGATGTATTTTTGTCCCCCACCCTTAACCAGAATTTCCTACTTTTCTGTTGCCAATAAATCTCCTCATCTCGATACGCCTCTTTTAGTTTCCTCTCGATATCCCGAATTTCCGCTTGTGACATCGAATCATCCATCTTCGCCTCTTGAAGTGCCGCCTTCAAAGAAGTAATGAGCGATGGGCCAGAGCGGACATTATTTTTCCGCCACCAGGAGATTGAATTCCTACAATTCCATATCTTGTCAACAAAACCCGGAATCCGAAAATTCCGTGTCCGATTCCACCCTGACTCAACCGCACCCACTAGTCCTTCCTTGCCCAGCCAGCGTTTATCAAACCTAAACTGCCTTTGCCGTCGCCGAATCATCGTCAAGCAAGTAGCTAAGATGGGGCAATGATCCGAACCGATCATCTCCAAATAATCCACTTTTGAATTTGGAAAAAACCCATGCCAATCCTCATTACCCAAAGCGCGATCCAAACAACATCTAACTACTTGATTATTACAACGGTTCCCTCTCCATGATAATTGTTCTCCATAACATGGAAATTCAAGCATCCCACAATGCCGAAGCATTGAAATAAAAGGCGTAAAGGAAGATACTGGTCGCAAGGCACCACCCCTTTTCTCATGATTTCCAACTAACACATTAAAATCTCCAATTATGAACCAAGGGTCCATTCGAAAAGATCCAATATCCTTTATTTTATCCCAAACTTTATCTCGATGTTGAGGGACCGGATCCCCATAAACAAAAGACAAAAATATGATTTGTTGCCCAACCAAGGCTTGTGTGTCAATAATATGATCATTATCAAAGAGAATAGATAAATTTAACTCATCCTTAAAAAAACAAAGCCAAACCACCACTTGCCCCTCGGGGTTCAACAGTAAATAATTTATTATAGCCAAACTTATTCTGAAACTTTTGTAAATAAGAAAAACATTTCTTTGTTTCTGATAAAAATAAAATGTCTGGTCGATGTTTCTTCCACAAATCTCCCAAATAATCCTCTGTCAGGTCTGTCCCTATGCCCTGACAGTTCCAGCTCTAGATTTTCACGGTTTAGCCGGAGGTTTCGGGAGAGCCCCCATCCCCTTCTTGACTTGGCGACCTCCAACCGTTGGTATGTCGCTCATTATAGTGTTACCCTGTTTCCCAATTCTCTTCTGTTTGCTACTGCCACCTGCAGGTTTAGACAAAGCCTTAGCTAATAAACGTTTCCCCGGAGAGGCCAAAGCCAAAGCAACTTTCCTAGTTCCACTACCACCTTTTTTAGCTATAGGGCTAGTAATCATCCGTTTATGAGTTTTTTGTTCCCCTAACGTAATATCAGACAAAGCATTACTAACCATTCCAAAATCAAACACCGGCAGAACAGAAATAGAAGAGATACCTTGTTGGCTACCCTCTGCCTCACCATGAGAGTCTGTCCCCTGTCCGGTAATGGGATCATCACCCTTGTCCGAATCAATCCCAACCACTCCCGAATCTCCACCCTCTGGATATTCACCATCCTCAAGCAGATCGTCTGTTTCCTCCATGAAATCCGAATCCTCCAAATTTTTCGCTTTGTCGTCGATTGAAGAACCACCTGTATCCACAATAGGCTGACAATCTCGAGACTCTGAACCCAACGGAACAAGAGGGGCCACAACCTGTAACCATTAGGTTTATATAATGGTCTAGGCCAAACTGGTCCAACCCCCTTACGGCTGAGATTCGATGAAGGAACCTGCCCCAAAGACTCACCACTTGACAAATGTGACCCTCTATGACCCCCAACATCACTTGCTTTGACCACACTATGCTGTCTCTTTTGTCCCCAAGCCGAACCCGGAAGTCTCTCTTGTGGACGGGAGCCGGAAGAACCCATATCACCCGCAGTAGAATCTTGGGATTGAAAATCCAAAGCCCTTTTCACAAACTTTCTGGGTTTCTCCCAACCTCCTTCATTATGATACCCTCCTTGTTTAGTTGGTGGATGTTGTCTCTGTCCACCCCTCTTGTCAGATTGGCTCTCCACAACATGGTCTCCAGAACCCTTTATCAACTCCGGACATCCCCTGGTCTCATGTGTAAGCCTAAAACAATGCTCACAGTAACCCATTAACTTTTCATATTCAAGAGTAACAATAACCTCATCGCCAGTGTCAAAGGGTACCACCAGTTTGAAAAGGAGAGGGTTAAAACCATTAACAGTGGCACATAAACTCCCAGACTCCTCATCTATTTCACGAAGTATGCCTACCTTCTTACCTATAGCTCTTAAAGTTGCAATCTCCCAAAGATGCATGGGAATACCAGCCACTTTCACCCAGAAATTGATTGCAGAAGGGTATGTTGATGAAATAATTGGCTCCCATTTCACAAGAGAGATCATCCACCCGTCAAAATGGTAAGGACCATTCTGTAGCACCGAATGAAGATCTTCATCAGCTTCAAAGTTGAACTGAAAGAGACCCTGTCCCAAGTCATCTCCCACCACTTTGTCCTCCATCTTCCATATCTTAGACAGATTAGCCACCAAAGAGTCCATCCTTTGAATAGCCGGATTCATCAAACGCCCAATAAGAGTCATTGAAAACTGTTGGATCCTTTGAGCCAGGACAGTGTTGGCAATCTTCACCATTTCCGTACGAACCAGAGGCGCTTTGCCTTTATTCAGAGAAAGTTGAGCCATGAGGAAACACCAAACAGAATGTCAAAAATCACGCCTTTGAGTAAACCGCACACCCGAAAACAAACTACAACTCTCGAAAACAAAGAACTCACCAGAAAGAGGAGAACTGATATAACGAACAATACCATTCCAGTCTATAAATAACCCTGCAACAACCCCTCTTCTACAATTAAATGAGCGAGATCCGCACTTCCCCAATAATCGAGAACCAAGTACCAAAATCAGCTCTTGAAATATTCTGTATCCTATAGACCATAAAGAAGAGCAGTAGAAATTTCCATTATTGCCAATATCCCTCAATCTCATCTTGATACCTATAATCGAATCCCAAATCAAATCCTCAATCACCGTTATATGGTAACCCCAATCTGATGACCAGAACACAACCAATCTCCTCAGATACCAGAATCGAAAACCCATTAACCGTATCAACCCTTCCACCGAATCAATCAAAATCCACCCACACAGATCCGACCAAACCAATCGTCCTATTAGAGAAAAGAAATCCCATAGATACAGACTGGGCCTAAACAATAACAGAGACGGACTGCCTATCCATCTCTGAACCCCAACCTCAAACCGCAGGCAGGAGAGGCCCCCTCTCCATTCTGCAACCTCGCCGGAAAAACACATCTCAAAAACGAAATCTACTCGCCATCGCCATCGCTATCGCCCTTTGTGCTGAGCTATTTAAGAGTTTTTTATCCAAAGAGTTTTTTATTACCGAAAGATATTATATTATAACATAACATTTCCTAGATATTTTACTTTTGACAATAAAGAACTATAACAAAAAGAAAAAGAAAAAAAGTCTATAAATGGTTACAAATAAAAGGGAAGTACACAACATTGTTTTGGTAGACTTTATAATTTTAATAAATAGTTATAAATGTTTACAAATAGGTTATACATAGGTTATAGATTAATCAATATATTAATTGATTAGAAGTTGATAGTTCATATATTAATGATAACAAATAAAACTTTAATTGTAACCAAAAATCTTAAACAGGATATTCCAAATTGATAGTTCATGGATATTCTAAATTTTATTTTTGGAAGATTACGTTGTTTCCAAAGATCTACAACGTGATATTTTCGGTAGTCTTTCAGGTCACTGGGTCAACAAGTCGGACTGATTGAATTACGCATTAGTTTATTAGTTTGATTACATTTTATGAATATTACATCTACTTTTCTATAAATATATGAACAAAACATACATAGTTAAGTACTAAACAACTAAAATTAAACTTTTAAATGATTAGATAAATTAAATAATTGTATCTTTTATAAATAAGAACATTTATTTTTAATTTGGTTTAAGTTTAAATTGTGACCAAAATAAAATATTTTAATTTGAGACCGACAACCCGGTTCGACCTGCCGGTTCAACCACCGGTTCAAGAGTTTTTAGCGGGGTTTTTTTCTGGTTTTTTGCGGGTTTTATTTGTTAGGTTTTTAGAGGTTACCCGGACTGGAATACCTATTGGGTTGTGGTTGGATCGAACCGACCGGCCGGTCCGCTCCTGGTTAAAAAACATTGATATAAATCATTCAGATCTCCATTCACCAAAATACATCTCTCATATTCATACAAAAATAATAATAATAATAATAATAATAATAATAATAATAATAATAATAATAATTTCTCAGTTTTCAATGCTAAACCGTCTTATAAATTATATTTTATTTTGAAATTATAATACATATAAAAGGAATTTCAACCCGTGCTCTAGCACGGATCCAAATCTAGTATCATGTTTAAATTGGCGAATTTGACTGGTTTTCATTCAAGATAGGCAACTTTAAATAGACAAAAAAAAAAATAGTACTATCTTTTTTGGAAAATACTTGGGTGACCCCTAATTAGGTTATCCCCAACGCAGGGTTCTAAGAGGGGTTTTAGTGCTGAAGAAAAAGAAAAAAATCAGATTAAACAAAAAAAATCCAAGAGAGCCTCTTATATTGGAGACTCATTAATGGGCTAAGAGGCGGTACGTGTCAAGTGCTCGTTGGTGGAACAAAAAAAATAGAAGAAAGAAACAAATTGTTTCGACATAACCCATTTTTTTTTTCTTTGTTTCATCTCTCTCTCTCGGTCTCTCTCTCGCAGTTTCTCTCTCGATCGAAGTCTATTGATAAAAGGAAGGAGAATGTCCTGTTTATGCTATGAAATCAAAGGCGATTGGGTCGGAGGAGATCCGAATCGGAGAGGATTTAATCTAGGGAGGCAAATCGATTCATTCTGATGAGGTTGAAGCACTCGGAATCTGAGGGTAAGTATCTCTGTTTAGTAGGATGAATTCGCGATAAGTTAGGAGGAATTAGGGTTGTTTGGATTTTGTTGGTAAATTTGGGTTTAAGGTTGGTTGTTCGAAATTTCATGGTTCTTACTATATGATTGTGGCTTCAGCTCTATTATGTAATCGTTTTGGTGTTTGTATTAGGTTCCTTAATTGGGTTTAGTTTGTTTTATTATGTAATCGGCTTCAGCTCCCTATGTTATGTAATTGGTTCTCTTGTGTTTGTTGATCTTGTGTATGTGGTTTGGTGTTTGTAATCGGCTTCAGCTCTATTAAAGTTTGGCCATGTTTATAAAGCAAGAGAGAAACGGGTTAGTGTGTGTCTCTTTTTACAATCAATGTTGTTGTTTTTGAGTTATTCACATAAAGATTTGTCGGAGATGCTGTTGATTTGATGTCTTTCTTCTTGTTGTGTTGTGAGAATTTTAGGTGTTGTGTTGTGTTGTGATGTCTTTCAACTTGGTTGTTGTGTTGTGATGTCTTTCAACTTGGCTGTTGTGTTGTGTTGTGAGAATTTTAACTTGAAGTCTTGCTTTGTTGTTGTCGTTGATAGTTTCGTTTGTGACACTTAAACACAAATGCTTGGTAGGTAGTTGTAATAGTTAAACACTTATTGTGAATGTTTTAGTGAATCGTTTTATAACATGGTTCTGCTCTTATAACATGGTTCTGTTCTGTTCTTCTTTACAAATGGCACGCTCGCTGGTCGGGGTTCCACAACAGCGACATACTTTTCCACAACAGAATTAAGACCTGGATCAAAAGTCGGAGATACGGATTGTCCTAAGGAATAATATGAAAGGAAACACACAAAAAAAAATGAGAACTGGAAGCTAAAAGAGCATCCATTGTTTCAAAGATGTATGATCCAGCCATACCCGATGCTGAATTTCCACTATGGATCGATGAAGCGAGAGGCCTATTATCATCAGACATATCGGCAAGTTCAACAGCCGAAGTCTCTGTTCCATTACCAGCCACACCTACAAGTTATTATGGAAAGAATGTTTCAAGATTGCAAACAAAACAATGCGACTAACTAACTTTCACCTTTATTGTAGAGCCCTTTTAATTTTTCACTACAAAATTTGGAGAATCAATTAAGCATTTCCTTTTTTTTTATGAGTTTTACATTTTTTTATTATGTTTTAATGTTTTCTATATTTAAAATTTTATGAAATATAATAATTTTATAAATATATATATCTCAAATGCAATAATTTTATATTCTTATTTAAATTTTTTATTTTCAAAAAAAAAAATATGTATTAAAAAAAGTTTAGAACCTAGCAATGACGAGCATTCCCAATGCTACAAAATTAAAGATAACTACTACGATGGATCGACTCCAAAGTTAAATACGTTTAATACAAACAAATTAACAGATAGTAATCATCTTTTAGCAAACATTAATATGGAATTTTGCAATTAAAATTTATTTAGAAACACAATACCAAAGTACAACCTTACCACAATAAACTAGAATTCATCAGCCATCACTTCTTTTCTTCATATGATTTTTTAGTTGCAACCATTTTGCTTAGAAACGTCGCCGTTTTGCACCCTGCCCTTCTTCACTTCTTCCTCTGTCTTATCTTCCTTCCTATCTTCTTCCTCTGCTTTCTTATTCTTCTTCTCTTCTTCCTCTACTCTCTTCTTCTCCTCTGCTTCCTCTGCTTTCTTCTTCTTTTTCGCTTCCTTCTCAGCTTTCTTCTTCTCTTCTTCCTCAGCCAACTTCCTTGCTTTTTCCTTCTCGTCCTCCAAAGTCTTGACCAAACGTTTGATGCAAATATCTGCATCTTCTTCATCAGACTTCGGCATCAAAGTCTCAGCAACATCCGCTGGGGACATATCGGTTTCTTCGAGCTTTCTCTCGATTTCTTCATACAATTCATGTGTTTCAATATCCAAGTAGTTCTTAGCCAAAACCTTAAATGCTTCAAACTTGCAATAAGACATCTCAATGTGGTTGTCCATTCTTCCTCTACGTATCAATGCTGGATCGAGCTTATCCACAAAATTAGTTGTGAACACTATGATCTTCTCACCACTACAAGCTGACCATAACCCATCAATGGAGTTTAATAACCCTGACAAAGTAACCTTGCTTTGCTTCTCTTCCACCTTTGGCTTCTTGTCTTCTTCCTTCTTCTTCTCCTCTCCATCCTCTTCATCATCATCATCATCTTTCTTCTTCTTTCTCTGCCCCGTAAGATCAAGAGAGCAATCAATGTCTTCAATCACAATGATAGACTTACCTTTTGTATCAAGCAACAACTTCTTCAAATCCGAGTTATCCTTCACGGTGGTCAGCTCAAGATCATACACATCATAGTCCAAGAAATTTGCTATTGCAGCTATCATAGTCGATTTCCCTGTCCCGGGCGGGCCAAACAAGAGATAACCTCGCTTCCATGGCTTCCCGACCTTCCTATAATAATCTTCTCCTTTGCTAAACTTTATCAAATCCTTCTTAATCCCTTCTTTCTTTACAGGATCCATAGCCAAAGTTTCAAACGTAGCGGGGTGATGAAAAGGAACGTTACTCCACTTTCCTGATCTCCATGGATACCATTCTTGGCTCGAGTTATTAGTGTAAAGCTTCCTCTCTCTCTTATTCAACCCAATAGCTTTCCCTTCTCTCAAAACATGATCAAGATAAGTCTCAATGATCAGACCGCGGTGTCTCCTATGGAAAGTAAGCGTAAAGTACCTTCTCTCGTCTGAGATGCTTCGACCATAACTATGCTGAGGTTGAGTCACTTTCACATTTGAATGCCACTTCACCTTCACACCTTCAAACTCATCTTCAATTTCCTCATGATCGTCCATACTAAACACCAACGATTTGCTATTTTTCGACTCGTTGGCCTTTAGTCTCTTAGCAAGAGTCGTAGATTTCGAGGCTAAGTAGTTGCGTATGGAGTCGTAGGCTTGACTTCTCTTCAGACCTTCTTCTGTGTACTCGGTGAATTTGATGTGAACGTAGTAAGAGATCCACCCAATCATCTTGTGGAAGTATTTCTCCACGTGGGCTCGGAATTCGTGAGGGACGTATTGTTTGTACATCGCCCAGAAGAACATAAAGCTCGTCACTGTAGTTCCGGTTAATCCCCATATCGCTCCGGTCTCAAGCATCTTCTTGTGTTGCTTGTGTCTCAAGTAATCACTTGTTTGTGTTATTACACAAAACTATCTGTGTGTGTTTCTCTTTGGATTCATTTCCTCATCGCCACTCACTCTCTATTTATCATATTCTAGAGTATTCTGAGGAAGATACCACGAAATCTCTGATAAATTATCACATCTATGTTTAATATTAATATGATGTGGAACTCTCACAACTATTTTGTTTCGTAGTTAGTTTTAAATTATTTTTAAGGTATATTACAATACATAATGTCACTAGGTTTTGTCTCTATTAGGTGAGGTGAAGTGCTTAGAAACTTGGTAGATATTGGCTTTTTGCTCTTGGAATAATGCGAAGAGCCACTTAAATATTTCTAAGTGTATATTCTGTAAAGTATGAGCCACATATATCTTTTTTTTTTCTTTAACAAAGTGATTATTATTTTGTAACTTGGAATTATATAAGTCTAGTCAACTGTCGTAAGCTTAGGTTACAAGTTGAATATTCTTGTTTGTTTATGAAAAAAAGCAACTTAACAGCTAAGCTTAAAGTGATTATGAAAGGTTTCTTCGTTTCTTTGAAAAAAGTATATATTATGAAATAGTCTAAAGCGTGCGTGTGCTTTAGAGAAGCATGCTTAGCGATGCTCTCTTCTTTAGGGTGACGTGACGTTAATAGAACTATTTCTTTGATACGTTTTAGATGATGTCAATTGAATTATTCATATACGATTGTCATCTTGGATCTATATTAACGTAGCTCACCTAACCTGATGATTCTGTACTAGCCAGTAGCCACTATCTCTATGTTACAGTTTTATTTCATTGCCAAAGTATTATGACAAAACGAGAAATCCAAATCGAAACAGTATCACATCACAAACAATTGTGCTTCTAAAGGCCCAGTAAAAACAACGTCCAAAGCCCAAATACATAAGCAGGTAGGTACCACTGGCAAGCTTAGAGCATCATCGACAAAAGCTCAAGTTTTTTTAAGTATTCTATTTAGAGTAGCTTACTACACATCGCCCGAGAGCTTCAAAACAAGCAGTAATGGCACAAAAGAAGAGAAGCTCCGAAAATGCTTTCACAGTTTCTGAGTCTAGCTTAAGTTACAACTAGACAAACATATTTGATGATTGATTACATCATATACATAATGCAAACTTATACACAGAACTTGACCACCAAACTCATTTTACTAAATATAAGAAGCTAATCTTTAGTTGCAAATGAAAACCATTTACCACTTTGGTGTACCTAAACAAAAACTCAAAACTTTGTAACATACACATAAACTCACAAGGAAGATTTGCTCCAATGTGTTCTTAGCCATTAACAAAACAAACCCTTTTCACAATTGGACTCACTAGTCACATTTGGACCTGCTACTCTTTCTCCATCTTTAAGAGCACAATCATAGTGAAACGTAACTACTTAGCAAACCAGAACCAAACCCATAACGAGAGTGATACTCACTAAACACATTAACCATTTGCTCCATAGTGTATTAGCCACTAGCAACACAAACCCTCTGCACATTTGGACTCACTACTCTTAAATTTTCCATTTCGAAGCACTAATCATGGCGAAAATGCTTAACAAACCAGAACCAAACCACATATAAACAATCTCACTCTGCATTACCAATCTCACATCCTAAATCAAACCCAATTCTCAAATCACACAAGTAAAAAAACCGTAGAATCATAACCTCCAAAGATTATTAAACCAACATCAGAAACACAAGTCTTAACATAACACAAAGATCCATCATCACAAAACCAAAGAAACATCAAAACGATACTCAGCAACAGATTCATAAACCTAAACCAAATCAATCAAAGAGACCCATCATGCCTTCACCATCAGAAGACTCCTCTTTCACCTCTTCAACCTTCTTCTTAGACTCAGCAGCTGGCTCAGCCGCAGCAGCAGCTCCACCGTCACCTCCTCCAACCATAGCAACAGCTGGACCACCAGAAGACAAAGCAGCCATCTTCTCCCTCCCAGCAGCGATAAGCTCCGTCACATCATGATCCTTAATCAGAGAAAACAACAGATCTATCCTCGATTCATCGATCTCGGCACCAACGGACTCCAAGATCTTCTTCAGATCATTTGAGGTTGGGTTCTCGTTTCCTCCGAGCTTAGCGAGGAGAAAAGCAGCGATCACCTTCATCGTTCGTTTTGTGTTTTGGGATTATGGATTCGACTGCTAGGGTTTGTGAAAGGGACTGGTTCCGCCTGTAGTGTGTGTATTTAAAGGAGGCAGTGTTGTGTTGTTGTTTGTTATCTTCTCTCCCCATAATGAGAGGAGATTTTTAGGGTTTTGTTCCGTACGTACGGTACACGAAACAAGAGCCACACATTTTAATGGGCCTTTAGAATTATGGGTCTTTACTCTTTAGTGGGCCTTAAATGTTTTAATCCGTTTTTTTTTATTCTCATTTCCTTTTTTGTCATATTTCTGCATTCTTGTAATTATGGATCAGATAACATGAAATTTCAAGATAAGTAAATCTGGATTTCGATCTATGTTGCATGGACGAGTTTCCCGTTTCCGAAACGTTTCGGAAACAGAAATTCACGGAAACACGGAAACAAGCCACGAAAACACGATTCCTAAAAATTTATGTTTGGAAACATGATGGAAACTCTATTTCCGTTTTGGAAACACAACGAAAACTCTTTTTTAGCTTAAAAACTTAATAAATAAAATAATTTAAAAATATATATATTAATAATACATATAGATATATAATATTATTAGTGTTTTAGGTCAACTATTTAATATTTATGTTTTGAATTTGTATTGTTTCAAATATTTCTTATGATATAAGTTTTAATATCTTGTGTTTTATTATGTATATATATATTCAGATATATATACACAGGTTTCCAAAACGTTTCCATTTCTTAATTTTAGAAAAAAATCGTCTCTCGTTTCCGAAACGTTTCGCTTCCGCGTATCCGTTTCCGTTTCCATGCAACCTAGATTTCGATTATAATTACCTGAGCTTGGGAGAGTCTAAAGGTTTTTGAATGTTTATCGAAATTAGTTAAAGCAATAATATAACACATAGTACATGACAACACATTTCAAGTTTAAAACTATATGTAGCTCTATATGATAACATGTTATCAATAATTCAATATCACGATCAATTTATTTTGATACCATTGTTCATTGGAATCTGGCGCTAGACCAGCAAAAGTGTTAGAAAACTTTATTTAACCTTTTTAGTATCAATAACCAAAGAAAAAGAATATGTGGAATTGTTTATATTGTTGTATAATTAAAAACATACATTTTAAAGTCAGTATAAAAAATATTTTGTATATGTTTAATTCATTAATTCTGATAACTAATTAGTTATTTCAATTTCAAAATAATAAAAAAGTGAAAAAAATCATTAAGAATTTATTTGTTAAGAAATTTAGACTAAAACCAGAAAAAAATCATCAAAAGATTATGTGAAATATTTAGATGAGATCGCATGCATATATACTTAGATAAATTCTCTTTATAAACTCTAAAATTTTATAAAGAGTATGGCGTGCATATTTCTAGTTTTAATCTAAATTTCTTAAAATATAAAATTTTATAGTTTATAAGGAGTATTTATAAAGTATATGTGCATATTTAGAAGCTCAGATATTCAAAATCAGAAACTTTGAATATATTATTTTTGAATAACGCGTTATTGGATTCTAATTTATTAAGAATTTTGAAGACTTCAACAAAATAATCAAAAGTGAATATGTGAAATATTTTTAAGGATAGTCAGAGAGTATTCTATATTCTCGTTGTTTAATTTTCTAAAATTTTGTAATGTGCTCCAAACAATCTCTATATTTTTGTAATAATTTTTATGACTTTATGTTGTGAAGAAAGGTATAATATCATGAATCAATAACATAATAATTAAATTCATTAATAATCTTAGATTCTTTTGTTTTAGTTGAATAATACCAAACTTTTCTTGACTTTGTAAAAGTCTGAATCCAATAATCCAACTTTTGTTAAGACTTTAAATGACATTTTTACACATCACAAACTAATAACTCTAAACTTTAGTTAAAATCTTGATTTAATAACAACAAATTCTACGTTACTTTATTCAAATCTCACAAGATATGATTTTGGAACATGGTTATTCATACAACAATTAAATAGGATGATGAGGTTAACAAGGAATAAAGAACAATGGTGTATCTTGGTAACTGATGTTTTTTAATCGGAATTAACATGGGTTGAGTGGTTGGTAATACCATATTATCTGAAAACACGAAACTTTATTATTTATCAACAAAAAAAAAAACTCCAAAAGAGTTAAAGAACCTACCAAAAGTAAAACTACTAGTCAAAATACAGGCAAAAAAAATACAGTGTGCTTCATTATACAAATAAGGAACAAAATTGTTTAAATCTCAAAAGTCTATCCAACGAAAAAAAAGTCTAATGGATTATCTAAATTTTCTCTCATTTTCAATTTGTCTTCTCTTGATTTCTTTTCAAAATTCATATTCCTCTGTGATTAAGCTTAAAACAAGTGCTTCTTCTTTTGGTTTTGATCCAACTCGTGTCACTCAACTCTCTTGGACTCCTAGGTTTGTGTTTTGCATATCTGAATTTTGGGTTTTGTTTTTTGTTAGTAATCTTGATCTTTGTTTTGTCAAACATGTTTTAAAGAATGTGAATCTTTGTGGTTTTCTCCAGGGCTTTTTTATACAAGAGATTTCTTTCAGATGAAGAATGTGATCATTTGATTAACTTGGTATAGAATCAAACAAGTTCTTACGTTTTCGTGTTTTTATAAAAATTATTTAGATTTTTGCGATGATCTAGGGATTAATGTTGTGGGACTATGTGAGTTTGTAACAAATTCCAGAAACTTTGTTTTTGGGTTTCAACATTGGTTTTAGGCAAAAGGAAAGCTTGAGAAGTCAAGGGTGGTGACTGATGATGGTACGGGTGCGAGTGCTGAAAGTGAAGAACGCACAAGTTCTGGAATGTTTCTTTCCAAAAGACAAGTGAGAGCTTTCAATTTTTGTATCTTTTATAAATTTTACGATGTGTGCTAGTTTAAATCTAAAATAAATAAAAAAATCTTGATGTATTTTTTGTTATACGGTATACATGCATTGTATTTATCCACCTAGCTTAGATAATCAATTAGACAGACTAGTTTCTTGTTGCAATTGGTTTGGTGTAATTCACTTATCGTTGTTGAACATTTAGGATGATATAGTAGCTAAAGTGGAGGCTAGACTTGCTGCATGGACCTTTCTTCCGGAGGGTATGTATTCCCGAGGCTATCTCTATGTTTATAGTTCTTTAGTTCTGTTTCTTATTCTCACCTCTTTTTTTATGTGTTGTGTGGATCAGAAAATGGGGAACCCATACAAATATTGCACTATGAGAATGGTCAGAAATATGAACCGCATTTTGACTTCTATTACGACCAGGAAACTCTAAAGAACGGCGGGCATCGGTTCGCCACTGTACTGATGTACTTGTCCAATGTCACAAAGGGTGGAGAAACAGTTTTTCCCATGTGGGAGGTAAAAGACTTGTATCACTTCTGGTTCCATATATTCTCACCTAAGATTTGGGATTTCGATTTAATCACACATTTTTCTAGGGTAAAATACATCAGCTGAAAGACGATAGCTGGACGGAATGTGGTAAACAAGGTTATGCAGGTGAAAAACAATATTGTGTATAGTTTTGATACACACAACATGTAGCATAATAATTCGATATATAATGAAAAGGTACAAGAATATATCGAAATGGTACATTACATTATGTGACTATGTAGTGAAACCGAGGAAAGGGGACGCATTGTTGTTCTTCAGTCTCCATCTAAATGCAACCACGGATCCAACAAGCTTACATGGAAGTTGTCCGGTGATTGAAGGAGAGAAGTGGTCAGCGACCAGATGGATTCATGTTAGGTCATTTGGTGAGAGGCAATCTGGGTGTGTGGACGAGAATGAAAGCTGTGAAATATGGGCCAAGGAAGGGGAATGCGAAAAGAATCCAACTTACATGGTGGGTTCAGAAAACGACCTTGGATTTTGCAGAAAGAGCTGCAAAGCTTGCTCAGTTTAGTTAAGAACAACAACAACAAGTAAATCAAAGGTCGTAGTATTTTTTGAATTGGATTAAATTTTTTTGTAGCGAACCGGTTCTTCACTACTCGGGCTTAGAAAAACCATTAAAAATCTGATTAGTCTATAATACTCTTTGTCAGACAAATCAAAGATTCAGTATCTTAAAAAGTAGTCAAAATTTTAATAAAATCTGTAAATTAATAAGTTAGGGCTATGATTAAATCTGTAAATCTTATGGTATCTAATTGTAAAAAAAAAAATCATTTATAATATTAATTCTAGAAATAATTTATTTATAATATTTATTTTTAAGAATAGTTTATAAACTTTATGAAATTTTAATTTTTTTTTAAAAAAAAATTATTTATAATGTTTCCAAATTACTCTATTAAATATACATATGATGCTTTATATAATAAGATTAAATTGCATTTCAAAAAAAAAAAAAATCAAAGCATGAAATACATAGAGATTTTGAAATATTATAATTTGTATTTGAAAATTGTAGATATTAGAATTAAATGAAGTATGTTTGGTTAATGGTGTAAAGAAAGGTGAGATTGACAAATGTGAAGTCCCTATATAAAAAGCGAAAGAAAAAACAAATTGTGAAAAAGTTGTGGGAAAAAAGTTATTTAAATATATTAATTTGTTTAAATATTAAATTTATGGAGTAATTAATTTTTGGAGATTTTATAATGTACGAATAACCTCGAAAAGTTAGTCAACGGGAGGAATTAATTAGGCAGACAAAATACGGTGGGCGTCATAAATACTCCAAAACCAAAGGGGGACAAAATTGTTAAATCACAAAATTATGGTAAACAAATCAAAAAGAAAGATTCTTTGGGGGGGGGGGGTCAAGAAGAAAGAAACAGTAGTGTGATTACAATACATACATACATCTTGGTCTTCGTCTCCTCTCCTCCAACAAGTCTTTTTCTCACCCAATGGATTCTCGGATTTTTCTCGCATTTTCCCTATGTTTTCTCTTGATTCTTCCTAAATTCTCATCTGCACCTACCCGCTTCTTCACTCGATCGAGTGACAACAGGTTTTAGAAGATTACGATGAAATTGATTCGATTGGTGTTTTCTTTCGAATTTTGGTTTTGACTCTCAGAGGGTTTTGGTTTTTTTTTTTTGCAGAGATGGGTCTGTGATTAAGATGAAAACGAGTGCTTCTTCTTTTGGTTTTGATCCAACTCGTGTTACTCAACTCTCTTGGACTCCTAGGTTTGTTTTTTTTAGCTTTTTGATCTTCAATTTGTTTCTGTTGATTTTTTTTATTTATTTGTGTTTAAAAGTTTTTTTGCAGAGCTTTTTTGTATAAAGGGTTTCTTACTGATGAGGAGTGTGATCATTTTATCAAATTGGTATTGAAATCTTCAAACGTATTCTTAAGTTTTTTTTTGTTTGTGTTTGGTTTTGATTTTGAAGAACTAGTGATGATGGATTTGATTTATGGGTTTAGGCAAAAGGAAAGCTTGAGAAGTCAATGGTGGCTGATAATGATTCTGGTGAGAGTGTTGAGAGTGAAGTGCGGACTAGTTCTGGAATGTTTCTTTCTAAAAGACAGGTGAGTTATATATATAAGCTTTACAAGAGATGTTTGAATCCATAGATGAATCTGTTGGTTATAGTAAATATTTGGAATGGCTTTTTTAGTGTACAATCAGTTGAGTGTTTTTCTGAGAATGATTGCTGTTATGAGGTAATGTGGCTTTTGTAAGCACTGGATTCGGATAGTTTACTCTACCAATTAGATGGATTCCTTCGCTGTTACCTTGTATATGTCCTGCAACACTGTAGAATTCTGTTTCTTTGCTTAGACACTGTAGTAGCCTGAATGCAAATCTGTCTTGGTTATTCTAGAGGTTGTGTAAGCTTGAATGGTAAGGTTTTTTTGTTATGCAGGATGATATAGTATCTAATGTCGAGGCTAAACTTGCTGCGTGGACCTTTCTTCCCGAAGGTATTTCTGACCAAATGTTGCCTAATTTTCTGTTTCTTGCTTCAGCCTTTAGTAGATTACAAACTTCTCAACTCTTTTTTTTGTTTTTCTGTGTTGCGCATCAGAAAATGGGGAGTCCATGCAAATATTGCACTATGAGAATGGTCAAAAATATGAACCGCATTTTGACTACTTTCACGATCAGGCCAATCTAGAGCTCGGTGGTCATCGGATCGCCACTGTATTGATGTACTTGTCCAATGTTCAAAAGGGAGGAGAGACGGTGTTTCCCATGTGGAAGGTAAAGACATATATTACCTCTGGTTCCATAAATTTTCAGGTAATCTTTGGATTTCATATCCTGAGTTTATCTTGGATTTCATTCCAATATGATTACACATTCTTATAGGGCAAGACAACTCAACTGAAAGACGATAGCTGGACTGAATGTGCAAAACAAGGCTATGCTGGTAAAAACACTGTTTATGGTTTAACATCTATACACATGTAGAATAATCTAGATTATCTTCAACATGCGTTTGGTTTAAAAGTGGAAAATTGATAAAATTTAGAAGCTCAACACAAATAGGGACCGCAGTAGTATGATTTATGATAATGAAAGATATCTCTCGAAAATGGTATATTGCACTATCTGAAAATCTTTCTTTGCAGTGAAACCGAGGAAAGGGGATGCATTACTATTCTTCAATCTTCATCCCAACGCAACCACAGATCCAACTAGTTTGCATGGAAGCTGTCCAGTGGTTGAGGGAGAGAAATGGTCAGCAACTAGATGGATTCATGTAAGGTCATTCGACAGAGCGTTTAACAAGAAATCTGGGTGTGTGGACGAGAATGAGAGCTGCGAAAAATGGGCAAAGGAAGGGGAGTGCCAGAAGAATCCAACGTACATGGTGGGTTCAGAAAATGACCATGGATACTGCCGAAAGAGTTGCAAAGCTTGCTCATCTTAAGAACAACAACAACAACAAGTAAATCAAAGCTCTTATTAAAAGGATGAACATTTTTGTAGGGAAACATTTCGTCAATAGAATGAAAAATTTAGAACAATATACTAAAAATACTTCTGAATCTATGTTACTGGTTTCATATTCAGTTATGTTCCCTATGGTTCATAACTAAACCAAATCTTAATAAAAGTCAGTTTATCATCAACCTCAAGCAAGCAATGCATGACAACTGAATGCTGTATTATTTTACAATCAGTAGTAGTGTACATGAGATGATAGTTGTCTAAACTACGTCATGCACTTCGAGACGCTATATTTCTAATGAAGTGTAACAATCATGCAATTGCCGTTAATTAGGAGCCTTCGAGCATGAGATCCTCACCTTCTCTCTCTCTCTTTCTCTCTCTTTAGCCATGTCTCAGAGCTTTTGCATTGCATCACTCAATTTCCATAAAGCCTTTGTTGTTGTTGTACTTTCAGACATTTCTCAGCTTCTTCTTCTTCTTCATCTTCTCTCTTGTGTGTGAATACCCAAAAAATGGGAAGGCCACCATGTTGTGACAAATCCAATGTCAAGAAAGGTCTCTGGACTGAGGAAGAAGACGCTAAGATCCTTGCTTATGTTGCTATTCATGGTGTAGGGAACTGGAGTTTGATCCCCAAGAAAGCAGGTTTTTTCCAAGAAAATCTCTGCTTACTTTTAAGATATCTCATCTCTTTATATAAGTCTGACATTTTTGTTTTTCTTTCTTTGGTGCAGGTTTGAATCGATGTGGGAAGAGCTGTAGACTGAGATGGACTAATTACTTAAGACCTGACCTTAAACATGACAGCTTCTCTCCTCAAGAAGAAGAGCTTATTATTCAGTGTCACAGAGCCATTGGCAGCAGGTAATGAAGAAACCTAATTGCTAACTAACATTTTAACAATGAGAGAAGAATCTATCAAACTTGTTTTCACATTGTTAATACTAATAATAACTCCTGACTGTTTTCAGATGGTCTTCGATTGCGCGAAAGCTTCCAGGGAGAACGGATAACGATGTGAAGAACCACTGGAACACGAAGCTGAAGAAGAAGCTGATGAAAATGGGAATAGATCCGGTGACTCATAAACCGGTGTCTCAGGTCGTTTTAGAATTCAGAAACATAAGTGGTCATGGCCATGAGAGTGCATCCTTCACAACAGAACCATCAAACAACTCTATACTCACACAATCCAACTCATCAGCCTGGGAAATGATGAGGAACACAACAATGAGCCATGAGACTTATTACAACAACTCTCCTATGATCTTTACAAATCCGGCTTCATCCGAATTCCAAACTACTCCATTCCATTTCTCAAATCATTTGCTCAATGGAACCACATCTTCATGCTCTTCCTCATCATCATCATCTGCTAGTATCACACAGCCAAAACAAGGAGCTCAAACACCGGCTACTAACTTCTGCTGGAACGATTATCTTATCTCGGATCCGGTCTTACCTCAGAACGCTCAAACACAAGTAGTGGGATCCTCAGCTACTAGTAACCTCACTTTTGCGCAAAACGAGCATCATTTCAACAGCCTAGCCGAATGCAGCTCTCATAACAACATCGATACAAACGCCTCGGGAACAAGTCATTCCGCAAGTTCATTTGTGGATGAAATATTGGACAAAGACCAGGAAATGCTGTCACAATTTCCTCCACTCTTGAATGATTTCGACTATTAGATCCTTCTTTCCGTTGTTTCTTGTTGCTTCTCTTGTAACTGGTTTATGATTTTCAAAAGCTAAGATTTTTCAATAAGTTACATCTCTTCTCTTGCTACTAATTACAAGTTTCAAGGAATACGATGATGTTTCATTAGTTACAATGTTACACTTAACATTACACAACTCAAATTAGACACCTTTTTGGCAAAGGAACTTATCCTCTCTGCTCTGGTAACAAAAGAGGGTTTAACTCTCAGTTTATCCTCTGGTGCCTCTTTAACACAATTGCAAGCTTTTCAAAGTCGAAAACTTTTTTCAGCTATGGCGGTTTTGTTATCATCTCCCATAGTCTCTCCACTAGGAATCAACATCGACACGAATAAGAATCTGGGTGTCGTCTCGTATTCTTCTTTCCCCCAAATTCACCTCTTCAGAATCTCTACTCCACTGCGTATTCGAAGATCCGTCGTCTCCAGCCGTAAAAGTGTGAACTTTTTCATCTTTCAGAAAATCAAACATATGGCAAAAGGTGTGTCTTTTCTCAGTTTATGTCTTGTGGTTTTGCAGATTCAGGGACTGGTTTAGCAAGCGAGGATAAGAAATTGTTGCTGGAACGATATGGTTATGATGCCAATGATGACTTTGGGTCTCAATCTAAGGTAAATTTCAGTTTGGTTTCTGGTAAATTGTTGAGAGGTGAAACTTGAGTTCTTATTACTGGTGGAAAACACATTGTAGAAGGCGAGAAGGAAAGAAGAGAAAATGAGTGGAAGGAACAGCCAACAAGTAGAAGAAGTTGTTGTAGTACAGCCAAGAACAACTCATAGGTTACTTCAGGTGTGTATATTTGCTTTGCTTCATTGTCTTGTTTTTTTATTTTTTTCTTTGGGGGGTTCTGTTGTTTGATTTCCTCAAATATATTTTTTGTGTGTTCAGGTTCTTGCAGGAACGGCCAAACGAAAGAAATTGCTTTCTCTTAAGGGAATGGATGTGAGACCTATGATGGAAGTTGTTAAAGGAGCAGCTTTTGGGATTCTCCAGGTAAAGAGTAATGAGAGATATAGACTCTTCTTATTGTTCTGTGAGATTAACATTCCAAGACTGATTCTTCTCCTTATTATGTAGGCTGCTGGTGGTTGTCCAACATCTCTGCGTCCAGGTAAGTGGTTGGATTTGTACAGTGGTACAGGATCTGTAGGAATTGAAGCAATCAGTCGAGGATGTTCTGAGGTAACAAAGAAATATTAGTGGCAGGAATTGTTTTGTATGGTTTTGTATTTGACTCATTTCTCCACAGGCACACTTTGTTGAGATGGATCCTTGGGTTGTTTCAAATGTTCTACAACCTAACTTGGAACATACTGGGTTTGTTGATGCTTCGGTTATACACACTGCTCGAGTCGAAAACTTTTTGGAACGTGCTGATAAATTAGTAGGCATGTCTAGCCTTTATGATGTTAAACAGTTTTCAGTTTCACAACTTGTTAGTTTCTTGCTTTAAATAGTGTCTATTTGTTAAGATTATTCTTTACTATCAGGCAAGGATGGAGCATTTGATTATATCAGTGTTACACCACCTTACATGGAGGTAGATTATGAGGTTCTGATGGATCAGATTGCTAAGTCGCCAGCTATTGGAGAAAATACATTTATTGTGAGTAGCTATGTATCTCCCTTCTTAAACCATCTGATTTGGATTTTGGGTCAATGTGTAATACTCATGCTCTTCTGAACAAAATTTGATCTAGGTGGTCGAGTACCCTTCACGAACAACAATGCTTGATTCATGTGGATGCCTTGAAAAGGTAATTATTTCCCTTTTATGACTTGTTTGATGAATGGGGTTGTATGAATGTTGATGAAACAAAATTTCTTACAGATGACTGATCGAAGGTTTGGCCGGACACATCTGGCCATATATGGACCAAAATGGGCTCTGAAGCCGAGAAAATCTTAAAACCACAGTGGAAATCAATGGTTACATCTGGCCATTTGTTTGGTTAAAAGCAATGACAGAGGCTAAGATTGAAGAGCTTGTTCATTCCACCTTTTAATAGTAGAGTAAGTTATCTTTGAATGTTACTACTGTTCTTGCTTACATACATATCAAACGCTTTGACTTGCAGCATCTGCTTCTGTCACATGATAAAAGATTGTTTTCATTTCTGTTTCTTCCTGTCACATATTCTTAGTGTCTCAGTTTAAATTTTTGCAGGTGATTCTGTCGATCAGTCACCATTTTTGGATGTTGCCAAGTCCTAAGATCGAAAAAGTTGCAGACTTATGATAATTGTATAATCGGTAATGGTGTATGTTGCGAGGTGTGTTTGTTACACAGAAATATAGTTGTATGCAGTTGGAGATATAAAGTCAGTTAGAGTTTCTCCTTTTTGCCCATTACATATGACTTCTTTTGAGAGATTAACTTGCTAGACATGATTTATATATGTATGTACCATATACATCAATAACCATCTTAAGCATTTCTTCTAATTTAAACAAAACCTTTTACGACAGTGACATTACTTAGGTATGTGTCGAATCATTCTTTCCTGTCTTCTAATTTAATCTACTTTGGTAAACAACTCTTCAACAGAGCATGTAATTTTGAAATCTCTAGAGGGAAATATAGTGGCATGCCTTTGCTCACACAATCACTGTGAGAATCAAATACTATCAGGACACTATCCTGACCATGTGTAAGATCCCTAAATGATATAGAGGAAACAGATATATAGTAATGAAATTGTGGGGACAGGACTGTTTAAATTTTGGCTTTACTATGTATAAGGCAAGCTTCTCTTTCCCACCAAGGCCAAAAGGAAGTTTGCTTGTGTCATGGAAACAAACTGGCTCAATCTTCTCTAGCTGTCAATCAGATATGGATTCTTTTCTTTACAATTTGGATATGTTTCTAAATATATTAATTTTAAAGAGATTATATTTTTAAGATTATACACATCTCTATATGTTTGCTGCTAAATCGGCTTTTGATAGGAAGGGGAGTACTTAACAAGGAAGATAATTATAGCTCTAGCTCCTTTTCACAGGTTTGGTTATTTACTGTGATTGTTGCATTCTTAATTGATTGTCTTATTGTTTAAAGGAAACATCCAAGTGATTTAAGATAGTGGTAAGGAAAGTAGTAGGCTTGCTAATACTCAGGCACAAAAGGTACACTGTCCTATGCTTTTAAATGGCTTAAAATATATGTAGTTAGGGGAACTTGTGAGGTCCCCAATGGTTTGCTGCATGAAAATTCACAAATCAAAGCAAAGTAAAAGGTACTTAACGGGCCCATATGTTGCATAAAGATATGTTTTTCTTAACTTTCACTTCCTCTTGCCTCCTCTCTCTTTCTACGTGGACAACTACGTATGTATATTGTTGCTTTGTGTGCTTCATCTTTAAATAGGGCCAATCACGGATTTGTCTTCCAAGGTATATAAAAAACACTACCTAAATGCTTGTTTTTTGCTTCCCATTTCGCTTTCCCCTTTTTTTAGCCTCTCCTATCCAAAGATCTCTCTCTATTTATGTGACAGTCACTTCACCAACATCATGGATGTTCTGCTCAGTTTATTCTTGGGTTTGGTTGGTCAGTTGTTTATGCTAAACAGGAAGCTGTAGGGACATTAGGTTGCAGTATGGGTGGAAATGGCATTAGAGCTTCGGTTGGAGCTGTTGTGTATTTGGGTATGATTGTGTTTCTTCTTGTCAGTATCTTAGCAAACTCTGCGTCAAGTGTTCCATCAACAGAAAAGGTCAAGACTCTGCGGTTTAGTGGTAAGGATGTGAATCTGTTTCATGTAAGCAAGCGAAAAGTTCCAAACGGACCTGATCCTATCCACAACAGGTTTCTTAATCTTCTCTCTCAAATTTTTCGATCTTTAACTTTTGCATCTTTGAGTTTGCTATCAGAGATCAAGCCATTTATTTATTTTTTGTTTAAGTAGGTTTACACAAAAACGAATCATCCAGTATTAGTGTTTCCTCAATTCTAGATTTTTGGTTGTCACTTTTACACAGATACCAATAAATTAATTACTAGTTTCTAAAAAGATCATTAGCATGCAGAATTCTTCTTCTTTCCTTCTTTTCAGTGTCACTGCACATTTTGTGTTTTTTAAAGCAGATAAAATGTTATCATGTTGTAGTAAAAAAGCTTCTTCTTTCTCTAATTTTTATGCCTTAAGAGAGAATTAAAGGCACTTGTGAAGAACTTTGACCACTTTAGTTAAAGTTGTATTTACTGCAGAAAGAAGAACTCAACAACTTTAACTAAGGCTTTTGTTACAAAATTATTTTCTTCAGGAAAGCAGAAACTTCGAGACGGCCACCAAGAGTATGATGATAAAAACTCCGTGTATGGTGTTTGCAAACTTTTAGGTCTTTTCTACTGTCTCCAGACACAATAGTGAATTACGCGACGTCAAGAAGCTACTTTTTTCCGGGGCAATTCGATAATTTCAGATTCAGAGAGATATGTTAATATGCTATGAACTCATCATAGCTTTTGTGAAGTCTTGCTCTGTTTTACAAGGTCTCTCTTACTTGCTCTGTAGCATTTGGGAAGGTTAAGTCACTGCTCTCTCTCTCTCTCTCTCTTTCTTTCTTCTTAGGAACAACACTGTGTCTGAAGATTGAAATCTTTCAGATGATTTGATGCAGATACTAAAGACTTTTTAAGGGTTTGTAGGGTTTTTGTGTAATAACATTTGTATTAATTATTATTATAGGCTTATGTCTTTATCTAACTCTGTTTTCCTCATCTTTTCTTTATTTTGCCTTTTCTTTTTGTGAATCTGTTAAACTTTAAAGTTTGCTTTTTTTATGTTTCCCTCTGCCTAAAGCAAACCATTTAACTAAAGTTTCTCCTCCGTTTTCAAAGTTCAATTTCCCTTAAATTACTGATTGTTATCATATATATCTCCCACTCCAATGTTATTGCTTCGTAATAGATGCTTGTCCTTGCACAACTTTAGAACCACATATGTATTCATTTTTTGGGTTCTTCTGAACTTTGGGAATCTTATATATTCTGTGTGTTTGAATAGCATCTCACAAAGTGAAAGATACAAAAGGAGTGAGTGACCATAGATGCAAAACCTCTCTCTCTCCTTCTCTCTTTTTTTTTTTTTTTTTTTTTTTGTCGTGCTCTCTCCTTCTCTCTCTCTTTCTTGCCTTCTTTAGCTTCTTTTCTGGGATTGATTTTGACTGTATCGAGAAGCAGACCCCCTAAAGTAAGATTCTGCAGAGAATTCTTCTTTATCCTGTTCTGCACTTTCTTTTTGTTCTCAAAAGAAAACACAAGTGAAAACTTGTTCTGTCACTCTTCCAAGACTGCAGCCAAGAAAAAGGAAAAAAAAAAAAAAACCCATGTTTTGTCTCTTGCAACACTTCTCTTCAAAATCTTGGTTTTGATCAGTAATAATAAACAACAAAGCAACGTAACATGTCTTAAGACTTTGACAAAAGAGAAAACACATAACAATATACACTTCTGTTTTTACAATAACATATATAGTGTCTCTACAAATAGTAGTACAAGGTGATATAGACAACAAATAATGTAATCTCCCATTTTTATGCCCTCACTCCGATCAGAAAGGTTCATTTCACACGGTGTCGTTCTCTTGCGTGTCGAAAATCAAAGGGAAGTCATCGTCTTGTTCTGAGAACGAGTAGTCTTGTTTCTCAGCAATAGCTTTCAGTGACTGGTAAGCCTGAAACATTGACCATCTCTCTTTAGGTCTTGAACTCACACAGTTACAAGCAACTTCAACAAACTTCAAGATTTCTTCGTCATGTCCTTTCCCTCGAATGTTTTCATCGAATGCATCAGTGATTCTTCCTGAGCTTTCAAGCTGTTTCACCCAATCCACCAAACTCCCTTTAAAGCCTTCACCTCCTAGAGCTTTTACCCCTGTTGCCAACTCCAAGAGGACAACACCGAGACCATATACATCACCTTTTAGTGAGGCTAGCATTGTCGTGGAATATTCAGGAGCTACATACCCAAACTCTCCCAAATCACCAGTCATGAAACTGCTCTCGTTGTTATCCGAAGGAACCATAAGCCTAGCAAGCCCTGAATCTATAATCCTCGCATCGAAGTCCTCGTCAATGAGAATGACACTTGAACAAATGTTTTGGTGAAGTATAGGAGGTCTACACCCATGATGAAGCCAAGCCAAACCCCTTGCAGCACCTAAACCAATCCTAAACCGAGTTGACCAGTCTAATTCAACCCCATTTGAATCCAGCAATGAGTGAAGCGTCCCGTTAGACATGTACTTATAAACAAGAAACTTCTCTTCCTCCACAATACAGAATCCAAGAAGTGGAGCTAAGTTAGGATGACGAAGCTCCCACAACTGATTCATCTCATACCTAAACTCCCTCTCCGCGAGCTTACACGTGCTCAAATGCTTGACCGCAAGCGCTGAGCCATCAGGAAGAAGCGCCTTATACGTTGTCCCGGTTCTAGTTGAAACAATAATGTTAGCTGAGCTGAAGTTATTAGTTGCAGCAATCAAATCCCCAAACTTAACCTTAACCAAAGGCTTCTGAAACAAAGAAACTTGAGTAAGCTTATGACTACGAAGTCTCTGAGCCAAACTACTAACTCCTCCTTCGGAGGTTAAACCGCCTCTTCGTCTTCTTGTCCACTTCAAATGATAATACCACCAAATCCCAAAAGCCAACAACATTGATGCAGCAGCACCAAACACACCAGCTGCAATTATAATTGCAAGATTCTTCTTACTCAGTCCACCACAGCTAGAAGACAAAGGACGACCACAAAGACCTTTGTTCCCCTTGAAATCATCAGATGAATAACTCGGTGAGCTAAAGAAAGCAGGAATGCGACCTGTGAGATCATTGTTAGCTACAGAGAACCTCCCTAACCTCCCTAAAGCAGAGAACTGAACCGGAATTTGACCCGAAAGCCGGTTATCAGACAAAACCAAAGAGTTCACAAAGCTACACTTAGCTAAATCAGGAGAAATCTCACCATTCAATTCATTGTTTGACAAATCAAGAGACACCAAAAAGGGTAACCAAGCACAGAGCTCTCTAGGGATGTTACCAGATAACTTATTGCTAGAAAGATCCAGTTTTTGTAAACTCCCACAGTACTGAAGAGATTCTGGGATTTTACCAGATAAACCCATGTCTCTAAGCTCAAGATTGATAACCCTATTCTCTTGATTGTTCCAACAAGACACACCAACGAAATTACAGAGAAACCCAACTGTTGTGTTTCCAAAGTTCCATGATTTCAACGCTCCTTGAGGATCTGTGAGAGAGCTTTGAACTCCTCGTAAGCATCTTATGTCGTCTTCATCTGCAGCCATGGAAGGATAACAAAAGCAGAGGAAGATGATGATTGATAAAGGAAGAAGCTTTCTTGGCTTTGACTCGATCTCTTCCATGGATGATAATGAAGTGGTTTGAAAGGTTTTTTCTGGGTTGTGGGATTAAGAAGTAAAGATTTGTACTTTTTAAATTTTGTTTGTGTATCTGCCAATAAAAGTTGCAGAGAGACAACAAGCCTCTAAGTCAGACGTGTTGAACAGTCGTCTCAAGAATTATTATAATAATTATACGACTACTTTGTTGTCTTTTTTCTAATCTCTTTAGTTATTATTATTCGTTGTTCATTCCTCTGACTGGAAAATATATTAGTTTTTTAAAAAAATATTTTCAAAGCAATGAAAATGAAAATTCCAATATTTTCAAATTATTTTTGAATGGATTGATAAAGGAAAAAAGATAGCTAGCTAAATCAACTATGCCGCAATACATGACCACACATGCGAATTTCTGAAATGTATATTCAACTACATGAAGTATATGTATTGCATGACCACATATACCAACTATATGATGACATGTGTTCAACATCACGATCTTTTTATTCCGGTACACCGTTCGTCGGAATCCGGTGATGACCAATATTGACCGGCGTTGACCAATATTGACCAACCAAAATATTCAACTTTTTTAAAAAAATGTTAGAAACAAAAATAAGAAAATTCTTTTATTGAATTATCTATGGAGTTTAAAAATTAACAAAATGTTTATATTCATTGTAAAATTATATTTTGTATATGTTAATTATATTCATCCAACCTTATAATAATTAGTTTTTTTTATTGCAAAACTTAATAAAAGTGAAATAAAAAATCATTAATAATATTTTCAGATAATAAAACATTTATTTTACCATGAGTATATAACTTTTTCAATAATTCTAATGATTTTGACATGTATTGGTTTGGTTCTAAGTATTTTTTATTGTAGAAAATATTTTTTTTTTGTGGTTGGGAATATTAAATAATATTATAGATGTATTTAAATAAATTATGTAAGAAGTTGATGTTTATTAATTAATAATATTAAAATAAGTGGTTTTTTATTTGATTCACTACAACAAGATGTTTTGGTTTGAGTTTAAGTTTTAATATCTTATGAATGATTTTTATTTCAATTTTAGTTAAGTTTTGAAATTGAAAAAAAAAGTAACTATTATAAAACTAAATGAGTGAAACATAACAATATATCTCTATATCAGATACAAATATGTTTTTAATTATAAAATATCATAGATAATTCCTAAATAATTCAGTTAAATTTCTTATTTTGGTTTCTTATTAGATATTTCCTAAAAAAAATTTCTTATTTTTGTTTTTTAAATTTTTAAACTTTTTTTTTGAATATTTTTGTTAGTCAAATATTGGTCAACGCCGGTCAATATTGGTCAACACCGGATTCCGACGAATGGTGTACCGGAATAAAATGATCGTGATGTTGAGCACATGTCATTATATAGTTGGTATATGTGGCCATGCAATACATATACTTGATGTAGTTGAGTATACATTTTTAAAGTTCGCATGTGTGGTTATGTATTGTGGTATAGTTGGTGTAGCTGACAATCTTTTTTCCATTGATAAATGATACTGTATGTTTTTTTTTCCTTAAGTTGTGTTTACACAGTATTTGCAATTATTAGTCCAAATGACATATTTGGATTACACACTATTTGCAATTATTATCCCAAATGATATATATTTGGATTACAATAATGTAATCTATAAGAGTACTTCTTTTTTTTTTTTTTCTTTTTCCAAATGAAGCGGTAAAATATATACCTAATACATTATATATACGTCCTTGAGGATGATGATACAAGTGGATGGATATTAGTAAATAAAGATCGAAAATTTTGCATCTTAGTGGAGTTTTTTTGTCCAACCAGGTGAACGACATGAATGTCAAACAAATGATTCACTATGGGTACGTCTAAGTCTAAGTGAGACAGTTGCAGATGAACAAAACAGATCATGACTCATGAGGATTGAGGAGCATATGTAATGTGCATTATAGTGGAGTTTGCGTATTATCTTTGCTTGGATTAAAAAATTAACCTCAACATCACCATTAATATGGTATCTATCTATCTATGAGAAATGCATGTATGTTCTTATATAACCGATATTATTATTGCACATGCAAGTGCTGTTATAAAGTTATAACTGTAAAACTTTTTGCTGAAACCGTGAGAGTAAGTTTAGGTATATGAATGGGTGGGTTTGGTATGGTCAAATATGCACTTTTGAATTAAACAAGTAGGAATTTTCAATGATATTATTTTAAATAGTTTATAACTAACCTACCTACCTATATACGATTACGAATACACCACTTGCGGTGAAAATAATAGGATCATCCATATATTTTAATGTGAATATATATATATATATATATAATATAATTTGCATATTTCGTTGGCCTCCGTTTCTTGACCAACGAAATAATTTGGCAATTTACTCAAGTGTTTTTTTAAAGATGCACATATATACAACTTATAGATTATTCTATTGTATTTGTATTACTATAGTGGAAAAAACCAAAATTTTCAAATGATTTGCATACGAAATTATAGATTATTCTTTCTTTTTTTTTGGGTTGGAGATCTTTGGTCCCCTTTCTATCTCAAAGTCCAGCATTCACTATTTCACTGATTTGCCTATGTTCACAAAGTTGGCTGACCGGACCTCTTGACACACATACAATACAAGATGGGCTCTGCCTCCGAGTCCGGGCGTTTCAACAACATGTTTCTTCTGCGGACTTTCATTTTATCACCATTTTGGACAAGCGCCATTTGGTGACATGTGAATGCATGCAACATTAACGATATATTCTCTTTTATTTCAAATTCAGTTTGGAATAGCATAAGACCTATCCGTCTTTGTTTTCTCTTTGGCTGGTATGGTTTGGGATAAACAATACCCGTAGGATTGGCCACTTTGAGTTAGGTGGCTCACGCAATACATGATCCAACCTCAACAAATCCTAAGTAGTTTGGATTATATGTTTTAATAACATCCTTTTACGTGATATGACTAATATATACGAGTTTAGATTTGAGTTATTTGGAATATTGGTATTTAAATTCCTATCTAAAACTTAATATCTTACATAAATTATATAATATTAAACATACATGTAAAATTGCCGAAATAAAAATTAGTAATTTTATTCGATTTTGATTTTCTATTCATATAATTTGGTTATCTAAAGATTCTCACAAAGTGATAATAAACTTACCAGATATGAAATCCTCAATATGAGGTTTTGTGCACTCTCAAAGAAAACTCAAGACCTCAAATTTGAGGTTTCATGTTTTCTTCTACATTTTAGTCCTAATTAATAAGTCATTTTACTAATTTAGTCTTTATAATTATATTAGTCCCAACAATTCTATATCTCGTAAACATAGTTAAACATAATTTCACATTTAAATTTAACTAAACACTTTAAAATAAGGGATATTCTCAAAAATAGCACCAAAATAAGTTTTTGTTCCAAATTTAGCACAACATCTCTAAAATTTCAAAAATAGCACTAATTAATTTTATAAAATTAAATCCTAAATTCAAAATACTAAACCCTACCTCTCAAAACTATATCCTAAATGTGAAATTGAGAACCCAAACATAAAAAAATAAATTCTAAAAATAAATTTTAAATATTTTAATGTGTTAAATAATGTTATTTTTGGAAATTTATGAAGTATGTGCTACAATTGTCCATAAAACTTGATTTAGTGCTATTTTAGGGTATTTCTCTTAAAGTAAATACATAAATATTTTTGAAAGAATAGAGGGGGACTATCAAAAAAGAGTTTTTTTTTTTTTTTCCAACAAATGGATGTTTAGTATTGATGATTTAATTTTTGTGATTTGTTTTTTTTTTCTTAATTTTAAATTTTATGTATTAAAAACAATGTAACATCTTATTAATTACAAATTTTAAATGGCTTGTAAGATATTTCTAATGTATGATAAAAAAAAAAAAGATTGGATTTTGATGGATCTCCGGAATAAATGTCTATGACGTGGCGGTAGAACTTATCTAGCATTTGCGTATAGCCAAGCCTCCTATTGAGTCAGAGGGATCTTTCAATCAATCGAAGATTCTTTCTTTTGAACTCACGAGATAAAACCCGACCCGGATCCGAAAGTAAAGTACTTGACCCAACAACGCCAGCTCTCAACCCACTTCGGTGCTTTCAATATCGCCAATTGCCGTCAACATTGTTCTGTTTGTTTACCGGAGAAGAAACAATCTAAAAAAAATTCGAAATTTCGTTTCGCACGGTACACGATTTTTGATTTTGAGTGTTTTTATTTTGTATGAACGTGGAAGTGGATCCGATTTCGTCAGAGTTTCCTTTAATCGTCGTGGAGGAGAGAGAGAGATTATGGAATTGGGGTTTTCTCGGGAGTGAAGGATGATCCAGAGAAGAACTTTCAAAGGATTGATTTGAACAAATCATATATCATGTGGCTTTCTTTCTTAAGACCCCGAGATCGATTTTCCTTAGCCGAACTCAGGTTTGGTTTGATCGGCTTTTTTTTTTTTTTTTTTTTTGATTTTGTTCAATTGCAATTATTTTTCTGTTTTGTGAATTTGATCATTGTAGCGATTTTGTGGGCCTAAAATATTCAGACTTTTGAAGGTGTTGTTTGGGTCATACCCTCTTTGATATTTGACTTGAGCAGTTTGCAATTAGGTTTCTGCTTAGTATAGTGTTTGATTGTTTGAATGGTGTCGTTGCTATTTCAACTCTCTTTTAAGTTCATCTTTTCCCAGTTTCAGTCAGGGCTCAACTTTTGCAGCCAATTTGGGCGGGTATATCTTTTGACCATAGGACAATGGAATAGTTTTCCCAAGTTTATTGAGATCTTAGTGTTACGAATTATGACATTAGGTGTTTGTTGATTGTACCTGATGATGATGAAACCGTAAGTGTTGAAAGTTTTTTTTTTTTTTTTTTGTTTGATCGTCTTTGATTTTGGGCGAACGAGTTCTATTTGTGATTTATCTCTGTTTCAGTTTACTTTCAATTGCGACTGAGATTGGTTGCGAGTTTTAAGCGATTTTTTTTTTTTTTTTTAAATTATATGCTTAAAATTGTTTCATGTTTTTGTTGTCATCTCTTTCGAATTGTAATTGGAATGGGTTGTTTGAATTTAGTTGCTAGGTTTTATTCTAGGATGGTTTGAATGGTGCCATTAAAGGGCACTGTTTTAGTTTATCTCACCAGCTTCATTCAGGGGTCAACTTTATAGAAACTGAAACCGATTGGGTGGGTGGAAGGGACTATCTTGACCTTAAAAAATGATTTGTTGTCGACTTTGTTGAGATATTAGTGTTACGACATTAGTTGTCTTGTCATTAGTTATATCAAATGATGAAAGTGTTCAAATTTCGTTTCTTTAGGTATCTGACTGACCAGCTGAGAAAAATTCAGATCGTGAACGAAGCTAATAAGGTTAGTGAAGTCCTTTGCATTTCAGCAAATATCGTGGCATTTTTGTTATATTCTTCTCTTTGATTACCGGGTGCCATTTTGAAGGATCTCGTTGTCGAGGCATTGAGATCAATTGCGGAGATATTAACTTATGGTGATCAGCATGACCCCTCATTCTTTGAGTGAGTCTTTTTGCCAATTATCACTCAGCGCCCTTCCTATTGGCATATATGTTGTTAATATCTGCGATTGGTGCAGATTTTTTATGGAGAAACAAGTAATGGGAGAGTTTGTACGTATTTTGAGGGTTAGCAAGACGGTAATAGTTTCTGTCCAGTTGTTGCAAACTATGAGTATAATGATCCAAAACCTAAAAAGCGAACAAGCAATCTGTAAGTTTATTAGGAGCAATACATATTTTTCTACGAGAATTTCCGTGATAACAATCTCTTATTGACTGACTTTCTTTTGAAATTCCTTGCAGACTACTTGTTCAGTAATGAATATGTAAACTATTTGATAACATATACATTTGACTTCCAACACGAAGAGCTTCTATCTTACTACATATCCTTCTTAAGGTAAGTTTTTCCTACGGTTATCTAGGCTTTAGGAAGTACTTACTGACTGTATCTGATTACTGTTCTTTTGTTTGCTTTATGTAGAGCTGTTAGTGGGAAGCTAAACAAGCATACAATATCATTGCTTTTGAAGACCGAGAACGTGAGTATTCTTTAAGTTGCAAATTCCTATAACTTTTATAGTCCTTTATGGATATTTTTGCCATATTTTAATTCTGCGTTTCTGCGTCTAGGATGTAGTAGTTTCTTTTCCCCTTTATGTCGAAGGCATACAATTTGCATTTCATGAAGAGAACATGATACGCACTGCAGTTCGTGCCCTGACTCTTAATGTATATCACGGTCAGTCACTTGTAATAGTTCTTTCGATTTGTCATTTATATGGTAAAGATAAGCAGAATTTTTAGCAATGTTTCTAATGCCTTCAGTTTGTTTTTGCAGTTGGCGATGACTCTGTAAATGATTATGTAGTTAGTTCACCACACACCGAGTACTTTTCAAAGTTAGTTTCATTTTTCCAAAAGCAATGCATGGATCTAAGTGCAATGGTGTTGAACACGCTTCAGTAAGATACAGTGCATTTTCATTTCCCAGGGAAATAGCTTGTAGATTGATCATTTCTTCTGAAATATTTTCATTTTATCCTTGCTAAAGGAGCCCATCACCAGATTCTGGTGGAAAATTGTTCTCTGCTGTTGACGGGATCGAGGACACCTTGTACTACTTTAGTGATGTTATCTCTGCTGGTATACCTGATATCGGGAGGATGATAACAGATCACATTCTGCAGCATCTAACTCTCCCACTTCTTCTCCCGTCTTTATGCTCCGAGGCTGTAAATGTACAAAATATCACCTTTTTCCTCTTAAAATCCTTTTCAGAGTTGATTTATTTGGTCCTTCATGATGTTTTGTTAGCCTTGTTAGATTTGACTATTTGCCAGAGTACCATTCTTATTCAGTAAAATATTGGTTTTGTTGTTATTTCAGGATATATCAGTTGATCCTGTCACTTCTCTCTATCTGCTTTCTTGCATTCTGCGGATAGTTAAAATCAAAGATTTGGCAAATATGACTGCTGCTACTCTTTTCTGCCCTGTCAAAGCATTCATTTCAAGTTCCCTAGTGAAACCTAATAGCAGCTTGGCTCCTCAACGCCTTACATATGGAAATGGGCATCCAGAAAATGGCGTTACTGAGGAGGCAGATCAACAGTGTTCAAGCAATGCAGTCACGAGTGAGGAGAAAAATTCCCACATTTGCAGTGAGGATGCTACCAAAATTATCTTCAACAATTCACATATTACGTTTAGGTAACATGTTAGCAAATAAGACCTTAAACAAAATTATGATAGTTGACTTTTCATATGATGTTGTCTTAATAGTGTTCGCTTTTACTATTATACTGATGGTTTTTTGTTTGTTACTAGAGAGACTTTACTTCGGTATATTTCCGAGGGAGATGATGTGCAAGCTCAGGGTTCATTGTTTGTGCTAGCCACTTTGTTGCAGACGAAAGGTATTGGGAATGGCGTTATGCAGATTCTTCTTGCCTTTTCTGGTGATGTTGTGCAGAATATTCTCACGTTTTCTGATTTTGACATTTTACATTTGATTTTTGGTAGAACTTGAAGAGTCAATGCTAGATGCTTTTGGCATTCTTCCACAGCGTAAGCAGCACAAAAAACTTTTGCTGGTGAGTTTCTGTCATTATCCTGTATCTTGTGCTTAATGTCTTATTCATTAGATTTGCCAGGGTAATTAGCATCTCCATGGATTTTGTTACTAATATATTTTACTGGACCATCTACTGTAGTATGGACAAAAACTATGTTTTACTTGTTGGACTGCCTTTTTATTTTTATTCAAAAGTTAATTGGTATCTCTGACAGCAATCTTTGGTTGGGGAGGACTCTGGTGAAGAACAACTGTTTTCACCAAAAAATGGTTCTATGAGAGATGGTTTAAGTAGCGAACTTGATTGGTTTCTACGAAGGTTGGAGGTACTTCACCGCATCTCTTAATCCCCATCTCTTCGGTATTGTGTTATACTGTGATTTATTTATTCGTTCCAGTACCTTCAACAGGAGCAGTTTGGAGTATGCTGTTCATTGCCTGGGGCTGCAAGGTGCCCCCGTGTACATAGACATCAGGTAAATTATGAATGTTCGTTAATCAAAGTTATCAGCCTAGCTTCATCTTTTGAAATTTCAACTTTTGTAGTTCTTTGTCTTCATTTAACTGTGCAAAAGGTGTTTTCTTTTTGCATAACTGTGCAAAAGTTTTGTTTTTTTTTTTGTCTTGATTTAAATAAAAAAATGTGTTGTAGGTGGTGGATGCATTGGTCAGTCTTCTCTGCCGAGAAAACATATCTGCTGAAACATTATGGGATGGAGGATGGCTGTTACGCCAGTTGCTTCCTTACAGCGAGGCAGAATTTAATCGCAAACATCTAAAGATGTTGAATGTATGTTGCGTTGAAACTGTTCTTTTTTTGTTTGACACTTCTTCTCTTGCCCCTCTTCCTCTCTTTCATTATTTACCCATTTCCTGCTTATGGCAGGATTCTTATGAGAAATGCAAAAGTGCGCTTACCCGGGAGATTAAAGGTACCTGGCCCGATCTACTCATCACAGTACTGTTTGATGAGTGGAAAAAGTGCAAAAGAGGCAAGTAAAGAAGCAAATGTTGTATTTTGATTGTATTGATATATTCAGTGAATCTGATACAAAATATCTTCTGACAGTGATCGAAGCTCCATCCCCTCAAAAAGAGCCTAAATCCGTTCTTCTCCAGCTTGATAGATTCTCATCAAATGGTAAAATTTTTGCTAACATATTTTGCGCAATTAGCTAGATAACAGATGTGAATGATATGGTTATTCCCTTGTTAAATCCCTATCTATACAAATTATTAACACTAAAGATCTGTTATAGATAACGCTGTTAGCGAATCATCATTCACAGCAGGTGAAAGAATGTGCGAGGTGGTAAAGGTATGTCAATTATTCTTTTTATATTGCTATCAGCACTTTTCGTTATTGTATATAATACAGACATATGATATCAACCTTTCTCCCTTAGGTTTTCGTGCTTCTTCATCAACTCCAAATCTTCTCGCTCGGTAGGCCCTTACCGGATCAACCTCCTATTCATCCTCCAGCCGAGGGATCTGAAACATCTCGTGCCACAATTGCTGGTTTGGATGTTTCAGTCCCCAAACCTGGCACCCAACTGAAGCTAGGTAGTTACATGATGCTTTTATTCTAGTCCTTGTTACATTATCTAATAATCACCCAAAGTCCTTAGAACTCCGGTTTGATTGGGTTGTCTCGGTATCCGAAGTTAAGAAAATCCTTCAACTTTCCTGGTGCAGTTGATGCTGTACCCTGTAGGATTGCCTTTGAAAGAGGCAAGGAACGCGATTTCTCGTTTCTAGCATTATCGTCTGGTGCGTCTGGGTGGATTTTCCTTGCTGACCCAGATAACGGAATCATCCGTGTTACTGCACCTTTAGCTGGCTGCAAAGTACGTAATCACCTTCACTGTCTTCTTCTTTATCGGAAATTCTTGTAAAGATCACACAGCAAGGAGAGAATATAACATGGTAAATGATCTATCATCTTATGTTTGTATTTCAGCCCCGGATAGATGAAAAGCACCCAAAATGGCTACACTTGAGAATCCGACCATCTACGTTACCGTTGTTGGATCCAACAAAGCGAGGAGTCTATGAGAAGCTCAAGTCCAAAGGTCTAGTAGACGGGAGGTGGATACTAGCATTCAGAGACGATGAATCTTGTCACTCTGCTTATTCAATGGTTGCAGGTGAGATCGATCAACAATGCAGCGAGGTTGACAGAAGGTTAAGACCATTATTTGACCTAGAAAGAAAACATCAAGAAGATGAATGAAACATTTTGACGCCTTGTCTTCATCAGTTTGGTCTTCGTTGGGATGAGATCTCATTCAAAAGTTTGGTATTGATCTTCCCCGGCCTTCTTGAATATATGAAACGCCATGCAATTTAGATGCACTCTTAGGAGCAGCTTCCATGATTCTTTCAACGTACCCAATTTTCAGGTACCTTGTTTCACAAGTTTCGTGTCCATTTTTATTCAGCAGCTCTATATTTGTTTGTTTGTTTTTGTTAAATTTTTTTTTTTTTTTTTTTTGTAAAAGTGGTCTTAATGTAACATCATTGTATAAAATACCATTTGCTTCATCGACATATCCTCCTCTAAGCGACCAAAATTGTGCGGTTGCAACATAATAACATATGGAGATTCTCGTTTCATTGATGAGCTCCAAAAGAAAAAGAATAAAAACTTTATTCAGTTGATGTGTTCTTCCATTACCCATGCATTAGATTGCTAGAAAGAAACTAATTTACAGTGTCGTAATGTGATTCAATAAAACGGTAACTAATAAACCATAATTGTGAAGTGTTGTAGTAGTAATTACGGAATCAAACTAGTCTTTTTGTATCGAAGATAATCAAAAAAACTTTATTGGATTCTTTGTTTATGCTTAACACACTGATCAATGAATGAGCATAAGTGTAGACAAGATAAGAAAAGTGTAAATCCGGAGTCGTTTCCTCGATCAAAAGATATAATGACATCAACATTTCATTTGTAATTAATTAAAAATGAAGGGTTAAATAGTAATTTGACAAAAAGCCTGTCAGTTCTCAACCGACCACCACCGGACCGCGGTGTAAAGGCGAGAGCTTTATTTTTTCTCTTCGGCGGGAGAAATTGGCGACTATGGAAGAGTCAGATGTAATGAGATTAAATTGTGTGTTTTGATTACTTAAGCGATCTGGGTTTGTCATTCTGTTGATTGCGAGCTTTGTGTGTTTAAATGTTTTGCTTGTAGAAAGGGACGGCCTTGAAGAAAGCTTACGCGGAGATGATTCTGAACACGGCGAAGGAATCAGCGGTTAGGGTAATGGTTTCCGACAAGAAAACAGCTCGGTTCCACCACGATCTTTGCGGAACTAAAGACGAAGCTCTTCGTTTACTTGTCCGATTGAAACAGATGATTGATGCTCAGGTTATATAATCTTCTAGAAAAATATTTAGGGGTTTAGATATTTCATATTTGGGAACTTGTTGTTTGTTGATTGAATTGTATGGAACAGAAAATTGAATCACAGATTACATCATCAAACAAGCAACGGTAGATTGATTTGCTTGAAGCTCAGTTACAAGAGGCTGAAGATATTATTACTGATTTGAGGTCTGAGGTTAGATGGGTGAGAGACAAATTGGAGAAAGCGAGGAAGGCACATAATGTAGTTGTTAACAAGGAACGAGAAACCATTTGCTGATCTAGAGGTTGTTGTTGGAAGTGTTTATCCTAATCAAGACAGGAGTGAGTGTGACTCTTTTCTGAATCAGAAGAGCTCATTGCTTGATTATAAGGAAACCATTTCTGCTCCACTGCTTCTTGCAAGTTTGCATCCTGATCAAGAGGATGCAAATATGAGTGACACTCTTTTGAGTCAGAGCTCATTGTTTGATGATGAATGTGGTGGAAATGACGAAAAGCAGTTTCACGGGTTGAGTGTTAAAACTTCAAAGGCTTGTGAGTCTATCAGGAGCAAAAAGCTTGAGCTGTCTCGAAATGGGTGTACACAGAGGATCCATGCTTTGGAGAGGAAATCATCTCATTCTGCAAACGGAGAGGAACGACGCACAACTGACAAGGATAAGGACGAAACCTTGAGCTCAGTAAACACTAGATCTCTTGTTCTTGCTCTTAGAGCTACGAATGCAGAGGTGGTCCCCATAAAGCCGTCAAAATTCACTAGGAATCAAGAAGTCTCGCAAATCACAAAGAAGGAGAAAGACGAGGTGGAGCAAACGAAAAGCTACACAAGTTAGGTCTCAAAGTCAGCTTATAAAGCCTTGTCAATCTCACTCTGACATTCCCTGTTCCAAGAATGGCGAAGATTCCATCGATATTCATCTGTTGGTAGAGAATGAGGAGGTTGATGCCCTTAATTCTTCTTGTAAAGGGTTGGACGAGACTAAGATAAAGTTGCTTCGTCGTTTGGATCCTGTGTTAACTTCAGTTAAATGTAATGTATATCCAACTTCAGGATCCACAAATGCTACTGTCGTCATTGTGAATGCAACAAATCGATCAACAGATGATGACTTGAAATCAAGAATGGTAAAATGTGAAGGTGAAGAAGATAGTGTGGTTCCAACTACCAAAATGGGCCCTGAGTTGGTTGATCGATGTTCTGAGTTGAAAGCTAATGCAGTAATATCAGATCAAATTAATGAGTTTCTGAGAGCTGACAAAAATCGCCTTGTGAAGTATACATACCAAAGGAAACGGAAAAAGGGATCTTTAAACTCAAGCGTTGTCAATAACTACACTCCACGAAAGAGAAAGGTGGAAGAGAAAGATTGCAATTCATAAGATCCAACTGAATCCAGTTCGGAGTAATGAATCATCTACGAGTAACTCCACAGTTAGATCTATTCATGTTTCAGTCTTGCTACTAGAGACACAATATCTGATATGACATTGCTTAAAACTGTTAGTATTCACAGCATTTGTTCAGTTAATGCTGCTCTTTTGGTCATGTGCAGTTTATTTCCTTGTCTGAAAACTGATGGTACAATGGCAAAGCTTTGATCAAGCGAACTCTTGTATATCAAACTAGACTCTTAAAGCTTAGAATTATGTATTTATCTATCTTGACACCTTATTGTGACAATGGAACTTAGAGAACACCAGTATTTTAGCTCTTTAACTCAAGTAACTTATGTGGGTTTTGAGATTCTAGTGACGCAAGGGAGAATCATAACTAAAATGTGAGTTTTGAAAGTGTTATTGTTACCAAGGGTGTCTAGAAAGCGCATTGACCTCGAATACCTATTGTCATATATATGCCAAACCCATAATCGAATTTGAAACTATAACCAAACCTGAATGAACCTCGTTGTAAAAGAATATGAACACAACCGAGTTTCGTTACTATACAGTTGATAGTTTCTAGCATTTCATGCAACCCATGCAAGGGATAAAACATACACCAAATCACTTTACAACAGTCTTCTTTTGACGAGATCCAAGACATTCATGTAGTTTTTGGATGTTTTGCATCCAAACACGGATGTCATCAAGAATCGTACGAAACTCTCAATAAGCTTAACCATTTATTGACAAAAACTTTAAAGTCTAAACCAATTACTGTATACTTTATAAATTTCTACTTCTTTCCTTTCTTGAAATTATTACGCTAGAAAACGGCGACTTGATTTTTGATCAGAAATACATAGGGTACGAATCTTTTTAGCGATAAAGAGTTTTTATAAATGATTAAGCAGTAACGAGTTTTTTCAGCGATGAAGAATAACTTGATGAGATGAAAATACATTTAGAAGCGATACAAGATAGTGGTAAGAGAGTGTGATAAACTAAATATATAGTGGCTGTGCTATTATAAGACTACTTGGTAACAAATTTATAAGAATTTATATAAAAAGTTGAACATTACTTCAATATTTTTGTGAGGTGAGTTTTACATGTTAGAATATAGTTTTTTTCACGGCATATCCTATATATATAATAGATGAAGAGGGAGCTCTGCGGGGATTGATACATAATCATTTGAGAGCAAAAAAGAATTAGCATGTGTCCAACTATATCATATATATTATTAATGCATGGAAAGCAATTTAATTTAAATTAAAATATTTTTAAAACTAATAAGCATAAAGAAAAAAGAAATGAAATAAATATATGATTATCAAATAATTCAAGATGTGGAGTGTTTTATTCTTTTTTCTTCTTTGGGTCATCTATTAACTACGTGTACATAAAATAATTTAATCTCAATGTAAGTGAAGAAAAAATAGCAAGTTATGAGACCTAAAAGAAAAAAACAACATGTATATATATAAAGTTTAATCAACTAAAGGAAAAAAGCACAATTATATAACAGAAAAAGAGAATTCAATAAATTATAGTAAAAAAAGATTATCAAGAATAAAGAGTAAAGCATGACTAAAATAAAAACAGAGGATAAAAAATACGGAAACAAGAGAAATACAAAATGCAAGAGCGTTGAAAATAGAGATGAAATCAATAAAAATGGTAAATTGAGAAAGTACAAAACTATTGCAACATCAAAATTTGGATACTTGGTATATGAAGAACAAAGTAAATATGTAAAAAAAAAAGAAAAATAGATGGAAGAAACTACAAGGGTTATGAAGAAAAAATATATAAAGGAAGAAACAAGAGATACAATGCAATGTAACAAAAATCCGCCAATATTGTTCGTATTAAAAAAGTTCGGTCTGGGAATTTTATCCGAACAGAACAGAACTGAGATTTTCGGTTTGGTTTTGGTTAAGAGAAGAAAACCGATCGGAAGAAGTTATAATATGTAATCGGTTATTGGTTTGTCGGTTCGGTTCACCCTAACCAATCGGATATCCGAATTTAACTGAATTACCCGCATTACCCAAAAATACCCGAAATTAACTGACCTGAATTACCCAAATTACCTAAACTATCCAAAAATAACCAAAATTACCCGAATTTACCCGAAAATAACCAAGATTTTTGATCCGATTTAACTTAAATAACCAAACTTACCAAAAAACTAAAAACTTCGGTTAGTTTTGGTAACCAAAAATAATAACCAAAAAACCCGATACCCGAACCGACCCGACTCGTTATTTAATTTGGTTATTTTCGGTAACACTTCTTACATTCCGAACTACCCGACTATCCGAATTACCCGACCCGAAGTATCCGACCCGACCCGAATTCGCAGGCCTAAAAAAAGTATTGTCAAAGAAAAATTCTTGGGTTCACCCCTAGAGGGTGAACCTCTTTTATTCACCCCTCTTAATTAACCAATTAAAATTGTAACACCCGCAAACCAAATTGGGGATTTGGGGAAGGGGTGTCGATCGACACCATCAAATTTTGTTTTGACCAGATTCTGTTAATTCATCGTTTTGGTTCGGTCTGGTTCAATTGAAGTGTAAAACCGACATATTTATAGAGGAAACTCAACCTAGGTCGTGGAAAGGGGTTGTTTTGGCCATTTCCAAAGAGAAAAGAGAGAACAGAGAGGGTTTTTGGGGATTCTAAGCTGGTTTGGTGAGATCTGTTCATGTGGAGTGGAGATTTGGTGCTAGGAACGAAGGGGAAGCTTTCTGGGGTGCTGGATTCGTCAGTTTGGGACAGAAACTTCCTGCAAAGAGGTGAGTGCATGACCATGGCTGATCTAAGCTTGAGATCTCTTATGTTTTGCTTGTTTGGTGTTGTTTTGGTGTTTTTCTTGTTGGTTGTGATTGCTTTAAGGTATCTAATAGTTCATGTGACGTTTGGGTGAGTTCTGGATGGGTTGGAGATGGATTGGACGGGAGATTCGACGATCGACTTTGTGCAGAACGCGACTGCAGAGTCGGTGTCGATCGACACCAGGTTGGTGTCGGTCGACACCATGATTGGGTCAGTGTCGATCGACACCACTCTTGTGTCAATTGACACCAACTTTTCTGACTCGTGTTTTTCTGGTTTGTTGTGATTATTTGTTGATTGTTTAACATTTGAATCTCAGTTGCTTCTGTGTATAGCCTAGTAGATGGGAGGACTGCCTCACTAAGTATTTGTGATAATACTTACGCATCTCAATTGTTGTTTGTGGTGTGCAGGTTTGTGATGTGGAATCATGACAATGAGGAGGAGGATGATCTAGGGTCTCGTTTGTGTGTTGTTGGTGATGTTATTGATGTTGGAACCATTGTTAGAGTTTTTCTAGGTTATTGGATAGAATGGTTAGGAATGCTATTGTATTGATGATGTTGTTGGTTTGGATTATTGGTATGTTTCCGCTATGCTTAATGTTATTGCTGGTTTAATGATGAGTTGGTTAATTAAGTAGTATGAGATGCTTAATTATATATATTGTATTATATTATTAATATTAAAAAGAAAAAAAAGATGGGGTCGTTTCAATTTGGTATCAGAGCAATTACGGTTCTAGGATGGTTAAGTGGATGGTTTAGAGAGGTTTATGAACTTAATTGGTGGAATTATTTTCCTATTGCTTGATGCATGATGTTGTGTGATGGAAATTGATTATGAGTAGTTAGTCAATTTGTGTGAGTGTGGAGTCCTAGTATCATCCTCTTCGAGCCTTCAATGAGATTCCACGGTAAGATGTGTGTGTTGTGTGCGGTTTTGAAATTTTGTGCTTAGCTTTCTGTTCAGGGTAGTGCAGATGGTTGAGGGTGGAGCTGTTGCTGGTCGTGGATGCGGACGTGGTCGGGGACGTGAACGTGGTCGGGGACGCGGTCGTGGTCGTGGTAGGGGCAGAGTGGCAGCAGTGAGTGAGTCGGTGGAGCAGAGTGTGACAGCTGAGGGTGTCGGCGAGTCACAGGACTTCCAGGAGGGGTCCATGAGTGTGGCCGGTGGTGGTTTTGATAGGGCCGTAGGCGTTGAGGGGGTCCGTGCGGGCGGTGTCGGTGCTCGAGTGGCCGGTGGTGCTAGGGTGTGGTGGAGATCAGTGTCTGCAAGGAGAGTGCAGAGGGAGATGACTTGGGCTGACTTTGTGGAGGAGTTCAACCGCAAGTATTTTCCGAGAGAGACGTTAGACCGATTGGAGGTGCAGTTTCTTCAGCTATCTCAGGGGACTCGGTCAGTGCGGGAGCTGGACTTAGAGTTCAGTCGACTGCTGTCTTATGGGGGTCGGGCGATGGAGTCCGAGGTGGCTCAGATCAGGAGGTTCATAAGGGCGCTTCGTGAGGACTTGAGGATCTATTGCAGAGGGAGGAGTTATGCTACGAGGGCAGAGCTGGTGGAGACTGCAGCTGAGATAGAGGATGACTTGAGGTCGCAGGTAGTGGTGGTCAGTCCAGCGGTTCAGACAGAGGAGACTTTAAAGCAGAACAATCCGAGCAAGGGTAACAAGTCGGAGCATAGGCAAAAGAGGAAGCGGGAAGACACGTCAGGTATGTAGCAAGGTGGACGAGGGTGCTTCGGATGTGGAAGCAAGAACCACAGGTTGGTGGACTGTCCCAAGAAAGGTGATCCACAGGAGTATCGTCGATCGTGTTACCATTGTAGGGAGGAGGGGCACATCAGGCCTTACTGTCCTAAGTGGAAGCAGATGATGGAGGGTGTGGCACAACCGAAGGGAAGACCGGGTGCTCAACCTGGAGTTTAGTTTGGTCTCGGTTTCTTTTTATTTATTTCAGCTATGTATTTTCGTTTGGAGTTGTAAACGTTTATTGCACTTGGGTTCTTTTTTTTTTTTAATAAAATGGAGTTATTTGGTTTTTGAATTTGTGGATCTTGTGGAAAAGGAAACCGCTCGGGAGTTCTATAAATGGGAAGTTGCCATAAATAGGAAGTTTCTAAAAATGGAAAGTTCTATAAATAGTTAGGACTTGTCTATTTTTGGAAAAAAGATGTGAAATGTCGGGTGGCGAGAATGTTTAGAGGTTGACCTGTAGAGTGGTCACAGACGAGATAATCAGTTCTCAAGGATTTTGTTTTGATTGGTGATGTCACGGTGTTAAGAGAATATGCGGATTATAAATAGAAAGTTCTATGAATAGTAAAACTTGTCTATTTTCGGAAAATGTGTTTGTAAACATAGACGTGTTTGAGATGATAGGAGTGAGGCCTGGGGGTGGCCATGGTAGTGGTGATATTCTGGGAGAGAATATGGTGTTGGTAGGATATTAAGAGGTTCTACTTGGATCACGGGGGGTGGTCCCATTTGGAGAAATGCTTATAGACGTTATGACTATTTGCTATAGGGACGGGGGTCTTGAACAACTCATGAGGAGATGGGGGTTCTCCTGAGGGGGACGGGGTGTTCCTTAGATACCGATAGCTCGAGGGACTGCGGTCCTGAGGGTGGCAGAGGAGATGGGGGTTCTCCTGGTACCGAGATCTTGAGGGTGACGACCCGAGGGTGAGACAGTATGGCTCGAAGATGGGAGGTCCGAGAGTGTGCTCGAAGACGGGGGGTCTGAGAGTGTGATCAGTATGGCTTGAAAGTTGTGACCTAAGAGCAGATGAGTTGGTGCCAAAAGTGTCAATGACGTGGGAATAAGCATTGTGACCGGATGTGGTTTTAGGAGATTGATGGGGGTTCAATCTCAGGCTTCTGGTTGAGATTGGATGCGGATATCGGGGTTGATGGGGGTTCAATCTCGGGGTTATGTGTGTTAACCGGGAAGGTCAGGTGCAGGCTGGTCGGGGGAACCAGAATTATGTTGTTTGGGAGAGTCTGGTTTGGATTGACCAGTGGGGTCATGATTTTTGTTGACCGGTGGGGGTCTGGATTGTTTGGACAGTGGTGTCCTGGTTGCGGTAGACCAGATGGTTGGATGGTGCGAACCATTGCGACGGAGGGTTGATGTTGTTTTGGTGTTTTTCTTGTTGGTTGTGATTGCTTTAAGGTATCTAATGATTCATGTGACGTTTGGGTGAGTTTTGGATGGGTTGGAGATGGATTGGAAGGGAGATTTGAAGATCGACTTCGTGCAGAACGCGACTGCGGAGTCGGTGTTGATCGACACCAGGTTGGTGTCGGTCGACACCATGATTGGGTCAGTGTCGATCGATACCAACTTGTCTGACTCGTGTTTTCTTTGTTTGTTGTGGTCGATCGACACCAACTTGTCTGACTCGTGTTTTCTTTGTTTGTTGTGATTATTTGTTGATTGTTTAACATTTGAATCACAGTTGCTTGTGTGTATAGCCTAGTAGATGGGAGGATTGCCTCACTAAGTATTTGTGATAATACTTACGCATCTCAATTGTTGTTTGTGGTGTGTAGGTTTGTGACGTGGAATCATAGCAATGAGGAGGAGGATGATCTAGGGTCTCGTTTGTGTGTTGTTGGTGATGTTATTGATGTTGGAACCATTGTTAGAGTTTTTCTAGGTTATTGGATAGAATGGTTAGGAATGCTATTGTATTGATGATGTTGTTGGTTTGAATTATTGGTATGTTTCCGCTATGCTTAATGTTATTGCTGGTTTAATGATGAGTTGGTTAATTAAGTAGTATGAGATGCTTAATTATATATATTGTATTATATTATTAATATTAAAAAGAAAAAAAAAGATGGGTTCATTTCAAAAATAAAACAAAACGCCATGTCATATCATATTTTTAAAATAAATCAAAATTAAACTAAAAATACAAAACAAATTGAGGAAACAAATTCTATAGATTTTTTAATAAGGAAATAATATCAGTTTGGGTTTATAAAAGAATTGAATGATTAGAGTGTAGATTTTACAATTAAACAAAATTATATGTCGGTTTGGGTTTACAAAAGAGTGATTAAGTTTTAGATTTTATAATTAAACAAAATTATATGTCGGTTTGGATTTACGAAAGAATGGTTAGGGTTTAGATTTTATAATTAAACGAAATTATATGTCGGTTGGGTTTACAAAAGAGTGGTTAGGGTTTAGGGTTTAGATATTACAATCAAACAAATTTATATATCGGTTTGGATTTATAAAAGAGTGGTTAAGATTTAGATTTTACAATTAAATAAAATTATATGTCGGTTTGAGTTTATAAAAGAGTAGTTAGGGTTTAGATTTTATAATTAAATAATATTGTATTTCAGTTTATGTTTGTAAAAGAGTGGTTAGGGTTTAAATTACACAATTAAATAAAATTATATGTCAGTTTGAGTCTATAAAAAAAGTAATTTAGATTTAAATGTTATAATTAAGAACTATAATATAATATTTAGAATTAATAACTTCTAAATTAAATGATATACAGATTTTGTTTCTTTAATTAATAATTTGTTTCCTTAATTATGTAGGGGTGAATAAAAGAGGTTCACCTCTAGGGGTGAACCCAAGAATTGTCCGTTGTGAAATGATATATTTTAAGTGGGTCGAATTCATATTAGGGAAGGAAGGATTGTGTTTTCTTTCCATCCTTGTAAGTTTCTTGGTAAGATGTTGAATAATGTGTAGTAGAGATGAAATTTCTAATTTAGAAAAACCCATCAACTATAACCCAAAAAGAACCAGATTTCGTAAATGTGTCGTTTTCTTTTCCGATTTTTAATCTGGAACTATAGTCATTCATGTGTCTACACAGTCAAATCTGGTTATTGGTTTTTAACTCATGATCCAACCGTAATTGGTCATCCCCCTATCCCACCCCATGGTTCACTTGCTTTGAAAAGCCAAATCTGGAAACTTAAAGTGATTCCAAAGATAAAACACTTTCTCTGGCGAGTTGTTTCGAGAGCTTTACCTACAACTAGATTAATATCACGAGGAATGAATATGCCAAAGATGTAATCAAGAAAAAGAAACACAACAACATAGTCACACAGTTTGAATTCCCTACTACCCTTATGAATCTTATGGAGAATTTGGAAGGCAAGAAATAATCAGGTGTTCAATGGTTTCCGCGAGAGTGTCTCTAAAACAATTTTATTGGTTCAAGCAGAAACAAACAATTGGATTCATGTTCTTAACAACTCAGCGGTTCCTGCTCCTGTGTCTCAAAGGGAAGGACTTACTACAAATACTCAACAACTGTGATTAACAAATCTTCTAGACTTCTGAAAAGTCTCAACCTTTCGATCAAGAATCTATATGGACCAATCTGGGGGCTCTCGAGATCAGGCAATTCGTTCGGTCTACCTTCTTGGATGCACTCATTGCCATCCGGGAAATCCCTAGAGTTCGTCTACATTCACTCAACATCACCGGCCCATGTGGCAGTATCAAGCTACACTTTGGCTTGACCAAACAACAACTACACTCAAAGGAATCAGTGTGCACAGGTCCAAATTTGAACCAATTTAAACAAGTGTAAAACACTAATAAAGTAAAATATTGCTTGAGTAACTTCTTTAGGGTTCTCTAGTAATAGGTTGATTTTGCTTAAGTTCTTTTAGGATTGTTTTACTTAATTTATGATTATTTATATAATTAATTCATGTGAGAGTAACTATGGTGGGTTACTCCACTAATGATGGTCTAAGAAGACTACATTCATTCTGACCGATCATCATGGACACCGCCTGAATCCTCTTTGGTAAAATGTAATTTTAATGCAAGTTTCAACAACCTAAATTCAACAGCAACTGGTGGATGGATCATTAGAAACTCTCTAGGTGTTCCACTAGGATGGGGAGCAGCAGTATTACATCATGCGGCATCCGCTCTGTTTGCAGAATTAAATGCATTGGTACTGGCAATCCAACAAACATGGACTAGAGGTTGTACAGACGTGATCTTTGAAGGTGATTGTGAAGTTTTGATCAAAATATTAACAAAATATTAACAAAGGCTTTGAAGGTTATACAAACCGGAAAGTCTACGTATGCAGCATTAACAAATATTCTTTTGGATATTCAATTCTGGGCTTCAAAATTTAATTCGATCTCTTTTAAGTTTATAAAAAGAACTTATAATAATGTTGCTCATTGTTTAGCAAAGAAAGGGTGTCTTGTAATGGATTATTATGACAATTCCTCAATAGCTATATACAAGACACTCTTTGTAAAGACCAAGTTTAAGAAATATAAAGTTTATTTGCGTTAAAAAGAGAGAATAATATGTCGTTTTATAAATCACTAGATTAGGACCCGCTCGATGAGCAGGTTATAAAAATGTCTACTAAAATAAAATTTTAAAAGAATATAGTAATATGTTTTTGTAAATGAAATATATTTTCTTGAAATAAATATATATAAATATTCTTAGTTAGAGGTAAGTTTTTACTTTAGTACACTGATTTATATTTTTATATTTTAAAATTATTATTACAATTATTACAATAATCTAAAGCTACATTATCAGCCACCAAAACTTTTTTCAAACATTCATTACGAATATTATTATAGGAGATCAAACCCAGGACCAAGCAGAGGGATAGCTAGTCAACCAAGGACCAATATTGTCAAATTTTCAAAACGTTTCGCAAATTATTCATATTTTACATGGAGTTAACCCGTCAAATTTGAATCCACATACAATTTTACTATATGTTTTATCACTAAAAAGTATTTTCTTACATCTAAAAATATTTTATTGTTAAAGTTTGCTTTTTTATCACCACCTAAAAAATGATTTTGTAAACAAATTAAACCAATTTTTGTTCATTTACTTTCAATCTGACGTAGTTCCTTTTTACCACCAAAATTTGTCTATGAAAGTTTGTATAACCACTAAAATATTTTTTTAAAATTTTTTTACACAAATAATATTGTGGATAAAAGAAAACAATATCCACACGATTGCAATGAGTTTATGACCAACCCAATGAAAATTGAGAAATTGAAAGATAATTAATTTGACATAATAAAAAATAAAAAAATTTAAAATTTGGCAAGATGATATATGAATCTTGATAATTTAGAGATATAAAAAATTTAAAAAAAGAATAAACAAATATTGATAGTTAGTAGATTTCCTTTTTTACAATAGGTTTAGAACTTTTGCTTTTTTAATTTTTAGTTTTTTTTATAAATATTTTAGTAAATTTAGAATTGACATATGTCAATACAAATAACACGTGTCACGATCTTGTTAATGAGTAACTTTGACATAAAGTTAATTTGACATAGTAAAAGATAAAAATTGAAAATTATAAGCAAGATGATATATGAGTCTTAGATAATTTAGGGATATCTAATATTAAAAAATAAAGAATAAACAAATATTGATAGTTAGTAGATTTATTTTTTAGAACAGGTTTAGAACTTTTACTTTTAATTTTTTAGTTTTTTAAATATTTTAGTAAATTTAGAATTAACATGACACATGTCAACATATTATCTATACAAATAACATGTGTCATGATTTTGTTAACGAGTAACTTTAACATCAAGATTTATATAATAAGACTAGGAATTATACCGCGCTACGCGTGGATTTTGATTACATTTTGTATTTGAATTATCTTTTGAGATATTGTTATTTGATGTTATGTATATATAATTTTTTTGTTTATGTTTTTTTATTTGTTTATATTTGAGTTAGTTAATATCACATTTTTTTCTCTATGTTTTGGATTATTGTAATTGATTTTTCTTTTTTTTGGTTTTAGATGTCCTAGTTGTGTGAATGATAGAACAGAGTGTTGGATAAAATGAAAAAAACACTATTTAGACCATTACCGTCTAGGACTATTGTGAAGATATGATGTGAAGCAATTGTCTGAAACGAATTGAGCTGGACGGCCAGTCCTACATAGTTGATATAATCATGACCTTTGAATGTTTATAGGAAAATAGTGCAGGCTTCATTTTCTTCAGATTTTGTTGGTTGTTTTTTGGAGTTCTCTAGATTCGCAATGAATACATCGGTGATGATTCTGGAATTTTGCATGGAAAATGTAATATGTGACTGTGAAATATATAAGAATAAACCTACCTATTTGATGTTCGGTTCTTTGAACTGCAGTAAGGAATTGGAAAAACCTTGTTGTCATGCTTGTTTCCACGTTCTCTTCGATTTCATGATATGTTAAAAGATAGTGGAGGTTGTTTCTCAAGGTTGTCGGTGTAGGGTTGCTGCCGTTTGGAGTATAATGGATTGGTGTTTGGTGTTATGGTCGTGAAGATGATTTCACTGGATCTTTGCATAGTAGAGCTGATAGTTTCATATGAAAAGGTACATTGGAGATTTTGTGCATCTCCCATGTTTTTTGTTGTGTTTTTTCCTGTTCTTCTTATTTTGTTTGTTCGTTGCATTACAGTGTTTGTTTATATATGTGGCCGTAGAGTCTTGAATTTTGTCTAGGGGCTATTCCGCGCTACGCACGGTTTGATTTCTAATTATTTTGTTGTTTTTAAGTATATTTCTATGTTTTTTTTGTTGAAGTAGAATTAATCTATTTGATTTTGAACTGTCAATATTTGGAAAATATTACTCAAATAGTTTGATTTTTATTTATTTTTTGTTTTTGTAAAACATACAAAATTAAATGAGTTTACAATATCAAAACTATAATGGATAGAAGGAATAAGATAATTTTTAACTTGAGGGTTGAAGATTCTAATGATAATATGCATACATATGGCAGATCCTTTCACATAATGAACCAATGTAACTTACTAAAATATAGTTCTTAGAAAATGTATTAACTTTTGCACCACAATCACGCATGTGTCCGACCATAGATTCATAATAATAATATACATTTTTTTCTTTAATTTACCAATTGGTTAAGAGCCGGAAATATCAATACATCTCTCACTAACTAAAACGAAAAGAGTTTCTTTACACTCTATCAAGATGCTCATGAGATACTTCAAAAAGACAAATCTTCTTTAAGTAAACAAACTTCCACTGCAGACACACAGTAAGTAAAGACAAAAGATATACACAACCTTACCTTTGCTTCAAGGGCTTAGTACAGTTTCCAGCTACCCTCATTTGTTCATAAGCGATTGGATGTCTGTTATCCTGAAATTAGTCACTTATTGTAGATGCTTTGTTAAGAAACAGAAGACTTTGTTTCGACCACAACAGGTGATGATTGTTAAATACAAATTGACAATTTTATATTAAAGTTCAAATTTTAAAAGTTTTTGTACTAATCAGGAATCATGATCAACCATGGAATATAATATTGGTTTGTGATTACTTTTTATAGCTTTAAAAGTAAAGTTGTGGACATCTATATATTCTCAGATTCTCTAGCAGGGTCTTGTAAAACTGATTTATATATTTTCTAGTTGTGTTCGTTTCCTAAGAAAATTACCTCTAATCCTTGAAAAATCATTATCTTGTAGAATTCCTATTCCAAAGAGACTCCGATGTACCAATCCAAAAAACTTTCAAAAAAATATGTCGAGTGTTAAGACAGTTAAACAAAAAACAGTTGGTTACTTATTAAAACAGTTAAACATAATCATAATTCACTATATTAGAGAAATCTACTATACTCACGGAAAACAGAGAAGAAAGGCATAGTAGTATTTACTAATATGACATTGATGTTTGATTCTTCAAGCTCGTCAAACAGAAACCAAAGGGGTTTCATAGGGTAATAGAGAGAAGAAGGGCCTTAGCTGCTTCTTAGAAATCTTCTCCACTTCTCTCTTTCTCTCTCTCTCAACGTCTTTCTCTCTCTCTCTCTCCCTATCAAATCCCTTCTTCTCTCTATTACACGAATGGTATAAAATCTGTTGGAGTTCAATGAAGTTACCATGGACCATGTTTTGCACTTTGTTAATAGACCAATACTAACAAAATTAAAGACTCGATGAAGTAGGTCATATTCATATGCCGTAAGGAAAGACAAGTAAGTGACTTTTCAGTTTTATTTATCAATATGAATTGTATATGTTAAGTTTACCTTACTGTGTGATAGCCCATTGTCCTTTCATATTGGTGTTTTCTTGGGTACTCACCACCTTTTTCAAAACAAAAACAAAAAAAAACAAAAAAAACCTTAATAGAAAATGCAAATTTTTAGTAACACTGTTTAATATCTGATTTAAGTTTCTTTGCTAGAATATCTGAATTAGATAACTTTTTTGTTGATCGATATGAATGTTTAAATTCTTGAGTTGTATATACTAGTACTAAATTATAATATTTTGAACTTTTTGAATGAATCCATATTTTAAAAGTTGTCAGTAAAATACATATAAATTTTGAATGATGTTTTCTTTTAATGTATATCAATATAAAAGTACATAATGTTTTTTGGGATTAGAACATATGCAAAACAGAAACCGCATGTGTTTGGGAAAGAAGAACAAACATGGGGCCACAATGCCATGAGAAAATTAACAAGACAGAGAGCAGCAGGCGTGTAATGTGTTTTAATTATTATTTTTCATGATACTATTGTTTTTATTTTATTTTCTTTGTTATGTGTTTTTCCTGATGACGTATTTTTATTCTATGTCTCAACTTGTTAAAAATAAGTTATACTTTTGTTTACATATTCCCATTTTCCGAAAACTGTGTTCATTCTCTCAGCTTAGCATGCGGTATCCCAATAAACTTAAGTAACATTGAGTAGCTAACACTCCTCTGATATATTTTTCCACTAAGGAAATATAAAAAACCCCCACATATTTGGTAATTTGCATTTTTTAATAGAGCGTATTTGACCGCATCTAGATAGGTATGGTCACATCGAGATAGTTCAATTTTTGTGGGCTATAATTTGAAGTTTGAATGGTCTATGCGTACAACTGACCATAAAATATGGGTGTTCGCTTTTGCTATGCAACATTTGGTGGACATAGGTCACTCGCAAAAGTGTTAAAAGAAAAAGCATCCTTTCAAAATAGTGTTTTAAACTAACAATAACTCTGATTAGTAACGGCTGTTATTTATGGCTGTAGAGACTTTGATTGTAAAAATTTGGCTGTACAAAATTTGACTGCAGAGACTTTGGGTGTTGATATTTTAACGGTTAAAATCCGATTGTTAAAAAAGAAAACTTTAAAAGTTGTGGCTGTAATTTTATTAATAACAAAATTGTAAGAAAATACAAAAGCGATGATAGAAATAAGAAATTTGTGAAGAAAAGTGGATGTCAAAATAAAGGAAAAAAATGCTGATAATTAATGTATAAAAAAAGTTTGTACAAAAATATATATATATATATATATATTTATAAAGAGTTTTCAATTATGATGGAGGAAGAAAAAAAAAGATTTTAAAATTTGTTGGTTATAAAGCGTGAGAAATAAGGATGGAAAAAATTAAAGTGGCTGTTGAAACTTAAAAAAAATAAAAAAAGTTATAAAAATCTGATTGGTAAATAAAATGCTTTAAAATTTTTTAAATGTTTTTAAAGTTTTAAAAACCTTCACCAATCAGGACCAATATTTAATAAGTACATACTTACAGAAAAAATATACATCCACACTAGAAAGTATATATACTTAACAATCAGCTAAAATATATATAGAAAATACATATATTTATAGTTACTATTTATGTGTTAACAGTTCTTATTAGATCTAGGATAAATGTAAATCTTCAATTTCGTGTGATTACATAGATACGACCATATCTCTTAGTTAGGCAAGTCCTTGTGTATAAATACCTTCTTCCTACATTGAATAAACACACATACATTCGAGTATATCGTATTTCATGGCATCAGAGCTATCAATTCTGTGACCTAATTTTTTTTTAAACCTTCGCCGTCACTGTCGTTGTTCTACAAACAACCGCTGTCGCCGCTAAACCCTTATAAAACGCCGCTGCCACCGCAAGTTCTTCATCCTCCGTTGTTTGCCTTCAAACATCCACCATGTCTATTACTCCTTCCATACAGGTGGTCATCTCATCAACACCATCGCCTTATCAACTTATTTCTTCTGACAATTCAAGGGCCTTGATCTCCCCTGTAATTTTGCAAGAAAATAATTATGCTGAATGGGCAACAGAGTTACAAAACTCTCTTCAAGCCAAACATAAACTTGGTTTTATTGATGGGACTATTCCGAAACCAACTACTGATCCGGATCTAAGCTTGTGGCGTGCCGCTAATTCCATGATCGTCGGGTGGATTCGTACTTCTAATGATCCCAAGCTTCGCTCTACTGTCTCTTTCATCGCCGAAGCCTCTACCTTGTGGGAAGGTCTTCGGTCTCGCTTTTCTGCTGGCAACGGCGTTCACAAACAGGTTCTCAAGGATGAGATTGCTGAGTATAAACAAAATGGACAGTCTGTCTTGGAATATTATGGCCGACTGTCGAAACTTTGAGAGGAGCTGCAACACTATCGAACAGGTCGTGCATGTACCTGTGGTGCTGCTCCGGATATCGCTAAGGAACGTGAAGACAACCAGGTCCATCAGTTCCTGTTTGGCCTCGATCTCCCTCGATTCAGCAACATTCGGTCTACCATTCCTGGTGAAGACCCGAGGCCTCCTCTTACTCAGGTATATTCTCTTGTTGTTCGCGAGGAACAAAATCTCAACGTTGCGTGATCGAAAGAAACCACCAAAACAGAGGCCATTGGTTTCAATGTCAAAACAGAGATTTCTGCTCAAGCTGCTGCTGTCTATGGTCCTCGTTTCCGCGATCGTTCTAACCTTTCGTGCACTCATTGTTGCCGTCAAGGACACGATGTGTCTGAGTGTTTTCAACTTCATGGTTTTCCAGAATGGTACTTCGAACAAAAAGGTGGAACTCGTTCTGACAACAACCCTACTACACATCCTGTTCAACGTGGGGACTTGGTCGAGTTCGGGGATGTGCTAACACCGCCCGTGTGGCGTCCTCATCTGACAGTGGCTCCAATAATCAGATCACACAACTGATCAACCTGCTTGAAGCTTAACGTTCCAACACCTCCTCAGAAAAACTGTCTGGTAAAACTCACTTAACTGATGTTGTTTTAGATACTAGAGATTCTCACCAAATGACCGGTGATCTCTCTATTTTGGTTGACGTTGTTGACATTGTTCCTTCGCCGGTTACCAAACTCGATGGTCAACCCATCTCGAGCCACCAAGTGTGGATCTCTTCCGCTGAGTTCCGCATATTTGCTTACTGATGTGCTCTTTGTTCCAGATTTTAATTGCACCTTAATCTCAGTTTCTAAGCTTCTAAAGCAAACTTGCTCCATTGGCATTTTTACTGACACATTGTGTTTCTTGCAGGACCGTTTTCGAGGACTTTGATTGGAGCAGGTGAAGAGCGTGAGGGAGTGTACTACTTTATCGGCGTCTTGGCTGCTCAGTCTCACAACGCATCAGCGAATCATCTTTCTTCTAGTCATTGTGGCATCTTCGTCTGGGTCACCCATCTGCTGGTGTTTTAGTGTCTTTTTCCGAGTGTGTTACCTCGGAAATATTAAAAGTTATGACATTTTTTTCGTTGTGATATTTTAAAAGTTGTGACATTTTTTTCGTTCTAAACAAAACAAGAGAGGTTTTTCATGATAGTAGTAATAAAGCTTCCGATTGTTTTTCTCTTGTTTACTACGACGTTTGGGTCCTTATCGCACTCCATCCACGAGTGGTACCATGTAATATCTTACGCTTGTTGATGATTACTCTCGTGCCGTCTGGACATACCTCATGACAGCTAAGTCAGAGGTTCCTCAACTAATCAAATTTTTTTGTGCTATGTCCGAGCAACAACTTGGTAAACCATTCAAATCATTTCTCTCGGACAACGGCACCGAATTCATGTGCCACTCTTCATATTTTCAAGAACATGGTATATTGCATCAGACTTCTTGCATCGACACTCCACAACAAAATGGTCGTGTCAAACGCAAACACCGGTACATTCTTAACGTTGCTCGCGCATGTCTTTTCCAAAGTCACATGCCCGTCAAGTTTTGGGGTGAAAGTGTGATCACCGCTACCCACTTGATCAACCGCACACCATCGCCGGTTTTAAAGAACAAGACCCCGTATGAAATATTATTTGGACAGCGCCCATCGTATGACATGATTAGAACATTTGGTTGTTTGTGTTACGCTCATTATCATTCCCGTGACAAGGACAAATTTGGACCTTGCAGTCGGAAATGTGTATTTGTAGGCTATCCTTATGGCAAGAAGGGATGGTGTTTATTCGACCTTCACACTCAAAAATTCTTTGTAAGTCAGGATGTACGTTTTCAAGAGGAGTTGTTTCCTTTCTTGCATAACACTTCTCCTTCAGTTGTGCCTTCACAACAACCAGTTGTTGTTGATGATGATTGGGCACCTCCGTCTTCCCCATCGTCGATAGAGGTTGTGTCTCCACCTACACCTTTGGTCGAAGTCTCTGCCTCACCGGTTGTTCCACCGCTCTCTGTATTACAGCCAGACATTGGCACTTTTACGACGTCTTCTACTGATGGTGTACCAGTATCCCCTTCTCCTTCTCCTACCTCTCCGACACCGTTGTTGGTCCCATAGGAGGATCCGCCTACACCTACAACCCTTGGTCTACCAGAACTTTTGGGCAAAGGACACCGCAAGAAATTTCCCTCAGTTCTCCTTAAATATTGTGTTGTTCCTCTGGTACACTCCTCCTCTCACGCTCACACACTTGATCTCTCCAACTCATTGCCCTCGTCTACGGTCTCCGCTACAGTACTTTACCCTATCACTAAGTTTTTGTCTAATGCGGGATTTTCTGCGAATCATATAGCCTTTATGGCTGCGATTCTCGACAGCAATGAACCAAAACATTTCAAGGATGCTGTCAAAATAAAGGAAAGGTGTGCAGCCATGTAGAAAGAAATTGATGGTTTGGAGTCCAATTACACTTGGGACATCACCGATTTGCCACCAGGGAAGAAAGCTATTAACAGAAAATAGATTTTCAAGTTGAAGTTTCGAGCAGATGGGTCTCTCGAACGTCACAAGGTACGCCTAGTTGCCATGGGAAATCACCAAAAAGAGGATGTGGATTTTAAAGAAACCTTTGCACCGGTTGCCAAAATGACAACGTCCGCTCTCGTCTTGGTGTTGCCGCTGCTAAACATTGGGAGGTTCATCAAATGGATGTTCATAATGCATTCCTTCGTGGTGATCTCTATGAGGAAGTTTACATGAAGCTACCTCCGGGTTTCCAATCAACCAATCCAAATAAAGTGTGTCGTCTCAAGAAGTCTTTGTATGGTCTAAAACAAGCTCTTCGTTGTTGGTTTTCAAAGCTCTCGACGGCTCTTCGTGATTTTGGTTTTAAACAGAGCTATCAAGACTACTCTTTGTTTACGTTGTTACGCGGGAAAACAATAATACACATTCTGGTCTATGTTGAGGACTTTGTCATTGCGGGAAATACTGGAGGCCATTAATCAGTTTAAGGATCAGCTTAGCAAATGTTTTCACATGAAGGACCTTGGCAAGCTGAAATATTTTCTTGGTCTAGAGGTTTCTCGTGGGAAAGATGGTTTCTGCTTGTGCCAACGGAAATACACTCTTGACATTATTCACAAGGCTGGGCTTTTGGGAGCTCAACCGGCTCCGACACCAATGGAACTTAATCACCAGCTCGGCTCAGTGACTAGTCCTGCATATGACGATCTAGAACAATATCGTCGGTTGGTTGGCCGTTTTATATACTTGACTATCACACGTCCCGATTTGAGCTATCTGGTTCACATTTCTTCTCAGTTCATGAAGACTCCGCTTGTTGCCCATTGGACGCGTAATCAACAGGTCAATTAAAACCTAATGTGCACTCAACCACGGCCTAGTGGTGTCTTCGTAACACATCATGATCGAATCCACAGAGACCAAGCAATGCACTATGAAATTATATAGATCAAATATAGCTAAGGCAAAGAGAAAGTTTGTGTTTCAAGCAACCAATTAAAAACGGAAAATAAATTAGGGTTTTGAAATCAGGTAAATATATTTGGTGTAGGGAATCAATTAGGGGATACAACCATAAATATAGATGATAGACTGGGAAAGCAATAAACACCGTTCTTGAACTCAAATCACAATTATATAACTAACCTACTTCTGCAGCGTTAGCTAACTATGCAAAGAATTAATTAGATCCTAAACTTCCGTTTGAATCTAGCTAAACAAGCAAGCATTAAGCTTCAAGTTTGATTTGTTCACAAGGTGCCTCAACTGCAACTTCCTTTGGCTAAGGTCCACCTTGCTCACCTAAGTTATTTTCAAGCAATTCAACAACACTTTTGATGCCACGATGAATTAAACCTATAATCATAAACTAGGTAGCTAATCTAGTTTAAGCTTTAAGAACAACAATAGATGAAGAACAAAATAGATCATTCCCAAATATAACAACCTAAGTTTAGAGAATCATAAACCCCTTTTGAAACCCGAAACCCAACAGAGAAACTACTCAGCCATAGAGAAACAGAAACAGCAAATTAATGATGAAGATAACATAATTGAATTGCAAAAGAATAGAAAATAGGGTTTAGAAATCTTCTTTAAAAGGTCAAGAAGGATTAGAGATCTTCTCCCTTCGCTCTCAATACAAAATAGTCTCAGAAAATAAAGCTTATGTCTCTGGAGGCCGAGCTTCTAACATAAATATCAAAATAAAACCCTAAAAGTTGGTTTAAAACGAAAAAGGAAAAGTTGCTTCGGGTATGGGATCGGTAGATCCTAGATGTTTTATCTGTGTTTGCTCCATCTGCTTGCTAGTCCGATCAGTCTTCACCAAATTGGCTCCAGATGCTTGTTTTCATCCCCCAAAACACTCAGTTTCCTTCCAAAGTAGCCTAAAACCTGTACAGACTCACAAAAGACCAAAAAAACTCTAAAAGCACACTTGGACTTAACAAAAGACTCAAAAGAAATGTAAAAACTATGATTAAAATCCTATAAAATGCAGACACATCAACGTGTCTCTTCGTCTTGTTTGCTATCTCAAGGGTTCCCCTGCTCAGGGTATTCTTCTTTGCTCCGACAGTCCGCTTACTCTCACTGCTTACTATGACTCTGACCTGTCTGCTTGTCCGCGTACTCGTCGTTCACTCTCCGCCTATGTCATCTATTTAGGTGACTCTCCTATTTCATGGAAGACCAAGAAACTAGGTACGGTGTCAGGTTCTTCTGCCGAAGCGGACTACTGGGCCATGGCTTATACTCTCAAGGAAATAAAGTGGCTCAAAGGACTTATGGATGATCTTGGCGTACCTCAGACTTCTCCGATTCCTTTGTATTGCAATAGTCAGGCCGCCATTCACATTGCGACTAATCCCATCTTCCATGAACGCACAAAACATATTGAGCGTAATCGTCATCAAGTTCGTGACGCTGTGCAAGACAAATTAATCCGAACTGTACATATCTCCACTACCAACCAAGTTGCTGATCTACTGACCAAGGCCTTACCGACCCCACAGTTTCAACAACTTTTGTCCACGTTAGGTGTCCGAGATTTCGTTCCACTAACGTGAGGGGGGTATTAGATATAGGATAAATGTAAATCTTCTATTTCCTGTGATTACGTAGATATGACGATATCTCTTAGTTAGGCAAGTCCTTGTGTATAAATACCTTCTTCCTATATTGAATAAACACACATACATTTGAGTATATCGTATTTCAGTTCTCTCTTTAGTTTCTCATAGATTCCGCTCTATCCTTGCGTCAACTGAGCTTTACCAAATCCGAAGCCTCTCAGGCCAAACTGAGAGTTGTCTCTATGTGTGCTTAACAATCCCTAGCTATTTCATATATTAACGATGTGGTCAAAATAATGATTAATATTAATTGTAAGCAAAATATAAAAAGTAGTGAAAAAAACTGTAATGATGAACTAAACCTGCATAATATAGAATTCAAAAGCATTAGAATTAGAATACTTAGTTTCTATCTTAAAAGTTAAGACTGAAATAAAAAAACATTGAAAAGTAAATTAGTATTTAGTGGAAGATGAAAATGATTGGTTTAAGGAAAAATGGTCCCCGAGATTAAAAAAAAGGGGAAACAAGAAAAGCAAAAAAATAAAAAACATAAGAAACAGAGGAAAATCAGAAAAGCCTGAGAAGAAAGTAATTATAATATGTCTGGAATAAGAGCAGATTTGAAGGGCATGCCTGTTCTTTGTCTCCTCCACCTCTTCTTCTTCTTCTCCTTCTACCTGTCTTTTCATTTTCAGTTTGTTCTTTCTGTTCGCCATTTGGTCTTCCACAATCGGACCCACCAAATTCTTTGCTTAGGGAATCTTGAAATTTTCGTATAAGAATCGAACGGAGGAAGGAATAAAAAGAAACAGAGCAAAAGACAGAGAGATATAACAATGGAGATGAAGAGAGACATTAGATTTGAGAAGAAGGAGAAGGAGGAAGACAACATGTGTACTTCGTTGTTGACTGCAATTGTTGTTCTCTCCATGGCCTGTCTTAAACATTTCTCTTCTGTATCGTATTTGATCGAGCAATGGCGTTCTTTGGTCTTTCTTCTACTCAACGTTGTCCTCTTAGCGGTTTACTTCACCTCGACTCGTCCTACCTCCGGTGAGACTTATGACTTGATCAAGACGCGTCGAGGAGGTTGTAGATTGAGAATGATGCGAGGGAAGAAGGATAAGATTAAGAAGAAAAAGACAAGGACCGTGGAGGAACCAGCTTGTTCTGACCAAGATTTCTTAGTTGTTGAGCCAAGAGAAGTGATAAAGATGTGTGTTTTAGTGGAGGAGACGAAAAGGGTTTGTCCTGAAATAAAGGAAACGGTGACAGATTGCTTGTTTCACAAGAAAGAAGTAGAACTTAATGGAGAGGAAGATGAATTCGAGCCAGGGAGGTTAACGAATGAGGAATTGAACGAGAGAGTAGAGGCGTTCATCACGACGTTTCGACAACATTTGGTGCTTGATGCACGAAGAGGCAGAGTCAGAGATCCTGAGCAGAAGATGAGATCAAAGGACTCTGACATTAGGTTTTTAGGTCGGGAAGTCCCTTGTTCGGTTTAAAAGTTCCTCTACATTTTTTTTCTTCGTAACATTCGTCGGTTTTGTTCGCTATTTGGCTTTACTTCTTTTGTGGGATTTGAGCTAAATAGCGCAAAAGATCTTTTTTTTTTTTTTTTTTTTTTTTCCGGAATGTAATGTCATAAGACACAAAGACTATTCAAAACCTCTAGAAAAGAGCCAAAAATTGCAAAAACTAAATCTTCTTATATGTTATATGTAAGTCCAACAATGACATAACATAAACCAGTAGAGCGAAAGTTCAAATGTCATCGAGATTCACACTTACGAATTTTGAGTGTCAAGTTAATTATAAGAAGGGAAGATCAGCTCTTCGTCGTAATGCACAAGGATCTCTTGAAATGAAAAATGTAATACTTTTATTGATATCAGTAGAAGTTGTACAAAATGTTTAGTTAAAGAAGAAAGTGAATACAATAACTTACATTGAGCTAGTCATATCTAGAGTAAAAATGTGGATTCCCGTCTTCATAGTACCTCATCTGAATTTATAAGACATTTGGCTCATATCGATTACAAGATCCCCATTGCGACGTGCACCTTCAGAGGGATTCTTGAATTATCGGGAGTTTCATTGACTTCACAATCAATTCTGAACCTTCCTGCTAGGCCAAGCTTGGTGAACAACGGCTGCAATCGAACCAATTATTGATTTGTTAATACCAACAGATGTCACAATATACTAAACGTTTTGAACGACTGATTTAGCGGTTTAAAATTGGTGCGTTTGCGGGAAATTTACGACTGGTTGACCAGCGGGTGCAATAGCGGTTGGAACATAATAAATATGATATATAATATATAAATGTTTAAAAACACCAAAATTTTTATTAAACTTGATTTATAATTAAAATTTATTAAAAAATACTAAAATAATTATTCAAAAACAAATAAATTTCATATAGAAATACTTATTCCTTTATGCATTTTTCTTTTCACCAAAAATTTAATCAAGTAATTTGATAAATGACAAAACATATGCTTTTGATCGTAGATCTTTTCTCCTTTTTCTTAGTTCGAGGGTCAGTAGTTGCATCGGTAGGAATGGTCAAGTGAGAGTTGAGAAGAGTCACTGGTGATTTGTTTTAATATTTTTCACAAATAATCTTATTTTCTTAAATTTCTGATGAAGTATTATATTTATTTAGATTTTTTTTTGAACTTATGTGCGATGTGCCATTAAATTTACATCATATTTTCCGGGTTATTGTTAATTAGAATATTATTTTCTTCTAATTGTTTATTTATAATATCTGCAATCGTATCCGTACTTCATTTTTTCTCATCTTTAATGAGTAAAATGGTTAGATAGAAGATATAACAAAAAAAAAATTTATTATCATTGATTTCTTTTAAGTTTTTATACAAAAAAAAAAAAAATCCCAACCGCAATCGCCCGCAACCGCAAACGCTTGCGGGAAGCAGATTATGGAATTCAGTGGTTTGGAGCAGTTGGGAGCGATTAGGAGCGATTGTGAGCGGTTTGTGTGATTGGTTCCAATCGCTAGCAACCGCTACCACCCGCAAACGCAGCGTTTGCGGAAGGTAGCGGGAGAACCAGTCAACACCTAATTTAGTTCATATTTAATAGGTGGATTTTGTTTTTTTTTTTGTCAACAGGTTGATTTAATTAGTTACTTTTGTTTGATAGTTTGATTTAATGTAGTTTCTTTTAAGATTAAATAATATAAGAAAATGAAATCTGATATTTTATTGAATAAACACGTTTAAACTTTCTTTTATATATATATATATATATATCTTATTATATAATGAGAAGGTTTTCTCCTATTTTTTCATAAAACATTTGGCAGCGTGTATTTTCAACACCTGTTCTCACTTCTTATTTTTAATTATTTTAATTACTACATACATTATTTTTCATATTCACTAAATTTAAATGATATTTCTGTACTAAAAAATTTATTGACATTTATGCAATGTCCTTTTATTAATTATATATAGATATCATTTATCAATATTTCATATAATTACCATAACATTATAATTTTGCAAATAAGAAAGAACTCAATATTAATATTATAATTTTGGACAAAATACATTTTTGATAATTAAAGATTTAAATATTAATATTATAATTTTGAAAAATATAATTTGATGGTTATTAAATTCTTTACTAATTTCAAGGTATAAAATATTATAATATTATAACAATTATTTGTTGATTGTGGCAAAAGATCAAATCAATTTATTCTAAAATAATTTCAAGATATAAAAACAATATGATATTTTACTTTTTTTTTTTTCAACCAAACATTTAAGTAAATTAAAAGGTGACTCCAAAGTTGGTTGCCCAAATTGGAGGAGAAGAGTTTACAAAAGAAATTTCAGAAGCTAAAGATCTAGAAGAGCGAGCCAGGCAGTCTGCTCGCACGTTTGACGTCCTCGGTACCTGGAACAGAGTAAAGGAGGAGAAGGATGCTCTGAGGGCTTGGAAATCTTCTAGCAAATGTGAGAAGGCTGGCTAATTGTCGGGTGCCTGTACCATCGCCACCAATTCAGAGCTATCAGACTCAAAATTGGGACAATTTATCCCCACCGCCCGAAGAGACTTCATAGCCCATAACAAGGCTTGAAACTCCGAATGAAGAGAAGAGGGACTTCATCGAAAACTGTGAGCTCCCATAAGTAGCGTCCTATCATCATTATTACCATACCACCAACCCAAATCTTCCAACGGATCCGAACCTTTCGAGGAACCATCAACAATAGTAATCACTATCACAATTTATTGCATATTAATTCTTTAAAATGTAACTCCCATGATGTTTGAAATTTTTTAAAACAAATCTTTCATCATATGAATACACTTTAATGTATTTATCACAATACAATTTGTATTTCACAAAAAAGAAAAAATACAGACAAAACCTATGGTATATTTATTCTTTGAAATGTAACCATAACTCTCATGATGTTTGACCAAAAAAAAATAAAACTGGAAAACCTCTCATACTACTATAAACAATAGTAATCACTATCACAATTTATTGCATATTAATTCTTTAAAATGTAACTCCCATGATGTTTGAAATTTTTTAAAACAAATCTTTCATCATATGAATACACTTTAATGTATTTATCACAATACAATTTGTATTTCACAAAAAAAAAAAACACAGACAAAACCTATGGTATATTTATTCTTTGAAATGTAACCATAACTCTCATGATGTTTGACCAAAAAAAAATAAAACTGGAAAACCTCTCATACTACTATAAATTTATCTATAAATAGCTACAAAAAAATCTTCATCAAACATCATATTCTATCTCTCACATAATTTTTTGAATTTTGTAATATTTAACTTTTTCCTTTATGTGATAATTGTAGGTTTTCAAATAAATAAGTTGAGTCAAAATTTTGGAACATATATAGAAGTGAGCATGTGAAATGTGGTTATTCATTAGAAAGAGTTAGATGAAGAACGCCTTAGGAACATAACATATTCTCACTTGTAAATGTTGTTTCGAATGCCTATTTTGTATATCAATATTGTAATTTGTTTTTCTTTTGATCCATTTGATAAATTTTTAATATAAAATTTTAGTTTTAGATCATAATTCATAAACCCTAATAGATTTTATATTTTAGTCACAATATTTATGTTACTTATTACCAATGCTATATTTTATACAAGTGTGTTGGTATGTATTACCTATGAAAATGAGTTTAAACAAATATTAACTGTTTCGAATACTATTACTTTAAATTTGTTCCTTAATGTTACAATTTGTTTGTATGTATTTATTAACTTTCTTTCCGGTAACCATTTCCATGCTCTATTATTTTATTTATAGGTTATGACTTCTGATGAGAAAGGTTTTGGTAGGGTTTATAGACGAGGAAGATTTGGACGTCTAGGTGATATATATCTCATGATTTGGGTTTTCAAAGCCATGTGATTCCTCCAAATTCAATTTTTATTTTCTTACACAATTTAGTCTTAATTATTTTTAAAAAATATAATTAACATCTAATTTTTTTTCACAACATTATTGTTTGAGTTATATTATGTATGCATTTATATTCTGTTCTCATATGTTCCATTATTTTTCCTACCCATGATCGATTGTTGATGATGTGATGATAGTGCTTACCCGCAAGCAGAGCAAGGCAATGAGATTTGACCATGTGTGCAAGTTTCATCAATACGCATTTAACAAGACTCACCTCTACCATGTGTTTATCAAGTCGAAGATCCAAAGATCACCCTAAGGTAATCCCAATTGCATTCTAGAGAGAGAGACGGAGGGAAAGAGAAAAAAACAATGTATTGGAGAAGTAGGAAGATTTGAGTTATCTCTTCTTCCATCCATCACATGATTTTAGAAATAAAAACATAGAAAAGAAAAATATTATCTTGTGAACAATTATTTTATGTTCTCTTAGGTTATGCAGTCAACACTTAAAAAGTAGCTTGATATTACGATGGTATGTTTTTACTCTTTTTTGTTGGTCATTTTGAGTATAATACAACATATATATATATATATATATATATATATATATATTTTAAACAGAAAAGTATAACACAAAAAAGCAAATTTTATTTGATATAATGATATATCAATATATATTAAGAACATGTATTTACTCAAGTCTAAACTAAAATTCAGTTTACATTTAGTATGTTCAATAGACGTAAAGTACGTGATAAAAATATAGAAATATCTAACAGAGAACTTTCTTTTCCAAATGCAATTAATCAAGAAACACAAAGAATTCTACTTCTAGAACACAAATGCATTTGATGTCATTTGTATAATTCATTAAGATTAAAATATTTTATTGCTAAAATATTCAAATTATAATAATAAAGCTTTTTAAGCATGTGTGAAGCATGCTGGTAATATATAAATATGAAAATTATTTATGCTACCTTTAATCATCTAATTAATGAAATTATTACACAGAGAATGAAGGAAAAGCATGAGTTTCAGCTCAAGAAGAGGTTATTCGAGAAATTCAAGCTACTGTCTCGTCTTTCTTGGAGGTGTCTGGTTTTAGAAGATATTGATGTTTTATAGATAATGTTAAAAGCGGACAAACTAACACATAATGTCCATGCTCAGCTGCATTTTATTTTATACATAATCAATGTTCTTTTTTCCAACGTAAAAATGTTTGTACATCTTGATTGTGCATCAAAACATGAGGATTTCTATATATTATGGGATACAAACGAAATATTTTAAAGTAACCTTTCATATTAATTTTTTTTTCAGTTTAATGCTTAACTAATCAATAGTCATTCATTTTAAGTGACTGAGAATACTTATTTAAAAACAAAACAAGTAACAAACATAAGATAATTTATCGAAACACAAAATAGAAAATTTTAAATATTTTAATAAATCTAAAATATGTTCAAATTATTATAAAGTTATCTCGCGCATCGCGGGGGAGTCTACTTCTAGTATATATATATATATATATATATTGACAAAGGAGAAAAAACTCTTTTTTGTGTGATCTTCCCTCCACGACTAACTATATATATATATAACAAAGGAGAAAAAACTTTTTTTGTGTGATCTTCCCTCCACGACTAACTAAGGATGTAAATGATTATCTATGGAATGAATGAGATGAAAATGGATATATCATAAAAGAATAGAGATGAATAGTTTTTATCTTGTTCTTTTCCTTTAGAGTGGAGGAGTACTTTTTTTTGCACTTTTGTTTCTCTTCATTATTCATCTCATAGATGAAATACATGAATAATCAATTTTTCGTTTTTAACTGATTAATCTAGTTTTCATCCGATTTTTTTCTCTTAAAGTGGCTACCATTCACAGCCTAAATCTTCCAAATCAGCTGATCTCTTTTGTAGAGTACTAAAAATTTTTATAAGAGTTTGGGTTTTATATGTGCTTTAATAAAGAAAAAGAAAAAAATAATTAGTTGGAAAAAAAATCTTTAAAACTCGAAATTACCATATACTAATTATGGGAAATTTGTTTCACACGTTACAAATTCGTATTATCAGAAGTTAATTAATGCCAGACTAATGAAGATTATTGATCAAAAGATCAAACATTTTCTATTTAAAGATAATATAATTAAATGAAATGCCATAAAATGTCTAATTATAAAATTAAAGTACTATAGTTACATGGTATAATTCTAATTCTAATGGTCAATGATTTAAAAAGACAGCTAAAGTCAATGATACATTGAATACTGATGAACTGATATATATATATATATATATATATTTAAATGGTCAAGTTGGCTGTCGGCTGGCTACTCTACAAACATGCAACATAAATTAAGAAAACTATTAATTTTTGTGTTATTTTTTTCTAATATATTTTTTATTTTTTTATTAATCAAAACAATAGAATAGCTGGATAAAATTGAAATATTTACCAAATATTTGCATTACAAATCTAAAAAAACAAGTATTATGACATAAAATTTTAATTCTATAATGACAACTAATATAATAAAAAATGAAAGGAGTATAGAATTGTCGACCAAAACAAGATTTACGTCGCATTCAATTGAGTTTGTCTTCTCTTTCCCCATCAAAATATGTTTTCAGATTCACAAGTACGAAATAAGAGACACGAAAATATGAGACATCTTAGCCAATATCATTTAGTGACGCAGGCGAAATAAATATTTGTGTGTACAACTAACATTGTTATTTCATACTATTTTTATTTCCAAACAATCAGGAAAACATTTAAGTATCAAAGTTCATAATAACATTCTTAAAATTTGGAGCGACTTATTAATAAAAACATTAATATATCACCTGTTTAGTTCTCCAAAATCTAACAACTTTCAATAAAAACCAAAATAAAAACTAAAAACTGTAGATTATATTGTATTTTCGTATCTAACAATGTGGTAGGCATCAAAAGCGTATCTATTCATTAAACTTTACAAGAGTATATATACACAATTCCAACAACCCTAAGAGAATATTCTATCACAAGATAACAGGAAAACTAACATATATCTAAATATTCACATAATATTCCCTAATACTCCCCCTCAAGTTGGCGCATGAAGATCCCGAAAGCCCAACTTGCGCAAAAGATAAGAAAATTGCGGATCGCCAAGAGCCTTAGTAAAAATATCAGCAAACTGGTTGGAAGTGTGTATCTTGAAGGTCGCAATAAGCCCAGCATTGAGGGCATCACGTACAAAATGACAATCTGCTTCAATATGCTTAGTACGCTCAAGGAAAACAGGGTTTGTTGCAATGTGTAGAGCAGCTTGATTATCACAGAAAAGTGGTATAGCAGTATCATGTCGAACACCAAAGTAGGATAGAAGTTCACGTTCCCACTTCAATTCACCAGTCGTGTAATGCATCGCCCGATACTCTGCTTCAGCAGAAGAGATTGAAACCGTCTTTTGCTTCTTTGTTTTCCACGCAATAGGAGAACCACCGAGAAGTAGAACATAGCCTGACAACGGGCGGCGAGTAAGAGGACAGGTCTGATAGTCAGCATCACAATAAGCGGAGAGTGTAAGCTCAGTATTAGCAGTCAAGAAAATCCCTTGTCCAGGACAGCTTCTAAAATGATGAACCACCCGAAGTGCTGCTTCCCAATGTTCGACCTGCGGTTGCTTGAGAAACTGTGCAAGAATATGAATAACATAAGTAAGATCAGGACGTGTAACCGTGAGATACACTAAGCATCCAACAAGACGACGATATTGCCCTGGATCAGCATAAGGACCTTCTTCAATGACTTGCAACCGATGATTCTCTTCCATTGGAGTCGCAAATGGCCGAGAGGCTAACAATCCACATTCGTCAATAATATCCAAAGTATATTTGCGTTGAGATAAATAGATACCCTGCGGAGATCTCGCAACCTCAATACCCAGAAAGTATATGAGATGACCCAAATCTTTCATTTTAAAACATTCACTCAAATACTCCTTAGACCGAGAAATAGTTCTCGAATCATTGCCACCAATCAACAGAACATCAACATAGACTAAAGCGTATAGCCTCACATTGCCACGTTCTAAGTAAAATAATGAGTTAATCAGAATATGTATGAACAAAACCATACTCGAGTAAAGCATTTTTAGTTTGGCAAAACCAACAACGCGGTGCCTGGCGCAATCCGTACAAAGACTTGCAAATGCGTAAAACTATATTTGGACCTGATCCTCGATAACCTGGAGGCAGTGTCATGTAGACCTCCTCTTCTAAGTCACCATGAAGAAATACATTGTGAACATCCATTTGATGCACCTCCCAATTCTTTGCAGCCACCACTTCAAGAAACATTCGAATCGTAGTCATCTTGGCAACAAGACCAAAAGTTTCTTCATAATCTTTCCCTGCAATTTGTCGATCCCCCCGAATAACCAAACATGCTTTATAGCGTTCGATCGAACCATCAGAATGATGCTAAATGGTGTAAATCCAACGACACCCAAGTGCTTTCTTGCCTGGGGGAAGATCGGTTTCATACCATGTATTAAGTAATTCAAGAGCATCAATATCGAAACCCATTGCCTCGCACCAAAACTTTATTTGAACAGCTTCAACATATGTCTTTTGTGCCACAGCAGCAGTAACAGTGGCAAGAAAAGCCCTGTGTTTATTCGATAAACGATCACATGTAACATAGTTCGAAATTGGATAGAGGACCGTACCTAGAGATGAAGATGCTGAAGTGGCAGTGCGCGGTGAGGGGTCAGTTATACATTGCGTCGTGTTTAGGATATAGTCATTCAACTTAACTGGAGCTTGCTTACGACGTTTTCCAATTCCCAGTTCTGGTTGCACATAAGAAACCAACACAGGTTGGTCAATCTCCCCCTGAGATCGATCAGTCTCCCCCTTAGATCGATCAGTCTCCCCATGAGATCGATCAGTCGCCTTATCCAATGGTAAAGGTGGAACTACTGGTGGATCGATCGATCGTGGTGTGAGATCGGTCGGTCCATCATCTTCTGTACCTTTATCAACAAGCAATGAATCATGCGGATCGGTCGATCCGACATGGTGATCGATCGATCTTTCCTTGTCCAAACTCACAAAATCATATTCAAACAACTCCTCTGGCATTGTGGCATGTTGTGGAGCAGTAGGTGACTCTCTTAAGACTGCAAAAGGAAATACATGTTCATGGAAGATAACATCACGAGATACAAAATATTCCTCCTTCTCGATATCAAAGACTCGGCATCCTTTCTGACCATACAGATAAACCACAAACACACACTTGCGACCCCGTTCTCCAAACTTATCCTTATCACGTGACTTGTTATGAGCAAAACATAAGCATCCAAACACCTTGAGATGATCAAACAGAGGTGCCGATCCATATAGTAATATATAAGGTGTTTTGCCATGAAGGATAGTAGATGGCGTTTGATTGATCAAATGTGCAGCCGTCATAACACATTCGCCCCAAAATCGAATTGATAAGTTTGCTTGAAACATGAGAGAGCGAGACACGTTCAAGATATGACGGTGCTTGCGCTCGACACGGCCATTTTGCTGAGGCGTATAGACACAAGATGTTTGCTGAATAATTCCTTCATGCTCAAAAAATCCCCTTAAGCACATAAATTCAGATCCATTATCACTCCGCACAACACGAACCTTTTTCTCAAATTGTCTAGCAACCATAGCACAAAATTTCTTAATGGAATCGGCCACTTCACGTTTTTCGTGAAGAAGATAAATCCATACAGCTCGGGAGAAATCATCCACGATAGTAAGGAAGTATGCAGCACCCGAAGAAGAAAGAGTACGATAAGGACCCCTAACATCACAATAAATCAAATCAAATAACTCAGCAGCTTTGTTAGAACTTTCATGAAAACAATCACGAGTTTGTTTAGCTCGAAAACATACGTCACAAATGACTTCTGACTCCACAGTTTTCCCAACATCAACAGACCCCGATAAAAAAGATAAAACCCTACTAGATAATGTCCTAAACGACGATGCCATAAGTCTCTTTCTCCTAAACTGGATGCTGCCTGAGCTTGAGTCCCCATAACACCACGCAAGACATTGACCCTTCCGCACTCTTCACCACCAATCAGCATCTTCGAAGTACGGTCCTGCAACATACATAAATCTTCAGTAAAAGTCATTGAACCCTTTGTCAATTTCAGTAACTTAGCAACAAATATCAAAGAGCATTGCAATTGTGGAGAATATAAAACTCCCCGAAGCCATAAATCTCCCCCTAAACAAATATCCCCTTGTTTAACGGCAATTGCTTGATAACCATCTGGTAAGCCAATCGATTATAGATATATATCACAAACATTGCTCAAAGGGTCCAGCTTCCATGTTATGTGGTGAGAAGCTCCTGTGTCAATAATAAAATCTACATTATATTTCTTCCCAGTCAGTTTGTCAACAGAATCTTGCGTAGTTGTGTTGACGAACTGTCGAACCGCACTCCACTGATCATCCATCAATTGTGGGAAAGCACTCTGATCAAGCTCGACTTTCATCGTCCCAACATGAGCTGCTTGAACAGCATTCGACGGTGGCGCTTGTATTGCATTCGCACGACCTCCATTGCCTCTTCCACGACCAGAGCCTCCAAACGCTCCACCACCACGACCAAATCTCCCACGAGCACCACCTCCTCTGCGCGTTCACCAAATTCATGCCCTCTCTCTCCCCACCATTCGGGAAAGCCTTTCAACTTGAAACAATCGGCTTGTGCATGTCCATACTTCCCATAAAAAGTACATGTTACATCCTTTTCACGAAAAGGTTCAAGGTAAGGACGACTGCCACGTGGTCCAGTTGCCACCGAGAACCCGAAGACATCTGCGGTGCTTATCTCCCTATTTCGTATCACCGTTTGTTGTCTCTCCTCCTGGATGATACGTTGATAAACTTAAGAAAGCTTAGGTAGAGGTTCTAAGCTCGTAATTGTAGAGCATACTGTTCCAAAGCGAGCATCATCCAAGCCGTTGAGAAACGTGTTAAGTCTCTCTTCATCCCGATCTTCTTCCAATTGAACAGCTAATTGCCCACATGTACACGTCTGAATTGGCTTATATATTGCCAATTCATCCCACATCTTTTTGAGCTTCCCAAAAAATATCATGACTGCCTGAATTTCACCTATCCGTGGTCCATTTCCTGCAGAAAACTGCAGTTTCAAGTCATCCCAAAGAACCTTTGCTTCATCAACCATGGAAACAGAGGTTCTAAGTGTGGGTTCAATAGTATTCATGAGCCACGCCACCACCATTGAGTTTACGACCTCCCATTGCTCTATCTCCTCTTCCGTCAACAGCTTGGTGAAAGAGCCATCAATGAATCCCAACTTTTTCTTCGTCCGCAAGGCGTTCCGCACATGCTTCGACCAATCTTCATAGTTCTCTCCCCTTAGCTGCACCGTGGTGATTAGATTCCCCGGTCCGTCAGATGGATGAAAGTACATCGGTGAGAGTTTAGCCTTATCCACCGCCGTGTTTTGTCCCCCACTTTCACCGCCTTTCGCGAGTGCGATTTGTTTGTCACCATCTTCACCCGTCGTCATTATTTCTTCTTCTTTCTTCTCTTCTCTTTTTTTTTTTCAAACCCACTCTGATACCATAATAATGTGGTAGGCGTCAAAAATGTATCTTCTCATTAAACTATACAAGAGTATATATACACAATCCCAAGAACCCTAAGAGAATATTCTACACTTGATTTACAAGATATAATATCACAAGATAATAGGAAAACTAATATAGATCTAAATTTTTACATAATATTCCCTAATAGTATCTCTTTTCAAAGTTGATTATGATTTTTGGAGAATAAGACCGTATAAAATTGAACGTTATAGTTCCTAATGCTGAAAAATTGAAATCATAACTTCAGTTTTCAAGGTTCAACGTTCATGGAAACCGAGATAAAGAAAAAATAAAAGAAAAAAGAGTCACAATAGCTTGCTACCGTCTGGTACGTACGTAGACTTAATTTTGCTGGGTGGGAGGAGAAATTAACAAAGAGAATGACAATGTTCATGGTATAGAGTGTAAGAGAACAATCAGATTCAAATGTGCAGATGGGCTTGGACAATGATACAAGCTCAACAAGGAAGCCCACTTCGCAGAAGCCCACTTCGTAGAAAAAGAAAAACAAGAGAGCTTCCCAGAAACAGAGCATCAACGGTACGAAGAAGGATATGCTCCACCTGAAGAATCGATTCAACGTTCTTGAATCTTCACCTGATGACTCACAATAGACAGCTGGAGGATAAGATATTTTTCCTATTCTAGATTGTTCGATAGCATGAGCTATATATTGTAAATGAGAACCATCTTTGTAAATCGTCGAAAGTAATAGTATCTTTTTCAAGTCAGTCCAAAGTTCTTCTCCTCTCTTAGATGGTATCAGAGCCTTGGTAAACCTTAACAGGTGAAACAATGGTTACCACATTTCCATTTCCAGACAATGTCCATGTCACCAGCTCTGTCACTCTGAAGCTGACTGATTCAAATTACCTTTTGTGGAAAACACAGTTCGAGTCCCTGTTGTCAAGTCAAAAACTAATCGGTTTTGTCAATGGTGCTGTCAATGCTCCTCCTCAGACTCGCCTCGTCGTCAATGGTGAAGTTCCAAATCCGCAGTATGAGTCGTGGTTCTGTGCTGACCAACTTGTTCGCTCTTGGTTGTTCGGTACTCTGTCTGAAGAAGTTCTTGGTCATGTTAACAATCTCCAGACTTCGCGTAAGATCTGGTTGTCCCTCGCAGAGAACTTCAACAAGAGCAGTGTTGCCAGAGAGTTCTCCCTTCGTCGAAGTCTTCAACTCCTGTCCAAGAGAGACAAGACGTTATCAACCTATTGCCGTGAGTTTAAGGCGATTTGTGACTCCTTGAGTTCTATTGGGAAGCCGGTTGATGAGTCCATGAAAATATTTGGCTTTCTGAATGGACTGGGAAGAGATTACGATCCCATCACGACAGTCATTCAAAGTTCCTTGAGCAAGCTCCCAGCTCCAACATTCACTGGTTGCAGAGGTTCAAGGCTTCGACAGCAAGCTGCAGTCGTATGAGGATACCTCATCACCATCTACACATCTCGCCTTCAACACTGAGAAAACGAACTTGTGTGCTCCACAATACCAGCCAAACAACCGTGGGAGAGGTCGATTCGGTCAGAACAGAGGTAGAGGTGGTCACTCTTCAAGAGGTCAAGGCTTTCCTCAGCATCAGTCCTCCTCTTCACCTTAGGGAGAGAGACCATTTTGTCAAATTTATGGGCGTATTGGTCACACTGCTATCAAGTGCTATAACCGTTTCGACAACAATTACCAGAATGAAGTCACAACTCAGGCCTTCTCTTCTCTGCGTGTGTCTAATGATAGTGGAAGGAAATGGCATCCTGACTCTAGCGCTACTGCACACATCACATCCTCCACCACTGGTTTACAAGATGTTACGGCTTACGAAGGTAATGATACAGTGATGGTAGTTGATGGAGCCTATCTCCCTATTACTCATGTTGGATCTACTGTCATCACTTCTGCTAAAGGTATTATTCCTCTACATGAAGTGTTAGTCTGTCCTGAAATGAGAAAATCTCTATTATCTGTGTCCAAGTTATGTGATGACTACCTCTTTGGTGTGTTCTTTGATTTTAATAATATCTATATTATTGACTTAATCACTCAGAAAGTGGTGTCAAAGGGTCCTCGTAAAGCAGGACTCTATGTGCTGGAGAATCAAGAGTTTGTGGCTCTTTACTCAAACCGTCAGTGTGCAGCAACAGAGGATGTTTGGCACCACAGACTTGGACACTCAAACTTGAAGGTTCTTCAGCAACTTCAACACAGCAAGGCAATACAAGTGAATAAGAGCAGCACTTCCCCAGTTTGTGAGGCCTGCCAGATGGGGAAAAGTTCTAGATTACCATTTTTAGATTCTGATTCTCGTGTTTTACAACCCTTAGATCGAGTCCATTGTGATCTCTAGGGTCCCTCATCAGTTGTATCAAATGAAGGATTCAAATACTATGCAGTTTTTATTGATTACTTCTCCAGATATTCCTGGTTCTATCCTTTGCATCACAAATAATACTTTCCTCAGTCTTCATTGCATTTCAAAAATTGGTGGAAAATCAGCTAAACGCTAAGATAAAGGTTTTCCAAAGTGATGGTGGAGGTGAGTTCACGAGTAACAGACTAAAAACGCATTTTGCTGAACATGGAATTCATCACAGGATCTCTTGTCCCTATACCCCGCAACATAATGGGCTAGCAGCGCATAAGCATCGTCATTTGGTTTAACTCGGGTTGTCAATGCTGTTTCAGAGTCGGTCTCCTCTGAAATATTGGGTCGATGCCTTCTCTACTGCTACTTATATCAGTAACATGCTCCCTTCGTCTGTGTTAAATGGTGTCAGTCCCTATGAAACCTTGCTTGGAACGAAACTGGAATACTCATCTCTCCGTGTCTTTGGATCTGCTTGTTACCCATGTCTCAGACCACATGCACAACACAAGTTTGATCCTCGTTCGCTGCAATGTGTTTTCCTTGGGTTTAATAGTCATTACAAAGGGTACATATGCCTCTATCCACCTACTGGAAAAGTATATATCTCCAGACACTTTATCTTTGATGAACACAAGTTTCCTTTCAAGGATCAATTTCAGTCTCTGGTTCCCGCGTATCCAACACCACTTCTTCAAGCCTGGCAACATAAAGCAGACATTCCTCTACCTGAAGAATGGACTCAAGTTCAAATGCTGCCTAAACCGGATTTTTTTTCCTGCAGAAGACGCATATCAACCTGAAGAACCAATACTCAATGATGAACCAGTGTCAAAAGACAGTGATCCAGACAATGATCAAGAGGTTGAACAAATCGATATAAATCCAGCTCTTGCAACAAACACTCATTTAATGACCACTCGTCTAAAAGCAGGAATACAGAAGCCAAACACACGGTATGTTCTCCTCGCTTCTCTGAACACTTGTGAAGAACCTAAGTCGATTACTGCTGCTATGAAACATCCTGGTTTGAATGATGCTGTTATGGAAGAAATAAGACGGGTTCATGGGCTCAGAACATGGCACTTAGTCCAACCTACGGCTGACATGAATATACTGGACTCCAAGTGGATTTTCAAGACCAAATTTCACCCAGATGGCTCGATAGACAAGTTCAAAGCCCGCCTAGTTGCCAAAGGCTTTGGTCAAGAGGAAGGTGTGGACTACCTGGAAACATTCAGCCATGTGGTTCGCACAGCTACAATAAGACTAGTTCTCGATGTTGCCACTGCAAAAAAATTGGCCACTCAAGCAACTGGATGTGTCCAATGCCTTCTTGCATGGTGAATTGCAGGAACCCGTGTATATGTATCAACCTGCAGGTTTCGAGGATCCAGGAAAGCCAGACTATGTTTGTTGTCTCACCAAAGCTCTGTACGGCTTAAAACAAACGCCTCGAGCTTGGTTTGACACTTTCACCAACTTCATCGTTGACTTTGGCTTTGTCTGCAGCACATCCGATCCCTCACTGTTTGTCTGTCATCGAGGTAAGAACACTCTTATCCTTTTACTCTATGTTGACGATATACTTCTGACAGGAAGCAATCAAGATCTCCTCGATGAACTGCTCACAGCTCTTAATAATCGGTTTGCAATGAAAGATCTTGGCCGCCCTCACTATTTCTTGGGGATAGATATAGAAACAACTACCAACGGGCTGTTTCTTCATCAGACTGCTTACGTAAAAGTCATACTTCATCAAGCAGGAATGAGTGACTGCAACCCGATGCCTACACCTCTACCGGAGCAGTTGGACAAGCTAAGCTCTGAGTTATTCACATAACTTACATACTTCAGAAGTCTTGCTGGCAAGCTGCAATATCTTCGTCAACTTCATATGTCAACGAATGCACTTACCAACAGTCTCTGATTTCGGCCTACTGAAGAGGATCCTTCGTTATGTTAAAGGAACTATGGACATGGGACTACCTATCAACAGGAATGCTGATCTAGCGCTCTCTGCTTACTGTGACAGTGACCATAGCGGATGCAAACTAACCAGACGCTCGACGACAGGTTTTTGTGTTCTGCTAGGATCGAATCTGATCTCATGGTCTGCAAAGAGACAGCCAACTATCTCTCACTCGTCAACAGAAGCAGAGTACAGAGCTTTAACGTATACAGCTCGAGAGATCACTTGGGTTTCCTTTCTTCTACGTGATATTGGTATTTCACAATTTCAACCTACTCAGGTCTATTGTGACAATCTCTCAGCAGTGTACCTCTCAACCCCTGCTCTTCACAATCGGACAAAACATTTTGATAGAGACTACCACTACATCAGGGAACAAGTTGCATTTGGTTTTATAGAGACACACCACATCTCTGCAGAGTACCATTTAGCTGACATCTTCACGAAATCCTTACCTCGCAGACCGTTTCTTGAGTTACGTTCCAATCTTGGTGTGTCTGTCTCACCCACACCAAGATTGCGGGAGAGTGTAAGAGAACAATCAGATTCAAATGTGCAGATGGGTTTGGACAATGATACAAGCTCAACAAGGAAGCCCACTTCGCAGAAGCCCACTTCGCAGAAGCCCACTTTGCAGAAAAAGACAAACAAGAGAACTTCCCAGAAATAGAGCATCAACGGTACGAAGAAGGATATGCTCCACCTGAAGAATCGATTCAACATTCTTGAATCTTCACCTGATGACTCACAAGAGACAGCTGGAGGATAAGATATTTTTCCTATTCTAGATTGTTCGATAGAATGAGCTATATATTGTAAATGAGAACCATCTTTGTAAATCGTCGAAAGTAATAATATCTTTTTCAAGTCAGTCCATAATTCTTCTCCTCTCTTAGATTGAGAACTTATATGACCATTCACTGAAAATTCACAAAATAAATTCTTAATATATACCAATTAAGCCATGCCTACATTATCAATGAATGTTATATTATATATATTCACTAAAGATTTACAAAAATCTTAATATTCTACTAACAGGGGCCAGAGCCGTGCCTAGATTAGCAACAAATGTTTATTTTTTTCTTAGCTAGTCACGGTAGTTTCCTCTGCGATGACAAAATTTGATACAAAACATTTTTTAGCACAAAATTTGACATGAAAATGTAAAAATAAAGTTAACGTGAAGAAAATATCTAAATAGCCGCATAGGGTATATTATATACAAAATGATTGAACCTTTTTAAATGGTATAACATGTCATGAATGGCCAACGATCTCTCTCTCCCTCTCTCAGAGTTGTCATATAAAACGACCGAGGAGGACGACGTGAATTAACAAATTACATCAAACGAGAAAATCGACAAAAAATAAGTATATTTGAACACAAATTAAGTTATGGCTCCTCATTAATAGTGCCACTTGTTGCTAAAGATAAGAGGACTTTGTGTTCTGTCGTTTCCCAAAAGTCAAGGTGTTGTTTTGGATTTTCTTTTCCGAAACAGAAAAAAAGAAACAAAAGGAGAGGAAAAAGATGAAGTGTTTTCGAAACATAAGATCGGTATTCATGCACGCGGATGGTGTAGATTTGATACTGATGGGTATAGGTTTATTCGGAGCCATCGGTGATGGCGTCATCACTCCTATAATATTTTTCATCATCGGCCTGCTACTGAATGACATTGGTGGTTCCTCCGGAAATGAAACCTTCATGCATGCCATCATAAAGGTTTGTCTCTCCTCTTTACTCTATTTTCTTAACAAATGACGATATGTATTTACGTATAAACATATATTTATGTTAGGAAATATGAGAATTGTGTACACCCAATTCTAATATATATAAAATATATGGATCACTTTTTACATTTATTGCTAATTGATTTGAAGATGAAAGCAGCATAAAATATATATGTAATTATATTATTGTTTTCTAAGAAGTATTTTAGAAAAAAATAATTAAAATTTAAAATTTAAAATTATACATATGAAATTATTTGAATGTAATATTATAATTGAATACATAGACTGTTAATAAAAACACAATCATCAAAATGAAAACTTATTACAAAAAATATTATGTAGAATAGACGCAACTTTGCAAAACATATTGTTTAAAGTATTATAAATATAAGATAATTCTATAAAGAATTATGGTAAAGAGCTAAAATTAAAAAAAATTATTATGACAAAGTGATACTTACTGAAAATATTGAACTAATGGTTATAATGAATAATGTAATTTTCTATTAAATAACTTTAATTAAAAATATATTTAATAACGAGTGAAACATATCAACGAAAAATTAAAATTAAAATACACAACTCTTAAGAACAAAATAAAATAAATTTTAAATATTAAAATATTTTTTTAACAAAAAGTTACGATAAATAGACGCAATTGTAAATTCTATATTACTATAATTATTTCTAAAATTTTAGTTAGATGATAGAATACCATTGAATATTAGATATAAAAATAAAAAAATAATATTCAAATTATTTAGATTTAACATAAAATGAAAAATTTGTTTCAACAAACAATGATTTGTTAGCTATTGATGAAGGAAAAAATATATAGGGAGTTCAAAAAATATGATTATTTAAATAGGCACACCTATTATAATGAAAAGTTGTGATGAAAAATATGAATAAAATATAGTGAAAAACACAACTCTACAATGAATAAATACAACTGTTTGAGTTTTTGAAAAGAACAAATAAAACCGATTTATTTACAAAACAAGTACTACGAAAAGTCGCAACTGTTGTTCTCATTTATTCAGATTGTTATTATTATTTTAAATATTAAAATATTATTTTTAAATGGAAAATTAAGATAAATATACACAACTGTAAATTAAATATTAAGTTGTATAACATTTCTCTATTGCTATAATCATTTCTAAAATTTTAGTTAGATTATAGAATATATTAAATTATCTAAACTCAACATAAAATGGAAAATTTGTTTCAACGAACTTGTTAGTTAGTTATGAAGAGACAAATATAAAGAGAGTTCAAAAAGCATGACTATTTAAATAGACACACTTATTAGAACAAAAAGTTGTGATGAAAAAATATAAATAAAATATAGTGAAAAGACACAAATCTTCAATGAACAGATACAACCGTTTGAATTAAAAAAAAAACAAATAAAAACATTTTTTTGACGAAAAGGTACTACAAAAAATCGCAATTGTTGTGTCTGCACTTGATTATACCTACAAACTCATATAAACTGCTTTTAAATAGAATGCATCTTTATTACCATATTCAAAAGTCAAATCCAAAAGCTCATTATATAATCCATCTAACTCTTGAAAAATGACTCTATGTATAACATTAACTAAAAGTTATAAATTAGATTCATCATTCCAAAAATCTTTTGTTAAATCAAGAATTGGAGGAATCTCTTTACTTTTAAAATAATGAATGCTACAGAATAATTTAGAGAGCAGTAAAACCGTTGAGATTGAAATTTTATATTATTTGGTCTCATGGCAAAAAAAATGAAAACAGTTCAAACAGACAAATATATATAGATTTCAAAAGATAAGAATATTTGAATAGACACAACTCTACAAAGAACAGTTGCAACTTTACAAAAAAACCGTTACAATGAACAATCGCAACTTTGTATAAAACACAAAATTTAAATTTTCTACAAATTCTTTTGGAAAATTATCCAAAAAGTATGATTTAAAAAACACAAATTTTGGTGTCATTTATTCGAGATAGATTCATCATTCCAAAAATCTTTTGTTAAAACAATAATTAGAGGAATTTCTTGATTTTTAAAAGAATGAATGCTATAAAATAATTTAGAAAATTGAATAAACCGTTGAGATTGAAATTTTAGTTGATTTTGTGTCATAGCAAAAAAATAAAAACAGTTCAAATAGACAAATATATATAGATTTCAAAAGATACGAATGTTCCAATCAACACAACTTTACAGTGAACAATTGTAGTTTTTCATAAATAACCGTTTGAATGATCCATCACGACTTTTCAGAAAATATCCAAAAGGTACGATTGAAAAAACACAATTGTTAGTCACATTTATCCGGTTTGTTTTATTATATAGATTGTTTTTTAAATTTTTGTTTCTTTATCATAATGTATCTTCGACTTTTTGGTACACGTAACAGAATGCTGTAGCTTTGCTTTATGTCGCTTGCGCATCTTGGGTGATATGTTTCGTTGGTAAGTCTTTTAGATAGTGTTTTATTCTTTCTGAAAACAAAGAAAATTAAATTTAGTTCATTTCGAAGTTATTAATTTTAACTTGTGGATGGTTTTCCAAATACAAACAAAACAGAAGGATATTGCTGGACAAGGACAGGGGAGAGACAAGCATCAAGAATGAGAGGGAAGTACTTAAGAGCAGTGTTAAGACAAGATGTGAGTTACTTTGATCTTAATGTAACAAGCACTTCTGACGTAATCACCAGTGTCTCCAGTGACACTCTTCTCATCCAAGATGTCCTTAGTGAAAAGGTAATAAATAACCTATATATCTCTATCCCAAGTTACTAATTATTATTGCTTCTTTCAGTGAAAAGGTCTCACAAGTGAAATTTGTTAATTTATTTCAAACAGTTACCAAACTTTTTGATGAATGCATCAGCGTTTGTCTCAAGCTACATCGTGAGTTTCATCATGTTGTGGAGACTCACAATCGTAGGCTTCCCGTTCTTTATTCTCCTCTTGATCCCTGGACTGATGTGCGGACGAGTCCTTATCAGCATCTCAAGAAAAATACGCGAAGAGTACACTGAGGCTGGTTCTATTGCCGAGCAAGCTATCTCTTTGGTGCGAACCGTCTATGCATTTGGTAGTGAGAGGAAGATGGTAGCAAAATTCTCAGCTGCACTTCAAGGCTCAGTGAAGCTAGGGCTGAGACAAGGACTAGCTAAAGGAATCGCCATCGGGAGCAATGGTATAAGTTATGCAATCTGGGGGTTCATGACTTGGTATGGAAGCCGGATGGTAATGTACCATAGCGCTAAAGGCGGTACTATCTTCGCAGTCACCATTTGCATCACTTACGGTGGCACGTAAGTATGCATGTCTAAAGCCTTTTGATTATCTTATTGTAGTTTTGATATTTGGTATCTTATTTTGGGTAGATCACTTGGTCGAGGCTTGTCGAATCTCAAAGAATTCTCAGAGGCAGTTGTAGCGGTGGAAAGGATTGTCAAAGTGATAAACAGAGTTCCTGACATTGATTCAAAGAACCTAGAAGGTCAAATTCTTGAGAAAATTAAAGGAGAAGTCCAGTTTAAGCATGTGAAATTCATGTACCCATCTAGACCCGAGACGCCAATCTTTAATGATTTATGTTTAAGAATTCCATCTGGGAAAACTGTTGCCTTGGTGGGTGGAAGCGGATCAGGAAAATCAACTGTGATATCACTTTTACAAAGATTTTACGATCCGATCGCAGGAGAGATTCTCATTGATGATGTGTCCATTAACAAGTTGCAAGTAAAATGGTTGAGATCACAAATGGGTCTTGTTAGCCAAGAGCCAACACTCTTCGCCACATCAATAGAAGAAAATATTTTATTTGGTAAGGAGGATGCATCCATGGATGAAGTCGTGGAAGCCGCAAAGTCATCAAATGCTCATGATTTCATTTCTCAGTTTCCTCTTGGTTACAAAACTCAGGTTAGATTCCAATTTTAGGAATATACTAATTATGTGCTTTTCTTTACCTGGATCAAGATTTATAAATAGTTTAATTTTTACGCTAAAAGGTTGGGGAGAGAGGAGTGCAAATGTCAGGGGGTCAGAAGCAGAGAATTGCAATTGCACGTGCGATAATCAAGTCACCAACAATTCTCCTCCTAGACGAGGCAACAAGCGCATTAGACTCAGAATCCGAAAGAGTAGTTCAAGAAGCCTTAGACAATGCCTCTATTGGTCGTACAACTATTGTTATTGCCCACCGTCTCTCTACTATTCGTAATGTTGATGTTATATGTGTATTCCACAATGGTCACATTGTAGAAACTGGATCACACGAAGACCTCATGGAGAACTTAGATGGTCAATATACTTCTCTAGTGCGCTTACAGATGATTGAAAATGAAGAATCAGATGACAACGTTAGCGTAAGTATGGGAGATAGTCAATTCTCAACTTTAAGTAAAGATGTGAAGTATAGTCCAAGGTTTTCTATTCAAAGCCAGTCTAACTTGCTCACGAATTCAAGCATTGATACAAACGATCTTGCTGCAATTCCGAAGGATAAGAAGAAGCATGTACCATCTTTTAAGAGATTGATGGCGATGAATAAACCAGAGTGGAAACATACATTGTATGGTTGCATAAGTGCAGTCTTATATGGGGCTTTACACCCAGTGTACGCATATGCTTCAGGATCAATGGTGTCAGTGTATTTTCTAACGAGTCATGATGAAATGAAGGAAAAAACAAGAATCTACGTGTTGCTTTTTGTTGGCCTAGCTGTGTTGTGTTTTTTGACCAGTATCATTCAACATTATTGTTTTGCTTACATGGGTGAATATCTAACGAAACGTATCCGAGAAAATATTCTCTCAAAGCTATTGACCTTTGAAGTAAGCTGGTTTGATGAAGACGAGAACTCAAGTGGTGCAATTTGCTCTAGACTAGCAACAGACGCAAACGTGGTATGTTTTCTGTCTTACTAATTTATACTCTGTGAGACAACTTTTATTTTATTTTACCAATTACACTAACGTCTGAACTATGACATTTTATAATTTATCGATATAAAAATAAATAAACCGGAAACCAATTTGGGACCAAAAATATATATTCTTTTATCAAGTATTAATATATAGAGGTTATATTGTATCTTATAACTTTTTCTTACATCAGGTGAGATCTGTTGTCGGTGAACGCGTATCATTGTTGGTACAAACTATATCAGCAGTGAGCATAGCTTGCACACTTGGTTTGGTCATTGCTTGGAAATTAGCCATTGTAAATATTGCGGTACAACCTGTGGTTGTTGCGTGTTTCTACACTCAACGCATTGTACTCAAAAGCATATCGAAAAAAGCCATTAAAGCACAAGAGGGGAGCAGCAAACTAACTGCAGAAGCCGTCTCCAACATCAGAACCATCACAGCTTTCTCGTCACAAGAACGGATCCTAAAATTACTCAAAAAGGTTCAAGAAGCCCCACACAGAGAAAACATCCGCCAATCATGGTTAGCAGGGATTGTGCTTGCAACTTCTCGAAGCCTCATGACGTGTACTTCAGTTTTGAACTACTGGTACGGTGGTAGACTAATTGCTGATGGAGAGATCAAGTCAAAAGCATTCTTTGAGTTGTTTATACTCTTTGTGAGTACTGGTCGGGTTATTGCGGACGCTGGAGCCATGACAACGGATCTAGCCAAGGGCTCAGATGCGGTTGGGTCAGTGTTTGCAGTGTTAGATCGCTACACTAACATTGATCCGGAGAATCCGGATGGATTTGTCCCACAAAACATAAAAGGACAAATCAGATTTGCTAATGTGGACTTCGTGTACCCAACACGACCTGATGTGTTTATATTCAAGAACTTCTCTATTGAGATTAACGAGGGAAAGTCCACAGCGGTTTTGGGTCCAAGTGGGTCAGGGAAGTCCACAATAATTAGTTTGATCGAGCGGTTCTATGATCCGTTAAAGGGTACTGTGGAAATCGATGGCCGTGATATAAGGTCGTATCATCTGAGATCACTTCGTCAACACATAGCTTTGGTTAGCCAAGAGCCGACGTTGTTTGCTGGGACTATCCGTGAGAACATCATGTACGGAGGAGCATCTGACAAGATTGATGAATCAGAGATTATTGAGGCGGCGAAGGCAGCGAATGCTCACGATTTCATTACATCACTATCGAACGGTTATGACACTTACTGCGGGGATAAAGGAGTACAATTGTCAGGCGGTCAAAAACAGAGGATTGCGATCGCTCGGGCGGTTTTGAAGAACCCATCTGTGTTGCTCCTTGATGAAGCTACGAGCGCACTGGACAGCCAATCAGAGCGCTTGGTACAGGATGCACTCGAGCGTTTGATGGTTGGAAGGACAAGTGTTGTGATTTCACATCGGCTTAGTACGATTCAAAACTGTGACATGATAATTGTTTTAGACAAAGGGGAAGTTGCCGAATGTGGAACACACTCTTCCTTGTTGGGAAAAGGTCCTACGGGGACATACTTCACATTGGTCAGTCGCCAGAGAACTCATTGTTGAAGAACATTTATTCTTTTTATGAAATTTCAATTATCATACATATATTGAAATCCCAGTGTATATTACGGAAACCAGTTTGTGATCTCGATAAAATGGATATTCTAGGAACTGACTCATTTATTTCTACAATTTTGAACCATCACTCATGTTTTAAAATTTCCGATAAATATAGCACTTGTTTAAATGTAAACGGAAGATTACGTTGTTGGCTTGTTGCCATCAAAGTTAGTTTGCTTATTATATAATGACCGAAAACGAAGTTTGTGTCTGCGTGAAGCATGCTAAGTGTATAAATACTTCGATATTGGTCCCAATCCACAGAGACTAGTAATATATGATCATTGACCACCATTTGTATAAGATCGATGACAGAAACCCAACTTTTAGTATTTTTACTAAGTAATTAGTCCGCGCAATGCGTGGTTGCATGTATAATAGTTTAGTTTTTATTATATTACAAAAATTTTCTTAAACTAAAATATTATTCTTTTCTATTAACAATAACATAATCGAAAAAATATATTTTTTCTAGTAAAATATGAATCATAAATTTTTTTATAATAATCTATCAAAATAACACTTCTGTCAACATTTTTTTGGAATGATTATTTATTATAAAATTTAAAATATATAAATTTTTCTATAGAACAGAAATTAACAATTACTACAAAAAATTATTACAAATTGATAAGCTATATTAATATAAATAATAATATAGAAATTTCTACATTTTCCTAATATGAGCGAATCTATGTTTATCATGTTTTATAGAGGTTAAACATTGATTTAAAGAGTTTTTCTTAATGACATTATAAACATAAGGCTGTAGTATAGTAATATTAAATCCAATAAAATTATCAAAAAATTTAGTAACTATGTATAAAATTATTATGTATAAAATCTTTCTCATTTCAAAGTTTAAAGCAATATATATATATATATGTGACCATAAGTTTAGCTAACCAAAATAATTAAAAAATATATGAAAATTTAACCAAAATTATTTTCTCTTGAAAGATAAATATATTAGTTGGAAGAATGAATGTAAAAATATTGGGTATGAGTTATATTTGAGTTAAATGTAGAGTTAAATAGACTTACATGCCTTTAAAACTGATTTAATTATAAATAAATATTTTAATTTATTTTTGACTTAAATAGAAAAGGAATACCAAGTGGCTCAATCAGAATTTAAACTTACACATAATTTGATTGTTTGTTGATATAAACTCAACACTCACACATAATATTTCAAATTAAAAATATTACTTTTGAAGTGACAAACTAAATTAGTTTTCTTATAAAATTATATGAACTTCAAACTAAAGATTTTTTAAAACCCCAAGGATAACTTTTATCCTTTTGTTTTTTTTTTTTTTTTTTTTTGTTTTTTACTCATCAATTTAATTTATAGTGCTAGTCTGCTAGATTTGATACTAATGGTTTCATCTTTAGAGGATTTAGTTAAATGATATTTTTAAAATTATATTATTTTCTATATTTCACTTCCAGTTAAATATGATATCATTTTGGAATCATTTTTTCATTTTTCTTTCATCAAAAAGACCAATTGTTTTTTTAATTAAGTTCTTTTTCTTTTCAAAAACCTCAAATCTTAAACAATATAAATATTATATTGATTTTTACATATTTATCTATTGGATCAAAAGAAAACATAGACTTTATGAATATAGTTTATAGACTTTATGGATAGAGTTTATAGACTTTACAAAACAAAATAGACTTTATAAATGGATAATTATATAAATCATTATAAATTATTAAAAATAATACATTAATATGTGACATAACCAGAGTACATAATAGAGAATTAGAGATGGATCTTTTCAACTTCATGACCTTATTGTGTGTTGAATATTGTAGAAGAGTATGAAAAATAATGACTTATAAGATGCTAATCTAAAATAGATAATGAAGATAAACCTTTTAAAACATAAAATAAAAGACAATATAAGATATATAAATCATGCAAACTCTAAAATTAAAATTTTAGAATTAAGCTTTTACAATAATATTTAAATTGATTTACTTTTTTGACTCATACAACAACAATAACAAAAGAACACACAAAAAAAAAATTGAGATATAGTGGAAGAGGATGAGACAATGAAAGAATGAGAGACTAAGAATATAAATATGTGAATTTAAATTTAACTATGAAAATTTTAAAAATAAATATGAATAGATTAGAAAGGCAAGAAATATTTATTTTTATATAAATAAAATAAAAATTGAAACAATGTTAAATATATATAATACTTTCTAAATTAAAATATAGAATCAAACTCTTACAACACATATAAAATATTACAACATTTGATATTGGTAAGAGAGAATGAGAGAATGATTACTTATAAGATGATAATCCAAATTAGATAATGGAGATGAATCTTTTAAAAATAAGAACAATGTTGTAACATCCGTGTTCTGGGAATAGAGTTTGGGTTATGTTGAGTAAACCAAAAGAGTGGATTTTAATTAATTTTGGTTTAATTAAATCCTGATTTAATCTAATTAAACCAAAAAGCCCTAATCTCTTTCTCAACTCACGCCTCCTCTCATGCTTTTGTGCTTTGGTCGACATTTTCATCTGAGAGAGGGAGAGAAAGACAGTTAAGTGTTGGTTATTTGGTGCAAAGGAGAAAGAGAAGGAGATCAAACTTTTTCTTTAGTGTTAAGAGAGAAACAGAACTGTCAGGGTTTGGGAGAAGGAAGATTCGACGGGTCAAATCGTTTTGAAAGGAGATATTGGCAGTTTCGTGGGGTGTTTCTTCTCATTCGCGGATTGAGACCAGCGGGTGTTACGGGGACGATTGCGGTTTCATCAATAATCCGATCGAGCTGAAATTTTGTGGGAAGCTTCTGGACGGATATACCTTGCTTTTCACCGGAGGGATTAGAAAGTTAACGGAGCAAGTTTGGTTGTTTCTTGGATATTGGAAAGCCTCTCATTTGGTTGTATTTAGTTTTTTGAATCACTTGTTAAGGTAAGTGCAGGACTATGGCTTATCTAAGCTGGAGATTTCTCTAATCTGCTTGTTTATGTGTTGTTTGGCTTGTTGATTGTTGATTGATGATTGTTGGTTGATGGTTGATGGTTAGAGATGTCTCTATTGCTTGTGTGTATAGCCCAGTAGATGGGAGGATTGCCTTACTGAGTGTTTATTAAATACTCATGCATTGCAATATGTGTTTGTGGTGCAGGTAAAGGCAAAGTATGACCGTGGAATCAGGGCGATGAAGAGGAGGATGTTCTAGTGGTTCGTTTGGTTGTCTGGCTTATGTTAGGTTGCTAGAGTGGAGTTCTAGAATGTTGTTTAGGATTGCTGGTTTTTTGGATGTTGTTTGGATCATTAGTTTGTGATTGAAATTAATATTGGCTATTTATATTTATTGGATATTGGTAATGTTTTCCGCTGATGATTGTGATTGTGGTTAGGTGACTAGTGGGTATGGGACCACTAGTTGTAGTTTATTATTATATTATATTATATATTATATATTTATTATTATTATTTATTATTAAAAAAAGGTCGGTCTTTTCAATTTGGTATCAGAGCCCTTACGGTTCTAGGTTTGGGTTCACTAGGCTTTGTGCTGTAGATGTTTGGGATTGCATGTTTTGATTGATTATGTGAGTTAGTCAATTGTGTGTGGCATGGAGTCCTAGAACATCCTCTTCGAGCCTTCAATGAGATTCCACGGTGAGTTATTGTTATGTTTCTTTGTGTGGTATTGATTTGTTTTATGCTTGTTAGCCTCTGTTCTTGGAAGTGCAGTGGTTAAAGGTGTTTGAGTTGTTGGTCATGGACGGGGACGTAGTCGTGGTCATGGTCGGGCGGGTCCCGAGGCCAGCGAGGGTGTGGTCCAGAGTTCCACGATGAGGTACGTCAGAGGGTCGCAAGCGTATCAGGAGGGACCAGAGAGGGTTAGCCGGTGTGAATGCCGGGGGTGCTGGGAACTCAAGTGTGGGGTTGCAGCAGGTGGAGCCCAGGGTCGAGATGATCGCTTGGCGGATCTATTGGCGTGCTGTTTGAGCGGTTACCGAGAGGGGTACCAGTGCAGGCTCCAGTTGTACCGCATGTGGCGGGGTGCAGCCGAGGGCTGCGGATGTTGAGGAGTTTCCATCTTATGTTAAGAGGATGAGCAGTTGTAGATGACCGGTATGAGATTATTCTCAAGAGGTATCGAGCCTAGAGAGGCGGATAGGTGGATATATACAGTTGGAGCAGATATTTTTGCAACTTGATGGTTAATCCAGTTGGATATTAGAAGTTGAGTGGGCAGGCGTAACATTGCAATGTTATACTTGGACCACAAGAGGTACTTTTGGTCGGGAGATGTTTATAGTGGTTAAGGATTGTTGCTCCTGAGGGGATGGTGATTCTCCTGAATACCGATAGCTCGAGGGGCTGGGGGCTCCGAGAGTGGCAGAGGGGATTATGTTCCCCTGAGGGGATGAGTAGTTCCCCTGATACCGAGATTTTGAGGATTGTGTTCCAAGAGTGAGACGGTATAACTTGAAGACGCTGGTCTAAGAGTGAGATCGGTATGGCTCGAAGGTTTCAACCTAAGGGTGGTGGATTTGGGAGCAAGCAATACCTAAGACGTGAGTATAAACAACCCGATTGAATGTAGTCCTCGAGAGATATACGGTGGTTTAATCTCGGGTTTTAGATGTGTTGACCAATGGGTCAGGGTTTTATGAACTAGAGCGGTTATGAATGTGTGGCTGTTTCACCAGGATTGTGAGGCCGGTGGTGCTGGAGTCTCGGGAAGGGGAGTTCAGCATATCTGAGTCGGGAAATGCATGTTTGCCAGATACATAAGTTCACGAGAAGCCTTCATGGCAGGATAATCTAACTGTTGCGACGATGTTGGATTACGTTCATTGGAGATGGACAGGGTTGCAAGATTCAAGGTTTTGGTAAGCTTGCTGAGGGAGACAGGGCAAGAGGGTTGAGTTGGCGGTTTGGAAAGCATTTGACACGGTGAATCAGAATGTGCGAACGTATGGTACTTGTTTGTTTTATTACGTTCGTATTGATGATTTGTTATGGAGAATTGCTAAGCGAAAAGCTAACTTTGTAATAAGCTATCTTGTGGAAGTTTCCCTAAGAAACAAGTTACTAGAGGTTCTTCGATGGACAAGAGATGTTGATATCCGAGTGGTGGTGAGTTGTTGTGGGCTTACTTGATTATATGTCTAGTAGAGTTGGAGATGCAGCTAGAGGATTGGTTGAGCAGGGGACTCTTTTGTCTTAACACTTCATTGTGGGGAGCGTCGGTGTTCGTCAAGAAGAAAGACGAGGTATGGGTTTATGAGTTTGTGGCGATGTCGTTCGGGTTGACTAACGCAGCAGCAGCATTTATGAGGTTGATGAACACCGTGTTTCTGGAGTTTCTGGACGTGTTTGTCATCATTTTCATCGACGCTATCTTGGTATTTTCTAAAAGTCCTGAAGAGCATGCAATGCATTTGAGAGCAGTTCTGGAGAAGTTGCGGGAGCAGAAGTTGTTTGCGAAGTTGAGCAAGTGCAGTTTTTGGCAGCATGAGATGGGTTTCTGGGTCACATTGTTTCTGCAGAGGGAATTTCTGTAGATCCGGAGAAGATTCAGGCTATCGGGGATTGGCCTAGACTACAGAATCTCACTAAGATCAGGAGTTTCCTTAGTTTGACAGGTTACTACAAGACCAGGAGATGAAGTCTATGGTAGGAGAGATCAGTGCGTTGAGCTTGTGTGCGGTTTTTGGAGAACCATTGGGTTAGGAGGCGGCTTATGGAGCGGATCTTCTGAGCAGGGTGTGGTTGGCTCAGGAGAAGGATTTGGGGCTGGTGAATGTCTCTAAGGATATTGATACAGAGTATCAGGTCTCAGCTAATGGTACTATTTTGGTGCATGGGCGGATTTGTGTGCCCAAGGATGAGGAGTTGAGGCAAGAGATCCTAAGTGAGGCTCATTCGAGCAAGTTTTCTATTCATCCAGGAGCGACTAAGATGTACCGTGACCTCAAGAGGTACTATCACTAGGTCGGGATGAAGAAGGATGTGGCTAGTTGGGTCTCGAGGTGCGATGTGTGTCAGCTAGTGAAGGCTGAGCATCAGGTTCCGGGCGGGTTGCTGAAGAGTCTTCCCATTCCAGAGTGGAAGTGGGATATGATCACGATGGATTTCGTGGTAGGATTGCCAGTGTCTCGGACTTTTGATGCTATTTGGGTCATTGTGGACCGATTGACTAAGTCGGCATATTTTCTGGCTATCAAGAAGACTGATGGAGCAACAGTCTTAGCTAAGAAATTTGTGAAGGAGATAGTCAGGTTGCATGGGGTGCCAGCGAGTATTGTGTCTGATAGGGATCCTAAGTTCACTTCGGTGTTCTGGAGGGCATTCAAGGCAGAGATGGGCACTAAGGTGCATATGAGTACAGCTTATCATCCACAGACAGATGGACAGTCAGAGAGGACGATCCAGACGTTGGAGGATTTGCTGAGGATGTGTGTGTTGGATTGGGGCGGCCATTGGGTGGACCACCTGTGTTTGGCAGAGTTTGCCTATAACAACAGTTATCAGGCAAGTATTGGGATGGCTGCTTATGAGGCTTTGTATGGGAGGCCGTGTCGTACCCCATTGTGTTGGACTCAGGTGGGGGGAGAGGAGCATATATGGGGCTAGTTTTGTTCAGGAGACCTCAGAGAAGATTCGGGTTCTCAAGCTGAACATGAAGGAAGCCCAGGATAGGCAGAGGAGTTATGCTGATAAGAAAAGGAAAGAAGTTGAGTTTCAGGTAGGAGACAGAGTGTACCTCAAGATGGCTATGTTGCGGGGTCCAAACAGGTCATTGTCAGAGACTAAGTTGAGTCCGAGGTATATGGGTCCATTCAGAGTGATTGAGCGGGTTGGACCAGTGGCATATAGATTGGAGTTACCCGAGGTTATGCGTGCATTCCATATGGTTTTCCATGTGTCTATGTTGCGGAAGTATCTCCGTGAGGGTGAGCGGGTGTTGGCTAAGATTCCTGAGGATCTTCAGCCTAACATGATAGTGGAGGCGAGACCAGTGAGGGTTCTCGAGAGGAGGATCAAGGAACTTCGGAAGAAGAAGATTCCTTTGATGAGAGTCCTGTGGGACTGTGATGGTGTTGAGGAGCAGATTTGGGAGCCTGAGGCAAAGATGAAGGCAAGGTTTAAGAAGTGGTATGAGAAGCAAGCCGCGACTTAAACTTGTCTAGCTTAGTCCCATCTGTAATCCGTGGCTGGAACGGGAATGGAGTATTCCAGCCCATCTCTCTTGTTACTCGGTCGCTTGGGGTGGTTGGTTGTGCGACTCAGTAATAAGATGAGGTGGTGTTCGGGGTACAAAGTTTCCGTGAGGCGGGGTTTTTGGAGGAAAGTTTCCTGGAATAGGAGTTTCCAAAAGTGGAATGTTTCCAAAAATGGAAAGTGCTAAATATGGAAAGTTTTACGGGAGTTAGAATTTGTCCATTTTAGCGATAGAGGGCCTTGGAGGGGCTTGTGTGTGGCCTTAGTGGCGGACTTTTGAGTCAGTGTGCCTGTGTGTGGCAGTCTTTTAGACATTGTGTGGCCTTTGTGGCGGGCTCTTTAGCCGTTGTGTGGCCTTTATGGCGGGCTGTTTAGCCAATTGCGTGGCCTTTGTGGCGGGCTGTTTAGCCAGAGTGTCTTTGTGACGGTCCTTCGGGACAGATGGTCTTTGTGGCGGTCCTTCGAGACAGATGGTCTTTGTGACGGGCTATTTAGCCAGAGTGTCTTTGTGACGGTCCTCTTTAGGACATTTTGTTTGGCCTTTGTGGCGGGCTGTTTAGCCAGAGTGTCTTTGTGACGGTCCTTCGGGACAGATGGTCTTTGTGACGGTCCTTCGGGACAGATGGTCTTTGTGACGGGCTGTTTAGCCAGAGTGTCTTTGTGACGGTCCTCTTTAGGACATTTGTTAGGCCTTGGTGGCGGTCCTCTTTAGGACATTTGTTTGGCCTTGGTGGCGGTCCTCTTTAGGACATTTTGTTTGGCCTTTGAGGCGGCCCTTGTGGCATGTATATGATCCTTGTCTGGTCATGAGGTATTCCAGTGAGGGGATATGTGGTTGGTAGGACATTGAGATGTTTTACGCGAGCCACGGGAAGGAAACCTAGATAGGGATAGGACTCAGACGTGTTCAGAATTGTTTGCTCGCGAGTCTTGGAGGACTTTGGTTCTCCTAGTACTGCCATATTCGGAGACTTTGTGACTTTGGAGTATGGTTGGTATATCGACTTCGGACGACTGTCCAGAGGCGCGCTGTAGGGTGACGATCCGACGAGTTTGGATTTTTCCTTATATATTATGGCATGCGGGTTTAGGCCCGATGAGGAGCCAACATTGGCATGCAGACTTAGGTCTGATGAGGAGCCAATGAAACTCAAGGTTTAGGCCTATGAGAAAAAGGAAAGTCCAAAAGTCGAGAGCAAATGACGCCTGGAGCGTGAGTCTATCGCCTAGAGGTGACCTTCTGTAGATCAGTCGGAGGAGTGCGGGCCGTGAAGACGGTTGCACGGGAGTCCTTGGCCGATGGTCGTTCGAGATTCGAGGACGAATCTATGTTGGTGGGGAGAATTGTAAAATCCGTGTTCTGGGAATAGAGTTTGGGTTATGTTGAGTAAACCAAAAGAGTGGATTTTAATTAATTTTGGTTTAATTAAATCCTGATTTAATCTAATTAAACCAAAAAGCCCTAATATCTTTCTCAACTCACGCCTCCTCTCATGCTTTTGTGCTTTGGTCAACATTTTTATTTGAGAGAGGGAGAGAAAGACAATTAAGTGTTGGTTATTTGGTGCAAAGGAGAAAGAGAAGGAGATCAAACTTTTTCCTTAGTGTTAAGAGAGAAACAGAACTGTCAGGGTTTGGGAGAAGGAAGATTCGACTGGACAAATCGTTTTGAAAGGAGATATTGGCAGTTTCGTGGGGTGTTTCTTCTCATTTGCGGATTGAGACCAGCGGGTGTTACGGGGACGATTGCGGTTTCATCAATAATCCGATCGAGCTGAAATTTTGTGGGAAGCTTCTGGACGGATATACCTTGCTTTTCACCGGAGGGATTAGAAAGTTAACGGAGCAAGTTTGGTTGTTTCTTGGATATTGGAAAGCCTCTCATTTGGTTGTATTTAGGTTTTTGAATCACTTGTTAAGGTAAGTGCAGGACTATGGCTTATCTAAGCTGGAGATTTCTCTAATCTGCTTGTTTATGTGTTGTTTGGCTTGTTGATTGTTGATTGATGACTGTTGGTTGATGGTTGATGGTTAGAGATGTCTCTATTGCTTGTGTGTATAGCCCAGTAGATGGGAGGATTGCCTTACTGAGTGTTTATTAAATACTCATGCATTGCAATATGTGTTTGTGATGCAGGTAAAGGCAAAGTATGACCGTGGAATCAGGGCGATGAAGAGGAGGATGTTCTAGTGGTTCGTTTGGTTGTCTGGCTTATGTTAGGTTGCTAGAGTGGAGTTCTAGAATGTTGTTTAGGATTGTTGGTTCTTTGGATGTTGTTTGGATCATTAGTTTGTGATTGAAATTAATATTGGCTATTTATATTTATTGGATATTGGTAATGTTTTCCGCTGCTGATTGTGATTGTGGTTAGGTGACTAGTGGGTATGGGACCACTAGTTGTAGTTTATTATTATATTATATTATATATTATATATTTATTATTATTATTTATTATTAAAAAAAAGGTCGGTCTTTTCAAATGTAAAATATATATCATGTAGTCTAAAATTATTTAGCATTAAAAAATTTACAATGATATTTCATTTATTTTTTATGTAACCCATACAACAAAAATAAGAATTCTAAAAAAAAAAAAATGATTTGAGGTATTGTGGAAGAGAATGAGAGAATGTGAAAATGAGAAAGTAAAAGAATGTCAATATGAGAGAATGCTTATTTATATGATGATAATTGATGAAAGTTATATTTAGAATTATGGAGTTACATAATTTATTGTGTTTGAATAAAATTGAATAGTGGAATATGATTAATGCATAATTTATTTTATTTTCAGTTATTATTTTATTTTAATGTGTGAGTTAAATGTATTGTGTTAATTGGGTCTTAAATATTATTTAAAGCAATTAACCAATTAGAAAGCAAATAAAAAATAAAAAAATTAGAAATCATAAATAAAAATCAACCAATAAGGAGAGACCAAAACTTTAGTTTTATGTATATGATTTCATTGAAATATTAAATATTGTGATATTACAATTTATTTCATATTGTTCTTTATTTATTATAAGATAAATGAAAATATATTTTACTGGACTTTATAAATTATTTTAAGGTAAATAATAACAAATCAACATTAGTTTACTATTCTTTGTTTAGAAAAAATATGACAAAATAACTTTTTTTCTTGATAAGTAAAAGTACATAAACTTTAACTTATGTAATTAAAAATATAAATAAAAAACCATGATGAATTTTTTTTATGGGAGATTTGCACCCACACCTACTTTACATCCATCTTCTTTCACTTTCACCTACTTTCTACTCTTTATATACTTTTTCAAGTCTTTTTGGTTTAGGTGTCATTTTTTATGGCAAAACTGCCATTTTTCTCTTTCTCTCTTTCTTTTATTATTATTATTATTTTTTTTTGTTAACACTTTAAATGATTATCATCGAATATAATCAAACAAGAATATAAACTAATCTACCAACGGTTGTGGCGACTTATATTTTCTATTTTTCTGAATTTTACTGTTAGTATGTTGTAGACAATTTTTTGGTTTTAACTGAACATTCGACTCCTTTACACTATTACTCTTGTAACTTTATTCTCAAACAATATATAATTTGAAGAAAAAACTAAATTCTATTACACAGCCGTGTGTACTCTACGTATTAGTTTTTTACTGCTATCACTTGATTTGTTATTTGATAACATACATCATAATATACATGTCAAATTCAAAATTTTTTATGTCGATTTAACTTACCAAAAAATTACAATATATAAAATAAATATCATCTCAAATAAAATAGTATAACCATAAATTTGTATTACTCTATTACAATTTCGAAGAAAATCTCCTAGTTGGACTAATATTTTGGTAACAGTTGTTTATCTATTTTTTATTTGAACTAATATTTAGTTAACAGTTGTTTATGTACTCCTTGCCTAACTTTGCCAAATTGTTTAGTTCCATTTAATGATAAAAACGTCTACTGTAATTCTAACGCTTCGGAGATAATCAATTCCATTTAACTGCAGTGAGGAATTTGATATAAACCGATTGTGTCATTGACCTGAAATAAAGACTTATCTTTTTTTTTTCTTTGGGGTACACAAATAAAGACATATCAACCGCCACTAAAAAAAAAACCACGTAACTCTTATTTTTTCCATTAGTAGTAATATTTAAACACTACCAAAAAACAAAATTAGTAATATTCAAAGGCCAACGGTCTTCTAATTAATACGTAAACAGTGCCACTTGCTCTTAAATAAAGAAAAGAAGACTTTGTTGGCGCTAGCTCTCGTTTCCTTAAGGTCAATGTGCTGTTTTGGCTTTTCTTCTCAGACACAGAAAAAAAATAAACAAAGGAGAGGAAGAAGATGAAGAGTTTTCGGAGCATAAGATCGATATTCATGCATGCCGACAGTGTGGATTTAGTGCTGATGGGATTAGGTTTACTCGGAGCCATCGCTGATGGGTTCATCACTCCTATAACATTTTTCATCACCGGCTTGCTGCTGAACAACATCGGTGGTTCCTCATTCGGTGATGAAACCTTTATGCATTCCATCATGAAGGTCTTTTCTAACTTCTTTACTCCCTGTTCTATGTGTTTGGTCTCAATTCTTAGTAAGAACGAGCGAATGAGCGATGATATGTGTTTATAACTTTATATATATGTAAAATATTAGGAATCATGAGTACAGAACCATTTTACTTCATTGCTGATCGGCGTTGACTGTATAACCCTTGAGTGTATAGATTAATATATATAAATATTTTTTGTTTATAAAATATACATTAATTGTTGTCGTAAGAAATGAGTACTAAACTACTAATGTAATTATATATATAATAAAAGAGTACTAATGTATCTTCCTTTGGGTAATTAACAGAACGTTGTAGCTCTGCTTTATGTGGCTTGTGCATCTTTGGTGATATGTTTCGTTGGTAAGTCTTTAGATAATGGACAATTATCATAAATACCACTAAAATGAGGTTTTTTACACAAATATCGTTTTTTTTTTTTTTTTTAAAAATACCACTAAAATATATATATTTTTTTCAAAAATACCACAAAATTAAACTAACATTTTTTTTATTAAAACCTAATCCTTAAATTCTACCCAATCAGAAATTAAATTTTGGGTTTATGATTTTTGGAAAATAAAACTTTTGTGATATTTTTGGAAAAAAAAATTTTGGATATTTTTGGAAAAAAAACTTTAAATTGTGGTATTTTGAGGAATTTTTCTTAGATAATTCCCTTTTTATAAACCTAATTAAAACACCAAATAAAAACTAAATAACTGATACGTTTCAACATAATAAATTTTATATAAATATGCAAATGGTTTTCGAAATGCAGAAGGATATTGCTGGACAAGGACAGGGGAGAGACAAGCATCACGAATGAGAAAAAGGTACTTAAGAGCAGTGTTGAGACAAGATGTGGGTTACTTTGATCTTCATGTTGCAAGCACTTCTGATGTTATCACTAGTGTCTCAAGTGACACCCTCGTCATACAAGACGTCCTTAGTGAAAAGGTCTTAACCTTTATATATCTATATAATAATTATTATTGTTTCTTCTTTTGGTGAAAATGTCTCACAGGTGAAATTTGTTTATTTATTTCGAACAGTTACCAAACTTTTTGATGAATGCATCAGCGTTTATCGCAAGCTATATCGTAGGATTCATCATGTTATGGAGACTCGCAATCGTAGGCTTCCCGTTCTTTATCGTCCTCTTGATCCCTGGACTGGTGTGCGGACGAGCCCTTATCAGCATCTCGAGAAAAATACGTGAAGAGTACAATGAGGCTGGTACTATTGCTGAGCAAGCTATCTCGTTGGTACGAACTGTCTATGCATTTGGTAGTGAGAGGAAGATGATATCAAAATTCTCGGCTGCGCTTCAAGGCTCGGTGACGCTAGGACTTCAACAAGGACTAGCTAAAGGAATCGCCATTGGGAGCAATGGTATCGTTTACGCTATCTGGGGGTTCATGACTTGGTACGGCAGTCGGATGGCTATGTACCACGACGCCAAAGGCGGTACTATCTTCGCAACCATCGTATGCATCACCTATGGTGGCTCGTAAGAATACATGTCTAAGTCTCTTTGATTTTCTTATTGTAGTTTTGATCTTTGTTATCTTACATGTTTTAGATCACTTGGTCGAGGTTTGTTGAATCTCAAATATATGTCAGAGGCGGTTGTAGCAGGGGAAAGGATTATCAAAGTGATTAAAAGAGTTCCCATTATTGATTCTGACAACAAGGATGGTCAAATTTTACAGAAAGTAAAAGGAGAAGTCGAATTTAAGCATGTGAAATTCATGTACCCGTCTAGACCTGAAACCTCAATCTTTGATGATTTTTGTCTCAAAATCCCAAGTGGGAAAACTGTGGCTTTGGTGGGCGGAAGCGGCTCGGGAAAATCAACCTTGATATCTCTTCTACAAAGGTTTTATGATCCAATCGCGGGAGATATTCTCATTGATGGTGTGTCCATTAGTAAGTTACAAGTGAAATGGTTGAGATCACAAATGGGTCTTGTTAGCCAAGAGCCAGCACTCTTTGCCACATCGATAGAGGAGAATATAATTTTTGGTAAGGAGGACGCATCCATGGAAGAAGTAGTGGAAGCTGCCAAGGCCTCTAATGCTCATAATTTCATTTCTCAGTTCCCTCATGCTTATAAAACTCAGGTAAGACTCCTATTTTAAGAACAATTAAATTGACATTTTCTTCTATATTAGGATCAAAACATGTATTAATTTGGATGTTGTTTTTTATTGGTCACATTTAAAGGTTGGGGAGAGAGGAGTACAAATGTCAGGGGGTCAGAAGCAAAGGATTGCAATCGCACGTGCGGTAATTAAATCACCAGCACTTCTCCTTCTAGACGAGGCAACAAGCGCGTTGGACTCAGAATCTGAAAGAGTAGTCCAAGAAGCCTTGGACAATGCCTCTATTGGTCGTACAACTATAGTTATTGCTCACCGTCTTTCTACCATTCGTAACGCTGATTTTATTTGTGTAGTCCATAACGGTTGCATAGTAGAAACTGGATCACACGAAGAGCTTGTGAAAAATTTAGATGGTCAATACGCTTTTCTAACCCGCTTACAACAGCTGGGAAATGAAGAAACAAATGATAATATCAATGTAAGTACGCAAGGGGGTCAAGTCTCGATTTTGAACCAAGATTTGAAGTATAGTCCAAAGATTTCTATTCAAAGCCGGTCAAACTTGTTCTCCACTTCAAGCACTGATACAAATCTTCCTGGTTCGACTCCAAAGGATAAGAAGACGCTTAAACCATCGTTTAAGAGATTGATGGCGATGAATAAACCAGAGTGGAAACATGCATTGTATGGTTGCTTAAGTGCAGCCCTCTATGGGGCCATACAACCACTATATTCATATGTTTCAGGATCGATGGTGTCAGTGTATTTCCTAACGAGCCATGATGAGATCAAGGAGAAAGCAAGGGTCTATGTGTTGCTCTTTCTTGGTCTAGCTATATACAGTTTTCTGATCAGTATCATTCAACATTATAGTTTTGCTTACATGGGCGAATATCTGACAAAACGTATCCGAGAAAATATTATTTCAAAGTTATTGACCTTTGAAGTAAGCTGGTTCGAAGAAGAAGAGAACTCAAGTGGTATAATTTGCTCTAGACTAGCAAAAGATGCAAACGTGGTATGCCTTCTGCCTTACTAATTCAAACTTTAGTGAATTATATTTTTTTTTGTTTTCAATAATCTCATAATTTTTTGATATGATAGGTGAGATCGCTTGTTGGTGAACGGGTGTCATTGTTGGTACAAACTATATCGGCAGTAAGCATCGCTTGCACACTTGGTATGGTCATCGCGTGGAAATTCGCCATTGTGATGATTGCGGTACAACCAGTGGTTGTTTTGTGCTTCTACGGACATCGTATTATACTCAAAAGCTTATCCCAAAAAGCCATTGAAGCCCAAGACGAGAGCAGCAAACTAGCTGCGGAAGCTGTTTCAAACATCAGAACAATCACAGCTTTCTCATCACAAGAACGAATCATAAAATTACTAGAAAGAGTTCAGGAAGGTCCACGAAGAGAAAACATCCGACAATCGTGGTTAGCAGGAATTGTGCTTGCAACTTCACGAAGCGTCATGACGTGCATTTCAGTTTTGAATTTCTGGTACGGGAGTCGACTTATTGCTGATGGGAAGATAATATCTAAAGAATTTTTTGAGTTGTTTATAGTCTTCGTGAGTACGGGTCGTGTTATAGCAGACGCTGGAGCCATGACAACGGATCTAGCTAAGGGCTCGGATGCAGTTGTGTCTGTGTTTGCAGTGTTAGATCGATGCACAACCATTGAGCCGGAGAATCCGGATGGATACCTCCCAGAAAAAATAAAAGGACAAATCAGTTTTGTCAATGTGGACTTCGCTTACCCAACACGACCCGATGTGATTTTATTCAAGAACTTCTCCATCGAGATCAACGAGGGGAAGTCCACAGCAATTGTCGGTCCAAGCGGGTCAGGTAAATCCACAATAATTGGCTTAATCGAGCGGTTCTATGACCCGTTAAATGGTATTGTGAAAATCGATGGTCGCGATACAAAGTCGTATCATCTGAGATCGCTTCGTCAACACATAGCTTTGGTTAGTCAAGAGCCAGTGCTGTTTGCTGGGACGATCCGAGAGAACATCATGTATGGAGGAACATCAGACACGATCGACGAGTCTGAGGTTATCGTGGCGGCAAAGGCAGCGAACGCTCATGCTTTCATCTTATCATTATCGAACGGCTATGACACGTACTGCGGAGATAGAGGTATACAATTGTCTGGTGGTCAAAAACAGAGGATAGCGATTGCTCGAGCCGTTCTAAGAAATCCATCAGTGTTGCTTCTTGATGAAGCTACAAGCGCTCTAGACAACCAGTCAGAACGTATTGTGCAGGACGCGCTCGAGTGTTTGATGGTTGGGAGGACAAGTGTTGTGATTGCACATAGACTTAGCACGATTCAAAACTGTGACATGATAACTGTTTTAGACAAAGGGGAAGTTGTAGAGTCTGGAACACACTCTTCCTTGCTGGGAAAAGGTCCCACGGGCATTTATTTTTCATTGGTTAGTCGCCAGACAACTCATTGTTGAAACACGTTTAATAAAAAAATGAAATTTAAGTTATTCTACATACAATATATTGAAATACCAATATACATTAGGAAACCAGTTAGTGATGTCGATAAAATACCAATATATACTGGGGAACCTATTTATATTTCCAATTTTGCAAAATAACTCATTGTTTGAAAATTTCGATAAATATCTAGCATTATTAAATTTCGAATACTACGTTTTTTGCCATCACGTATCACAGTTGGAAATGGGGTTTGCATCTGCATGAAGGCATGGTAGTTCGGTTTTCCATTAGGCGAAACTGCTTTCTAGAAGGAGGTCTGGAGGTATTACTATTACTCAATCAGTATTTGCATCCAATCCACAGAGTCTAGAAAATCTCACTTTCTTGTATTTTTTTTTTTTTTTTTAATTTTGGATGTTTTGTAAATAGAGAAATAACTAAACGATGGTTTAGAGGAGCAAAATGGTGGTGGTTTGGAGGAGCAAAATGGTGGTATGGACATGGAGTCTGAGGGTCAGCCTCAGGGGGATGACGCTAGGGGCCAGGTTCAACCACCAAGGGCGAAGTTGGCTAAGAACAAGGGTGTCCTACAGGGAGTGAGTACAAAGAAGCGCAACCTGTGCTCTTTTACATTGCCTCGCAAGAAGGCTGTCACGAAGGGAGCTGGACTGAATGGAAAGGTTGGCTCTCAGCAAGGAGGAAAGCCTCCAACCAACTCATCTAATTGATGTCTGTGGTGTGCAAACGTTGGCAAGGGGATGCTTTGCTACTCCATTTCATAAGTTTCGGTTTATTTTTGTTCTTACTGGGTTTGACCCAGGTTGCTTCTTATAATAATTCACCACCGGCTGTTCCAGTTGGTTTTTATCAGTTTGTGATTTTTTTCTTTCTTGGTATTTTGTGTGGTTGTACCTCCTTTGTTCGAAATTTAATAAAACCTTTCTTGCCTTATATTCTTTGGTCTGGGTTTGTTTTCTATTTCTTATTCTCCTGCTCGGCTCTTAAGTGTAATTGGTTTTTATTTTCTATAACTAATAAGGTGGCGTTGGTGCCGGTTTCTGGCTACTGTGTTGGTTCCCGTCATTATAAAAAGGTGGTTTCTCCTAGTTGGGACCTTGGTTTAGTCTATATTTCTCAGTTAATTAATTTTTGGTTCTTGAAACCGGAGAGAGTGGTTATTTCCCGTAATGTTTTTATTATTCACCTTAGTTTGGTCTCTTGGTTGGTAATATGGTTTTTGGTTTCTGTCCTTGGGCAAAAGTCTTCGCCTATCTTTTCAAGGATTGGAGTAGGTAGGTCTGGGTGGAGTTCCACCATACTGAATAATATTTTTAAATGAATATTTTGAGTTGGAATTGTCAAGGTCTTGGTAATAAGGCCACTATTGGACATCTTCGGGATTTATGGAAGGAACATCAACCTGATTTTTTATTTCTCATGGAAACGAAACAATCTTCATCTCGGTTGGAAAGTTTTGTAGGTCATTTTGGCTACCAAAATTTAAAAACAGTAGATCTGATTGGCTGTAGTGGTGGTTTGGCCCTGTTTTTAATAAGGATGCTTTTCAAGTTTCAATTTTATATGAGTCAAACCGATTAATTGATGTCAAAGCGGCTTACAAGGGACGTTTAATCCATTTAACTTTTGTTTATGGCGATCTGATTCCCAAGAATCGTGATTTGGTTTGGGAACGGTTAGTAAGGATGGGGGTGACTAGGTCCTCTCCTTGGTTTGTGATAGGTGATTTTAATGAGTTAACCGGGAATCATGAGAAGCGAGGGGGAAAGCTGCGCCATGCGTCTTCGTTTCTTTCGTTTAATGGGATGATTCACGATTGTGGTTTTCTGGAATTTCCCTCTCTTGGAGACAGTTTGTCTTGGAGGGGTTGGCGGGATAAAAAACCCATTCGGTGTCGGTTGGATAGAGCTTTAGGTAATGAGGATTGGCATGATTTGTTTCCTGATATGGTTACAGAATATTTGCCTATGATCGCTTCTGATCATAAGCCTCTTGTGGTAAACATCGGTGTGAAACTTTCACGGGGACGAAGGAGCTTTCCGTTCTATCGTCGCTAGGTTGGGAAGGAGGGGCTGATGGAGGCAATCTCGGTGGGATGGGGTGGTGAACATCCTCAGGGTCAGTCTAGTTTCGTGGAGCGAATTGTGAGTTGTAGGCGGGCTATTTCTCGGTGGCGTAAAGAACAGGTTCCTTTTGGTCGGGACACGATTTAAAACGCCAGTTGGACGTTGTTCAAACGAGTGATGCGACTCCTTCATCTTTAATCTCGGATCTTAATGGTCGATTACGGGAGGCTTATCGGGATGAAGAGGTTTATTGGTATCAGAAGAGTCGTAATAGATGGATGCGGGTGGGGGATAAAAATTCTAAGTATTTTATGCTCAAACAAAGTAGAGACGGGCACGAAATCGGATTACGGGTCTTTTTGACAAGAATGGGGTTTGGTCAACTGAGGATGTTGATATATGTAATACAGCAGTGTCACATTTTGCGGATCTTTTTTCTTCAATTAATCCAGACAATTTTGATGAGATCTTATGTGAGCCAGACGAGGTAAATGTGCAGTTAACAGCCCCAGCCACAGAGGCTGAGGTCAGACATGCTTTATTTATGATGCATCCGGATAAAGCTCCTGGCCCAGACGGGATGACAGCTTTGTTTTTCCAGAAAGCGTGGGGATGACAGCTTTGTTTTTCCAGAAAGGGGATCTTATGGCTTTGGTTAATTGGTTTTTTGACGAAGGTGTTTTTGATAAATGTTTGAATAGGACTCACATTTGTCTTATACCTAAGGTAGCAAAGCCTACCCAGATGACAGAATTGCGTCCTATTAGTTTATGTAATGTGGGCTACAAGATTATTTCAAAATTTTTGTGCCAACGACTTAAGATGGTATTACCGGGGTTTATTTCGGAGACCCAGTCAGCTTTTGTTCCGGGTCGGCTGATCTCAGACAATATACTGATTTCCCAAGAGATGTTTCATGGCTTACGGACTAATCCGTCTTGTAAAGGGAAGTTTATGGTGATTAAAACGGATATGAGCAAGGCATATGATAGGGTGGAGTGGGTTTTTGTTGAAAAGTTACTAATGAAAATGGGATTTGGGGAAAAATGGATCGGCTGGATTATGTTCTTTGTTAGCTCGGTTGAATATAGAGTTCTTCTGAATGGCCAACCTAATGGCTTGATAGTCCCTGAAAGGGGTTTACGTCAGGGGGATCCTTTATCTCCTTATTTGTTTATCTTGTGTACAAAAATTCTGATCGCAAAGATCCAGAAAGCGGAGCGAGACAAGTTTATTACAGGGATTAAGGTGGCAAATAAATCCTCGCCTATCACGCATCTATTGTTTGCGGATGATAGTCTTTTTTCTGCAAAGCAAATAAGGAACAATGTGGGGTTATTTTGGATATATTACGTTAGTATGAGGCTGCCTCGGGACAGCAAATTAATTTCGACAAATCCTCTGTTCAGTTTGGTCATACGGTTGATGTGGATAAAAAACAGAACTCCAAGGAGTTCTAGGGATAACAAATTTGGGCGGGATGGAATCATATCTAGGTTTACCTGAGAGCTTGGGCGGGTCTAAGACGAAGGTGTATTCATTTGTTCGGGATAGGCTGCAGGGTCGGACAACTGGTTGGTCAGCAAGGCTGCTATCAAAAGGGGGTAAAGAGGTAATGATTAAGTCAGTTGCTACTGTGGTCCCGATGTTTGTGATGTCATGTTTTCGGTTATCAAAAATGGTCACATCCAAACTTACCAGTGCAGTGGCAAACTTTTGGTGGCGTTCCAGTGATCGGTCGGGGGTATGCATTGGGTAGCCTGGGAGAGATTATGCTGCAGTAAAGAGCTGGGCAGGTTAGGGTTTCGGAATGTGGACGATTTTGATTCGACATTGTTGGCCAAACAATTATGGCGGCTAATTGAGGCTCCAAACTCTCTTTTTGCCAGAGTTTTTAAAGGTAGGTATTATAGGAATTCTAATCCAATGGAACCAATTCGGTCATACTCTCCCTCGTATGGGTGGAGGAGTATTATTTCAGCTCGCGCTCTGGTAAATAAAGGGCTTATTAAACGAGTTGGGTCTAGGGAATCCATTTCTATATGGACTGATCCGTGGATACGGGCTCAATTCCCGAGACCAGCTATAAGTAAGGGCCCGCTTCAGGACCTTGATCTTCAAATTTCTCACTTAATTGATCATGGCACCAATTCGTGGTGGATGGAGTTGCTCACCGAGTATTTTGATCCCTTGGATGTTGAGTTTATAGGGGCCATCCCTTTAGGGAGTTGTCGGACGGCGGACTCCCTAGGTTGGCATTTTACGAAGAATGGAAAGTATACGGTTAAGTCAGGCTACCATACGACACGTATGGAGGTGTTGAGGACTTTCCAGCCTCGTGGTTGCGGGCCGGAAATTACTCCTCTCCTATCTAGTGTTTGGAAGGTGCAGTGTCCACCAAAATTACAACATTTTATGTGGCAGGTATTGTCCGCATGTATTTCCGTTTCGGAAAACTTGCACAAGCGTGGTGTGTCTTGTGATTTGGGATGTGCACGGTGTGGTGCTGATGAGGAAACAATGAATCATGCCTTGTTTCTTTGCCCACCGGCTCGTCAGGTTTGGGCTTTATCTCAGGTACCTGTGGGACCAAATTCCTTTCCGATGGGGTCCGTGTATGCAAATTTGGATCATTTTTTGGGGCTTAAGAATCCAGGTTCTCATGTTTCGGCTTTCCCTTGGATATTGTGGTACATATGGAAGGCAAGAAACGCAAAAATCTTTGAGAATGAAGTTGAGCGGCCTGAGGAGATTATTCAGGTGGCGGAAGGTGAGGCAACAACTTGGTAGCAGGCCCAGGAGGGGGGTGCAGATGAGTACCTCTATACCAATCAACCTAGCTCTAACCCAATGCTGAGGATGTCTGCAAGCTCTCTGTCTGCTAGTTATTCAGGCTACCGCTGTTTTATTGATGGCTCTTGGAAGGCGGGTGACTCTTTTGCAGGCGCAGGATGGGTTTGTACGCAGCTTCAGGATCCGACGCCAATCATGGGGGCTAAGAATTTTCGACAGAGTCTTTCTCCCTTGCATGCCGAAGTCGAAGCTTTCCTATAGGCTATGCGATGTATGATCGGGCATGAATTTCATGACGTGGCTTTCTACACGGACTGTTCAGACTTGGTGAAGATGGTGTCTTCTCCTCATGACTAGCCAGCATTTTCGACATACCTCGACGACATCAAGAGTGACAGGGAGGAATTTTCATCTTTCTCTTTATCTTTTGTTTCTAGAAATGCAAATGTAAATGCAGATTCTTTGGCATGCCAAGCGTGTACTTCTCCGCATAATGTCTTGGTTGTAATTGTAAACAATTTTCCATCCCATTGGCTCTTATGAGCTAATCTTTTGTTGACAAAAAAAAAAAGAGAAATAACTAAACTTTTTGATTATTTGTGCGTCAAAATATTTATATTAATTTTTTAACCCTAAATACAATTCATGACCATTTGCTTGTTCGTTTTGTTTAGTGTTTGAGATTCTGTTTTAAATTTTAATTATTATAAAAAATATGGGATTTAAATATATTATATAATTTATATGCTGTGATTAAGTCACATTTTTCCTAATGATTTAATTATTATACATAATCTTAGTTAAATCAACTTGATTTTATATGTCAAATATTCTAGTATTTATAGTGTTGACAAATAATAAAATAAGGATTTACCCCGTGTTAGCATAAATTTAATGATCTATACTATTAATTGGGGAGTACAAAGCAGAGAATTTTGGAAAAAAAAAGAAAAAATTCCATATCATACCCCTACGGAAAAAAACAATGATTTAAGAAAAATACTTAGCCAATCAAAATCTTCCATCTAATATTTCATTTAAAAAATAAATCAAAATTAAATTAAAAAGCAAAAAAAATTAAGGAAACAAATTCTGTATACTTTTAATTAAGGAAAGTTAAATATTAGCTTTGTTTAGATTTTTAAAATTAGAAAAAAATTATATGTCGGTTTGGGTTTACAAATGAAATGGTTAGAGTTTAGATTTTACAATTAAAACGAAATTATATGTCGGTTTGGGTTTACAAATGAGGTGGTTAGGGTTTAGATTTTACAATTAAAACGAAATTATGTGTCAGTTTGGATTCACAAATGAGATGGTTAGGGTTTAGATTTTACAAGTAGAACGAAATTATATGTCGGTTTGGGTTCACAAATAAGATGTTAGGGTTTAGATTTTGCAATTAGAACGAAATTATATGTCGGTTTGGGTTCACAAATGAGATGGTTAGGGTTTAGATGTTATAAGTAGAACAAAATTATATGTTGATTTGGGTTCACAAATGAGATGGTTAGGGTTTAGATTTTACAAGTAGAACGAAATTATATGTCGGTTTGGGTTTATTACAGAGCAGTTTAAGTTTTTAATTTTATAATAACGTATACAAATATTATATGTCGATTTGGGTATATTAAAGAGCGGTTTAAGTTTTTAATTTTATAATAATATATACAGATTTTGTTTCCTTATTTTATAAGGGGGTGAATGAAGAGGTTCACCCCTAGGGGGAACCCAAGTATTGTTCATGATTTAATTATTATACCCCAACTGTTTGCCTACTACTCTATTCGGATCTTAATTACGTTTGATGTGTATCCAAACAGTTCCTTTCTCTCAAACCTGTAAATGAAATCAAAATCAACGACATCATAAACCAATCATCTTAACTATAAAAACGACAACTACTTTTATGCAATCCCTGATCATCCTCTTCCATATCATATCAAACAGGAAAATTAAATCATAAAATTATATTTTCAGTTAATGTAAAATATTCTCATTTCTATGAATGGCAACAACCCATACTCAATAGTTACCATTTTTGTTCGTAATTTAATATGCTAGAGTTAACCCAAACCAAACAATACTCCTTTTGACAGCTGACCATTAATAATATCAATCATGTTAACTAAAATCGGAAACAGTTTAAAATCGAATCCCTAATCTTACTATATCATATCAAACCCATAATCAAATCAAAAACAGAAAATCTTTATTTGATTGCATAGAACATTTTTCATTTCACACAAACCCAACCACTCACCTTCTGCAACTACTATAAAAACCATAGAACACAACGCAAATAAGAAAACACATCAAACATAAAAACAAACAGATTTTGCACCAAACCTAAAATAATAGATTAGAAATTCACCTTAGATCGATGGCCGCCAACGACGGTTTCACTCATGTGATCTCCGATCTTAAAGCCACCAAAACAATATGAAAGATAAGAGTCAAGATTGTGCACCACATACACAGGAGAGACAATAGAGATGTTAGAGGCTGATATGTTGTTTTTTAACGTTTTATATAGAAAATACTAATATCATGCCAAGGTGATCCTAACTCTTACTAATTTCCTATTGTTAGTGCTATACTAGATTCAGCTTTTTAACCTTTAAAGAGCTACAAAATTCATCTAAGCCTTTTCTTTTGTATGTTGTAGACATGGAGAAGAGTTCCTGGAAAATCTTTTGTTCTTAAGAAAACTATAATGGTTGTAAATTATAATGTATACTTATGTAACTTAATGTCTACTGTAATACCTGTAAACAAACATTCTTGATAATCAAATATCAGAATTTACCTTTGTTGAAGATAGCTCTCAATATCGGTTGCTTCTGTATTAGATATGCTTCGATCATATACATCTCTTAAGCTGATGTCTCTTTCTTTTCACATGGCTGAGCAAGATTATAATGGTTCCAACATTATTATTAATTTTTTAAAATAAGACACGACATCAAAATGTGAAGGAAAAAACTATAATCAATATATATGTGTACTCATTGTTTACCTTCAGTTATAGTCTACAAATTACAATCTATACAAGTTATTACGAGAAATAATCAAAAAGCTCCACTTCAAAATGAATGATAATTGACAGCTAGAAAACGTAAGACGAAGCAAAATTTGGAGACTATGAACGTATAAGAAAGAGTATTACAGATTTACAGTGGCAAAAATGCGGAATATTTTATATCTCGAAATCAAACTCAAAATAAGCAACACTACAACAACTTTCAATTTTGTCTAATAATATGATGAGTCTTTTAAAGAAGAGTCCAATTCTGATAATTGATAATCATAATAAAGTAAGCGAAGCAGGTTGAGAAATCAATTAATCCAAGACTCGACTAAGCAATCGAACTCTTACAATTTAATTCAAAGTGAACGCAATGACGAGGATGAGAGGTTCAATTCAGTTCAATCGAAAACTCTCTTAAGATTATACCGAAATCAATGAAGAGGATGAGAGGTGAAAGAAGCATAAACTGAAATCACTTACCGTTCACCAAATCTCAGAAAAATTGACATCCTCCCTCGACAACCCTATAATTTGGGGTAAATAATTGTGAGGGCCTCTAGAGTGGAGTTTGTAACATCCGCGAACCAATTTTTGTAGTTTTGGTGTGGGTGTCGATCGACACCCTTGGTGTATCGATCGACACCATGATTTTCGGTTTGGTCGGGTTTGTTTTATTTGCTAATTGGTTTGGTTTGGTTCAATTAGAATCCCTAATCGTGTTTATAAGTGATTAAACGATGAATTAAGGGTTTTGGGGAAGTTTCATTTGTCGCCGTTGAGTGAGAAAAGAGAGAAAAGTATCTGTGAATTCTGGGCTTGTTCTTGGCGTTTTTGGAGAGATCTGTGGCTGGAGAAGGGAGAGCTGCTGCTGGGACTGAAGGAGAAGCTTCCTAGGCTGCTGTTTCCACCGTTTCTCAACCCAATCTTCCTGTTTTAGAGGTGAGTGCTTGACCATGGTTGATCTAAGCATGAGATCTCTTTTGTTTGGCTGTTCTTTGTCTATTTGTGGTGTTTGCTTGCTTGGGTGTGTTGTTTTTGAGTTTCCCATAGGTTTGTGTGTCATTTGGGTGAGTTTGGGGACGAAATCGGGATGATTGGAATCGGGATTCGACGTTCGTGTTCGTGCAGTTCGCGTCTGCAGGTATGGCATCGATCGACACCGTTCGTGCATTGGTCGACATCGTTTGTGTCGGCATTGGTCAACACCGTTCAAGCATCGGTCGACACCATGGCTCCTAGCATCGATCGACACCGGATTAGTGTCGGTCGACACCGGTCTCATCCGAGACTGATTTTCCTGGTTTGATGTATTATTGTGTGTTGTTTGTTCTGCTTAAACATGAGGGTCTGAAATGCTTGTGTGTATAACATAGTAGATGGGAGGACGACCTCACTAAGTATTTATGATAATACTTACGCATCTCAATTGTTGTTTGTGGTGTGCAGGTATGTGACGTGGAATCATGGCGATGAGGAGGAGGATGATCTAGGGTCTCGTTTGTGTGATATTGGTTTTATTGGATATGTTGTTGGAACCTTGGTTAGTGTTATGTTAGGTTGCTGGATAGAATGGTTAGAAATGTTATTGTATTGGTTTGTATTATTGATATGTTTCCGCTGTGCATGTTATTGGATGTTTCTTTATTATTGGTTGGTTAGTGTGTGTGGGTTGGTTTGTTTAATTAAGTGGTATGGGATGCTTAATTATAGATTGTATTTAATAAAAAAAAAAAAAGGATCGGGTTGTTTCTGGAGTGGGTTAACATGTATGTCATTGTCTTCGTCTCAAACGGTATAACAACCTTAATTGTATGTTTAAAACGACAAGGCGTTGGATTCGTTTTAGTAAAACAAAATATTTTACATTTTAATTAGAACTGAAATTATGTAAAAGCTTTAGAAATAATATTTTTTTTAAAAAACAGGTAATTTTCAGTTTTTAAAATATATTGTACAAATCAAAATTATAATTGTATAAAATATAATATATTTTAAGAACGTATTATAATTAGTTACTAAATTTAGCCACATTATTTTATTGCTAGACAAAGTATATATTTATTTTCATAATACCTAAAACTATAAATTATAAAATCAAAAATGTTAATTCTCACTCAAACAAATCAATACTTTAAATAATTATTAAATTCAAACGATTTTAGTTTGTAAATATTAAATATTCTTTTGCAAAATCAAACCAATTTTAAATTTCTTTCTATTTCCATTTTAATATTGTTACTTTTTGTATTTTTTTGGTTATATTTGGTTAAATTTGGTTAGTTATGGTTTATTTTTTGTCGAATCGGATTTTCGGATCCGAGTATTTTGCTCGGGCCTAATTTTGACTCTCAATTCGAGTATTTTGTTTTTAAAAAAGAGATAATCGTAACTAATCGAAGAACGGGTTACGATCCAAATAAAATCGATATTATAATTATGTCTGAAGTTTCGAGTATGTGGAACTATTTACTCATGTAGATCTCGTGGAACAGGTTTTTATAGGGTTAAAAGATTTTAATCCTATAACGTGTCGAGATTTATCCCTTTTACATCTCTATTTAGGTTATCTGGGTTCACGATGTTTTAATTCATTTTCGCGATTTTTTTATCCCGTTTGATAGTTAGTATGATAGAAATTTAAATGGCCAATCTGGTTCACAACTCATCCGGAATCATTATTATATCAGTCCAAATTCCATGTGAAATCAGTCTTATCTCAATCATTCACAAACCGGATTGAAATCAAATCAATATAAATTTGGATTATAAATACTATACTAAATTTAGTATATGCCACTATAAAACTCATGTGTTATAAATCAAACGTTATATGTATGTGCAGACCCAAAATCTTGAAAAAAAATATTTAGAAGAAAAAATCCGCACGTACGTGCGGGTCCGATCCCTAGTATTTTATTAATTCCAACATTTTCTCTTTATAACTCATCTACTATATAGCCATATTATATAGTATTTTATTTATTTTTTAATTTTACATATATGTAATATTTTAAAATTTTATAAAGTTTTTATATGTTATTTATAATATTTAAATAAATGTGAATCGAAGTTATTCCTATGTTAAAAATCAAAGCTCAAAGGTTTTAGAAAACAAAATGGGAATGAAATTGTTGTTTTCTTTGTTTGCAAAGGATTCAGAGATTAAATATCTTCAAAACACAATAGAATGTTTGCTTAAGTATATCATATATAGTTTCTGTTTCCATATTGATTGCTATGATTTTTTTTAGTTGGAATGTAAAATATTTGGGAAACAAAATCTGACGTAATGCTATTTTTGGAAAGTTTTTAGGGATTAACTTTATAAATAAGTGATGTTCATATAATTTACCTTGTTTTCCCTTACTATTTTCACTTCTTTTGCATCATTTACCATCTAGTTTGGCCTTTTTTGCATAGTTTTAGAAATGTTTATGCATTAGAGCTTAGTTGCATTGCATTTGCATCTTTTCATGCATAAACAGGTGATTTTGGAGCCTAAGGAGCATGGAAGCATTGCTGAGGAGAAGTGAAGCAATCATGAAGAGAAAGCAAGAGAGTTAAGGCTGAAGAACCAAGGTCCGGAGTCCCACTCGACTACCCACTCGACCAGACACTCGACCGTGTGCGGAGAGGGACTCGACCGAGTGGAAGGAGCAGAAGGAAAGCCAACTCGACCGGTCACTCGACCGAGCACCTGGTCGAGTTAGCCGAGCCGCCTAGCTATCTTGTCTTTTAGTATTTTTAGGGCTTCCACTACTTTTCCTATAAAATGACCTTGTACCGTTCAGCCACCAAGAGTCCAACTTTTTAGATATTCTCAAACCTAGTTTTTACCTTTTAAGGAATTATTCCTTTTGCACTTTTATTTTATTAGATCTTGTACCTTCTTTTGAAGGGATAAACATAAGATTCTTGGATTTTGTTGGTTTCGTAACTTTCAAGATATTAAGAATTTGTGTTTGATTCTTTCTTCATTATTGTAGATCTTTGCTTTATCATTCATTTGATGCAAGTTTCAGCATTTTCTGGGTTTATGACTTTGATGTTCATCATGTGTTCTTGTGAGTAGTTGTTTAGGATCTTAAGGATGGGTTAGGCTGGATTATGTTTGAGGTTTGTTTGATTTGGTCAAGCTTGATTGTTGTAGATCTCTTCTAGTCTAGATGTTCTTAATGCTGATCCTATAACTGAGAGGGTAGGATTTGATCTCAAGCATCTTAGCATCATAACAATGTTTAAGGAGCATAGATAAGGCTAGATCTAGAGTTTACCATTAGACTTGCTAAGAGATTAGAGGTCTTGTTTGGTTTTTGACATATTGCTTAATGCCTGCTTGTGTAGATTCTTTACTGTGTGAGAACAAGTCTAGAGATGCATGAGTTTGATTGTTTCTTGCCATGAGAGTGGATTAAACGTGTCTTAGAAAAATATTCTCTAGAGATTAGCTCAAGTTGTTTGAGATTTGTTGACAAAGTTAGATGACCTCAATCATTAGTCCAGCCCATGAATCCCTCCTCAAGGCCTTCTTTGTTTATTGATTTCATAGTCTTAGTCCTGCTGCTTGCTTGTTGTTTGATTTGCTTTCATATTGCTCTGTTTTTCTTGTGTTGCTCTGTTTTCTCGTATTTGTCCAGCTCGACCCTGCACTCGATCTACACTCGATCGAGTGCTTGCTCGAGTTCATCCCCAGAACTTTTGTTTATGATTTGTAGTTGTCCTATCTTACTTCCTGTTTCATTCTATTTGCATTTCTGTTGCATTCATTTAGTGTCCTGTTTAATACTTGCATTAATATAGTTTATATTTTTGTTCTAGCTTCATAACTGTCATAATCATTCTGTTCCATTTACATTTAGCATCTAGTTCCAATAGCTTTACATTTTGCACTTTGCATTTATTCATAGGATTGTTAGTGACAAACATCCTTTACATCTGGCTTGACTTAGACCTTTATGCACATCTTGATTGCTCACAAACTCTCAGATTGGATTGGCACCTCTTGTACTACAATTGCACAAGGGGAATTGAAACACCCTGCCATCCATTCATTCACATCTCATCATTCCATCCATTTCATCACCATACCATCAAATATATGTGTTTCAATTTGGCGCCGTTGCCCATTTGAGTGTGTTTTTGTGACAATTAGGATCAATAAAAGTCTAAGATTAAGTTCGTTTATCCACTTGTTCACTACTGATCTTGTTTCTTCTTCTGCTTGTCTGTGATTGAGTTTCAGGAACCAGCTCGACCATCAACTCGACCACCACTCGACTGAGTGTGTGCTCGAGCACCTTATCGAGTCAGAAGCTGGATACAAATAGACATCAGTTCCCAGTCGACTCGACCATCCACTCGAGCATGTGCTTGACCGAGTGCCTGTCCGAGTCTGTACTCGAGCCTGTTGATGCAAACAAGGTCCAAGGGTCATCACAATCTTCAGAGACTCCTTGATCACATCAACAGACCACCAAGGGACCTGAGACAGCAAAAAACAAGGATCTATCAGGAACAAGAACAACAAGTGCTAATGGAGCAACAAGATCAACAAGCTCCAAGAGCAAGAAACATTGGTGCTGGAGATGCACCAAACACACATAACTAGTGAGCTGGTATTTTGCCTCCTACTGTTGCCAACAACAACTTTGAGATCAAAAGTGGACTGATCTCCATGATTCAAGCCAACAAGTTCCATGGGTTGCCAATGGAAGATCCCCTAGACCACCTTGATGAATTTGATAGGATATGTGGTCTCACCAAGATCAATGGTGTCAGTGAGGATGGATTCAAGTTAAGGCTATTCCCATTCTCACTTGGAGACAAGGCTCACCTTTGGGAGAATACTCTTCCTACTGGAGCAATAACCACATGGGATGCTTGCAAGAAGGCTTTCTTGGCCAAGTTCTTTTCCAATGCTAGAACTGCTAGATTGAGAAATGAAATTTCTGGGTTTGCTCAAAGGAATAATGAGAGTTTTTGTGAAGCTTGGGAGAGGTTAAAAGGATTCCAGACTCAGTGTCCTCACCAAGCCTTCATCAATGAGTCCCTCCTAAGTACTTTGTATAGAGGAGTGCTTCCCAAGATCAGAATGCTTCTTGACACAGCCTCAAATGAAAACTTCCTCAGTCAGATGGAAACTACAATGAGGACTATGACAGAACAGTAAGATCCACCTCCATTGATCAAGAGGAGAAGTACAAGAAGGACTTGAAGATGGTCAATGAGAAGCTTGACAGGATCCTCCTTAGCCAACAAAAGTCTATTCACTTCATTGGTGAGGAAAAGGTTCCAGTTCAAGAAGGGGAGAGGGAATTTGCTGAGCTCTGTTATATGAAAAACCAGGGTGGATTCAAAGGCTATAACCAAGGAGGAGGGTTCAAAAACAACAACCTCTCCTATAGAAGCACCAATGTAGCCAATCCACAAGACCAAGTCTATCCACCTCAACAGCCTCAACAACAAAACAACTATGCAGCCAAGCAACAACAACAAGTGTTCCAGCCCCCAGGGTTTCAGACTAACCAAGGCCAAGAACAAGACTTAAGAGCTATGATGCAACAATTGTTGATTGGGTAAGCCAATGGAAAGATTGAGGAGGCCAAGCAGTTTGCAGAGTTGAACCAGCGGTTAACATCACAGTATAATGACCTCAACATGAAGTTTGAGGTTCTGAACTCTAGAGTGAAGTACATGGAGAGCAACATTGCTTCTACTTCAGCTCCCAAACCTACTCAACTCCCTGTAAAAGCTGTCCAAAACCCAAGGAAGTTCACTGCAAAAGCCATTCATATCTCTGATGAGGAAGTCACTGAGGACAGTGAGGTTCAAGATGGGGAGGATTGGTCATTTCTTGAAGTTAAAAGTGAAGTTTGCGCAAAGCAGACTGGATCCTATGTGCTCCTGCATCCGCAGCCACTGGCTGCCGCTATACGTGGTCATATATTAAAGATTGTTCTTATCAGCATAACTCCTCTGTCTATCCTGGGCTTCCTTCATGTTCAGCTTGAGAACCCGAATCTTCTCTGAGGTCTCTTAAAAAAACTAGCACCATATATGCTCCTCTCCCCCACTTGAGTCCAACACAATGGTGTATGACACGGCCTCCCATACAAAGACTCATAAGGAGCCATCCCAATACTTGCCTGATAACTGTTGTTATAGGCAAACTCTGCCAAAAACAGATGGTCCACTCAATGGCCACCCCAATCCAACACACACATCCTCAGCAAATCCTCCAATGTCTGGATCGTCCTCTCTGACTGTCCATCTGTCTGTGGATGATAAGCTGTACTCATATGCACCTTAGTGCCCATCTCTGCCTGGAATGCCCTCCAGAACACCGAAGTGAACTTAGGATCCCTATCAGACACAATACTCGCTGGCACCCCATGCAACCTGACTATCTCCTTCACAAATTTCTTAGCTAAGACCGCTGCTCCATCAGTCTTCTTGATAGCCAGAAAATGTGCCGACTTAGTCAACCGGTCCACAATGACCCAAATAGCATCAAAAGTCCGAGACAGTGGCAATCCTACCACAAAATCCATCGTGATCATATCCCACTTCCACTCTGGAATGGGAAGACTCTTCAGCAACCCGCCCGGAACCTAATGCTCAGCCTTCACTAGCTGACACACATCGCACCTCGAGACCCAACTATCCACATCCTTCTTCCTCCCGACCCAGTGATAGTACCTGTTGAGGTCACAGTACATCTTAGTCGCTCTTGGATGAATAGAAAACTTGCTCGAATGAGCCTCACTTAGGATCTCCTGCCTCAACTCCTCATCCTTGGGCACAAAAATCCGCCCATGCACCAAAATAGTACCATTAGCTGAGACCTGATACTCTGTATCCACAGCCTTAGAGGCATTCACCAGCCTCAAATCCTTCTCATAAGCCAACCGCACTCTACTCTGAAGGTCTGCTCTATCCGCCGCCTCCAAACCCAACAGCTCCTGAGAAATAGCACACAAACTCAATGCACTAATCTCTCCTACCAGAGTCTCCATCTCCTGCTCCTGAGCCGAAGCTACCCTCTTCCGACTCAGAGCATCTGCAACCAAGTTAGCCTTACCAGGGTGATAAGCTATCTCCAGATCATAGTCCGCCACAAGCTTCATCCACCGCCTCTGCCTCAAGTTCAACTCAGGCTGAGTGAATATATACTTCAGGCTCTTATGATCTGTAAACACCTGTAATTTTGCACCATAAATATAGGATCTCCAAATCTTTAGGGCAAAGACTACAGTAGCCATCTCCAAATCATGAGTAGGATAGTTGTCCTCAAGCTTCTGCAACAGCCGCGAAGCGTAGGCAATCACCTTCCCATGCTGCATAAGCACACACCCCAAACCAAGTCTGGATGCATAAGTATAAACCACATAGGGTTCTCCCTGCTCTGGCAAAGCCAACACTGGCGTAGTAGTCAACATCTCTTTCAGGCTCGCAAAGCCTTCTTCACACTCCTGTGACCAGACAAAAGGAACATCCTTCCTAGTCAACTTAGTCATAGGACGTGCTCTGCTCGCAAAGCACTGCACAAATCTTCTGTAATATCCTACGAACCCCAGAAAACTCCTGATCTCTGTGGCATTCTGTGGTCTAGGCCAATCTCTAATAGCCTGAATCTTCTCCGGATCCGCAGAAAACCCCTCTGCAGAAACAATGTGACCTAGAAATCCCATCTCATGCTGCCAGAAACTATACTTGCTCAACTTAGCAAACAACTTCTGCTCCCGCAGCTTCTCCAAAACTGCCCTCAAATGCACTGCATGCTCCTCAGGACTCTTAGAAAAGACCAGGATATCGTCGATGAAGATGATGACAGACACATCTAGAAACTCCTGAAACACGCTGTTCATCAACCTCATAAACGTTGTTGGCGCGTTAGTCAACCCAAAAGGCATCACCACAAACTCATAATGCCCGTAGGTTGTCCTGAATGCAATCTTCCTCACATCCGCCTCATCTATCGGTATCTGATGATAACCCGACGCTAGATCTACCTTGGAGAACCAAGTAGCACCCCTCAACTGATCCAACAACTCATCGATCCTAGGAAGAGGGTACTTGTTCTTCACAGTGACCCGGTTCAAACCCCGGTAATCAATACACAACCGGAAACTCCCATCCTTCTTCTTGACAAATAACACCGGTGCTCCCCACGGTAATACACTAGGACGGATGAATCCCTTACTCAACAAATCCTCTAGCTGCTTCTTCAGTTCTGCCATCTCTGCTGGAGCCATTCTGTAAGGAGCCTTGGATAACGGCGTTGTCCCCGGTTCCAGTTCAATAGTAAAAGGATCTGACCGAGATGGTGGTAATCCCTGCAATGACTGAAACACATCCTCAAACTCCTCCACTACCATAATACCGCTAACCGTAGACTTCTCCACTAACTCCGGCATCGAAGTAGTAACCAAGTAAGCCTCACGGCCCATCTCGATCATCTTCCCAGCCTGAATGGCCGAGATCACGAGACTTCCCGAAGTTGGTCTAACTCCCTAAAAAACCAATTTCCCTCCTGGACGCTCAAACTCCACTCTACCCCGATAGCAATCCAAATGCACCTTATACCGATTCAACCAATCCATCCCGAGAATAACATCATACAACTCCACCGGACTGATAAGTAATTCCGCAGGCCACGACTCTCCTGCAACCTGAATATTAACCTCCTTTGCCCGGCCAAAAACTCTAAGAAACTTGCCTCCCGCAACTCTAACGACCCCCGTACGCTCCCCGGGATCTCCTCTGGTACCCGCACTCTCTGCGCACTCTGGAGTAATGAAGCTATGAGTTGCTACAGAATCAAACATAACATGGGACTTAAACCCGCCCACAAACGAGGTCCCTACACAAAGCTCATGTGTTGAGAACCTAACACTTTATCACAGGAAAAACATAAAATCTGAACTACTGAAAACCACAAAGTTAAGTACCAGACGTTATACCTGTGATCGCTCCGGCACTGGTTCCACCAGGCTCGACCGTCGTATAAACCTGTGGCGCCTGCTCAATCCGTGACACCTGCTGACCTCCAGGCTGCACCTGCTGCAACGCTGCCACTGCTGCCGGCTGCAACTTGGGACAATAGGGCCTGATGTGCCCTGGCTCCCTACAGTGATAGCATACACGAGCCGCTGTCATCGGAGCACTCCTCTTGGGACAACTAGCAACCTTGTGGTCCTTGCTCCCACAGTTGAAGCAACTCGCACCACTCTGCGTCTGCGTAGCCTCCCATCTCCTCTAGGTCCCCTGCATAGGCTTCCCGCCCCTGCTAGAACCTCCCTGCTGAGCCTAACCAGGCTGAACCGCGGGACTAACCGCCACTGACTGTGCCCGGATATCCTGCTCAATCTCTGCTGCAGTCTCAACCAGCTCTGCATGCGTAGCATAACTACGTCCCCTGCAATAGACCCTCAAGTCCTCACGAAGAGCCCTCATTAACCTCCTGATCTGGGCCTCCTCGGGCTCCATAGCCCGACCCCCATAACAAAGAAGTCGACTGAACTCCAAATCCAGCTTCCGCACTGACCGTGTCCCCTGAGACAACTGAAGGACCTGCACCTCCAACCGGTCCAAAGCCTAAAATACTTGCGGTTGAACTCCAAGTCATCTCCCTCTGCACCCTCCTAGCAGCCACTGCTCTCCACCAAACCTGAGCATTACCACTCAAATGGTGGACCGCTATGTCCACCCAAAACTCCTAAGGACATCTCAGAGTATGGAAGTTACGTTCCACACTCGTCCTCCACGCATCTGGAACAGTAGGGTCCGTACAACCCAAAAACCGCTCATTCCCGAGACGCGTCATCTCCCAGAGCATGGACAAATGACGTCCATGTGCTCCTGCATCCGCAGCCACTGGCTACCGCTCCTCCGCCACCACTGGTGGCACAACCTGAGCATGAGCCGGTACCACCGCTGGCAACCGCTCTAATAACTGTGCTAACAAGCCCGCAAGATCCACACCAGGGACTCCACCCGCTGGGGCTCCCACACCTAGGACCCTAGCATCACCGACCACTGGAGCATCAACACCGCCCCCTCCGGCCACACTCATGGAATCCTCCTGGACACCCTGGACTCGCCAACACCCTCAGCTGTCAAACTCGGGTCCTCGGTCTCACTAACCACTGGGACTCTGCCCCTACCACGACCACGTCCGCGTCCACTACCACGTCCGCGTCCACGACCAGCAACAGCACCACCTCTACCCATCTGCACTACCATGAACAGAAGGCTAAGCAAACAATTTTTATTATAACACAGAAAACATAAACTCACCGTGGAATCACACAGTAGGCTCGAAGAGGATGTTCTAGGACTCCATGCCACACACAATTGTCTAACTCACATAATCAATCAAAGCATGCAAATCCTAAACATCTACAGCACAAGGCCTAGTGAACCCAAACTTAGAACCGTAAGGGCTCTGATACCAAACTGAAAGGACCAACCTTTTTTTTTTTTTTTGATAAATAATAAATAATATATATATATATATAAATAAACTACAACTAGTGGTCGCATACCCACTAGCCACCTAACCACATTCACAATCAACAGCGGAATAACCATACCAATATCCAATAATAATCCAATATTATAGCATAAGCAATATTTCAATACCAAACAACAAGAAACATGAAGCCAGCAACCTAGGAATGTTTCTAATGACTCAACTTTAGCAACCTAGCAATGCCAGAAAACATCCAATCGAGTCCCTAGGACATCCTCCTCTTCATTGCCTTGATTCCACGATCACACTTTGCCTTTACCTGCACCACAAACACAAATTGAGATGCATGAGTATTTGATAAACACTCAGTGAAGCAGTCCTCCCATCTACTGGACTATACACACAAGCAATAAGATATCTACATGCCACAATCAACAATCAATAAAACAAACCAGGCAATATACCAAGCATGCCACTCCCGTCGTAGGTGAAAGAAGGGTGTCGACCGACACCAGATGGTGTCAATCGACACTGACAATTTGGTGTCGACCGACACCCTGCCCGACACTTCTGCAAACCTTAGTTTGTGTCGACCGACACCTCCACATGGCATCGATCGACACTCGTGAAAGTCTCGAGCCGTCCTCGCGTTGGTGTCGACCGACACCCATGCCGAGCAGCGATTTCCTTCGATCAAAAACTCCGAATCTCGCTTCCAATCTTCTCCAATCCTCTCCATGCATTCCCAGAAGCCAAACCCAGCCAAAACAGCGACGAAAAATGATAGAAAACTCACAGAAACAACCACATAAACACCAAATCACAGAAAAACTAGAGATCTTAGCTTAGATAAGCCATGGTCTTGCACTCACCTCTTTGCAGGAAGATTCAGACCAATAGAAACGAATCCCTCACTCCTAGCAAGCTTCTAGCACTTTCCCAACCTTAGATCTCCCAAGAACAGCATGGAATCTCACCAAAATCTCCAAAAATCTCAAGAACATTATTCTCTCTTTGTTTTTCACAAAAGGCGACAAAAACAAACCTCAAAACCCTTCTGGTCGACAATTCCTTTAAATAGCTCGGTTTAATGGTTTTCCGAAAACCAAACCGGTCCAAAATGATAATTGAATCAATCTGGTCGAACCGGAAATCAATGGTGTCGACCGACACCACCCTTGGTGTCGATCGACACCCACCCCCCAAAACGCAGAGTTTTGGTTCACGGGTGTTACATTACCGTTCCTTTCTAGACATAGACCTTAGGACCTCGGTTTAGCTCCTATGGAAACTCTCTCTCTCTCTTTCTCTTTCTCTCTTGCGGCGGCTCTCAGATGTGTTATGCAAAACTAGAGACTTCCTAAGGGTTCCGTCCCTTATATAGGGTCGACTAAACCGCCCTAAGTTGCCTTATAACGATAAGCCATATCGTCCCCTAACTTCCCTTATTTCTCGCATCCATTCTTATCCGTTCACATTGCCTTTTCCGTGAGTTTCTATTTCTCTCGAGTTTCATTTCCCGTGAGCCGGCTTAAATCTTCACAAGATTACCGAGTCCCTAGGCCATCCATCGGCCCATAGTCTAGTCATCCATCCTCGTCCATCGGCCCGATCCATCGTTCGCCGATGCAATCATTTCCGGATAGCTTACTTCACTATCACTATCACTTCACTATACTATCACCATCACTATACTATCACCATCACTAGGAATTTCACTCCTAATTCTACTCGGACTGTCCCTCAGACTTAGTACCGAACCTCTCATCTCTTAATTCGACAACTTACAGATCCGTATCGTCCGAACCGAAGATTGATCCAGGATCTTGCAAGCATGAATGATCTAACACTGTAAACTTGGGATTCCTTTTCTTCAGTTCAAACATCTGTGTACTACTTCAGTAGTCTCAAACTCTTTATTTCCATACCCATCCCCTTAACTTATCGAGTTCTATCGTCGGACTCCACCGTTGCTGTTTTCCGCATTCTCTCGGCATTTCTCGATACCATGTATCAGCATTCCTCGATACCAAGTATTCGCATTCCTCGACACTCCGCATTCCTCGACACTCCTCGACACTAAGTACCGGCATTTCTCGGCACTGACTCTCGGTCACTCTCAATGCGGACTCTCGGTCACTCTCGATGCGGATTCTCGGTCATTCTCAGTACCATTTCTCAGCACATCCCGTTACCGATCTTTCGGCAACTCTCGGTGCTACCGCTACCGAGGTTCCGGGTCGTTACAGGAATCCTATGTGGTTTATACTGATGCATCCAGAGTTAGTTTGGGGTGTGTGGTGATGCAGCATGGGAAGGTGATTGCCTACTCTTTGCGGCAGTTGCGGAAGCATGAGGACAACTATCCTACTCATGATTTAGAGATGGCTGCTGTAGTTTTTGCCCTGAAGATTTGGAGATCCTATCTTTATGGTGAAAAAGCATAGGTGTTTACAGATCATAAGTGTCTGAAGTATATATTCACTCAGCCTGAGTTAAACTTAAGGCAGAGGCGGTGGATGGAGCTAGTGGCGGACTATGATTTGGAGATAGGTTATCTCCCTGGTAAGGCTAACTTGGTTGCAAATGCTCTGAGTCGGAAGAGGGTAGCTTCGGCTCAGGAGCAGAAGATGGAGACTCTGGTAGGAGAGATCAATGCTTTGAGTTTGTGTGCTATTTCTCAGGAGCCGTTGGGTTTAATGGCGGCTGACAGAGCAGACCTTCTGAGTAGGGTGCGGTTGGCTCAGGAGAAGGATTTGGGGCTGGTGAATGCTTCTAAGGCTGTGGATACAGAGTATCGGATCTCAGCTAATGGTCCTATTTTGGTGCACGGGCGGATTTGTGTGCCCAAGGATGAGGAGTTGAGGCAGGAGATCTTGAGAGAGGCTCATTCGAGCAAGTTTTTTATTCATCCATGAGCGACTAAGATGTAACGTGACCTCAAGAGGTACTATCATTGGGTCGGAATGAAGAAGGATATGGCTAGTTGGGTCTCGAGGTGCGATGTGTGACAGCTAGTGAAGGCTGAGCATCAGGTTCCGGACGGGTTGCTGAAGAGTCTTCCCATTCCAGAGTGGAAGTGGGATATGATCACGATGGATTTCGTTGTAGGTTTGCTAGTGTCTCGGACTTTTGATGCTATTTGGGTCATTGTGGACCGGTTGACTAAGTCAGCACATTTTCTGGCTATCAGAGTGATGGAGCAGCAAGTATAGTCAGGTTAAGAAATTTGTAAAGGAGATAGTCAGGTTGCATGGGGTGCCAGCGAGTATAGTGTCTGATAGGGATCCTAAGTTCACTTCGGTGTTCTGGAAGGCGTATCAGGCTGAGATGGGCACTAAGGTGCATATGAGTACGACTTATCAACCACAGACAGATGGACAGTCAGAGAGGAAAATCCAAACGTTGGAGGATTTGTTGAGGATGAGTGTGTTGGATTGGGGTGGCCATTGGGTGGATCACCTGTGTTTGGCAGAATTTGCCTACAACAACAGTTATCAGGCGAGTATTGGGATGGCTCCTTATGAGACTTTGTATGGGAGGACGTGTCGTACACCGTTATGTTGGACTCAGGTGGGGGAGAGGAGCATATATGGTACTAGTTTTGTTCAGGAGACCTCAGAGAAGATTCGGGTCCTCAAGCTGAATATGAACGAAGCCCAAGATAGGCAGAGGAGTTATGCTGATAATAAGAGGAAAGAAGTTGAGTTTCAGGTGGGAGATAGAGTGTACCTCAAGATGGCCATGTTGCGGGGTCCGAACAGGTCATTGACAGAGACTAAGTTGAGTCCGAGGTATATGGGTCCGTTCAGAGTGATTGAGCGGGTGGGACCGGTGGCATATAGGCTGCAGTTGCCTGAGGTTATGCGTGCGTTCCACAAGGTTTTCCATGTGTCGATGTTGTGGAAGTGTCTCCGCGAGGATGATCAGTTGTTGGCTAAGATTCATGAGGATCTTCAGCCTAACATGACGTTAAAGGCGAGACCAGTGAGGGTTCTCGAGAGGAGAGTCAAGGAACTTTAGAAGAAGAATGTTCCTTTGATGAGAGTCCTATGGGACTGTGATGGTGTTGAGGAGCAGACTTGGGTGCCAGAGGCGAGGATGAAGGCAAGGTTTAAGAAGTGGTATGAGAAGCAAGCCGCGACTTGAGCTTGCCTAGCCTGGTCCCATCTGTAATCCGTGGCTGGAGCGGGAATGGAGTATTCCAGCTTATCTCTCTTATTACTCGGTCGCTTAGGGTGGTTCTTTGTGCGACTCAGTAACAAGATGAGGTGATGTTAGGGGTACGAATTTTCCGTGAGGCGGGGTTTTTGTAGGAAAGTTTCCTGAAATAGAAGTTTCTAAATATAGAAAGTTTCGAGAAGTGGAAATTCTAAAAATAAGAAAGTTTTATGGGAGTTAGAATTTGTCAATTTTTAGCGGTTATGAGCCTTGGAGGGGCTCGTGTGGCCTTTGTGGCGGAGTTTTGGGTCAGTTGCTGTGTGTAGCGGTCTTTTGAGACATTGTGTGGCCTTTGTGGCTGGCTGTTTAGCCAGTTGAGTGGCCTTGGTGGCGGGCTGTTTAGCCAGTTGTGTGGCCTTTGTGGCGGGCTGTTTAGCCAATTGTGTGGCCTTTGTGGCGGGCTGTTTAGCCGATGTGCCTGTTGAGGCAATCCTTCAGAATGTATGGTCTTTGTGACGGTCCTTCGGGACGAGTGGCCTTGGTGGCGGTCCTTCGGGATGAGTGGCCTTAGTGGCGGTCATTCGGGACAATTGGTCTTTGTGATAGTCTTTCGGGACGAGTGGCCTTGGTGGCGGTCCTGTTGGGGACATTTTTTTGGCCTTGGTGGTGGTCCTGTTTAGGATATTTGTTTGGCCTTGGTGGCGGTCTTGTTTAGGACATTTGTGTGGCCTTGGTGGCGGTCCTGTTTAGGACATTTGTTTGCCTTTGTCGCGGCCCTAGTGGCGTGTATATGATCCTTGTGAGGTCATGAGGTATTCAAGTGAGGGGATATGTGGTTGGTAGAACCTTGTGATGTTTTACGCGAGCCACGGGAAGGAAACATGGTTAGGGATAAGGCTCAGACGTGTTCAGAATTGTTTGCTCGCGACTCTTGGGGAACTTCGGTTCTCCTAGTAATAGCCTATTCTGAGACTTTGTGGCTTGGGAGTATGGTTGGTATATCAACTTCGGATGACGATCCGGTGGCGCGCTGTAGGGTGGCAACACGAGAGACGGATATTGGACTTCCTTTCACATCATGGCATGCAGGTTTAGGCCTGATGAGGAGCCAATAGAAACTCAAGGTTGAGACCTCTAAGTAAAGGAAAGTCCAAAAGTCGAGAGCAGATAATGCCTCGAGCGTGAGTCTATAACCTAGAGGTGACCTTCTATAGATTAGTCGGAGGAGTGTGGGCCGTTAAGACGGTTGCACGGGAATCCTTGGCTGATGGTTGTTTGAGATTCGAGGACGAATCTATATTGGTGGGGGAGAATTGTAACACCCGTGAACCAAAATTCTGCATTTTGGAGTGGGTGTCGATCGACACCAAGGGTGGTGTCGGTTGACACCATCAATTTCTGGTTCGACCAGATTGTTTTAATTGGCGATTTTAGACGGTTTGGTTTAAGGAAAACCATTAAACCGAGATATAAAAGGGGGAAAACGACCTATGATCGTATTATGTTTTGTCTTTGGTCGCCGTTATTGAGAAACAAAGAGAGAATAGTGTTCTTGAGCTTTTGGGAAGAGATTTGAACGACCCGACTCTTTTTTTTAATAAATAAATAATAAATATAATATAATAAATAAACTAGAACTAGTGATCTCATACCCACTAGCCACCTAACCACAATCACAATCAACAGCGGAATTACAATACCAATATCCAATAAATATCCAATAAATATAAATAACCAATAATCAAAACATAACCAATATTCAAATAACCAATCACCAGAAAACATGGAATCAGCAACCTAGCAATGTTTCTAATGACCCAACTCTAGCAACCTAGCAATGCCAGACAACATCCAATCGAGTCCCTAGAACATCCTCCTCTTCATTGCCTTGATCCCACGATCACACTTTGTCTTTACCTGCACCACAAACACATATTACAATGCATGAGTATTTTATAAACACTCATTAAGGCAATCCTCTCATCTGGTGTCGGTCGACACCCTTCTTCCAGCTACGACGGATGATGCATGCTTTGTATATTGCCTGGTTTGTTTTATTGATTATTGTTTGTGGAATTTAGAGATCTTATTGCTTGTGTGTATAGCCCAGTAGATGGGAGGATTGCCTCACTGAGTGTTTATAAAATACTCATGCATCTCAATTTGTGTTTGTGGTCTAGGTAAAGGCAAAGTGTGGTTGTGGAATCCAGGTAATGAAAGAGAAGGATGTTCTAGGGACTCGATTGGATGTTGTCTGGCATTGCTAGCTTGCTAGAGTTGGGTCATTAGAAACATTATTAGGTTGCTGGTTCCTTGTTCTCTGATGTTTTGCTATTTGGATATTGATTATGTTATGATTATTGGTTATTTATATTTATTGGATATTGGTATTGTTATTCCGCTGTTGTTTGTGATTGTGGTTAGGTGGCTAGTGGGTATGGGACCACTAGTTGTAGTTTATTTATTATTATTAATTATTTATTAGTATTAAAAAAAAAGTCGGGTTGTTTCAATGATTTTCTTTTATGGTAAAAGACACAACTCTACTGTAACATCCGTGAACCGAAATCCCGGTTTGAGAGTTGCATCGGTCGATGCAAGGTCGAGTTCGTGCGTTTTGACTTAAGTCAAACGCAGCGTTTTGGGTAAAGGAAAGCCCTTAAACTCGTGTTTTGTCTCATTAGGCGTGTTTAGCCGCTTTTGAGAGAAACGAAAGAGAAAGAGAAGTGTTCTTGGCGTTTTTGGTGATTTCTAGAGTTTTGTGGATTTTCTTGGTGAGATCTGTAGCTGGGATCGTTGTAGGAGCTTCCTAGAGGCTTGTTCTTGTTTGTTTGAGGTTCATATTCTTCTGTGGCAAAGGTAAGTGCATGACCATGGCTTATCTAAGCTAGAGGACTCTTTAATCTGTTTGTTGTGTGATGTTAGGCTTGTAGATCATTGCTATGGGCGTTAGGAAGCTTTCTTATGGCTTGGGATCGAGTTTTGTGGTTTTAGGAACGAAGATCCGGTGAGAAGCTTCGGGGAAAACACGATGCTCGACCTTGCGTCAATCGATGCATATCTTGCATTGGTCGATGCAAGTGCGAGGACGGCGTGTAAAACTCTAGGGTTTTCGTGTTACATCGAGCATGCGTCGGTTGATGCGGACTGGGTATCGGTCGATGCAAGTTACACTTGCATCGGTCGATGCAGCTTCTGTGTCGATCGATGCTTCCCCATTTGGCATCGGTCGATGCATGTTGGTGGCGGTCGATGCTGAGCCCTGATTTGTTATTTATAACTTATTGATTGTTGTGTTTGGTTATTGATACTATATTGCTTGTGTGTATAGCCCAGTAGATGGGAGGATTGCCTTACTGAGTGTTTATAAAATACTCATGCATTGCAATATGTGTTTGTGGTGCAGGTAAAGGCAAACTGTGATCGTGGAATCAAGGCAATGAAGAGGAGGATGTTCTAGGGACTCGATTTGATGTTGTCTGGCTTGCTAGGTTGCTAGAGTTGAGTCATTAGAACATTGTTAGGTTGCTGGTTCTATGATTTCTGCTATTTGATTATTGGATATTGTTGATGTTATGATTATTGGTTATTAATGGATTATTATTTGGATATTGATTGGTATTGGTCATTCCGCTGGTAGTTGTGATTGTGGTTAGGTGGCTAGTGGGTATGGGACCACTAGTTGTAGTTTATTTATTATATTGTAATTATTATTTACTTTAAAAAAAAAAAGAGGTGTGTTTGGAGGCGGCGGATAGAGCAGACCTTCTGAGTAGAGTGCGGTTGGCTCAGGAGAAGGATTTGGGGCTGGTGAATGCCTCTAAGGCTATAGATACATAGTATCAGGTCTCAACTAATGGTACTATTTTGGAGTTGAGGCAGGAGAGGAGTTGAGGCAGGAGATCCTAAGTGAAGCTCATTCGAGCAAGTTTTCTATTCATCCAGGAGCGACTAAGATGTACCGTGACCTCAAGAGGTACTATCAGTGGGTCGGGATGAAGAAGGATGTGGCTAGTTGGGTCTCGAGGTGCGATGTGTGACAGCTAGTGAAGGCTGAGCATCAGGTTCCGGGCGGGTTGCTGAAGAGTCTTCCCATTCCAGAGTGGAAGTGGGATATGATCACGATGGATTTCGTGGTAGGATTGCCAGTGTCTCGGACTTTTGATGCTATTTGGGTCATTGTGGACAGTTTGACTAAGTCGGCACATTTTCTGGCTATCAAGAAGACTGATGGAGCAGCGGTCTTAGCTAAGAAATATGTGAAGGAGATAGTCAGGTTGCATGGGGTGCCAGCGAGCATTGTGTCTGATAAGGATCCTAAGTTCACTTCAGTATTCTGGAGGACATTCCAGGCAGAGATGGGCACTAAGGTGCATATGAGTACAGCTTATCATCCACAGACAGATGGACAGTCAGAGAGGACGATCCAGACGTTGGAGGATTTGCTGAGGTGTGTGTGTTGGATTGGGGTGGCCATTGGGTGGACCATCTGTGTTTGGTAGAGTTTGCCTATAACAATAGTTATCAGGCAAGTATTGGGATGGCTCCTTATGATTCTTTGTATGGAAGGCCGTGTCGTACACCATTGTGTTGGACCCAGGTGGGGGAGAGGAGCATATATGGTGCTAGTTTTGTTCAAGAGACCTCAGAGAAGATTCAGGTTCTCAAGCTAAACATGAAGGAAGCCCAGGATAGGCAGAGGAGTTATGCTGATAAAAAGAGGAAAGAAGTTGACTTTTAGGTGGGAGACAGAGTGTACCTCAAGATGGCCATGTTGTAGGGTCCGAACAGGTCATTGATAGACACTAAGTTGAGTCCGAGGTTTATGGGTCCGTTTAGAGTGATTGAGCGGGTGGGACCGGTAGCATATAGGCTGGAGTTGCCTGAGGTTATGTGTGCGTTCCACAAGGTGTTTCATATTTCTATGTTGCGGAAGTGTCTTCGTGAGGATGATCAGTTCTTGGTTAAGATTCCTGAAGATCTTCCGCCTAACATGACTTTGGAGGCGAGACAAGTGAGGGTTCGGGAGGAGGATCAAGGAACTTCGGAAGAAGAAGATTCCTTTGACGAGAGTCCTTTGGGACTATGGTGGTTTGAAGACAAGATTCCTTATATAAAAGTTTCTAAAAGTGGAAAGTTTCAAAAAGTAGAAAGATCTAAAAATGGAAAGTTTTATGGGAGTTAGAATTTGTCCATTTTAGCGGTGGAGAGCCTTGAAGGGGCTTGTGTGTGGCCTTAGTGGCGGACTTTCGAGTCAGCGTGCCTGTGTGTGTCGGTATTTTTAGACATTGTGTGGCCTTTTTGGCGGGCTGTTTAGCCTTGTGTGGCCTTTGTGGCGGGCTGTTTAGCCAATTGTGTGGCCTTTGTGGCGGGCTGTTTAGCCAGAGTGCCTGTTTAGGCGGTCCTTCGGGAAAGATGGTCTTTGTGATGGTCCTTCGGGGCATATGGTCTTTGTGACGGTTCTTCGGGACAGATGGTCTTTGTGACGGTCCTTCGGGACAAGTGGCCTTGGTGGCGGTCCTGTTTAGGATATTTTTTTGGCCTTGGTGGCGCTCCTGTTTAGGATAGTTGTTTGGACTTGGTGGTGGTCCTGTTTAGGACATTTGTTTGGCCTTGGTGGCGGTCCTGTTTAGGACATCTGTTTGGCCTTTGTGGCGGCCTTTGTGGCGGCCCTTGTGGCATGTTTATGATCCTTGTGTGGTCATGAGGTATTCCAGTGAGGGAATATGTGGTTGGTAGGACATTGAGATGTTTTACGCGAGCCACGGGAAGGAAACCTGGATATGGATAGGACTCAGACGTGTTCAGAATTGTTTGCTCGCGACTCTTGGAGGACTTAGGTTCTCCTAGTACTGCCATATTCAGGGACTTTGTGGCTTGGGAATATGGTTGGTATATCGACTTCGGATGACGATCCGGGGGCGCGCTGTAGGGTTGCAACCCGAGAGACGAGTTTGGATTTTCCTTATATATATTATGGCATGCGGGTTTAGGCCCGATGAGGAGCCAACATTGGCATGCAGACTTAGGTCTGATGAGGAGCCAACATTGGCATGCAGACTTAGGTCTGATGAGGAGCCAATGAAAACTCAAGGTTTAGACCTATGAGAAAAAGGAAAGTTTAAAAGTCGAGAGCAAATGATGCCAGGAGCGTGAGTCTATCGCCTAGAGGTGACCTTCTGTAGATCAGTCGGAGGAGTGCGGGCTGTGCAGACGGTTGCACGGGAGTCCTTGGCTGATGGTTGTTCGAGATTCGAGGACGAATCTAGTTTGGTGGGGAGAATTGTAACATCTGTGAACCAAAATCCCGGTTTGGGAGTTGCATCGGTCGATGCAGATGTTGCATCGGTCGATGCAAGGTCGAGTTCGTGCGTTTTGACTTAAGTCAAACGCTGCGTTTTGGGTAAAAGAAAACCCTTAAACTCGTGTTTTGTATCATTAGGCGTGTTTAGCCGCTTTTGATAGGAACGAAAGAGAAAGAGAAGTGTTCTTGGCGTTTTTGGTGATTTCTGGAGTTTTGTGGCTTTTCTTGGTAAGATCTGTAGCTGGGATCGTTGTAGGAGCTTCCTAGAGGCTTGTTCTTTTTTTGTTTGAGGTTCAGATTCTTCTGTGGAAAAGGTAAGTGCATGACTATGGCTTATCCAAGCTAGAGGACTCTTTAATCTGTTTGTTGTGTGATGTTAGGCTTGTTAGATTGTTGCTATGGGCGTTAGGAAGCTTTCTTACGGCTTGGGATCAAGTTTTGTGGTTTTATGAACGAAGATCCGGTGAGAAGCTTCGGGGAAAACACGATGCTCGACGTTGCGTCGATCGATGCATATCTTGTGTCGGTCGATGCAAGTGCGAGGACGGCACGTAAAACTCTAGGGTTTTCGTGTTACGTCGAGCATATGTCGGTCGATGTGGACTGGGTATCGGTCGATGCAAGTGTAACTTGCATCGGTCGATGCAGCTTCTATGTCGATCGATGCTTCCCCATTTGGCATCGGTCGATGCATGTTGGCGTCGGTCGATGCTGAGCCCTGATTTGTTATTTATCGGTTATTGATTGTTGTGTTTGGTTATTGATACTCTATTGCTTGTGTGTATAGCCCAGTAGATGGGAGGATTGCCTTACTGAGTGTTTATAAAATACTCATGCATTGCAATATGTGTTTGTGGTGCAGGTAAAGGCAAAGTGTGATCGTGGAATCAAGGCAATAAAGAGGAGGATGTTCTAGGGACTCGATTTGATGTTGTCTGGCTTGCTAGGTTGCTAGAATTGAGTCATTAGAACATTGTTAGGTTGCTGGTTCTATGATTTCTGCTATTTGATTATTGGATATTGTTGATGTTATAATTATTGGTTATTAATGGATTATTATTTGGATATTGATTGGTATTGGTCATTCCGCTGTTGGTTGTGAGTGTGGTTAGGTGGCTAGTGGGTATGGGACCACTAGTTGTAGTTTATTTATTATATTATTATTATTATATACTTTAAAAAAAAAGAGGTCGGTCGTTTCATCTACAATGAACAGATGCAACCTTATATTTTTTTTCAGAAAACAAAACTATATAACGGAAAGGTACAACGAAAAATCACAATTATTACTGGCATTTACTCAGGTTGGTAATTCTAATATAGAGTTTTATGGTAAAAGACACAACTTTACAATAAATAGATGCAACCGTATGATTTTTTTTTCAAAATAACTATATTATATAGATATTTTATGTTATAATACACAATTCTACAATGAACCAACACCACTGTATGATATTTTAAAAATAAATATAAACAATTATTTAATGAAAAGGTCCTCCTTTTATATTGAAATGACGAATCAGAATCATTGTTTCTCTTCTAAGGGTTAAAATTTTTTCTAGAAAACAATACTATTTAAAACGATTCATTTCACGTTTACTACAATTAAAGCGTCCCACACCAATGAAAAATATACAAGATAGCCAGATCTGGATTTTGTAGTAATGTTAATGCAGCATTCAAATTATGATGTATGCAACTCATATAAAGTGCTTTTAAATATATTGAAGGCATCTTTATTATCATATTCAAAAGTCAAATCCAAAAACTCACAATATATAATCCATCTAAACTCTTGGAAAAAAACTATAGTGTTGTAAAACACTTAAGCGGACTCCATCAGACCGGCCCATCTATAGTCTAGCCCATTGCGTACTTAGGTTCAGTCCATTAGTTCATGGGTTCAGTCTATTAGGCCCATGGCCAATGGCCCATTGATACTTTGTATTTCCTATTCTGTTTTGGTCTTAGGGTTACTCCTTGCCCTATAAATATGTAACCTCGATTCCTAATGAGAAATAAGACTAAGAGATTTACACCCTAAACTCTCTAGTTTACAACACGTTATCAGCACGATAGCCTCTAGCCCTAAAATCCTAAAACCGCCGTCGATCATCTTCTTCTTCCACAAAATCCTAAACCGCCTTTGTTCTTCTTCTTCGAGACTTACCCTCTTGTCTCGGAGATCCCTTGTTGATTCACGAGCATCCTTAGCTCGTGATCAACTTCTATCCTAAACCCGATCGAGGTTCGTGGTTTGCGGTTCGGGGGTGAGTTCGCGGAAGCTGTTCGTTGTTCGTGGAAACTGTTCGTCGTACGCGGAAACTGTTCGTTGTTCGCGGAAGCCGTTCGCCGTTCGCGGAAGCTGTTCGCCGTTTGGGAGAAGCTGTTCGCGGGAATTTGATCGAGGTTCGTGGGAAGCAGTCCGTGATCGAGAAAAAGAGGAATAACCGAGGTCTTTAGCTCCCGGTTCATATCCAGTCATAATATCTTTGGTGTTTAAGGTAAAACTTAAAAACTCATGGACCATGAAACCGAATTCTAACTTAAAACTATTGAATCCTAAAACCTGCAACTACACAAACAAAGGAAAGCTGAATTCATGTTTATAAGAACCCTAAAAATCGAATTTGTTTGTATGGATTGCTTGTTTATAAGTTCCGATTGTTTGCTTGTTGCATACATCATAATAGAATTAAAATCGGACCATGTATAGGATTGTTTAGGATCAATTTTGTTGCATGAACCCTAAAATCGAAATTGAGTTTAATTGTTTAGGGTTGCTAAAATCGAAACCTAGAATAAAAGGAAATCTAGGAAAAAGGAAATTTAGCAAAAAGGAAATTGTTGCATGCATTATCTATTTTCTTTTGTTGTCTTCCATGCATGATCTTAAACCGAAAAAACAATAAGAGGCAAGGCATGTTTCGGTCTCAAATACCGCATGGCCTAAGGCATGGTTCGGTCTCAAAAACCGCATGACCTAAAAATTAATATTGCATGGTTCGGTCTCAAACACCGCATGCTAACTACCGGTTGTCTAATTTCTGTTTTATGTAGATGGCAAGCCTTAAGAGGCTAGACTACCCAATCTTGCAAGCTTCTGGAAAGAACTTCTTGCAATGGGCACAAGACACCAAGATCTATTTGAAATCGAGTGGCTTGCATGGTTGCATCGATGAGGAAGTTGAGAGCACTGATAGAAATAATAACAAGTGTATCCAACACATGCACCATCACCTTGCTGAGTGTCTCAAAAACCAGTATCTCTTTATAGAAGATCCTTCGGTCCTTTGGAAAGCGCTTAACCGCCGCTATGGACACCGGAAAACGGTGCTCCTTCCGAAGGCCGAGTTTGATTGGAAACACCTAAGGATCCAGGATTACAAATCCGTGGATGAGTATAACTCTGAGCTTTTTAGGATTGTCTCACTCCTTAGGTTGTGTGGAAAAGAGACCACTGAGGAAGAGCTGATAGAAAAGACTTTGTCTACTTTCAGCCCTAATAACATGGTTCTTCAGCAACAATACCGGCAAAAAGGTTTTGCTGAATATGGGCAACTTATTGAATGCTAGCTTCTAGCTGAGCAGAACAATGAGTTGTTGCTGATAAACAGTGCTATGAGACCTCCTGGTACAGTCCCATTACCAGAAGCACACAAGGTTGATTTGGGAAAGAAAGGTGCCGCAGAGCCTAAGGAGCTTGATGAGCCTAAAGAGACCAACTATGTCCATAGAGAAAGACACTACGGCCGTGGCCGTGGTGGTAGAGGACGTGGTGGTCGTGGCGGTCAAGCTGGTCGAGGAGGTCGCGGACGTGGTGGTAGGGGCCGTGGGTCCTTTAAACCACAAACCAAGACCAAATCGACTTGTCACCGATGTGTTATGACAAACCACTAGGCTAAGAACTGTAGGACACCCAAACATCTCATTGATGCATATCAAGAAGTCTTGAAGAAGACTCCTGAAGCTAACCATGCATACATCGATGATGAAGGAGACTTCGATCATGAGAATGACGACTTGCTAGACTATGAGACTTCCGATTGCCTTAGAGAATGATGAACGATTTTCGTTTTTATTTTGGTTTAATTTCAATGCTTTCTATGATTTAAATTTTATTTCTATGTAATGGATAATTATTTTCTATTTAATATAAATTCAAAGGATTTTATTTTATGAAAGTCTTGTTAAAACACAAAATTATTGTCCTATTTATAGAAATGGCCGAGGACATGAGTGTGCTAGTAGTGGACAGTGGTTCCAGCCACACTATATTACAAGACAAAAGATATTTCATAAATCTTATAATGAGAAATGCAAATGTTAGCACAATTGCGGGTATAGCAAGTTTAATAGAAGGCTACGGCCAGACTCACATTTTGTTGCCTAATGGTACACATATAGAATTAAGTGATGCCTTATACTCACCCATCTCTAAGAGAAGCTTATTGAGCTTTAAAGATATAAGATCAAATGGTTATCACATTGAAACCAAGGGTGAAGGAAATAAAGAATTTCTATACATTACAGAAATTGTAAAAGGACATAAGAAGGTCCTAGAGACTATACCTGCTCTAGCCACTGGTTTATACCATGCTAAGATCAATATGATAGAAGCTAACCTGGCAAAGAACAAAATGTTCAATGAACAATTCACTCTATGGCATGACCGGCTTGGCCATCCGGGTTCGAACATGATGCGTAAATTGATTAAGAGTTTGAATGGGCACAACCTTAAAGAAAAATAAGTTTTCCCTAAAAATCATACTTGTGTAGCATGTGCACAATGGAAACTTATTATATGACCTTCACCAGTCAAAGTCACAAAAGAGACTTTAAATTTTCTGGAAAGGATACAAGGTGATATATGTGGACCAATACACCCACCATGTGGGACATTTCGATATTTTATGGTTATGATCGATGCATCAACCAGATGGTCTCACGTTTGCTTGTTATCCACGAGAAAACTAGCATTTGCTAGGCTGTTAGCTCAAATCATACGGTTAAGAGCACACTTTCCGGACTTTCCACTTAAGACTATACGTCTTGATGGTGCTGGTGAATTTACATCCCAAGCGTTTAATGATTACTGTATGTCCATGGGGGTGAGTGTGGAACATCCCGTAGCACATGTCCATACACAAAACGGATTAGCTGAATCCTTCATTAAACGAATACAATTGATAGCTCGACCATTGTTAATGCGATCGAAGCTGCCCGTGTCGGCTTGGGGACATGCGGTCTTACATGCAAAAGAACTTATACGTATCAGGCCATCAAGTGAACACAAATATTCACCATCCCAACTATTATCGGGTTGAGAGCCAGACTTGTCCCATCTCAAAACATTCCGTTGTGCCGTATATGTACCGAAATCTCCACCACAGAAAAGTAAAATGGGACCTCAAAGGAGGATGGGAATATATGTTGGATATGAGTCTCCCACTATTTTAAAGTATCTTGAGCCAACCACAGGAGATTTATTTAAGGCCAGATATGCGGACTGTCAATTCGTTGAGTCCGAATTCCCTATGTTAAGTGGAGAGACTAGCAAGCTGGGTAAAGAATTAACATGGAATCAAACATCCTTAGAATGGCAAGACCCTCGGACTGTGTCATGTGATGCGGAAGTCCAGAGAATTATTCATTTGCAAAAGCTAGCTAACCAATTGCCAGATTCCTTTGCTGACCCAAAGATAGTAACAAAATCGTACATACCAGCTTGCAATGCACCAGTACGTATTGATGTTCAAAAGGAACACAATAATCAAGTTGCTACAAAGTCTAAACCACGTTTAAAACGAGGTAGACCGGTAGGTTCCAAAGATAAGAACTTTCGGAAGTCTAAAAGTGCAAAACAGACCGAGGCTAAGGGAATTATAGAGGATACAGACACTGTCGCAGGAACTCCTAAGGTACCAAGTGAGGGTCAGGACGCTGAACCTCATGAGCCTGAAGGAACCGACAATAATGAGATCTCAATAAATTATATTGTGTCTGGTATTCAATGGAACCGAAAGAATGTCGACATTGATGATATATTTGCATACAAGGTAGCACTTGAGATAAATGAGGATCATGAACCCACATCTATGTTAGAGTGCACTCAAAGCAAAGATTGGCTTAAATGGAAAGAAGCTATTGATGTGGAGTTAAACTCTTTAAAGAAGAGAAGTGTGTTTGGTCCGATCATAAGGACAACACCCGAAATTAAACCAGTTGGACACAAGTGGGTCTTTGTAAGAAAGAGAAATGAGAACAATGAAATTGTAAGATACAAGGCACAGCTTGTAGCACAAGGATTCTCTCAAAGACCTGGCATAGATTATGAGGAGACTTACTCCCATGTGATGGATGCAACGACTTTTAGATATCTAATAAGTCTAGCCGTAAGAGAGAAACTGGATTTGCGGTTAATGGATGTTGTAACTGCATACTTATATGGTCCACTGGATAATGAGATTTATATGAGATTACCAGAGGGTATAGAGCTCAAAGATAAGAGAGGTTCTCGAGACCAACACTGCATAAGGCTAGACAAATCGCTTTATGGACTGAAACAAAGTGGTCGGATGTGGTATAACCAATTAAGTGATTATTTAGCTAAGAAAGGCTATAAGAATGACCCAATCAGTCCGTGTGTGTTTATAAAGAAATTTGCAAATAAAGGATTTGTGATAATAGCAGTGTATGTGGATGATTTAAACATCCTTGGAACCCCTGGAGAAATCGCCCAAACAGTAGAATATCTCAAGAGAGAATTTGAAATGAAAGACCTAGGTAAGACAAAATTCTGTTTGGGATTGCAGCTTGAGTACAGAAACAATGGGATCCTTGTGCACCAAAAGGCATATACAGAAAAAGTACTCAAGAGGTTTAATATGGACCAAGCTCACTCATTGACTAGCCCAATGGTTGTGAGAAGTATTGATGTGAAAAAGGATCCATTTGCTCCTAAGAAGGACAATGAAGAGGTCCTTGGTCCAGAAGTGCCTTACCTCAGTGCTATAGGAGCGTTAATGGTCTTGGCTAGTCACACTAGACCGGACATATGTTTTGCCGTGAACCTCCTAGCAAGATATAGTTCTTGTCCGACCAAACGGCACTGGAATGGTATTAAATACGTCCTACGTTACCTACAAGGGATGGTGGATTTTGGTCTATTTTATACTAACCATAACAAAGAAGGTTTAGTTGGTTTTGCTGATGCAGGTTACTTATCCGACCCACACAATGGCAAATCGCAAACTGGCTATGTGTTTACACATGGTATTACTGCGGTCTCATGGCGTTCTATGAGGCAAACTCTTGTGGCCACATCTTCAAATCACGCGGATATCCTAGCCATCCATGAAGCCAGCCGCGAGTGTGTATGGTTGCGGTCCATGACTCAACATATTCGGAGAGATAGTGGTATGATCGAAGACAAGAAAGCTACGGTCATCTATGAAGACAATACAGCTTGCATCGCACAACTCAAGGAAGGTTACATCAAGGGAGATCGGACGAAGCACATATTACCAAAGTTCTTCTTCACACATGAACTACAAAAGGCCGGAGAAGTTCAAGTGGTACAAGTTCAATCATGCGACAACTCAGCCGATCTCTTCACCAAAGCACTACTGACAACGACATTCAAGAAGCTCACGCACCAGATTGGAATGCGGAGGCTTAAGGACTTAGAGTGATGCTTGGAACAGGGGGAGAAATGTGTGCTCTACTCTTTTTCCTTCACCAAGGTTTTGTCCCACTGGGTTTTCCTGGTAAGGTTTTAATGAGGCAGCATCCCCAAGCACATTGCCGAGATATCTTCCAGCATTTGGCACGGTCATTTCGTCCAAGGGGGAGTGTTGTAAAACACTTAAGTAGACTCCATCAGACCGGCCCATCTATAGTCTAGCCCATTGGGTACTTAGGTCCAGTCCATTAGTTCATGGGTTCAGTCCATTAGGCCCATGGCCAATGGCCCATTGATACTTTGTATTTCCTATTCTGTTTTGGTCTTAGGGTTACTCCTTGCCCTATAAATATGTAACCTCGATTTCTAATGAGAAATAAGACTAAGAGAATTACACCCTAAACTCTCTAGTTTACAACATATAGGTATTTTCACTAAATTTTTATATTTAAAATTTTCTAAAAGTTGTAAATTAGATTCATCATTCCAAAAATCTTTTGTTAAATCAAGAATTGGAGGAATTTCTTTACTTGAATGAATGCTAGAGAATAATTTAGAAAGCTGTAAAAACTGTTGGGATTGAAATATTATATAATTTTGTGTCATCGCAAAAAAAATGAAAACATTTCAAACAGAAAAATAGATATAGATTTCAAATGATACGTATATTCGAATAAATACATCTCTACAATGAACAGTTGAAACTTTACAAAAAAAACCGTTACAATGAACAATCATAACTTTTCGTAAAACATACAATTGGAATTTTCAACAATTTTTTCTAAAAAAATTATCCAAAAGGAACAATTGAAGAAACACAACTTTTGATGGGATTTATTCATATTCATATTATATATAGATTTGTTTTAATTTCTGACAAAAGTATATCTACTATCCATAAAACAAACAATTTCATATCTTATACAAAAATTAGCTTTTATTCCAACAACACAAATTAATCTGATAATTAAAGAGAATATCCTCTCCATATATTATGTAGAGATGATAATAGTAACAAAAAAAAAATGTTCAAAGTATTGTATTTATGAGATATTATGAGATTTTTTAAAAAAGAAGTATATAATTTAAAATGAGGAAAGTTTGACTAAATACATTAAATTTTGAATATTGAATGTAAAGTACCATAAAAAGTCATATGTATGGATATTAACCCTTGCCACATGTTTATCATTCTTTGGATTCAATGTCATATAAATTATATCATTTGACTGGAAAAAGAAGACCACCCTAAAAAATAATATCATTCTTTGGTCGCATTGTCAATTAGATTATATAATATTCTTGGTTTGCAGATGTTTTTTTGATTTCATAGTAAGATCTAGCAACAAACATTTTGCTAAAACCTGAATTTGTTTTTAAAAGTTGTCTCTTTTGTTAAGAATCTAGTTTTTGTTTTCTAATGTATTAGGAGTTAAAGTTGTTTTACGGATTTCGGTGCACAAACCATTTGTTCAATTATAGCATGCATGCATGTTTTATCGGTTTCCATATAGTTATGGCACACAAGTTTTCGGATTTAAATTTTTAATATTATGGATCTCTTTTTCAAAGTCCTAGTTCTGCTACCTAATTCAAGTGTTGGTATTGAATTTGTTTTTAGGTTAGAGATTACAACAGAAGAAGAAGGTAGTACCTTGGATGAACTTAACAGCACTTGACTAGGATCGCAAAGAAAGTTGGAAATCTCTAGCTTCTGTTTTTCTTTGCAATCCGATTCAATTTCTGTTCAGTCAATCGAAATTGCTACCTTCTTATTCTTGTTTTTCAATCTCTAAACCAGGGAAAATGCACCATGATAACTTGAGTATATGGTGGAACTATGATGATGAACGAAAAATTATTGTTAGATTAATGTTACTTTCAAATTTCTATGTTGCTTTCAAATTAATTTGTTTGTCTCACAATAATCTTTCATATAATTTTTCTTTTAGAATTAGTAATTACTAGGACTCAGACCTATGTGATGTCGCGGGAAGTATTTCAAAACATGTTAAAGTAAATTTCAAATTTATAATTATATATTATAAAATCATTTAAAAATATATGCTAAATAATAAAATTAAAAATTGTCTCAAAAAAAAAGAAAATAATAATTAGGGCTAAAACTTCATAAATGTTACATAAATATAACCATCAAAATAAAATTAAACTTATAATAAAAAATAATATGGTTAAGAGACTCAATTCTAGTTTAAAAATATTAAATGAAAATCATAATAAATCGAGACAACTCTAATTATAATTTGGATGTATTATAAATATAATTTATTTTATGAAAGATTATTGTAAAGAGTAACAAGCATCATAAGAGTTATTAATATTTATATCACTCATTAACAAATTTTATGACGAAGTGATCATAAGTAATAATATCAAACGAACGATTATAATACGTAAATGCAATTTCTGATAACATAATTTTAAAAATAAAATAAATTTAATCTTGAGTGAAAATTATCAACCTATAATTATAATAAAAATACACAACTTTTAAAATAAAAGATGAAATAGTTAAATTATAAAAACACATATTTTACGAAAAGTTAAGATAAAGAAACGAAATAAGTGACATAACTAAAGTTGATTAAATTTCTATATTACTAAAATTATTTCTAAAATTTTTAGTTAGATTATAGAATAAAGTTGGATATTAAATATTAAAATTCATATTATTTAGATTTAGCATAAAACGAAAAATTTGTGTCAGTGAACAATGATTCATTGATTTGTTAGTTATCTAAGAAGAGACAAATATATATATATATATATATATATATATATAGTTTAAAAGATATAAACAATTAGATAAACATAACTATTAGAACGAAAAATTGTAAATAAGACATGATGAAAAGATATAACTGTACAATGAACAAAATCAACCGTATGATTTTCTTTTATGGTAAAAGACATAACTCTACAATGAACAAACGCAACTGAATAATTTTTTTCAAAAAAGCAAAACTATATAACGAAAAGGTACAACGAAAAATCGCAACTGTTACTGGCATTTACTCAGATTGGTATTCTAATATAGATTTTTATGGTAAAAGACACAACTTAACAATAAATAGATGCAACCGTATGATTTTTTTTTAAATAAATATATTATATAGATATTTTGTGTTAAAATTGTAACATCCGCGAACTAGATATTGTATTTTTTGTTTGAGTGTCGATCGACACCTTTGGTGTATCGATCGACACCATGTGTTCCGGTTTGGTCGTGTCTGTTTTAATTGTTTTTAGTTCGGTTTGGTTCAATTGGGAAACCCCTAAATCGCATTTATAAGGGAGGAAGCGACGAATCCAGGGTTGAGGGTGTTTTGTTTAGCGCTGTTAAGAGAGAAAAAGGAGAGGAAGCGTTGGAGAGTCTCTCTGTGAGTTTTCTGGGTCTGTTCTTGGCGTTTTTGGAGGGATCTGTGGCTGGAGAAGGGAGAGTTGTTGCTGGGAACGAATGAGAAGCTTCCTAAGCTGTTGTTTCCACCGTTTCTCAACCCAATCTTCCTGTAAAAGAGGTGAGTGCTTGACCATGTGAAACGACCAACCTTTTTTTTTTTTTAATAAATAAATAATAAATATAATATAATATAATATAATAAAACATCTACAGCTAGTGGTCCCATACCCACTAGCCACCTATCCATAAACACAACCCACAGCGGAAAAACATAATTAGTATCCAACAAACCCAATAATAAACCAATATTATAGCAAGGCAATATCTCAATACCAAACAACAAGAAACATGAAACCAACAACCTAGCAATGTTTCTAATGACTCAACTCTAGCACCCTAGCAAATGCCAGACAACATCCAATCGAGTCCCTAGGACATCCTCCTCTTCATTGCCTTTGATTCCACGATCACACTTTGCCTTTACCTGCACCACAAACACAAATTGAGATGCATGAGTATTTGATAAACACTCAGTGAGGCAATCCTCCCATCTACTGGGCTATACACACAAGCAATAAGATCTCTACAAGCCACAAACAACAATCAATAAAACAAACCAGGCAATATACAACGCATGCAACATCCATCGCAACTGAACAAGGGGTGTCGACCGACACCAGATGGTGTCGATCGTCACTGACTATCTGGTGTCGACCGACGCCAAACTGGTGTCGACCGACACCCTGCCCGACACTCCCGAAAACCCTAGTTTGCGTCGACCGACGCCTCCACATGGCATCGAACGACACTCGCCAAAGTCCCGAGCCGTCCTCGCGTTGGTGTCGACCGACACCCCAACTGGTGTCGACCGACACCGATACCGAGCAGCGATTTCCCTCGATCAGAAACTCCGAATCTCGCCTCCAATCTTCTCCAATCCGCTCCTTGCACTCCCAGAAGCCAAACCCAGCCCAGATAGCAACGAAATAACATAGGGAACTCAAGGAAACAACCACATAAGCACCAAATCACATAGAAACTAGAAATCTTAGCTTAGATAAGCCATGGTCATGCACTCACCTCTTTGCAGGAAGTTTCTGACCAATAAGAACGAATCCCTCACTCCTAGCAAGCTTCTAGCACCTTCCCAGCCTTAGATCTCCCAAGAACAGCAAGGAATCTCTCAAACTCTTCCCAAAAGCTCAAGAACACTCTCTCTTGTGTTTTTCCTCAAAAACGGCGAAAACACCAAAATAACACGACCCTAGGTCGTTTTCTACCTCAAATAACTCGATTTAGGGATTCCCTAAACCAACCACACAAACCGGACAATTAAAATTGAACCGACCAAACCGGCCACAACTGGTGTCGATCGACACTCCCTCTATGGTGTCGATCGACACCCTCACCAAAATTCCCAGAAAATGGTTTGCGGGTGTTACAATTCTCCCCCACCAATCTAGATTCGTCCTCGAATCTCGAACAACCATCAGTCAAGGACTCCCGTGCAACCGTCTCCACGGCCCGCACTCCTCTGACCGATCTACAGAAGGTCCCCTCTAGGCGATAGACTCACGCTCCAGGCGTCATTTGCTCTTGACTTTTTGGACTTTCCTTTACTCATAGGCCTAAACCTTGAGTTTTTATTGGCTCCTCATCAGACCTAAGTCTGCATGCCAAATGTTGGCTCCTCATCAGGCCGAAGCCCGCATGCCATAATATATAAGGAAAAGTCCAAACTCGTCTCTCGGGTTGCCACCCTACAGCGCGCCCCCGGATCGTCATCCGAAGTCGATATACCAACCATTCTCCCGAGCCACAAAGTCTCTGAAAATGGCAGTACTAGGAGAACCTAAGTCCCCCAAGAGTCGCGAGCAAACGATTCTGAACACGTCCGAGTCCTATCCCTATCCAGGTTTCCTTCCCGTGGCTCGCGTAAAACATCTCAATGTCCTACCAACCACATATTCCCTCACTGGAATACCTCATGACCACACAAGGATCATATACGCCACAAGGGCCGCCACAAAGGCCAAACAGAATGTCCTAAAGAGGACCGCCACCAAGGCCAAACAAAATGTCCTAAAGAGGACCGCCACCAAGGCCAAACAAATGTCCTAAAGAGGACCGCCACCAAGGCCAAACAAATGTCCTAAAAAGGACCGCCACCAAGGCACTCTGGCTAAACAGCCCGCCACAAAGGCCATCTGTCCCGAAGGACCGTCACAAAGACCATCTGTCCCGAAGGACCGTCACAAAGACACTCTGGCTAAACAGCCCGCCACAAAGGCCAAACAAACGTCCTAAAAAGGACCGCCACCAAGGCCACACAAATGTCCTAAAGAGGACCGTCACAAAGACACTCTGGCTAAACAGCCCGCCACAAAGGCCAAACAAACGTCCTACAAAGGACCGCCACCAAGGCCACACAAATGTCCTAACGAGGACCGTCACAAAGACACTCTGGCTAAAAGCCCGTCACAAAGACCCCACAATGTCTAAAAAGACCGCCACACACGGGCACACTGACTCAAAAGTCCGCCACTAAGGCCACACTCAAGCCCCCTTTAAGGCTCTCCACCGCTAAAATGGACAAATTCTAACTCCCATAAAACTTTCCATATTTAGCACCTTCCATTTTTGGAAACTTTCCACTTTTGGAAACTTCTCTTCACAACCCCGCCTCACGGAAACTTTGTACCCCAAACACCACCTCATCTTGTTACTGAGTCGCACAACCAACCACCCCAAGCGACCGAGTAACAAGAGAGATGGGCTGGAATACTCCATTCCCGCTCCAGCCACGGGTACAGATGGGACCCGGCTAAACAAGCTCAAGTCGCGGCTTGCTTCTCATACCACTTCTTGAACCTTGCCTTCATCTTTGCCTCAGGCTCCCAAGTCTGCTCCTCAACACCATCACAGTCCCAAAGGACTCTCATCAAAGGAATCTTCTTCTTCCGAAGCTCCTTGATCCTCCTCTCGAGAACCCTCACTGGTCTCGCCTCCAAAGTCATGTTAGGCTGAAGATCCTCAGGAATCTTAGCCAACACCTCCTCTCCCTCACGGAGACACTTCCGCAACATAGACACATGGAAAACCTTATGGAATGCACGCATCACCTCAGGTAACTCCAATCTATATGCCACTGGTCCAACCCGCTCAATCACTCTGAATGGACCCATATACCTCGGACTCAACTTAGTCTCTGACAATGACCTGTTCGGACCCCGCAACATGGCCATCTTGAGGTACACTCTGTCTCCTACCTGAAACTCAAGATCTCTCCTCCTCCTATCTGCATAACTCCTCTGCCTATCCTGAGCCTCCTTCATGTTCAACTTGAGAACCCGAATCTTCTCTGAGGTCTCCTGAACAAAACTAGCACCAAACATGCTCCTCTCCCCCACCTGAGTCCAGCATAATGGTGTACGACATGGCCTCCCATACAGAGCCTCATAAGGAGCCATCTTAATACTTGCCTGATAGCTGTTGTTGTAAGCAAACTCTACCAGGTTCAGATGATCTGCCCAATGGCCACCCCAATCCAACACACACATCCTCAGCAAATCCTCCAACGTCTGGATCGTCCTCTCTGACTGTCCATCAGTCTGGGGATGATAAGCTGTACTCATATGCACCTTAGTGCCCATCTCTGCCTGAAATGCCTTCCAGAACACCGAAGTGAACTTAGAATCCCTATCAGACACAATGCTTGCTGGCACCCCATGCAACCTGACTATCTCCCTCACATACTTCTTAGCCAAGACCGCTGCTCCATCAGTCTTCTTAATGGCCAGAAAATGTGCTGACTTAGTCAACCGGTCCACAATGACCCAAATAGCATCAAAGGTCCGTGACACTGGCAATCCTACCACGAAATCCATAGTGATCATATCCCACTTCCACTCAGGAATGGGTAAACTCTTCAGTAACCCGCCAGGAACCTGATGCTCAGCCTTCACTAGCTGACATACATCGCACCTCGAAACCCAACTAGCCACATCCTTCTTCATCCCGACCCAATGATAGTACCTCTTGAGGTCACGGTACATCTTGGTCGCTCCTGGATGAATGGATAACTTGCTCGCATGAGCCTCTCTCAGAATCTCCTGTCTCAACTCCTCATCCTTGGGCACACACACCCGACCGTGCACCAAGATAGTACCATTATCTGAGACCTGATACTCTGAATCCACATCCTTAGAGGCATTCACTAGCCCCAAATCCTTCTCCTGAGCCAACCGCACTCTACTCAGAAGATCTGCTCTATCTACTGCTTCCAAACCCAACGGTTCCTGTGAAACAGCACATAAGCTCAAAGCACTGATCTCCCCTACCAGAGACTCCATCTCCTGCTCCTGAGCCGAAGCTACCCTCTTCCGACTCAGAGCATCTGCAACCGTGTTAGCCTTACCAGGATGATAGGCTATCTCCAAATCATAATCTGCCACAAGCTCCATCCACCGCCTCTGTCTCAAATTCAACTCAGGCTGAGTGAATATATACTTCAGGCTCTTATGATCTGTGAACACCTGTACCTTTGCACCGTAAAGATAAGATCTCCAAATCTTCAGGGCAAAACTACAGCACCCATCTCCAAATCATGAGTAGGATAGTTGCCTTCATGCACCCGCAACTGCCGCGAAGCATAAGCAATCACCTTCCCATGCTGCATCAGAACACAACCCAACCCAACTCTAGATGCATCTGTATAAACCACATAGGGTTCTCCCTGCTCAGGCAAAGCCAACACTGGCGCAGTAGTCAACAACTCCTTCAGGCTTGCAAAGCCTTCCTCACACTCTTCTGACCAGACAAAAGGAACATCCTTCCCTGTCAACTTAGTCATAGGGCGTGCTCTGCTTGCAAACCCCTGCACAAATCTCCTGTAGTAACCTGCCAATCCAAGGAAACTCCTGATCTCTGTGGCATTCTGCGGTCTAGGCCAATCCCTAATAGCCTGAATCTTCTCTGGATCTACAGAAACCCCCTCTGCAGAAACAATGTGACCCAGAAAGCCCATCTCACGCTGCCAAAAACTACACTTGCTCAACTTGGCAAACAGCTTCTGCTCCCGCAGCTTCTCCATAACTGCCCTCAAATGCACTGCATGCTCCTCAGGACTCTTAGAGTAAACCAGAATATCGTCGATGAAAATGATGACAGATACATCCAGAAACTCCTGAAACACACTGTTCATCAATCTCATAAACGCTGCTGGTGCGTTAGTCAACCCGAAAGGCATCACCACAAACTCATAATGCCCATACCTCGTCCTGAAAGCAGTCTTCCTCACATCTGCCTCATCTATCGGTATCTGATGATAACCCGATGCCAGATCCACCTTGGAGAACCAAGTAGCACCCCTCAACTGATCCAACAACTCGTCAATCCTCGGGAGAGGGTACTTGTTCTTCACAGTGACCCGGTTCAAACCCCTGTAATCAATACACAACCGGAAACTCCCATCCTTTTTCTTGACAAACAACACCGGCGCTCCCCACGGTGACACACTTGGACGGATGAATCCCTTACTCAGCAAATCCTCTAGCTGCTTCTTCAGCTCTGCCATCTCTGCTGGAGCCATTCTGTAAGGAGCCTTGGATAACGGTGTCGTCCCCGGTTCCAGTTCAATGGTAAAAGGATCCGACCGAGATGGTGGTAATCCTTGCAGAGACTGAAACACATCCTCAAACTCCTCCACTACTGGAATACCGCTAACCGTAGACTTCCCCACTGACTCTGGCATAGATATAGTGACCAAATAAGCCTCACGGCCCTTCTCGATCATCTTCCCAGCCTGAATGGCTGAGATCACGAGACTCCCTGAAGTCGGTCTAATACCCTGAAAAACCAACTTCCCTCCTGGTCGCTCAAACTCCACTCTACCCCGATAGCAATCTAAATGCACCATATGCCGATGCATCCAATCCATCCCGAGAATAACATCATACAGCTCCACGGGACTGATAAGTAAATCCGCTGGCCATGACTCTCCTGCGATCTGAATATCAATTCCTCTAGCTCGTCCAATAACTCTCAGGAACTTGCTCTCCAGGATCCCCGCTGATCCCCGCACACTCTGCACACTCTGGAGTAATGAAGCTATGCGAAGCTCCAGAATCAAACATAACGTGGGACTTAAACCCGCCCACCAACAAGGTCCCTACACAAACCTCATGTGTTGAGAACCTAACACTTTATCACAGGAACATAAAATCTGACCCTACTAAAATTCACAAAGATTAAGTACCAGAATTATACCTGTGATCGCCCCGGCACTGGTTCCACCAGTCTCCACTGTCGTGTAAACCCGAGGCCCCTGCTCAATCCGTGCCACCTGCTGACCCCCAGGCTGCACCTGCTGCAACGCTGCCACTGCTGCCGGCTGCAGCTTGGGACAAAAAGGCTTGATGTGCCCTGTCTCCCTACAATGATAACACACCCGAGGTCCTGCCGTCGGAACACTCCTCTTGGGACAACTAGCAACCCTGTGATCCCTGCTCCCACAACCGAAGCAACCCGCACCACTCGGCTTCTGCGTAGCCTCCCACTTCCTCTTGGTTCCCTGGGCATGCCTACCGCCCCTGCTAGAACCACCCTGCTGCTGAGCCTTACTAGGCTGAACTGCTGGAGCTACCGCCACTGACTGTGCCCGGATATCCTCCTCAATCTCTGCTGCAGTCTCAACCAGCTCTGCACGCGTAGCATAACTCCTCCCTCTACAGTGAACTCTCAAGTCATCACGTAGAGCCCTCAAGAACCTCCTGATCTGAGCCTCCTCAGGCTCCATAGCCCGACCTCCATAACAAAGAAGTCGACTGAACTCCAAGTCTAACTCCCGCACTGACCGTGTCCCCTGAGACAACTGAAGGAACTGCACCTCCAAACGATCCAATGCCTCTCTAGGAAAATACTTGCGGTTGAACTCCAAAACGAAGTCAGCCCAAGTCATCTCCCGCTGCACCCTCCTAGCAGCCACAGATCTCCACCACAACTCAGCATCACCACTCAAAAAGTAGACCCCTATGTCCACCCAAAACTCCTCAGGGCATCTCAGAGTGTGGAAGTTACGTTCCACTCTCGTCCTCCACGCATCCGCAGCAGTAGGATCTACACCTCCTGAAAACTGCTCAGTACGCAACCGACCCATCTCTGTCAACATGCTGAGATAACGAGCATGGACCCCCCGCATCCGCAGCCACTGGCTGCCGCTCCTCCGGCACCACTGGTGGCACTACCTGAGCCTGAGCCGGTACCACTGGTGGTAACCGCTCTAACACCTGTGCTAGCAAAGCCGCAAGGTCAACACCAGGGACTCCACCCGCTGGGACCCCCACACCCGGGACCCTAGCATCACCGGCCACTGGAGCATCAACACCGCCCCCTCCTGCCACACTCACGGAATCCCCCGGAACACCCTGCGACTCGCCAACACCCTCAGCTGTCACACTCTGGTCCTCGGTCTCACTAACCACTGGGACTCTGCCCCTACCACGACCACGTCCGCGTCCACGACCACGTCCGCGTCCACGACCTCGACCAGCCACATCACCCTCTCTAACCATCTGCACTACCATGAACAGAAGGCTAAGCAAACAATTTCTATTATTACACAGAAACATAAACTCACCGTGGAATCACACACACGGCTCGAAGAGGATGTTCTAAGACTCCATGCCACACACAATTGACTAACTCACATAATCAACCAAGACATGCAATCCCAAACATCTACAACAGAAACCTAGCGAACCCAAACCTAGAACCGTAAGGGCTCTGATACCAAAATGAAACGACCAACCTTTTTTTTTTTTTAATAAATAAATAATAAATATAATATAATATAATATAATAAAACATCTACAGCTAGTGGTCCCATACCCACTAGCCACCTATCCATAAACACAACCAACAGCGGAAAAACATAATTAGTATCCAACAAACCCAATAATAAACCAATATTATAGCAAGGCAATATCTCAATACCAAACAACAAGAAACATGAAACCAGCAACCTAGCAATGTTTCTAATGACTCAACTCTAGCACCCTAGCAAATGCCAGACAACATCCAATCGAGTCCCTAGAACATCCTCCTCTTCATTGCCTTTGATTCCACGATCACACTTTGCCTTTACCTGCACCACAAACACAAATTGAGATGCATGAGTATTTGATAAACACTCAGTGAGGCAATCCTCCCATCTACTGGGCTATACACACAAGCAATAAGATCTCTACAAGCCACAAACAACAATCAATAAAACAAACCAGGCAATATACAACGCATGCAACATCCATCGCAACTGAACAAGGGGTGTCGACCGACACCAGATGGTGTCGATCGTCACTGACTATCTGGTGTCGACCGACGCCAAACTGGTGTCGACCGACACCAGATGGTGTCGACCGACGCCAAACTGGTGTCGACCGACACCAGATGGTGTCGATCGTCACTGACTATCTGGTGTCGACCGACGCCAAACTGGTGTCGACCGACACCCTGCTCGACACTCCCGAAAACCCTAGTTTGCGTCGACCGACGCCTCCACATGGCATCGAACGACACTCGCCAAAGTCCCGAGCCGTCCTCGCGTTGGTGTCGACCGACACCCCAACTGGTGTCGACCGACACCGATCCCGAGCAGCAATTTCCCTCGATCAGAAACTCCGAATCTCGCCTCCAATCTTCTCCAATCCGCTCCTTGCACTCCCAGAAGCCAAACCCAGCCCAGATAGCAACGAAATAACATAGGGAACTCAAGGAAACAACCACATAAGCACCAAATCACATAGAAACTAGAAATCTTAGCTTAGATAAGCCATGGTCATGCACTCACCTCTTTGCAGGAAGTTTCTGACCAATAAGAATGAATCCCTCACTCCTAGCAAGCTTCTAGCACCTTCCCAGCCTTAGATCTCCCAAGAACAACAAGGAATCTCTCAAACTCTTCCCAAAAGCTCAAGAACACTCTCTCTTGTGTTTTTCCTCAAAAACGGCGAAAACACCAAAATAACACGACCCTAGGTCGTTTTCTACCTCAAATAACTCGATTTAGGGATTCCCTAAACCAACCACACAAACCGGACAATTAAAATTGAACCGACCAAACCGGCCACAACTGGTGTCGATCGACACTCCCTCTGTGGTGTCGATCGACACCCTCACCAAAATTCCCAGAAAATGGTTTGTGGGTGTTACACCATGGCTGATCTATGCATGAGATCTCTTTTGTTTGGCTGTTCTTTGTCTATTTGTGGTGTTTTCTTGCTTGGGTTCGTTGTTTTCGTGTTTCCCATAGGTTTCTGAGGCATTTGGGTGACTTTGGGACGGTTTCGAGTTGATTTGAAATGGAGGATTGACGTTTGTGTTCGTGCAGTTTGCGTTCGCAGAGGCAGTGTCAATCGACACCAAGTGGTGTCGGTCGACACCATGTTGTTCTAGCATCGATCGACACAGATTTAGTGTCTCGACACCAGTCTCATCCGAGACTTGTTTTGCTAGTTTGATGTATTGCTTGTGTTTTGATTGCTTGCTTAAACATGAGAGTCTCATATGCTTGTGTGTATAACCTAGTAGATGGGAGGATGGCCTCACTAAGTATTTATGATAATACTTACGCATATCAATTGTTGTTTTTGGTGTGCAGGTAAAGGCAAAATGTGATCGTGGAATCAGGGCGATGAGGAGGAGGATGTTCTAGAGACTTGATTGATTGTGGTCTAGTGCTTGTTATGTTGCTAGTATTAAGTTGATAGAACATTGTAGGATATTGGAACTTGGTTATTACATTGTTGGTTATTGGATTGTTATTGTTGGATTTCTTTTGGTTTAATGGAATTGTTTTGTTATCCACTGTTGTTGATTGTTGCTAGGTTGTTAGTGGGTATGGGACCACTAGTGAATTTATATTATTATTTAAAAAAAAAAACGGGATGGGTTGTTTCATTTTGGTATTAGAGCCCTTACGGTTCTAGGTCTAGGGTTCACTGTGCTATTGCTGTTGAGGTTTAGGATTTCATGCTAAAGTTGGTTGTGTGAATTAGTCAATTGTGTGTGGCATGAAGTCCTAAAACATCCTCTTCGAGTCTGCTTGTGATTCCATGGTGAGTTGTGTTCTTGTGTTATTAGAATTATTTGTTTTTTAGCCTTCTGTTCTTGGTGATACAGATGGTTAGAGGTGAGGACGCTGTTGGTCGCGGGCGTGGTCGTGGTCTTGGTCGTGGTCATGGTCGTGGTCGTGGCCGGGGACGAGGTCAGGTTCCTGAGGCCAGTGAGAGTGTGACTCAGAACATGGCCAGTGAGGAGGTAGCGGAGTCATAGGTTCATCTAGTGTGTCTGGAGACCAGGCTGGTTTGGGTGACGACAGGGCGGATGGGCCTGGTGTCAGTCACGGTGTTGCCCCGGATGTGAGGGTTGCAGCGGAGGGTGCTCCAGGCAGGGAGGATGTCTTGATGGACTTGATAGCTCAGGTCTTGGTGCATCTTCCAGCAGCAGTGCCGCCAGTGGTTGGTGGGCAGGATCCAGTGGTGCCGCCAGTGGTTGGTGGGAAGGTTCCAGTAGTGCCGCCTGTGGTTGGTGGGCAGGTCCCAGCGGTGCAGCCTGTGGCGGGTTTGCAGGCAGGTGTGCAGCCGGGGGCAAGGTAGTGGATGCTCAGTATGTGCAAATGATGGTGCAACTGCAGCGGGTGGGAGCAGGGTCTCTCTCAGAAGGTACGGATCCGAGTGTAGCGGATGAGTGGAGAGAGCGGATGGAGGATCTTTTTCAGTCGCTTCGGTGTCCTGACCAGTTTAGGATGGATTTGGCAGTGCACTACTTGTCAGGTGATGCACGTGTGTGGTGGAGGTCGGTGGGAGCACGGAGGGTGCAGCGGGATATGTCTTGGGGGGATTTTGTGAGGGAGTTTAACTCCAAGTATTTTCCACAGGAGGCTCTTGATCGCATGGAGGCACGGTTCTGGGGTTGACTCAGGGGGACCGTACAGTGCGGGAGCTGGATGCAGAGTTCAGTCGGCTTGTGGGGTATGCAGGGCGGGCATGGGAGCCAGAGTCGGCTCAGGTGCAGAGGTTCTTGTTGGCTCTGTGGGATGATCTGAGGACTCGGCGCAGAGTGTGGAGCTATGCTACGAGAGCGGAGCTGGTTGAGGTTGCAGATGGGATAGAGGGCAACTTGAGGTCACAGGTGGTTGTGGTCGGTCCCTCGGGTGCAGCCACAGCGGTCCCAGCCGCATTCTATTCCTAGCAAGGGCGGCAAGCCTGCGCATGGGCAGAAGCGGAAGTTTGATGATATGCAGAGATCAAGGTACGGTGGTGCGAGATGCTTTGGGTGAGGTAGCAGGGACAACAAGGTGACCAACTGTCCACAGAGAGGTGAGCAGCAGGCTGTGACAGAGCAGTGGACGGTGACGGAACCGCGGACAGATACCCGAGTGTGTTACTACTGCAGGGAGACGGGGCATATCAAGCCTCGTTGTCCCAAGTTGCAGCAGATTGCAGTAGCAGCGGTGCAGGCTGGAGATCAGCCAGGAGTGCAGCAGGGGAAGGTTATAGCCTATGCTTCGCGGGAATTGCGGAAGAATGATGCTAATTATCCTACTCATGATTTGGAGATGGTAGCAGTGGTATTTGCTCTGAAGATTTGGAGGTCTTATCTGAATGGCTGGAAGGTACAGGTATTTACAGATCACAAGAGTTTGAAGTATATTTTTACTCAGCCTGAGCTGAATTTGAGACTGAGGCGTTGGATGGAGTTAGTAGCGGATTATGATTTGGACATAGCTTACAATCCTGGTAAAGCTAACCTAGTTGCAGATGCCTTGAGTCGGAAGCAGGCGGCTTCGGCTCAGGAGTAGGATATGGAGACGTTGATAGGTGAGATTAGTGCATTCAATTTGTGTGTTATCTCACAGGAACCATTGGGTTTAGAGGCAGCTGATCGAGCGGATTTGTTGAGCAGAGTGCGGTTAGCTCAGGAGAGCGATGAGGGGCTGGTGAATGCCTCTAAGGGTGCAGGTTCGGAGTATCAGGTTTCTGCTAATGGTACTATCCTTAAGCATGGTCGGGTTTGTGTGCCCACGGGTGAGGATTTGAGGCAGGAGATACTAAGAGAGGCTCATTCGAGCAAGTTTTCTATTCATCCAGGAGCGACCAAGATGTACTGTGACCTCAAGCGGTATTATCACTGGGTCGGGATGAAGAAGGACGTAGCCGACTGGGTGGCGAAGTGTGACACTTGCCAGCTAGTGAAGGCGGAGCATCAGGTTCCTGGTGGATTATTACAGAGTTTGCCCATTCCAGAGTGGAAGTGGGATATGATCACGATAGACTTCGTGGTGGGATTGCTTGTGTCGAGGACGTTTGATGCGATTTGGGTCATTGTGGACCGTTTGACTAAGTCTGCGCATTTTCTGGCCATCAAGAAAACTGATGGAGCAGCGGTTTTGGCCAGGAAGTACATGAGGGAGAGAGTCAGATTGCATGGTGTGCCTGCTACTATTGTGTCTGATAGAGATTCCAAGTTCACATCGGTGTTTTGGAAGGCGTTTCAGACAGAGATGGGTACAAAGGTGCATATGAGTACAGCCTACCATCCTTAGATGGACGGTCAGTCGGAGAGGACGATCCAGATTCTGGAGGATTTACTGAGGATGTGCGTGCTGGATTGGCGTGGTGATTGGGCAGATCATTTGAGCTTAGTGGAGTTTGCTTACAACAACAGCTAGCAGGCGAGTATTGGGATGGCCCCTTATGAGGCATTGTACGGGAGACCATGTCGTACGCCATTATGTTGGACTCAGGTGGGGGGAGAGGAGCATATATGGTGCGGAGTTTGCTCAGGAGACCTCGGAGAAGATTCGGGTTCTGAGGCTGAACATGAAGGAGGCTTAGGATCGGCAGAAGAGCTATGCTGACAAGAGGAGGAAGGATCTTGAGTTTCAGGTTCGTGATAGAGTGTACCTCAAGATGGCCATGTTGCGGGGTCCGAACAGGTCATTGACAGAGACTAAGCTGAGTCTGAGGTACATGGGTCCGTTCAGGGTAGTTGAGCGGGTGGGACCAGTGGCATACCGGCTGGGTTTGCCTGAGGTTATGCGTGCGTTCCACAAGGTATTTCATGTGTCGATGTTGAGGAAGTGTCTTCACGAGGGTGATCAGTTGTTGGCTAAGATTCATGAGGATCTTCAGCCCAACATGACTTTAGAGGCGAGGCCGTTGAGGGTGCTCGGGAGGAGAGTCAAGGAACTTCGCAAGAAGAAGATTTCTTTGATGAGAGTCCTGTGGGACTGTGATGGAGTGAAGGAGCAGACTTGGGAGCCCAAGGCGAGGATGAAGGCAAGGCTTAAGAAGTGGTTTGAGAAGTAGGCCGCGACTTGAGCTTGCCTAGCCGGGTCCAAGTTGTAGTCCGTGGCTGGGGCAGGTACGGAGTATTCCAGCCCATCTCTCTTGATACTTGGTCGCTTAGGGGTGGTTGGTTGTGCGACTAAGTACCAAGATGAGGTGATGCTCGGGATGCGGGTGGATGGATTGGATTGTTGTATCTTAATTTTTCTTTTGTATTTCGTTGAGGTTGTAATGATTATAAAATTTTTGCGATTAATAAGATGAGTATTTTTCATTATGTTTGACTATTGTTGTCATGGGAAAAAGAGAAATAGCTCGGGTTTCTATTTTTGGAAGTTTCCATAAATAGATAGTTTCCACTAAAAGGAGGTTCCAGGTTTAGAAGTTTCTAATAGGGGAATTTTAGTGGAAGTATTGAGGTAGATCTAGCCGGGAGATACTCGATGGCAGATTTTTTTTTGCTCAAGGCCATGTGGGCCCAACTCATGTGATACTGATCGCTCGATGGACTTTGTGGCCAGAGAGTGGGAGTTGTATGTTGCTTCGGATGACGATCCGAGAGCGAACTTTAGGGTGTCGACCCAAGAGCGGGATATTTAAGACTCCCTGGATATCGTAGCTGTGAGCCACGGCTCGGCAGTGAGCCGGTATGTCTCGAGGGTTGCGACCCGAGAGCGGGGGAGTGTGTGTGAGTGACTTCCTTGATGTCGTAGCTTAAGGCGGTTGGCCTGGTAATGAGCTGGCGTGATTCTTGGTTGCGACCACAGACGGGGGAAGCACTGAGTTGTGAGCAAATAGTGTATTTGATGTGAGTAAATTGGCTAGAGGGAGACCTCATCGTTCAGTCGGAGGTGTGCGGGCTGTTGCGACAGTTGCACGAGAAATCTTGGCTGACGGTGTTTAGTCCGGTCGGAGGACGTGCGGGCCGTGTTGACGGTGGCACAGAGGTCCTTGACGGATGGACGGTGCTGCGGGATTCGAGGACGAATCCTTATTGGTGGGGGAGAATTGTAACATCCGCGAACCAAATATTGAATGTTTGGTCTGAGTGTCGATCGACACCCTTGGTGTATTGATCGACACCATGTGTTCCGGTTTGGTCGTGTTTGTTTTAATTGTTGTGTGGTTTGGTTTGGTTCAATTGGAAACCCCTAAATCACATTTATAAGGGAGGAAGCGACGAAATAAGGGTTTTAGGGTGTTCTGTTTGTCGCCGTTAAGAGAGAAAAAGGAGAGGAAGCGTTGGAGAGTGTTTCTGTGAGTTTTCTGGGTATGTTCTTGGCGTTTTTGAAGGGATCTGTGGCTGGAGAAGGGATAGTTGTTTATGGGAACGAAGGAGAAGCTTCCTAAGCTGTTTTTTCCACCGTTTCTCAACCCAATCTTCCTGTAAAAGAGGTGAGTGCTTGACCATGGTTGATCTAAGCATGAGATCTCTTTTGTTTGGCTGTTCTTTGTCTATTTGTGGTGTTTGCTTGCTTGAATTCGTTGTTTTCGGGTTTTCCATAGGTTTTGAGGCATTTGGGTGAGTTTGGGACGGTTTCGAGTTGATTTGAAACGGAGGATCGACGTTCGTGTTCGTGCAGTTCGCATTCGCAGAGGCAGTGTCAATCGACACCAATTGGAGTCGGTCGACACCATGTTGTTCTAGCATCGATCGACACAGACTTAGTGTCGGTCAACACCAGTCTCGTCCGAGACTTGTTTTCCTGGTTTGATGTATTGCTTGTGTTTTGATTGCTTGCTTAAACACGAGAGTCTCATATGCTTGTGTGTATAACCTAGTAGATGGGAGGATGGCCTCACTAAGTATTTATGATATACTTACGCATCTCAATTGTTGTTTGTGGTGTGCAGGTAAAGGCAAAGTGTGATCGTGGAATCAGGACGATGAGGAGGAGGATGTTCTAGAGACTTGATTGATTGTGGTCTAGAGCTTGTTAGGTTGCTAGTGTTAAGTTGATAGAATATTGTAGGATGTTGGAACATGGTTATTACATTGTTGGTTTTGGATTATTGCATTATTGGTGATTGGATTGTTATTGTTGGATTTGTTTCGGTTTAATGGAATTTTTTTGTTATCCGCTGTTGTTGATTGTTGCTAGGTTATTAGTGGGTATAGGACCACTAGTGAATTAATATTATTATTTAGAAAAAAACGGGAAGGGCTGTTTCAAAAATACACAACTCTACAATGAACCGACATTTCGGTTGTAGTTTCTCTTCTAAAGGTTAAAATTTTATCTAGAAAACAATACTATTTAAAACGATTCATTTCACGTTTACTACAATGAAAGCGTCCCACACCAATGAAAAATATACAAGACAGCCAGATCTGGATTTTGTAGTAATATTAATGCAACATTCAAATTCTGATGTATGCAACTCATATAAAGTGCTTTTAAATATATTGAAGGCATTTTTATTACCATATTCAAAAGTCAAATCCAAAAACTCACAATATATAATCCATCTAAACTCTTGGAAAAAAACTCTAGGTATTTTCACTAAATTTTTATATTTAAAATTTTCTAAAAGTTGTAAATTAGATTCATCATTCCAAAAATCTTTTGTTAAATCAAGAATTGGAGGAATTTCTTTACTTGAATGAATGCTAGAGAATAATTTAGAAAGCTGTAAAAACTGTTGGGATTGAAATTTTATATTATTTTGTGTCATCGCAAAAAAATGAAAACATTTCAACCAGAAAAATAGATATAGATTTTAAAAGATACGAATATTCGAAGAAATACGTCTTTACAATGAACAATTGAAACTTTACAAACAAAAAAAAACCGTTACAATGAACAATCACAACTTTTCGTAAAACACACAATTGGAATTTTCTACAATATTTTTATAAAAATTATCCAAAAGGTACAATTGAATAAACACAACTTTTGATGGGATTTATTCATATTCGTATTATATATAGATTTGTTTTAATTTCTGACAAAAGTATTCGTACTATCCATAAAACAAACAATTTCATATCTTATACAAAAAATAGTTTTTATTCCAATAACACAAATTAATCTGATAATTAAAGAGAATATCCTCTCCATATATTATGTAGAGATGATAATAGTAACAAAAAAAATGTTCAAAGTATTGTATTTATGAGATATTATGAGATTTTTTTAAAAGGCAGTATATAATTTAAAATGAGGAAAGTTTGACTAAATACATTAAATTTTGAGTATTGAATGTAAAGTACCATAAAAAGTCATATGTATGTATACTAATCCTTGCCACATGTTTATCATTCTTTGGATTCAATGTCGTATAAATTATATCATTTGATTGGAAAAATAAGACCACCCTAAAAAATAATATCATTCTTTGGTAGCAATGTCAATTAGATTATATCATATTCTTGTGTCTGCAGATGTTTTTTCGATTTCATAGTAAAATCTAGCAACAAACATTTTGCTAAAACCTGAATTTGTTTTAAAAGTTGTCTCTTTTGTTAAGAATCTAGTTTTTGCTTTCTAATGTATTACGAGTTTAAGTTGTTTTACGAATTTCGGTGCACAAACCATTTGTTCAATTATAGCATGCATGCATGTTTTATCGGTTTTCCATGTAGTTATGGCTCACAAATTTTTGGATTTAAATTTTTAATATTATAGATCTCTTTTTAAAGTCCTAGTTCCTCCACCTAATTCAAGTGTTGGTATGGAATTTGTTTCTAGGTTAGAGATTAGAAAAGAAGAAGAAGGTAGTACCTTGGATGAACTTAACAGCACTTGATTGGGATCGCAAAGAAAGTTGGAAATCTCTAGCTTCAGTTTTTCTTTGCAATCCCATTCAATTTCTGTTCAGTCAATCGAAAGTGCTACCTTCTTATTCTTGTTTTTCAATCTCTAAACCAGGGAAAATACACCATGATAACTTGAGTATATGGTGGAACTATTATGATGAACGAAAAATCAATGTTAGATCAATGTTACTTTCAAATTTCTATGTTGCTTTCAAATTAATTTGTTTGTCTCACAATAATCTTTTCATATAATTTTTTTTTTAGAATTAGTAATTACTAGGACTCAGACCTTTGCGATGTCGCGGGAAGTATTTCAAAACATGTTAAATTAAATTTCAAATTTAGAATTATATATTATAAAATAATTTGAAAATATATGCTAAATAATAAAATTAAAAATTGTCTAAAAAAAAGAAAATAATAAGTAGGGCTAAAGCTTCATTAATGGTACATAAATATAACCATCAAAATAAAATTAAACTTATAATAAAAAATAGTATGGTAAAAAGACTCAACTCTAGATTAAAAATATTAAATAAAAATCATAACAAATCGAGACAACTCTGATTATAATTTGGATGTATTATAAATATAATATATTTTATGAAAGATTATTGTAAAGAGTAACAAGCATCATAAGAGTTATTAATATTTATAATCACTCATTAACAAATATTATGACGAAGTGATCATAAGTAATAATATCAAACGAACGATTATAATACGTAAATGCAATTTCTGAAAAAATAATTTTAAAAAGAAAATGTATTTTATCTTGAGTGAAAATTTATCAACCTATGATTATAATAAAAATACACAACTTCGAAAATAAAAGATGAAATAGTTAAATTATAAAAAACACATATTTTATGAAAAGTTAAGATAAAGAAACAGAATAACTGACATAGCTAAAGTTGATTAAATTTCTATATTACTATAATAATTTCTAAAATTTTTAGTTAGAAAATAGAATAAAAGTTGGATATTGAATATTAAAATTCATATTATTTAGATTCAGCATGAAACGAAAAATTTGAGTCAGCGAACAATGATTCATTGATTTGTTAGTTATCTAAGAAGAGACAACTATATATAGTTTAAAAGATATAAACATTTAGATAAACATAACTATTAGAACGAAAAATTGTAAATAAGATATGATGAAAAGATATAACTGTACAATGAACAAAATCAACCGTATGATTTTCTTTATGGTAAAAGACACAACTCTACAATGAATATACGCAACCGTATAATTTTTCTCAAAAAAAAAACTACTTAATGAAAAGTGTAACACCCGTGAACCAAAACTCTGCGTTTTGGGGGTGGGTGTCGATCAACACCAAGGGTGGTGTCGGTCGACACCATTGATTTCTTGTTCGACCAGATGGATTTAATTATCGATTTTGGCCGGTTCGGTTTAAGGAAACCATTGAACCGATATTTAAAAGGGAGAAAACGACCTAGGGTCACGTTTTTGTGGTTGTCTCGCCGTTTTTAGAGAAAACAAAGAGAGAAAATTGTTCTTGAGGTTCTAGAGAGATATTGTGAGATTTCAAGGCTTTGTGGGTGAGATCTTGCTGTGGGAGTGAGGATTCAAGGCTAGGAACGTGTGGCAAGCTTGCTGGGAGTGTGAGATTCGACTCCAGCAAGTGAGCATCGGTCGACACTGTGGGGTAGTGTCGATCGACACCAAGAGCCAGTGTCGGTCGACACTTGGCTGGTGTCGGTCAACACCTCTCTTCCAGCGAGACTATGTTTTGCTTCCCGGTTTGTTTGCTTTGTTTGATGATTGTTTGGAACTTTGGAATTATTGTTGCTTGTGTGTATAGCCCAGTAGATGGGAGGATTGCCTCACTGAGTGTTTATAAAATACTCATGCATCTCAATTTGTGTTTGTGGTGCAGGTAAAGGCAAAGTGTGATCGTGGAATCCAGGAAATGAAGAGGAGGATGTTCTAGGGACTCGATTGGATGTTGTCTGGCATTGCTAGGTTGTTAGAGTTGGGTCATTAGAAACATTGTTAGGTTGCTGGTTCTTTTTTTTCCTGTTGATTGATTAATTGGATAATTGCTTATGTTAAAACATTGGATAATTATTGGCTTATTATTGGATATTGTTATTGGTTATTTTCGTTGTTGATTGTGATAGTGGTTAGGTGGCTAGTGGGTATGAGACCACTAGCTATAGTTTATTTATTACTCTTATTCTTATTATTATTATTTATTATTTATTATTAAAAACAAAAGGTCGGGTCATTTCAGTTTGGTATCAGAGCCCTTACGGTTCTAGGTTTGGGTTCACAAGGCTTTGTGCTGTAGATGTTTGGGATTTGCATGGTTTGATTGATTATGTGAGTTAGTCAATTGTGTGTGGCATGGAGTCTTAGAACATCCTCTTCGTGCCTACTGTGTGATTCCACGGTGAGTTAATGTTTCTGTGTTTTGTTAGTTTTGGTTGCTTAGCCTTCTGTTCTTGGTAGTGCAGATGGTTAGAGAGGATGCTGTTGCTGGCCGTGGACGCGGACGTGGTCGTGGTAGGGGCAAAGACCCGGTGGTTAACGGGTCTGAGGACCAGAGTGTGACAGCAGAGAGTGTTGTCGAGTCGCAGGGTGTCCAGAAAGATTCCATGAGTGTGGCCGGAGGGGGTAGGTGTTGATGCTCCAGTGGTTGGTGATGCTAGGGTCCTGGGTGTGGGAGCCCCAGCGGGTGGAGTCCCTGGTGTTGAACTTGCGGGCTCGTCAGCACAGTTGTTGGAGCGGTTGCCACCTGTGGCACCGGCTCAGGCTCATGTACTGCCACCCGTGGTGGCGGAGGAGCGGCAGCCAGTGGCTGCGGATTGAGGAGCGCATTCTCAATATGTGTCTATATTGAGGGAGATGCATCTTCTTGAGACTGCACGGTTTTCGGGTGGTACAGATCTTTCTGTTGCAGATCCGTGGAGGACGAGTTTGGAACGTAACTTCCAGACTTTGAGATGTCCTGAGGAGTTTTGGGTGGACATAGGGGTCCACCATTTGACTGGTGATGCTCAGGTGTGGTGGAGATCAGTGGCTGCTAGGACGGTGCAGCGGGAGATGACTTGGGCTGACTTCGTGCAGGAGTTCAACCGCAAGCATTTTCCGAGAGAGGCATTGGACCGTATGGAGGTGCAGTTTTTGCAGTTGTCTCAGGGGACACGGTCAGTGCGGGAGCTGGATTTTGGAGTTAAGTCAACTTCTGTGTTATGGGGGTCGGGCTATGGAGTCTGAGGAGGCCTAGATCAGGAGGTTTATGAGGGCTCTTCGTGATGACTTGAGGGTTTACTGTAGAGGACGGAGGTATGCTTCGCGTGCAGAGCTGGTTAAGGCTGCAGTAGAGATCGAGGAGGACATCCGGGCACAGACAATGGCGGTTAGTCCAGCAGTTCAGCCTAGTAAGGCTCAGCATCATGGAGGTTCTAGCAAGGGCGGCAAGTCTGCGCAGGGAACTAAGAGGAGGTGGGAGACTATGCAGAGGCCGAGGGGTGCGAGTTGCTTCGGATGTGGGAGCAAGAATCGCAAGGTTGCTAGTTGTCCCAAGAGGAGTGCTCCGATGACAGCGGCTCGTGTATGCTATCAGTTGAGAGCCAGGGCACATCATACCCTTTTGTCCCAAGTTGTAGCCGGTAGCAGTTGCAGCGTTGCAGCAGGTGCAGCCGGGAGGATAGCAGGTGGCACGGATTGAGCATGCGCCACAGGTTTACACGACGGTTGAGCCTGGTGGAACCAGTGCCGGAGCGATCACAGGTATAACTTCTGGTACTTAACTTTGTGAAATTACAGTAGTTCGGATTTCATGATTTTCCTGTGATAGTGTTAGGTTCTCAATACATGAGGTTTGTGTATGGACTTTGTTGGTGGGCGGGTTTAAGTCCCATGTTATGTTTGATTCTGGAGCTACTCATAGCTTCATTACTCAGGAGTGCGCAGAGAGTGCGGATATCAGAGAAGATCCCGGGTAGCGTGCGGGAGTTGTCAGAGTTGTGGGAGGCAAGTTTCTGAGGGTTATTGGCCTGGCAAAGGAAGTGGATATTCAGGTTGCAGGAGAGTCGTAGCCTGCGGAATTGCTTATCAGTCCAGTGGAGTTGTATGATGTTATTCTCGGGATGGATTGGTTGCATCGGTATAAGGTGCATTTGGATTGCTATCGGGGTAGAGTGGAGTTTGAGCGTCCAGGAGGGAAATTGGTTTTTTAGGGAGTTAGACCAACTTCGGGAAGTCCCGTGATCTCGGCCATTCAGGCTGGGAAGATGATCGAGATGGGCCGTGAGGCTTACTTGGTTACTACTTCGATGCCGGAGTTAGTGGAGAAGTCTACGGTTAGCGGTATTATGGTAGTGGAGGAGTTTGAGGATGTGTTTCAGTCATTGTAGGGATTACTACCATCTCGGTCGGATCCTTTTACTATTGAACTGGAACCGGGGACAACGCCGTTATCCAAGGCTCCTTACAGAATGGCTCCATCAGAGATGGCAGAACTGAAGAAGCAGCTAGAAGATTTGTTGAGTAAGGGATTCATCCGTCCTAGTGTATTACCGTGGGGAGCACCGGTGTTATTTGTCAAGAAGAAGGATGGGAGTTTCCGGTTGTGTATTGATTACCGGGGTTTGAACCGGGTCACTGTGAAGATCAAGTACCCTCTTCCCAGGATCGATGAGTTGTTAGATCAGTTAAGTGGTGCTACTTGGTTCTTCAAGGTAGATCTAGCGTCAGGTTATCATCAGATATCGATAGATGAGGCAGATGTGAGGAAGACTGCATTCAGAACGAGGTATGGGCATTATAGGTTTGTGGTGATGCCTTTTGGGTTGACTAACGCGCCAGCAGCGTCTATGAGGTTGATGAACAGCGTGTTTCAGGAGTTTCTGGACATGTCTGTCATCATCATTTTCATCGACGATATGCTGGTCTATTCTAAGGGTCCATAGGAGCATACAGTGCATTTGAGGGCATTTCTGGAGAAGCTGCGGGAGCAAAAGTTGTTTGCTAAGTTGAGCATGTGTAGTTTCTGGCAGCGTGAGATGGGATTTCTGGGTCACACTGTTTCTGCAGATGGGGTTTTGGTAGATCTGAAGAAGATTCAGGCAATCAGAGATTGGCCTAGAACGCAGAATGCCACTGAGATCAGGAGTTTTCTTGTGTTGGCAGGTTATTACAGAAGATTTGTGCAGGGCTTTGCGAGCAGAGCACGTCCTATGACTAAGTTGACAGGGAAGAATGTACCTTTTGTCTGGTCATAGGAGTGTGATGAGGGCTTTGCAAGCCTGAAAGAGATGTTGACTGCTACGCTAGTGTTGGCTTTGCCAGAGTAGGGAGAACCCTATGTGGTTTATACTGATGCATCCAGAGTTGGTTTGGGGTGTGTGCTGATGCAGCATGGGAAGGTCATTGCCTACGCTTCGCGGCAGTTATGGAAGCATGAGGACAACTATCCTACTCATGATTTGGAGATGGCTGTTGTAGTTTTTGCCCTGAAGATTTGGAGATCCTATCTTTATGGTGCAAAAGTGCAGGTGTTTACAGATCATAAGAGCCTGAAGTATATATTCACTCAGCTTGAGTTGAATTTGAGGCAAAGGCGGTGGATGGAGCTTGTGGCAGATTATTATTTGGAGATAGCTTATCACCCTAGTAAGGCCAACTTGGTTGCAGATGCTTTGAGTCGGAAGAGGGTAGTTTTGGCTCAGGAGCAAGAGATGGAGACTCTGGTAGGAGAGATCAGTGCGTTGAGTTTATGTGTTATTTCTCAGGAGCTGTTGTGTTTGGAGGCGGCTGACAGAACAGACCTTCTGAGTAGGGTGCGGTTGGCTCAGGAGAAAGGATTTGGGGCTGGTGAATGCCTCAAAGGTTATGGATACAGAGTATCAGGTCTCAGCTAATGGTACTATTTTGGTGCACGGGCAGATTTGCGTGCCCAAGGATGAGGAGTTGAGACAGGAGATCCTGAGAGAGGCTCATTCGAGCAAGTTTTCTATTCATCCAGGAGCGACTAAGATGTACCGTGACCTCAAGAGGTACTATCACTGGGTCGAGATGAAGAAGGATGTGACTAGTTGGGTCTCGAGGTGCGATGTGTGTCAGCTAGTAAAGGTTGAGCATCAGGTTCCAGGTGGGTTGCTGAAGAGTCTTCCCATTCCATAGTGGAAGTGGGATATGATCACGATGGACTTTGTGGTAGGATTGCCAGTGTCTCGGACTTTTGATGCTATTTGGGTCATTGTGGACCGGTTGACTAAGTCAGCACATTTTCTGGCTATCGAGAAGACTGATGGAGCAGGGGTCTTGGCTAAGGAGTTTGTGAAGGAGATAGTCAGGTTGCATGGGGCGCAGCGAGTATTATGTCTAATTGGGATCCAAAGTTCAACTTTGGTGTTCTGGAAGGCATTTCAGGCAGAGATGGGCACAAAGGTGCATATGAGTACAGCTTATCATCCACAGACAGATGGACAGTCAGAGAGGACGATCCAGACGTTGTAGGATTTGGTGAGGATGAGTGTGTTGGATTGGGGTGGCCATTGGGTGGATCACCTATGTTTGGCGGAGTTTGCCTATAACAACAGTTATCAGACGAGTATTGGGATGGCTCCTTATGAGGCTTTGTATGAGAGGTCGTGTCGTACACCGTTATGTTGGACTCAGGTGGGGGAGCGGGAATGGAGTATTCCAGCCCATCTCTCTTGTTTACTTGGTCACTTAGGGGTGGTTGGTTGTGCGACTAAGTAACAAGATGAGGTGGTGTTCGGGGTACGAAATTTCTGTGAGGCGGGGTTTTGAGGGAGAGTTTCAAAAAAAAGAAGTTTCTAATTATGGAAAGGAAAGTTTAAATATGGAAAGTTTTATGGGAGTTAGAATTTGTCCGTTTTTAGCGGTTGTGAGCCTTGGAGGGGGCTCGTGTGGCCTTTGTGGCGGAATTTTGAGTCAGTGTGCCCGTGTGTGGCGGTCTTTTCAAACGTTGTGTGACCTTTGTGACGGGCTGTTTAGCCAATTGTGTGGCCTTTGTGGCGGGTTGTTTAGCCAATGTGCCTATTGAGACAATCTTTCAGGATGTATGGTCTTTGTGACGGTCCTTTGGGACGAGTGGCCTTAGTCGCGGTCCTTCGGGACGAGTGGCTTTAGTGGCGGTCCTTTGAGACGAGTGGTATTTGTGACGGTCCTTCCGGACGAGTGGCCTTGGTGGCCGTCCTGTTGAGGACATTTGTTTGGCCTTGGTGGCGGTCATGTTTATGACATTTGTTGGCCTTTGTGGCGGCCCTTGTGGCGTGTATATGATCCTTGTGTGGTCATGAGGTATTCCTATGAGGGGATATGTGGTTGGTATGACATTGTGATGTTATACGCGAGCCACGAAAAGGAAACCTGGTTAAGGATAGGACGCAGACGTGTTCAGAATTGTTTGCTCGCAACTCTTGGGGAACTTCGGTTCTCCTAGTACTGCCATATTCTGAGACTTTGTGGCTTGGGAGTATGGTTGGTATATCGACTTCGGATGACGATCCGGAGGCGCGCTGTAGGGTGGCAACCCGAGAGAAGGATATTGCACCTCCTTATACATTATGGCATGCAGGCTTAGGCCTGATGAGGAGCCAATAGAAACTCAAGGTTGAGACCTCTGAGTAAAGGAAAGTCCAAAAGTCGAGAATAAATAATGCCTGGAGCGTGAGAACTAAGAGATGCATTCATGTCGATGAACAAGGCTCAGATTTGGGACACCGCCGGTCAGGAGAGTTATAAACCATTTCTACATTCAATTCCCCTAAAAACAAATAATTCTTCTGTAACTCTCCTCTTCGTACAATATATAAGAAAGCGCAATGTTTGACTGATGCTGTTATAACCTAATTGACACATTTGGGGGTACATATGTTTGATGATCCATTGTATTGTTGAATTTTGTGTTTGGTTACTTTTAGATACCGAGCAATATCAAAGTGCATACTATAGAAGAGCAAATCCTCTTTGTGTTAATTCGTTTGTTGAATTGGATTTGTCGGTTATTGAGTTTTTGATATCTAGATTTGTGTAATGTTGTGTTTTTCATATTTGGTATTGGTGAAGGAGGTGGAGGAGTAACACCAAGACGTGAAGGTGGTAGAGGAGAAACACTCTTCTCAAAAAAAAAACTATATATAATGTAAACGGGCTTCACGGGCATACACGGGCCTAAGTAATTAAAACGGGTTTTAGACAAACGGGTATCAAATTTAAACGGGCTTAAGTGGACATTCAATTAAAGGGACAGGGTCTAAACGGGCAGGGCCTAAACGGGCCTGTGTAGCCCATTTTAACATCACTAACTGGAAGGAAGAGATCTCTTGAGAAAAGGCATGAGACTCTTGATAGGGAATGGTCAAAATACTCACATTTGGGCAGATCCTTGGCTCATAACCCATCCTCCCAAAGCTCCAAGATGCATTGAGGGTATTGATGAAGGTCTAACAACAGTCAGTGAAATAATGAATGATACGCAAACAGGCTGGAAATATGGATATGTTACGAAGGAACATAGTGCCATAGGATATACATCTAATATAACAGATCAAAGTAATCCCAACGGATCAACCAGATCTTTTAGGCTGGCACTATAATGATTCGGGGATTTATACTATTAAATCTGGATACTGGTTGGCAACCCATCTCGAACACTATGGCAATCTGGGGGTGTTCCTAGCAAGGGCGGGAAGCCTGCACATGGGCAGAAGCGGAAGTTTGATGATATGCAGAGATCAAGGTACGGTGGTGCGACATGCTTTGGGTGAGGTAGCAGGGACAACAAGGTGACCAACTGTCCACAGAGAGGTGAGCAGCAGGCAGTGACAGAGCAGCGGGCGGTGACGGAACCGCGGACAGATATCCGAGTGTGTTACTACTGCAGGGAGACGGGGCATATCAAGCCTCGTTGTCCCAAGTTACAGCAGATGGCAGTAGCAGCGGTGCAGGCTGGAGATCAGCCAGGAGTGCAGCAGGGGAAGGTTATAGCATATGCTTCGCGGGAATTGCGGAAGCATGACGCTAATTATCCTACTCATGATTTGGAGATGGTAGCAGTGGTATTTGCTCTGAAGATTTGGAGGTCTTATCTGTATGGCTGGAAGGTACAGGTATTTACAGATCAGAAGAGTTTGAAGTATATTTTTACTCAGCCTGAGCTGAATTTGAGACTGAGGCGTTGGATGGAGTTAGTAGCGGATTATGATTTGGACATAGCTTACAATCCTGGTAAAGCTAACCTAGTTGCAGATGCCTTAAGTCGGAAGCAGGCGGCTTCGGCTCAGGAGTAGGATATGGAGACGTTGATAGGTGAGATTAGTGCATTCAATTTGTGTGTTATCTCACAGGAACCATTGGGTTTAGAGGCAGCTGATCGAGCGGATTTGTTGAGCAGAGTGCGGTTAGCTCAGGAGAGCGATGAGGGGCTGGTGAATGCCTCTAAGGGTGCAGGTTCGGAGTATCAGGTTTCTGCTAATGGTACTATCCTTAAGCATGGTCGGGTTTGTGTGCCCACGGGTGAGGATTTGAGGCAGGAGATACTAAGAGAGGCTCATTCGAGCAAGTTCTCTATTCATCCAGGAGCGACCAAGATGTACCGTGACCTCAAGCGGTATTATCACTGGGTCGGGATGAAGAAGGACGTAGCCGACTGGGTGGCGAAGTGTGACACTTGCCAGCTAGTGAAGGCGGAGCATCAGGTTCCTGGTGGATTATTACAGAGTTTGCCCATTCCAGAGTGGAAGTGGGATACGATCACGATAGACTTCGTGGTGGGATTGCTTGTGTCGAGGACGTTTGATGCGATTTGGGTCATTGTGGACCGTTTGACTAAGTCTGCGCATTTTCTGGCCATTAAGAAAACTGATGGAGTAGCGGTTTTGGCCAGGAAGTACATGAGGGAGAGAGTCAGATTGCATGGTGTGCCTGCTACTATTGTGTCTAATAGAGATTCCAAGTTCACCTCGGTGTTTTGGAAGGCGTTTCAGGCAGAGATGGGTACAAAGGTGCATATGAGTACAGCCTACCATCCTTAGACGGACGGTCAGTCGGAGAGGACGATCCAGATTCTGGAGGATTTACTGAGGATGTGCGTGTTGGATTGGGGTGATCATTGGGCAGATCATTTGAGCTTAGTGGAGTTTGCTTACAACAACAGCTAGCAGGCGAGTATTGGGATGGCCCCTTATGAGGCATTGTACGGGAGGCCGTGTCGTACGCCATTATGTTGGACTCAGGTGGGGGAGAGGAGCATATATGGTGCAGATTTTGTTCATGAAACCTCGGAGAAGATTCGGGTTCTGAGGCTGAACATGAAGGAGGCTTAGGATCGGCAGAAGAGCTATGCTGACAAGAGGAGGAAGGATCTTGAGTTTCAGGTTGGTGATAGAGTGTACCTCAAGATGGCCATGTTGCGGGGTCCGAACAGGTCATTGACAGAGACTAAGCTCAGTCTGAGGTACATGGGTCCGTTCAGAGTAGTTGAGCGGGTGGGACCAGTGGCATACCGGCTGGGTTTGCCTGAGGTTATGCGTGCGTTCCACAAGGTATTTCATGTGTCGATGTTGAGGAAGTGTCTTCACGAGGGTGATCAGTTGTTGGCTAAGATTCATGAGGATCTTCAGCCCAACATGACTTTAGAGGCGAGGCCGTTGAGGGTGCTCGGGAGGAGAGTCAAGGAACTTCGGAAGAAGAAGATTTCTTTGATGAGAGTCCTGTGGGACTGTGATGGAGTGAAGGAGCAGACTTGGGAGCCCGAGGCGAGGATGAAGGCAAGGTTTAAGAAGTGGTTTGAGAAGCAAGCCGCGACTTGAGCTTGCCTAGCCGGGTCCAAGTTGTAGTCCGTGGCTGGGGCAGGTACGGAGTATTCCAGCCCATCTCTCTTGATACTTGGTCGCTTAGGGGTGGTTGGTTGTGCGACTAAGTACCAAGATGAGGTGATGCTCGGGATGCGGGTGGATGGATTGGATTGTTGTATCTTAATTTTTCTTTTGTATTTCGTTGAGGTTGTAATGATTATAAAATTTTTGCGATTAATAAGATGAGTATTTTTTCTTTATGTTTGACTGTTGTTGTCATGGGAAAAAGAGAAATAGCTCGGGTTTCTATTTTTGGAAGTTTCCATAAATAGATAGTTTCCACTAAAAGGAGGTTCCAGGTTTAGAAGTTTCTAAAAGGGGAATTTTAGTAGAAGTATTGAGGTAGATCTAGCCGGGAGATACTCGATGGCAGATTTGTTTTTGCTCAAGGCCATGTGGGCCACACTCATGTGATACCGATAGCTCGATGGACTTTGTGGCCAGAGATTGGGAGTTGTATGTTGCTTCGGATGACGATCCGAGAGCGCGCTTTAGGGTGTCGACCCAAGAGCGGGATATTTAAGACTCCCTGGATACCGTAGCTGTGAGCCACGGCTCGGCAGTGAGCCGGTATGTCTCGAGGGTTGCGACCCGAGAGCGGGGGAGTGTGTGTGAGTGACTTCCTTGATGTCGTAGCTTAAGGCGGTTGGCCTGGTAGTGAGCCGGCGTGATTCTTGGTTGCGACCACAGACGGGGGAAGCACTGAGTTGTGAGCAAATAGTGTATTTGATGTGAGTAAATTGGCTAGAGGGAGACCTCATCGTTCAGTCGGAGGTGTGCGGGCTGTTGCGACAGTTGCACGAGAAACCTCGGCTGACGGTGTTTAGTCCGGTCGGAGGACGTGCGGGCCGTGTTGACGGTGGCACAGAGGTCCTTGACGGATGGACGGTGCTGCGGGATTCGAGGACGAATCCTTATTGGTGGGGGAGAATTGTAACATCCGCGAACCAAATATTGAATGTTTGGTCTGAGTGTCGATCGACACCCTTGGTGTATTGATCGACACCATGTGTTCTGGTTTGGTCGTGTTTGTTTTAATTGTTGTGTGGTTTGGTTTGGTTCAATTGGAAACCCCTAAATCACATTTATAAGGGAGGAAGCGACGAAATAAGGGTTTTAGGGTGTTCTGTTTGTCGCCGTTAAGATAGAAAAAGGAGATGAAGCGTTGGAGAGTGTTTCTGTGAGTTTTCTGGGTCTGTTCTTGGCGTTTTTGGAGGGATCTGTGGCTAGAGAAGGGAGAGTTGTTTCTGGGAACGAAGGAGAAGCTTCCTAAGCTGTTTTTTCCACTGTATCTCAACCCAATCTTCCTGTAAAAGAGGTGAGTGCTTGACCATGGTTGATCTAAGCATGAGATCTCTTTTGTTTGGCTGTTCTTTGTCTATTTGTGGTGTTTGCTTGCTTGAATTCGTTGTTTTCGGGTTTTCCATAGGTTTTGAGGCATTTGGGTGAGTTTGGGACGGTTTCGAGTTGATTTGAAACGGAGGATCGACGTTCGTGTTCGTGCAGTTCGCGTTCGCAGAGGCAGTGTCGATCGACACCAATTGGAGTCGGTCGACACCATGTTGTTCTAGCATCGATCGACACAGACTTAGTGTCGGTCAACACCAGTCTCGTCCGAGACTTGTTTTCCTGGTTTGATGTATTGCTTGTGTTTTGATTGCTTGCTTAAACATGAGAGTCTCATATGCTTGTGTGTATAACCTAGTAGATGGGAGGATGGCCTCACTAAGTATTTATGATATACTTACGCATCTCAATTGTTGTTTGTGGTGTGCAGATTAAGGCAAAGTGTGATCGTGGAATCAGAGCGATGAGGAGGAGGATGTTCTAGAGACTTGATTGATTGTGGTCTAGCGCTTGTTAGGTTGCTAGTGTTAAGTTGATAGAATATTGTAGGATGTTGGAACATGGTTATTACATTGCTGGTTTTGGATTATTGCATTATTGGTTATTGGATTGTTATTGTTGGATTTGTTTCGGTTTAATGGAATTTTTTTGTTATCCGCTGTTGTTGATTGTTGCTAGGTTATTAGTGGGTATAGGACCACTAGTGAATTAATATTATTATTTTGAAAAAAAAACGGGAAGGGCTGTTTCAAAAATACACAACTCTACAATGAACCGACATTTCGGTTGTAGTTTCTCTTCTAAAGGTTAAAATTTTATCTAGAAAACAATACTATTTAAAACGATTCATTTCACGTTTACTACAATGCAAGCGTCTCACACCAATGAAAAATATACAAGACAGCCAGATCTGGATTTTGTAGTAATATTAATGCAGCATTCAAATTCTGATGTATGCAACTCATATAAAGTGCTTTTAAATATATTGAAGGCATCTTTATTACCATATTCAAAAGTCAAATCCAAAAACTCACAATATATAATCCATCTAAACTCTTGGAAAAAAACTCTAGGTATTTTCACTAAATTTTTATATTTAAAATTTTCTAAAAGTTGTAAATTAGATTCATCATTCCAAAAATCTTTTGTTAAATCAAGAATTAGAGGAATTTCTTTACTTGAATGAATGCTAGAAAATAATTTAGAAAGCTGTAAAAACTGTTGGGATTGAAATTTTATATTATTTTGTGTCATCGCAAAAAAATGAAAACATTTCAACCAGAAAAATAGATATAGATTTTAAAAGATACGAATATTCGAAGAAATACATCTTTACAATGAACAATTGAAACTTTACAAAAAAAAAAACCGTTACAATGAACAATCACAACTTTTCGTAAAACACACAATTTGAATTTTCTACAATTTAAAAAAAAATTATCCAAAAGGTACAATTGAATAAACACAACTTTTGATGGCATTTATTCATATTCGTATTATATATAGATTTGTTTTAATTTCTGACAAAAGTATTTGTACTATCCATAAAAAAAACAATTTCATATCTTATACAAAAAATAGTTTTTATTCCAATAACACAAGTTAATCTGATAATTAAAGAGAATATCCTCTCCATATATTATGTAGAGATGATAATAGTAACAAAAAAAATGTTCAAAGTATTGTATTTATGAGATATTATGAGATTTTTTTAAAAGGCAGTATATAATTTAAAACGAGGAAAGTTTGACTAAATACATTAAATTTTTGAGTATTGAATGTAAAGTACCATAAAAAGTCATATGTATGTATACTAATCCTTGCCACATGTTTATCATTCTTTGGATTCAATGTCATATAAATTATATCATTTGATTGGAAAAATAAGACCACCCTAAAAAATAATATCATTCTTTGGTCGCAATGTCAATTAGATTATATCATATTCTTGTGTTTGCAGATGTTTTTTCGATTTCATAGTAAGATCTAGCAACAAACATTTTACTAAAACCTGAATTTGTTTTTAAAAGTTGTCTCTTTTGTTAAGAATCTAGTTTTTGCTTTCTAATGTATTAGGAGTTTAAGTTGTTTTACGAATTTCGGTGCACAAACCATTTGTTCAATTATAGCATGCATGCATGTTTTATCGGTTTTCCATGTAGTTATGGCTCACAAATTTTCGGATTTAAATTTTTAATATTATAGATCTCTTTTTCAAAGTCCTAGTTCCTCCACCTAATTCAAGTGTTGGTATGGAATTTGTTTCTAGGTTAGAGATTAGAACAGAAGAAGAAGGTAGTACCTTGGATGAACTTAACAGCACTTGATTGGGATCGCAAAGAAAGTTGGAAATCTCTAGCTTCAGTTTTTCTTTGCAATCCCATTCAATTTCTGTTCAGTCAATCGAAAGTGCTACCTTCTTATTCTTGTTTTTCAATCTCTAAACCAGGGAAAATGCACCATGATAACTTGAGTATATGGTGGAACAATGATGATGAACGAAAAATCAATGTTAGATCAATGTTACTTTCAAATTTCTATGTTGCTTTCAAATTAATTTCTTTGTCTCACAATAATCTTTTTATACAATTTTTTTTTTAGAATTAGTAATTACTAGGACTCAGACCTTTGCGATGTCGCGGGATGTATTTCAAAATATGTTAAATTAAATTTCAAATTTAGAATTATATATTATAAAATCATTTGAAAATATATGCTAAATAATAAAATTAAAAATTGTCTAAAAAAAAGAAAATAATAAGTAGGCATTAATGGTACATAAATATAACCATCAAAATAAAATTAAACTTATAATAAAAAAATAGTATGGTAAAAAGACTCAACTCTAGTTTAAAAATATTAAATAAAAATCATAATAAATCGAGACAACTCTGATTATAATTTGGATGTATTATAAATATAATATATTTTATGAAAGATTATTGTAAAGAGTAACAAGCATCATAAGAGTTATTAACATTTATAATCACTCATTAATAAATATTATGACGAAGTGATCATAAGTAATAATATCAAACGAACGGTTATAATACGTAAATGCAATTTCTGAAAAAATAATTTTAAAAAGAAAATGTATTTTATCTTGAGTGAAAATTTATCAACCTATGATTATAATAAAAATACACAACTTCGAAAATAAAAGATGAAATAGTTAAATTATAAAAAACACATATTTTATGAAAAGTTAAGATAAAGAAACGGAATAACTGACATAGCTAAAGTTGATTAAATTTCTATATTACTATAAACATTTCTAAAATTTTTAGTTAGAATATAGAATAAAGTTGGATATTGAATATTAAAATTCATATTATCTAGATTCAGCATGAAACGAAAAATTTGTGTCAGCGAACAATGATTCATTGATTTGTTAATTATCTAAGAAGAGACAACTATATATATATAGTTTAAAAGATATAAACATTTAGATATAAATAACTATTAGAACGAAATATTGTAAATAAGACATGATGAAAAGATATAACTGTACAATGAACAAAATCAACCGTATGATTTTCTTTTATGGTAAAAGACACAACTCTACAATGAATATACGCAACCGTATAATTTTTCTCCAAAAAACAAAACTACTTAATGAAAAGTGTAACACCCGTGAACCAAAACTCTGCGTTTTGGGGGTGGGTGTCGATCGACACCAAGGGTGGTGTCGGTCGACACCATTGATTTCTTGTTCGACCAGATGGATTTAATTATCGATTTTGGCCGGTTTGGTTTAAAGAAACCATTGGACCGATATTTAAAAGGGAGAAACGACCTAGGGTCGTGTTTTTGTGGTTGTCTCGCCGTTTTTAGAGAAAACAAAGAGAGAAAATTTTCTTGAGGTTCTAGAGAGAGATTATGAGATTTCAAGGCTTTGTGGGTGAGATCTTGCTGTGGGAGTGAGGATTCAAGGCTAGGAACGTGTGGGAAGCTTGCTGGGAGTGTGAGATTCGACTCCAGCAAGTGAGCATCGGTTTATTATTGGATATTGTTATTGGTTATTTTCGTTGTTGATTGTGATTGTGGTTAGGTGGCTAGTGGGTATGGGACCACTAGCTATAGTTTATTTATTACTCTTATTCTTATTATTATTATTTATTATTTATTATTAAAAACAAAAGGTCGGGTCATTTCAGTTTGGTATCAGAGCCCTTACGGTTCTAGGTTTGGGTTCACAAGGCTTCGTGCTGTAGATGTTTGGGATTTGCATGCTTGATTGATTATGTGAGTTAGTCAATTGTGTGGCATGGAGTCTTAGAACATCCTCTTCGAGCTTACTGTGTGATTCCACGGTGAGTTAATGTTTCTGTGTTCTGCTAGTTTTGTTTGCTTAGTCTTCTGTTCTTGGTAGTGCAGATGGTTAGAGAGGATGTTGTTGCTGGCCGTGGACGCGGACGTGGTCGTGGTAGGGGCAAAGGCCCGGTGGTTAACGGGTCTGAGGACCAGAGTGTGACAGCAGAGAGTGTTGACGAGTCGCAGGGTGTCCAGAAAGATTCCATGAGTGTGGCCGGAGGGGGTCAGTGTTGATGCTCCAGTGGTTGGTGATGCTAGGGTCCCGGGTGTGGGAGCCCCAGCGGGTGGAGTCCCTGGTGTTGAACTTGCGGGCTCGTTAGCACAGTTGTTGGAGCGGTTGCCACCTGTGGCACCGGCTCAGGCTCATGTACTGCCACCCGTGGTGGCGGAGGAGCGGCAGCCAGTGGCTGCGGATTGAGGAGCGCATTCTCAATATGTGTCTATATTGAGGGAGATGCATCTTCTTGAGACTGCACGGTTTTCGGGTGGTACAGATCCTACTGATGCAGATGCGTGGAGGACGAGTTTGGAACGTAACTTCCAGACTCTGAGATGTCCTGAGGAGTTTTGGGTGGACATAGGGGTCCACCATTTGACTGGTGATGCTCAGGTGTGGTGGAGATCAGTGGCTGCTAGGAGGGTGCAGCAGGAGATGACTTGGGCTGACTTCGTGCAGGAGTTCAACCGCAAGCATTTTCCGAGAGAGGCATTGGACCGTATGGAGGTGCAGTTTTTGTAGTTGTCTCAGGGGACACGGTCAGTGCGGGAGCTGGATTTTGGAGTTCAGTCAACTTCTGTGTTATCGGGGTCGGGCTATGGAGTCTGAGGAGGCCTAGATCAGGAGGTTTATGAGGGCTCTTCGTGATGACTTGAGGGTTTACTGTAGATGACGGAGGTATGCTTCGCGTGCAGAGCTGGTTAAGGCTGCAGTAGAGATCGAGGAGGACATTCGGGCACAGACAGTGGCGGTTAGTCCAGCAGTTCAGCCTTGTAAGGCTCAACATCATGGAGGTTCTAGCAAGGGCGGCAAGTCTGCGCAGGGAACTAAGAGGAGGTGGGAGACTATGCAGAGGCCGAGGGGTGCGAGTTGCTTCGGATGTGGGAGCAAGAATCACAAGGTTGCTAGTTGTCCCAAGAGGAGTGCTCCGATGACAGCGGCTCGTGTATGCTATCAGTTGAGAGCCAGGGCACATCATACCCTTTTGTCCCAAGTTGTAGCCGGTAGCAGTTGCAGCGTTGCAGCAGGTGCAGCCGGGAGGACAGCAGGTGGCACGGATTGAGCAGGCGCCACAGGTTTACACGACGGTCGAGCCTGGTGGAACCAGTGCCGGAGCGATCACAGGTATAACTTCTGGTACTTAACTTTGTGAAATTACAGTAGTTCGGATTTCATGATTTTCCTGTGATAGTGGTAGGTTCTCAATACATGAGGTTTGTGTAAGGACTTTGTTGGTGGGCGGGTTTAAGTCCCATGTTATGTTTGATTCTGGAGCTACTCATAGCTTCATTACTCAGGAGTGCGCAGAGAGTGCGGATATCAGAGAAGATCCCGGAGAGCGTGCGGGAGTTGTCAGAGTTGTGGGAGGCAAGTTTCTGAGGGTTATTGGCCTGGCAAAGGAAGTGGATATTCAGGTTGCAGGAGAGTCGTGGCCTGCGGAATTGCTTATCAGTCTAGTGGAGTTGTATGATGTTATTCTCGGGATGGATTGGTTGCATCGGTATAAGGTGCATTTGGATTGCTATCGGGGTAGAGTGGAGTTTGAGCGTCCAGGAGGGAAATTGGTTTTTGAGGGAGTTAGACCGACTTCAGGAAGTCCCGTGATCTCGGCCATTCAGGCTGGGAAGATGATCGAGATGGGCCGTGAGGCTTATTTGGTTACTACTTTGATGCCGGAGTTAGTGGAGAAGTTTACGGTTAGCGGTATTCTGGTAGTGGAGGAGTTTGAGGATTTGTTTCAGTCATTGTAGGGATTACTACCATCTCGGTCGGATCCTTTTACTATTGAACTGGAACCGGGGACAACGCCGTTATCCAAGGCTCCTTACAGAATGGCTCCTGTAGAGATGGCAGAACTGAAGAAGCAGCTAGAGGATTTGTTGAGTAAGGGATTCATCCGTCCTAGTGTATTACCGTGGGGAGCACCGGTGTTATTTGTCAAGAAGAAGGATGGGAGTTTTCGGTTGTGTATTGATTACCGGGGTTTGAACCGTGTCACTGTGAAGAACAAGTACCCTCTTCCCAGGATCGATGAGTTGTTAGATCAATTAAGGGGTGCTACTTGGTTCTTCAAGGTAGATCTAGCGTCAGGTTATCATCAGATACCGATAGATGAGGCAGATGTGAGGAAGACTGCATTCAGAACGAGGTATGGGCATTATAAGTTTGTGGTGATGCCTTTTGGGTTGACTAACGCGCCAGCAGCGTCAATGAGGTTGATGAACAGCGTGTTTCAGGAGTTTCAGGACATGTCTGTCATCATCTTCATCGACGATATCCTGGTCTATTCTAAGGGTCCAGAGGAGCATGCAGTGCATTTGAGGGCATTTCTGGAGAAGCTGCGGGAGCAAAAGTTGTTTGCTAAGTTGAGCATGTGTAGTTTCTGGCAGCGTGAGATGGGATTCTGGGTCACACTGTTTCTGCAGATGGGGTTTCTGTAGATCTGAAGATGATACAGGCTATCAGAGATTGGCCTAGAACGCAGAATGCCACTGAGATCAGGAGTTTTCTTGTGTTGGCAGGTTATTATAGAAGATTTGTGCAGGGCTTTGCGAGCAGAGCACGTCCTATGACTAAGTTGACAGGGAAGAATGTACCTTTTGTCTGGTCATAGGAGTGTGATGAGGGCTTTGCAAGCCTGAAAGAGATGTTGACTACTACGCCAGTGTTGGCTTTGCCAGAGTAGGGAGAACCCTATGTGGTTTATACTGATGCATCCAGAGTTGGTTTGGGGTGTGTGCTGATGCAGCATGGGAAGGTCATTGCCTACGCTTCGCGGCAGTTACGGAAGCATGAGGACAACTATCCTACTCATGATTTGGAGATGGCTGTTGTAGTTTTTGCCCTGAAGATTTGGAGATCCTATCTTTATGGTGCAAAAGTGCAGGTGTTTACAGATCATAAGAGCCTGAAGTATATATTCACTCAGCCTGAGTTGAATTTGAGGCAAAGGCGGTGGATGGAGCTTGTGGCAGATTATGATTTGGAGATAGCTTATCACCTTAGTAAGGCCAACTTGGTTGCAGATGCTTTGAGTCGGAAGAGGGTAGTTTTGGCTCAGGAGCAAGAGATGGAGACTCTGCTAGGAGAGATCAGTGCGTTGAGTTTGTGTGTTATTTCTCAGGAGCTGTTGTGTTTGGAGGCGGCTGACAGAACAGACCTTCTGAGTAGGGTGCGGTTGGCTCAGGAGAAGGATTTGGGGCTGGTGAATGCCTCAAAGGTTATGGATACAGAGTATCAGGTCTCAGCTAATGGTACTATTTTGGTGCACGGGCGGATTTGCGTGCCCAAGGATGAGGAGTTGAGACAGGAGATCCTGAGAGAGGCTCATTCGAGCAAGTTTTCTATTCATCCAGGAGCGACTAAGATGTATCGTGACCTCAAGAGGTACTATCACTGGGTCGAGATGAAGAAGGATGTGACTAGTTGGGTCTCGAGGTCCGATGTGTGTCAGCTAGTAAAGGTTGAGCATCAGGTTCCAGGTGGGTTGCTGAAGAGTCTTCCCATTCCATAGTGGAAGTGGGATATGATCACGATGGACTTTGTGGTAGGATTGCCAGTGTCTCGGACTTTTGATGCTATTTGGGTCATTGTGGACCGGTTGACTAAGTCAGCACATTTTCTGGCTATCGAGAAGACTGATGGAGCAGGGGTCTTGGCTAAGGAGTTTGTGAAGAAGATAGTCAGGTTGCATGGGGCACAGCGAGTATTGTGTCTAATTGGGATCCAAAGTTCACTTTGGTGTTCTGGAAGGCATTTCAGGCAGAGATGGGCACTAAGGTGTATATAAGTACAGCTTATCATCCACAGACAGATGGACAGTCAGAGAAGACGATCCATACGTTGTAGGATTTGCTGAGGATGAGTGTGTTGGATTGGGGTGGCCATTGGGTGGATCACCTGTGTTTGGCGGAGTTTGCCTATAACAACAGTTATCAGACGAGTATTGGGATGGTTCCTTATGAGGCTTTGTATGAGAGGTCGTGTCGTACACCGTTATGTTAGACTCAGGTGGGGGAGCGGGAATGGAGTATTCCAGCCCATCTCTCTTGTTTACTTGGTCACTTAGGGGTGGTTGGTTGTGCGACTAAGTAACAAGATGAGGTGGTGTTCGGGGTATGAAATTTCTGCGAGGCGGGGTTTTGAGGGAGAGTTTCCAAAAAAAGAAGTTTCTAATTATGGAAAGTTTAAAAATGGAAAGTTTTATGGGAGTTAGAATTTGTCCGTTTTTAGCGGTTGTGAGCCTTGGAGGGGGCTCGTGTGGCCTTTGTGGCGGAATTTTGAGTCAGTGTGCCCGTGTGTGGCGGTCTTTTCAAACGTTGTGTGACCTTTGTGACGGGCTGTTTAGCCAATTGTGTGGCCTTTGTGGCGGGTTGTTTAGCCAATGTGCCTATTGAGACAATCTTTCAGGATGTATGGTCTTTGTGACGGTCCTTTGGGACGAGTGGCCTTAGTCGCGGTCCTTCGGGACGAGTGGCTTTAGTGGCGGTCCTTTGAGACGAGTGGTATTTGTGACGGTCCTTCCGGACGAGTGGCCTTGGTGGCCGTCCTGTTGAGGACATTTGTTTGGCCTTGGTGGCGGTCATGTTTATGACATTTGTTGGCCTTTGTGGCGGCCCTTGTGGCGTGTATATGATCCTTGTGTGGTCATGAGGTATTCCTATGAGGGGATATGTGGTTGGTATGACATTGTGATGTTATACGCGAGCCACGGAAAGGAAACCTGGTTAGGGATAGGACTCAGACGTGTTCAGAATAGTTTGCTCACAACTCTTGGGGAACTTTGGTTCTCCTAGTAGTGTCATATTCTGAGACTTTGTGGCTTGGGAGTATGGTTGGTATATCGACTTCGGATGACGATCCGGAGGTACACTGTAGGGTGGCAACCCGAGAGAAGGATATTGCACCTCCTTATACATTATGGCATGCAGGCTTAGGCCTGATGAGGAGCCAATAGAAACTCAAGGTTGAGACCTCTGAGTAAAGGAAAGTCCAAAAGTTGAGAATAAATAATGTCTGGAGCGTGAGAACTAAGAGATGCATTCATGTCGATGAACAAGGCTCAGATTTGGGACACCGCCGGTCAGGAGAGTTATAAACCATTTCTACATTCAATTCCCCTAAAAACAAATGATTCTTCTGTAACTCTCCTCTTCGTACAATATATAAGAAAGCGCAATGTTTGACTGATGCTGTTATAACCGAATCGACACATTTAGGGGTACATATGTTTGATGATCCATTGTATTGTTGAATTTTGTGTTTGGTTACTTTTAGATACCGAGCAATATCAAAGCGCATACTATAGAAGAGCAAATCCTCTTTGTGTTAATTCGTTTGTTGAATTGGATTTGTGGGTTATTGAGTTTTTGATATCTAGGTTTGTGTAATGTTGTGTTTTTCATATTTGGTTTTGGTGAAGGAGGTGGATGAGTAACACCAAGACGTGAAGGAGGTAGAGGAGAAACACTCTTCTCAAAAAAAAAAAAACTATATATAATGTAAACGGGCTTCACGGGCATACACGGGCCTAAGTAATTAAAACGGGTTTTAGACAAACGGGTATCAAATTTAAACGGGCTTAAGTGGGCATTCAATTAGAGGGGCAGGGTCTAAACGGGCAGGGCCTAAACGGGCCCGTGTAGCCCATTTTAACATCACTAACTGGAAGGAAGAGATCTCTTGAGAAAAGGCATGAGACTCTTGATAGGGAATGGTCAAAATACTCACATTTTGGCAGATCCTTGGCTCATAACCCATCCTCCCAAAGCTCCAAGATGCATTGAGGGTATTGATGAAGGTCTAACAACAGTCAGTGAAATAATGAATGATACGCAAACAGGCTGGAATATGGATAAGTTACGAAGGAACATAGTGCCAGAGGATATACAGCTAATATAACAGATCAAAGTAATCCCAACGGATCAACCAGATCTTTTAGGCTGGCACTATAATGATTCGGGGATTTATACTGTTAAATCTGGATACTGGTTGGCAACCCATCTCGAAAACTATGGCAATCTGGGGGTGTTCCTTTGATTAACCATGAACTGAAAGCTACAATGTGGAAAATCAAGACAGCTCCGAAACTAAAGCATTTCCTATGGCGAACTTTAACAAATGCACTCGCGGTGTGAGTTGCTTTGACACACCGAGGAATCACAAACAACCCACACTGTCCAAGATGTTTTCAGAATGAAGAAACTATCTCTCATCTTCTGTTTGATTGTCAACATGCTCGTGATGTATGGAGGACACAACAAAATCTATATAATGCCCTTTATTCACAAGACATATCTCTGGCCGGAAGGATCAAAATTCTCATTGATCACAACAACAATGAAAATTATACACTGCTGGATCAACAACTTCCTTTATGGCTACAATGGATAATATGGAAAAGTCGAAATCTATTTATGTATCAACAAAAGAAGCACACTTGGCAAGAAGATTTCCACTTTGCACTAAGAGAAGCTATGGAAGGGGTAGATATATGGTCAGTCGAACAGCTAACACAGGTGCCAAGAGATCATCATACAAGAACACAACAATCGCAATGGAAAAAACCGATGGAAGGATTTATCAAATGCAATGTTGACTGCAAGTTTGGACAAAATGATAAAGCATCACAAGCAGGATGGATTTTCAGAGACTCGGATGGCTTTTTTCTTAATGCAGGATGTAGTATTGGCAAGATTTGTTATGCGGCTATTGAGGCAGAACTACAAGTGATTGTAATTGCTATGAATCAGGCATGGAACAAAGGAGCCACAAAACTAATCATTGAAGGAGACAATCTCAAAGCCATCAGTCTGATCAATGGCGAACAGAGAAGCTTTAGATGGCACACTTGGATCTGAGAAATCAACCAATTGAAGCAGAAGTTCGAAGAGATTAAGTTCCAATGGTTAAGACGAACTAACAACAAAGCAGCGGACAAGTTAGCCAAGACACACTTCCAGAACCAAATGACTTTTATCACTCATTACTATGTTCCAAGTTTTCTTGTAAACATCCTCCATGAGGATTACACTCCCATATAATCAATGCAAGCTGCTGTTTAAAAAAAGAAGACATTTTTATTACCATATTCAAAAGTCAATTCCAAAAACTCACTATATATACTCCATCTAAACTCTTAGAAAAAAAATCTAAGTATTTTCATTAAATTTTTATATTTAAAATTAACTAACAGTTGTAAATTAGACTCATCATTCCAAAAGTCTTTTGTTAAATCAAGAATCAGGGAAAATTTTTTACTTTTAAAAGAATGAATGCTAGAGAATAATTTAGAAAGCTGTAAAAACTGTTGGGATTAATATTTTATATTATTTTGTGTCATGGCAAAAAAATTAAAGAAAACAGTTCAAACGGACAAATAGATATAGATTTCAGATACGAATATTCGAATAAATACAACTCTACAATGAACAGTTGCAATTTTACAAAAAAAAAAAAAAAAACACAATGAACAATCGCAACTTTTCGTAAGTCACACAATTATAATTTTATACAGTTTTTCTTAAAAAAAATATTCAAAAGGTACAATTGAAGAAACACAACTTTTGCTGGCATTTATTCATATTCCTATTATATATAGATTTGTATAAATTTCTAACATAATTCTACTATCCATAAAACAAACAATTTCATATCTTATACAAAAGAATAGATTTTATTCCAACAACACAAATTAATCTGATAATTAAAGAGCATATCCTCTCCATATATTATGTCTTTGTTTCTTCTTTTTTTATTGTGTGCAAATGTTACTGTCTTTTTTTTATTTTTCTGGGTGCAAATATTAATGTGTTTCTTTTCTACATTTTTTCATTAGTAAAAGGGTAGGCTTCCAACCCGTGAACTAATAGTGGTGGCTATTAGTAAATTTTTGAGATGTTTCGCAACAATGGTGTGTCTCGACCACTTTGCTCCCAATATGGGTCAAGTTGCATATTCCAGATTTTCTTGAAAATCGACTACCAAATTGTACTTTAGATATTTACTGCTCCGAAAACTGTCGTGAGCAGTATGATATACGTTTTCTTTGAATTTGCTATTTTGTGTAGCAAAAGTTTTGTTGAAAGTGTATCAAAAGCTTTTAACTTCGTTGTATATGCTGGTGTATTGTTGTTTCGCAATTTTGATCAGTTTTGATCCTTTCACTTCCTTTCTAATAAGAGTTCAATTATTTTTACGTGTATAGGCACGCTTACATATAGTCCTTTTACAGTCCTAACATAAAAGAAACAAGAAATTATTGTGGTGTGGGATTTTAGTTGACTTTACAGTACTTTAATTAAAACACTTGGTAGTGGTTAGTGGTAATCAATCAGATCTTGAATTAGTACTATCGTATATCTTAAGTTTGAAACTTAATTATATTGATAACATTAATCTCACAAGTCTAGTTATTACTTGTCCCATTGAAAGTTACTAGAAACACACATATTAGTACAAATTTGCGATGTAAATCGTGCTCCATTAGTTTTAGCGCGATATAAAATGGTTAGTGAATATTGGTTACTGTGTTAGATCTAAATTTTACTATTGAATATTGCAACAGTAACGTATGAGTAATGAATTATTATTGACCATGAAAGAAGTGATTATTGTTCTTTTTTTAAACGACTTTACTGGTTCTGTAAGACCATCATTGCCTACAAAAGGATGATTCTTATCTACACTAATCAAAGCCCTCAAATTTGCAGAGAACTCAAATCCAATCTTTTTTTTTTTTTTTTAATTTTCCAAATACGACATGGACCTTCTGGTTGTGGAGGTGAAACTACCCATTCGATGTCAAGAAAAGAAACAAAAAAAGGTGAAACTACCCATTCATGATGATCATAAGTTGAAGCCTTTAAAAGATGGGCGGAGGGGGAGACTGCTGCGGAATCAAATTCGAAGCTATAAGTGCTGGCTGAAGAAGATAGAGAAATAGAAATAACTTTGTTTTCTTATTTCTTCAACCCTAAGTTTCTCTTACAAGGACATAGTGTTTATATAGGGGTACAATATAGAAACTCTAAAGTGTAGATCCTTCTACACTTGTCCAGCTGGTGTTAGTTGTCTTCAATCCCACATGATCCTAGAAGCTCAAACCTATTTTGTAATGTCCCTGTCTGACCCTCTGCAGCTTCTGTTGATTCTCTGTTTCCTCTGTTCTTGTCTTCTGCAATATTTACCAAACCTCTGACTTGTTCTGTTCTGTCTTTGTCTTGTATTGCAGGTTTACGTTGGTGTGAGTTGGGTATAGAAGCTGATGGGCTTGAGCTTGTTCTGGGCTTAATTGCTTGGAAGCCTAAGCCTGTTGCAAATACGTTGCCGTTTTGAGGTTTAGGCTTCATACTCCCCCGCAAACTTGGAGTAGGTGGGACAACGACGCCAAGTTTGGAACGCAGAGCTTCAAAAGGACCTTGCGGAAGCGACTTGGTGAAGACATCTGCAATCTGATAGTCTGCGGAGATGTGATTGACGATGAGATCGCCAAAAGCCACTTGTTCACGAACATAGTGGTAGTGCTTAGCAAAATGTTTAGTACGAGCATGAAAACTTGGATTAGCAGTGAGGTACACGGCAGAGAGATTGTCGCAAAACAACTCTGGTGTGTCAAACTGAGGAATACCAAGACTGCGAAGGAGATTCACAAGCCAAGTGATCTCAGAGGTAGCTTCGGACATGGCTCGGTACTCTGCCTCAGTAGAGCTTTTTGAGACTGTAGGTTGTTTTCGAGAGGACCAAGAGATGATGTTATCACCAAGGAATGTGCAGAAACCGCCGGTAGAACGACTTGTATTGGTACAACCACTGTAATCGCTATCACTAAATACACGCAGCTTGCAGTTTGTGGTGTTGCTGAAAGAGAGACCCATTGTAGTAGTTCCTTTGACGTAGCGAAGGATGCGTTTGAGATGTTGAAAATCAGAGACGGTGAGAGCATGCATCTTCTGGCACACATAGTTAACAGAGAATTGAATATCTGGCCTTGTAAGAGTCAGATATTGTAGTTTGCCAGCAAGACTGCGAAAGTACTTAGGATTTTCGAAAAGGCGATCTTGATTTGGAGTTTTCTTTAGTTGTTGTGGTAACGGTGTAGCAACTGCAGAGCAATTTGACATAGCTGCGGCAATAAGAAGGTCTTCAGCGTATTTTTGTTGAGAAAGAAACAAGCCACCTGAGTGAAATTGAGCCTGAATCCCCAAAAAATAATGCAGTTGACCCAAATCCTTCATCCGAAAACGTTTATTTAGCTCGTCAAGTAAGCTATTGAGAAGATTAGAGGAGTTTCCTGTAATCACCATGTCATCAACATAAAGCAACATGAAGATAATATCACCGTTTTTAGCACAAATAAAAAGGGAAGGATCAGGAATACTGCAAAAGAAGCCAAATTCAAGCAAAAAATTGCTGAACTTATCAAACCAGGCCCTTGGAGCTTGCTTAAGACCATAGAGTGATTTGTGCAGTAACCAGACATAATCAGGATGTTCTTCATCCACAAAGCCTGCAGGTTGTTTCATGTAAACAGTTTCTGTAAGATCTCCATGAAGAAAGGCATTGCAGACATCCATTTGCTTAAGTTCCCAATTGAGAAGAGTAGCAATGTGGAGAACAGCTCGAACTGTAGGAGTGCGCACAACGGGACTATACGTTTCAAGATAATCAATGCCTTCTTCTTGGTTGTAACCTTGAGCCACGAGTATGGCTTTGTATTTGTCTAAGGAACCATCAGCGTGGAGTTTGACGCGAAAAACCCATTTTGAGCCAAGGACATTCACATCAGATGGAGGAGGGACAAGAGAAAAGGTTTTGGTTGCTTTACAATTTCCCATTTCTTCTCCCATAGCAACTGTCCAGTGTTCATCCTTGAGAGCCTCAGTAACCGTTTTAGGCATGGGATAAGATACTTTGTGAGAGAGAAGAGCATATCTTAGATTTGGCTTGCTAATGCCTGATTTGAGTCGTGTGATCATAGGGTGTTGATGTTCATATATTTTACCCTGTTTTCCCTTAGTATATTCACATCTTTTGCATCTTTTGCTATCCATTTTCACCATTATTGCATAGCTTTAGGACTAATCATGCATTAGATTTTAGTTGCATTGCATTTGCATCTTTTCATGCATAAACAGGTGATTTTGAAGCTTAAGGAGCATGGAAGCAATGCTGAGGAAGGAGTGAAGCAATCATGAAGGGAAAGCAAGAGAGTTAAGGCTGAAATAACAAGGTCCGGAGTCCAACTCGACCGCACACTCGACCAGACACTCGACCGTGTGCTGAGGAGGACTCGACCGAGTGGACAATGCACGAGAGAAGCCAGCTCGACCTGCCACTCGACCGAGCACAGGTCGAGTTGACCGAGCCGTTGACTATTTTGTCTTTTAGCATTTTTAGGGCTTCCACTCCCCTCCTATATAAAGCCTTCTACCTGCAGCCACAAAAGGAGTCAGCTTTTTAGATATTCTCTAAACCTAGTATTTAGCTTTTTGGGATTTATTCCTTTTGCTTTTTATTTTCCTAGATCTTGTACTTGAAAAAGACTAAATTCCTCAATATTGTTAGTTTAATAACTTTCTTAATATTGAGAATTTAAGTTTCATTTCTTTTTCAATATTGTAGATCTTTGTTTTATCTATCTAATGATGCAAGTTTCAATCTTTTCTGGGTTTATGATTTTGATGTTTATCATGTGTTCTTGTGAGTAGTAGTTTAGGATCTTGAGGATGGGTTAGGCTGGGCTGTGAATGAGGTTTGTTTGGCTTGATCAAGCTTGATTGTTGTAGATCTCTTCTAGGGTAGATGTTCTTAATGCTGATCCTATATCTGAGAGGGTAGGATCTGATTTCAAGCATCTTAGCATCACACCAATGTTTAAGAGGCATAGATAAGGCTAGATCTAGAGCTTACCATCTTGCTTGCTAAGAGATTAGAGGTTTTGTTTGGTATGAGACATATTTCTTACTGCCTGCTTGTGTAGATTCTTTACTATGTGAGAGCAAGTCTAGAAATGCATAGGTTTGATTGTTTCTTGACCATGAGAGTGGGAGAAACTTGTCTTGGATTCATATGTCTAGAGATTAGCTCATGTTGTTTGAGATTTGTTGATCAAGTTAGATAGCCTCAATCATTAGTCCAGCCCATGAATCCCTCCTCAAGTCCTTCTTTGTTTATTGATTTTACAGTCTTAATCCTGTTGCTTGATTGTAGTTTGATCTGTCTTTGCATTACTCTGTTTTTATTGCATTGCTCTGTTTCTGCGTCTAGTCTAGCTCGACCACTCACTCGACCTACACTCGGTCGAGTGCATGCTCGAGTTCATCCCCAGAACTCTGCTGTTTATGATTTGTGATTGTCTTGTTTCATTCCTGTTCCATTTCTGCTGCATCCATTTAGTGTCATGTTCATTATTGTCTGGCATTTGTTCTTTAGCTTAGTTTCTATTTCTGTTGGTTGCATCATTACTGTCTTAATCATTATGTTTCATTTGCATTTAGTTCTTAGTTCATTTAGTTTACCTTCTGCACTTTACATTTTCATCATAGGATTGTTAGTGGCAACATCCTTTTCATTTGGCTTAAATTAGATCTTTATGCATATCTTAACTGTTCACAAACACTCAAATTGGATTGATACCCCTTATACTGCAACTGCATAAGGGGAATTGAAACACCTTACCATTCATTGCATACATTCATCATCATCCATTCCATCTTAACCTTTTCACCATAAATATCATGTTTCAATTTGGCGCCGTTGCCGGTTTGAGTGTGTTTTTATGACAATTAGGATCCATAAAAGTCTAAGATTAAGTTCGTTTATCCACTTGTTCATTACTGATCTTGTTTCTTCTTCTGCTTGTTTGTGATTGAGTTTCAGGTACCAGCTCGACCAGCAACTCGACCACCACTCGACCGAGTGTGTGCTCGAGCACCTGATCGAGTCAGAAGCCGGATACAAATAGACATCAGTTGCCAGTCGACTCGACCACCCACTCGAGCCTGCGCTCGACCGAGTGCATGTCCGAGTCTGTACTCGACTCTGTTGATGCAAACAAGGTCCAAGGGTCCTCACAATCTTCAGAGACTCCTTGATCACATCAACAAACCACCAAGGGACCTGAGACAGCAGAAAACAAGGATCTATCAGGAACAAGAACAACAAGTGCTAATGGAGAATCAAGCTCAACAAGCTCCAAGAGCAAGAAACATTGGTGCTGGAGATGCACCAAACACACATAACCAGAGAGCTGGTATTGTGCCTCCTACTGTTGCCAACAACAACTTTGAGATCAAAAGTGGATTGATCACAATGATTCAAGCCAACAAATTCCATGGGTTGCCAATGGAAGATCCCCTGGACCACCTTGATGAATTTGATAGGATATGTGGTCTCACTAAGATCAATGGGGTCAGTGAGGATGGCTTCAAGTTAAGGCTATTTCCATTCTCACTTGGAGATAAGGCTCACCTTTGGGAGAAGACTCTTCCTACTGGAGCAATAACCACATGGGATGCTTGCAAGAAGGCGTTCTTGGCCAAATTCTTTTCCAATGCTAGAACTGCTAGATTGAGAAATGAAATCTCTGGGTTTGCTCAAAGGAATAATGAGAGTTTTTGTGAAGCTTGGGAAAGGTTTAAAGGATTCCAGACTCAGTGTCCTCACCATGGCTTCAACAATGAGTCCCTTTTAAGCACTTTGTATAGAGGAGTGCTTCCCAAGATCAGAATGCTTCTTGACACAGCCTCAAATGGAAACTTCCTCAACAAAAATGTTGAAGAAGGCTGGGAGTTGGTTGAAAATCTTGCTCAATCAGATGGCAATTATAATGAGGACTATGACAGAACCATAAGGTCATCATCAACTGATCAGGAGGACAAGTACAAGAGGGATTTGAAGATGGTCAATGAGAAGCTTGACAAGATCCTTCTTAGCCAACAAAAGTCTATTCACTTCATTGGTGAGGAAGAGGCTCCAGTTCAAGAAGGGGAGACTGAGTTTGCTGAGTTGTGCTACATGCAAAACCAAGGAGGATTCAAAGGCTACAACCAAGGAGGTTTCAAAAACAACAATCTCTCATATAGGAGTACCAATGTGGCCAACCCTCAAGACCAAGTTTATCCACCTCAACAGCCTCCACAGCAACAAAGCTACATCCCTAAACAACAACAGCAAGTGTTCCAGCCTCCATTGTGTCCCCCACCAGGGTTTCAGACTAACCAAGGCCAGGAACAAGACTTAAGGGCCATGATGCAACAGTTGTTGATTGGGCAAACACAAGGAAAGATTGAGGCAACAAACAGATTTGCTGAGTTGAACAGGAGGATATCAGATGTTTACAGTGAACTCCATGCCAAGTTTGCCACACTTACTTCCAGGATTGTGACTATGGAGAATCAACTAGCTAATGTCCCAAATAACAAAGACAAGGCCAATATGCAATCTATAGAATCTGCTCATGCTATCAATCTACGCAGTGGAAGGGTTCTACCAACAAGAGAGGGAGCTTTACCAGACACTGAGGACAGTGGTGATCAAGAAGGGGAGAGTTTTCAACAAGAAGAAACTCAAAATGAAAACGCCATCGAACTCGACCCATCACTCGACCACACACTCGACCGTGTGTGTGATCGAGCACCTGATCGAGTAGCTTCTCAAGAAAAAACTAAGCCAGTTGCCTCCAAAGAAAAAGAAGTCCGGTTCATTCCTCCTCCTTACAAACCTCCACTACCTTTCCTAGGAAGATTTAAGAAGCAGATGGTTGAAAAATACAAGGCATTGTTTGACAAACAAGTTAGAGAGATTGAGCTTAGAATGCCTCTAATAGATGCATTTGTGATGATTCCTCCTTACCAGAAATTCTTGAAAGATGCTGTGATGGAAAGGATCAAAGAAGTTCAAGGGATGGTGATTCTTAGCCAAGAGTGCAGTGCCACCATCACAAAGCAAGTGAATCCTTAAAAGCTAAGGGATCCTGGCTCCTTTACTCTACCTTGCTCTGTAGGCCCTATAACTTTCAATAGATGCCTATGTGATTTGGGAGCCTCAGTAAGCCTAATGCCTCTATCAGTTGCTAAGCGCCTAGGGTTTACAAGATATAAGCCATGCAATATATCCTTGATCTTAGCTGATAGATCAATAAGATTACCACATGGTGTTTTGGAGGATCTACCAGTTAGAGTTGGAGAAGTAGAAGTCCCAACAGACTTTGTGGTTTTGGAAATGGATGAAGAACCAAAAGATCCTTTGATACTAGGGAGACCTTTCCTAGCTACAGCAGGAGCAATAATTGATGTGAGAAAAGGGAAGATTGATCTTAACTTGGGAGAGGACTTCAAAATGACATTTGACATTGTGGAGGCTATGAAGAAACCAACCATTGGAGGGCAAGTCTTTTGGACTGAAGAAATGGACAAACTATCAGAGGAATTGATGGAAGAACTAGCAGAACAAGATCACCTTAGAACTGTTTTAACCAAGAGTGGGGAGGAAGGATTCATTCATCAAGAAACCAAAGCTTATGAGAAGATATTGGACTCCAGTAGAGAATCAGACCACCCAGAGGTTTTTGAGGGATTACCAGCACAAAGAGAGAAAGTCTGGTCAGTTCAATTAGCAACTTTGGATAGCTCGACCATCAGCTCGACCATCAGCTCGACCACCAACTCGACCGAGTACCGAAGTCACTCGACCGAGTGCAACGCCGAGTCCTGCACAAACGATTGGTCCGAACTAAAGGCACCAAAAGTAGAGCTCAAACCTCTCCCATCTGGGCTAAGGTACGTTTTTCTAGGTAAGAAATCTACCTATCCTGTGATAGTAAATGCTAAGTTGAGTGAAAATGAACTTGATTTACTAGTTGTAGAGCTAAAGAAGTATAGGAAAGCAATTGGTTATACCTTGGATGACATTCAAGGCCTTTCACCTAGTCTTTGCATGCATAGAATCCATCTTGAAAATGAATCCTACTCTAGTATTGAACCTCAAAGAAGATTAAACCCCAACTTAAAAGAAGTAGTAAAAAGGGAGATCCTTAAGTTGCTTGATGCTGGTGTAATCTATCCTATCGCTGATAGTACTTGGGTTTCACCAGTTCATTGTGTCCCAAAAAAGGAAGGAATAACTGTGGTAAAGAATGATCAGGATGAATTAATTCCAACTAGAACCATCACAGGACATAGAATGTGCATTGACTATAGAAAGCTTAATTCAGCTACTAGGAAAGATCATTTTTCTCTTCCTTTTATTGATCAAATGCTGGAAAGATTAGCTAATCACACTCACTACTGTTTCTTGGATGGATATTCTGGATTTTTCCAAATTCCTATTCATCCTAATGATCAAGAGAAGACAACATTCACATGTCCATATGGTACTTTTGCTTATAGAAGGATGCCATTTGGATTATGTAATGCTCCAGCAACTTTTCAAAGATGCATGATGTCTATCTTCTCTGATCTCATTGAGGATGTTGTGGAAGTTTTTATGGATGACTTCTCTGTCTATGGAGACTCTTTTCCTTCTTGTCTTGCTAATTTATGTAGGGTTTTAAAGAGATGTGAGGAGACAAATCTTGTTTTGAACTGGGAAAAGTGTCACTTCATGGTTAAAGAAGGGATAGTTCTTGGTCATAAGATTTCAGCAAAGGGGACTGAGGTTGATAAGGCAAAGATTGAAGTAATGGTTCAACTCCAACCACCAAAAACAGTCAAGGACATAAGAAGCTTTCTTGGGCATGCTGGGTTTTATAGGAGATTCATCAAGGATTTCTCAAAGATAGCTAGGCCATTGACAAGGTTGCTATGTAAGGAGACTGACTTCAACTTTGATGAAGATTGCTTGAAGGCTTTCAAGGAGATCAAAGCTGCTTTGATTTCAGCTCCGATAGTCCAAGCTCCAAACTGGGATCTTCCATTTGAGATTATGTGTGATGCTTCAGACTTTGCAGTAGGAGCAGTCCTAGGTCAGAAAAAAGATAAGAAGCTGCATGTGATTCACTATGCAAGTAGAACCTTGGATGAGACACAAGGAAGATCTTCAACAACAGAGAAAGAGCTCCTAGCAGTGGTATTTGCCTTTGAAAAATTCAGAAGCTACTTAGTAGGGTCCAAAGTGATTGTGTACACTGATCATGCTGCTCTGAGACACATCTACTCAAAGAAGGATACAAAACCAAGGTTTTTGAGATGGATTTTGCTTCTCCAAGAGTTTGACATGGAAATAGTTGATAAAAAGGGGATAGAGAATGGAGTAGCTGATCACTTGTCTAGAATGAGGATAGAAGAGGAGATTCCAATTGATGATTCAATGCCTGAGGAGAAACTGATGCTGATTGGCTCAACACGGCTCCCCACTCGACCTCTCACTCGAACAGGCACTCGGCCGAGTACGTTTGGGCACCCGATCGAGCAGGACGAGATGGAGGAGTGGATGGCACTTGAGAGTGAAGATCTGCCTTGGTATGCTGATATAGTCAATTACAAGGTATGTGAAGAAGTTCCAGCAGATATGGACTCCTATAGGAAGAAGAAACTCCTCAAGGACATCAATGGATACTATTGGGATGAACCTTACTTATACAAGAAGGGATCAGATGGATTGTTTAGAAGGTGCATAGCAGAGAATGAAGTTGAAGGAGTATTAGGACATTGCCATGGTTCTGCCTATGGAGGCCATTTCGCAACTTTCAAGACAGCCCAAAAGGTCTTACAAGCTGGTCTATGGTGGCCTACATTGTTCAAGGACACTCACAAGTTCATCACAAAATGTGATGCTTGCCAAAGGATGGGGAATATCACAAGGAAGAATGAGATGCCTCAAAATCCAATTCTTGAAGTTGAGATATTTGATGTGTGGGGAATTGATTTCATGGGACCCTTTAATCCCCCTTCAAATGGGAATGCCTACATCTTAGTAGCAGTGGACTATGTCTCCAAATGGGTGGAAGCCATTGCTAGCCCCACTAATGATCACAAGGTAGTGCTTAAACTCTTTAAGAACATAATCTTCCCAAGGTATGGAATCCCAAGAGTTGTCATAAGTGATGGAGGATCACACTTCATCAATAAGATCTTTGAAGGAATGCTAAGAAAGTATGGAGTCAAGCACAAGGTGTCTACAGCATATCACCCTCAGACAAGTGGGCAAGTTGAGGTGTCAAACAAACAGATCAAGGCCATTCTATCAAGAATAGTAGGAGCAACAAGGAAGGATTGGTCTAGTAAACTTGATGAAACACTTTGGGCTTATAGAACAGCTTTCAAAACACCTATAGGAAGAACCCCATTCCAGCTTGTGTATGGAAAATCTTGTCACCTTCCAGTTGAGGTTGAATACAAGGCTCTATGGGCAATCAAACTTCTGAACCTGGATCTTGAAACAACACAAGCTAAGAGAAGCCTTGATTTGCATGAACTTGAGGATATCAGATTGGAGGCCTATGAAAACTCCAAAATCTACAAGGAAAGGACTAAGGCTTTCCATGACAAGAAAATTCTCATAAAGGACCTTAGACCTGGAGACCAAGCCTTGCTTTACAATTCAAAACTCAAGTTATTCCCTGGGAAGTTGAAAAGTAGATGGGGAGGTCCTTTTGAAATAAAGGAAGTTTTACCATATGGAGCTGTCACACTTCTCAACAAGGATGGTAGTGAGTTCACAGTTAATGGTCAGAGGGTTAAGAAGTATTTGGGAGAGAAAGAGACTCATGAGAAGTGCTCAATACTTCTCATGGATGCCCCTCAAGTTTAAAGAGTCATAGAAGTCAAGCTTAGTGACTCTAAACAAGCTCACTAGGGAGGAAGTCCCTAAGGTATCTCTGTATATATTCCTTAATATTTTGGTATTTTGACTTTTGTTTTGATGTTTTCATGGTCAGGGAAGCAAGGGAGTCTAAACAGAAGAAGAGAGGGACATCCGCAGTCCAGCTCGACCCCCCCACTCGGACATGCACTCGACCGAGTCACGGTCGATCGCCATCGTCGAGCTGCCCCAATCCCCCTCTCCAAGTCACCAACAAGACCCCAGCTACACCTTTGATAGCATGCAGGAGGATGTGGATAGTTTCTTCTACAATCCTTGAGGTAACACTATCACCTTTCCATTGTAAATACCATTTGCATTTCATATTGTGTGTTTTGTTTTAAGTCTTGAATCCTCAAACAAATTTCTTTCACACAAGGGACTGTGTGATTTAAGTTTGGGGAAGGTTTGAGATAGCATTTGACATTGTGTTTTGTTTTCTTATTTCAAATTTTTAGCATCATCATGTTAATATTTGCATAGCATCTAAGGCATAGAAAAACCCTAAAAATTTGAAAATTTTTGCAAAAATCTTTATAAAAAAAAGAGTGTTCATGTAGTTTGCTTTGCATATTCAAGTATTTTGTTTATCATATAGGACTGCTTGCATTAGGGATCTATGATGAGTATTTCCTTGTTAGCTTGCTCATTCACTAGACTAGGATCAATGCCCAAGTTAATAGTACTTTGATGCTAGTTGAGTGGTTAGAAGCATAAGATTGAACCAAGCATTGAATTCCTGCATTGCATTTGGTCTAAATTGAAGCATGTTGTGATTTGATGCCATTTCCTATCTATAAGAACCTAATATTGACTTTCAATTATCAATGTGTGCATTGCTTTAAACTCATGGATACCATATACATATTTGGATCATCTTTCTCCTTTTTACCACTCTTGTTGATCCAAGTAGTTGATTTCCTCATTAAGAATCAGTTTCCCCTACCCTTAACCAACCCTTCTTTCAAGCCATGTTTATTCTTGAGTGTGTGAGGCCTATTTTTAGGATTGAGCTTGGTAGAAAGTGTTAGGTTTGAGCTGACAAGAGTAAAGCCTTGTGTAGTTCTAGTTTGCATTTTTCAAACTAGATAGGACTAGGTGGTTCATTTGTTGGGTTTGGGACTTGGAAGTTAAAGAAAGAAAAGACAAAAAAAAAAAAGAGAAAAAGAAAGAAAAAGGGTAGAGTCTTTAAGAGGAGATTGTGTTTAAGCAAGGTCTAGTGAAAGGATGGGAAGCAAAAAAATGTTGAAGATGGTTCTAGTTAAAGAAAAGAAAAGAAAGAAAAGAAAAGTCTAGCAAAAAGCTTGTATGTCTTAAGAATAAGAAGAAATGAGAACCATAGCAAATAAGTAAGAATCCCCCATCCCACTAGAAAGATCAAATAAGAAACCTCTCCTAAGACTTGAAAATCAAAAGAGAAAAGGGTGAAAGAGAAAAGAAGAAGTTAAAGGGTAGCACTAGGATCATTTGGGTTTAGATTGCTAGGATAAACACTTTGGGTATCTTTGGGTAGATAAGGTTTTATTCTTGTATGTGTCTAGGTGTTCTTACCTTTAGCATTCTTCTAAAGCTCAATCCATTTTTTATGAGAGAACCTTGATATTGATAAGCCCCACTCTAAAAAGAGACCATCATTGTCTCAAAGCCTTTACCTCCAAGCCAAATGAGTTTAAGCATTGCATAGAGTTGATTCATGTTCTTGATTAAGGAATGTTAAAGGAAATGGTTGATTTGAATGCATGTGGATATCTAAGGCTCAAATCAGTAAAGGTTGTGACATGTTTGTCTAAAGTCTTTAAGTACAGCTCATTCAACTTGCATCATAGTACTAGTAACTTGGACGTTGAGTGATTTGTGCAGTAACCAGACATAATCAGGATGTTCTTCATCCACAAAGCCTGCAGGTTGTTTCATGTAAACAGTTTCTGTAAGATCTCCATGAAGAAAGGCATTGCAGACATCCATTTGCTTAAGTTCCCGATTGAGAAGAGTAGCAATGTGGAGAACAGCTCGAACTGTAGGAGTGCGCACAACGGGACTATACGTTTCAAGATAATCAATGCCTTCTTCTTGGTTGTAACCTTGAGCCACGAGTCTGGCTTTGTATTTGTCTAAGGAACCATCAGCGTGGAGTTTGACGCGAAAAACCCATTTTGAGCCAAGGACATTCACATCAGATGGAGGAGGGACAAGAGAAAAGGTTTTCGTTGCTTTACAATTTCCCATTTCTTCTCCCATAGCAGCTGTCCAGCTGTCCAGTGTTCATCCTTGAGAGCCTCAGTAACCGTTTTAGGCATGGGATAAGATACTTTGTGAGAGAAAAGAGCATATCTTTGATTTGGCTTGCTAATGCCTGATTTGAGTCGTGTGATCATAGGGTGTTGATGTTCATATATTTTACCCTGTTTTCCCTTAGTATATTCACATCTTTTGCATCTTTTGCTATCCATTTTCACCATTATTGCATAGCTTTAGGACTAATCATGCATTAGATTTTAGTTGCATTGCATTTGCATCTTTTCATGCATAAACAGGTGATTTTGAAGCTTAAGGAGCATGGAAGCAATGCTGAGGAAGGAGTGAAGCAATCATGAAGGGAAAGCAAGAGAGTTAAGGCTGAAATAACAAGGTCCGGAGTCCAACTCGACCGCACACTCGACCAGACACTCGACCGTGTGCTGAGGAGGACTCGACCGAGTGGACAATGCACGAGAGAAGCCAGCTCGACCTGCCACTCGACCGAGCACAGGTCGAGTTGACCGACCCGTTGACTATTTTGTCTTTTAGCATTTTTAGGGCTTCCACTCCCCTCCTATATAAAGCCTTCTACCTGCAGCCACAAAAGGAGTCAGCTTTTTAGATATTCTCTAAACCTAGTATTTACCTTTTTGGGATTTATTCCTTTTGCTTTTTATTTTCCTAGATCTTGTACTTGAAAAAGACTAAATTCCTCAATATTGTTAGTTTAATAACTTTCTTAATATTGAGAATTTAAGTTTCATTTCTTTTTCAATATTGTAGATCTTTGTTTTATCTATCTAATGATGCAAGTTTCAATCTTTTCTGGGTTTATGATTTTGATGTTTATCATGTGTTCTTGTGAGTAGTAGTTTAGGATCTTGAGGATGGGTTAGGCTGGGCTGTGAATGAGGTTTGTTTGGCTTGATCAAGCTTGATTGTTGTAGATCTCTTCTAGGGTAGATGTTCTTAATGCTGATCCTATATCTGAGAGGGTAGGATCTGATTTCAAGCATCTTAGCATCACACCAATGTTTAAGAGGCATAGATAAGGCTAGATCTAGAGCTTACCATCTTGCTTGCTAAGAGATTAGAGGTTTTGTTTGGTATGAGACATATTTCTTACTGCCTGCTTGTGTAGATTCTTTACTATGTGAGAGCAAGTCTAGAAATGCATAGGTTTGATTGTTTCTTGACCATGAGAGTGGGAGAAACTTGTCTTGGATTCATATGTCTAGAGATTAGCTCATGTTGTTTGAGATTTGTTGATCAAGTTAGATAGCCTCAATCATTAGTCCAGCCCATGAATCCCTCCTCAAGTCCTTCTTTGTTTATTGATTTTACAGTCTTAATCCTGTTGCTTGATTGTAGTTTGATCTGTCTTTGCATTACTCTGTTTTTATTGCATTGCTCTGTTTCTGCGTCTAGTCTAGCTCGACCACTCACTCGACCTACACTCGGTCGAGTGCATGCTCGAGTTCATCCCCAGAACTCTGCTGTTTATGATTTGTGATTGTCTTGTTTCATTCCTGTTCCATTTCTGCTGCATCCATTTAGTGTCCTGTTCATTATTGTCTTGCATTTGTTCTTTAGCTTAGTTTCTATTTCTGTTGGTTGCATCATTACTGTCTTAATCATTCTGTTTCATTTGCATTTAGTTCTTAGTTCATTTAGTTTACCTTCTGCACTTTACATTTTCATCATAGGATTGTTAGTGGCAACATCCTTTTCATCTGGCTTAAATTAGATCTTTATGCATATCTTAACTGTTCACAAACACTCAAATTGGATTGATACCCCTTATACTGCAACTGCATAAGGGGAATTGAAACACCTTACCATTCATTGCATACATTCATCATCATCCATTCCATCTTAACCTTTTCACCATAAATATCATGTTTCAGGTGTGTGGAAGCAAGTTGAAGCTCGGCTGTTGATGTTTCAGGTGGAACGGTTGCACCATATGTAGTCAGCTGAGGTGGTGATGAGAGAACGCTGTTGCCTATAGGAACAAGATCTAAGCTTGCCGTACACTCAGTACATTCTTCATCTCTTTCAGCTGAGCTATGAGGTGAATCGTTGGCAGAATGAAGAGAATCAAAATGATCAACCAACGTCGCAGGAGGCACAATATCATCACCTTCGATTGGAGTTGCAGAGTCTTCAGTTGCGATAGGAATGGCAGAGTCAGCTTCAATTGGAGTTTCAGAGTCTTGAGGTGAGTCGGAAGTCGCAGACTCGACAGGCATTAAGATTTCACTCGGAGAGAGTTGATCAGAAACCACATGATCAACTCTGGACAGGCATTTCTCTCTCACTCGCATTAGGCGCAGTAGTAGCCATTATGAAGCCTAAGCCTGTTGCAAAGACGTTGCCGTTTTGAGGTTTAGGCTTCATAATGGCTACTACTGAGCCTAATGCGACTTTTTTGCCCACAATACATGCAGCAACCCCTGTAAAGAGATCAACCACCCTTTTCATAAGTGTTATTTCGATCTTAAATTGGCCAACAATAATGAGGAGACGAGATGTGGAATATGTAGAGAGAAGATCGAGTGGTGTACAAAAGTATATACCTGCATGGGGACCTGTGATTTTGTAATCCATTTGGATTGTGTCAAGTACCCACCACCGAAGTTGATTGACGTTCCTCATAACCATGACCATAAACTCACCCTTATGCCAAAATCCATCTCTTTCACTTGTACCATATGTGGGTTGAAGGGAGATCGAAGTCCATATGTCTGTCTTCAATGCGATTTCACTGCCCACAATGATTGCTCTGGATTTCCATGGGTCATAAACATTAACCGTCATGACCATCGTGTTTCTCGCACTTCTCTTATCGGTGTTGCGAATTCGGTATGCGGAGTTTGTCGTAAGAAAATGGATTGGACTTGTTCCGGTTATTCTTGTCAGAGGTGTCCCAAGTCTACGTTTCATACCAAATGCGCTACTAGAGAAGATGTATGGGACGGCATAGAGATGAAAGAAGAACCCAACGAAGATGAAGAAATCGAGCCACTCAAGGTGATAGATGAAAACACGATACAACATTTCCTTCATGAAGACCATAACTTAAGACTTGACAAGTCAGGTATCTTTACTGAGGAAAGAGGGCGTTGCGAGGCATGCTCTTATCCCATATATCACGATTGCTTCTCCAGCTGCATGAGTTGTAGTTTCATTCTTCATGAGAGATGTGCTAATCTACCTACACGAAAATGGCATGTGCTAAGCAATAAACGCTTGATGCTAGAAAGAGGTGAGCCCGGACATTATGATTTATGTGGCGCTTGTGGAGAACTCTATAGTGGTTTTCACTATAGACATGGTCAATTTCAATTAGATGTGCGATGTGCTTCCGTTTCTAAGCCTTTTTCCATCAAAGTCATCCTGAGCATCCCTTATTTTACACATCACCGCGGGGAATCTGTAGTGCTTGCAACCGAGGGGCATTTCATGTGCTCAGATGCGTTGAAAATAATTGTGGATACGTCCTAGACTTCAGGTGCGCTCTATTACCATATGCGGTCAAACATAGAGTTGACGATCATTTCCTCTCTTTATGCTACGGTAAAAAGACAAGTAGTAAATACTGGTGCGATATTTGTGAAAAAAAAAAAAAACGGATCCAAAAAAATGGGTTTAACGATTGTGGGGTAACTTTGCATATCAATTGCGTGCTCATTGAATTCCGAGGTCTCAAGCCAGGAAATGAACAGATAGTGTATGCAAAAACTTTTGAGATAGTTCACAACAATAGTATGTCCCGACCACTTTGCTGTGAATGTCAGTCTCGTTGCATATTCCCTATTTTCTTGAAAATGGACTGCATCTTTTACTTTAGATATTATTGCTCCGATAACTGTCGTGAGCAGTACGACATACGATGTCTTTGAATTTGCTGTTTTGGGTATTAAAATTTTTGTTGAACAAATAAAAGTGTATCAAAAGTTCTTCACTTTGTTATATATGTCGTTGTATTGTTGTTTCGCAATCTTTTTATTCTTTCATCTCTACTATTATTTTGAAATACAGTTTATAGACTAAACCTTTGTTTTGTAAGAAATTACAAGGGTATGCCATTGAAAACAAGACAAAATAATATACCTTCATTAAGGGTAAAAACGAAATTTTGTTTATATCCTAAACGGATAAACACGCGGATCTCGGGTCGGATCTAACTTTTTAATTATTTTTTTCGCCTTTTTGGTACTAATAAAACATTTTACTTCCACTCTACTTTGCAATAAGAAATCATTGTCAAGTGGTCAAAGGTATGTAATGTTCTACTGAGAGGTCTCGAGTTCGATGCCTCTTTATGTGTGGAAGTTTTTATTTTATTTTCTTTCCAGATTTTGTTCCATAAATCTCGACGAGATTATTTTCTTTCCAGAAATTTCGACCCGACAGTTTACATTAATAGTGATAATCGTAATAATAATTTTCATAGACTTGGTAATAAAGTTTCTTAAAATTGAACGATATTTCTTTATAGTTTCGAACTCAAAAGATTTATGTTTCCATACATGTCGATTATTTACATTGATTATGATTATAATTAATTCTACTAATTAGCGAAATTATCTCTGACTTAGTAATCAAGTACTCCCTCCGTTTCAAAATATAGGATGTTTTGAGTAAAATACGCAGATTAAAAAAACACTACTTTATAAAAGTTCAACCAATCATAAACAAGACTGCATAATATAAAATACTAAAATAATATTAAAACTGCATAGAAACTTGAAAACATCTTATATTTTGAAACACCAAATAAAACTCAAAACATCCAATATATTGAAACGGAGGGAGTAGTATTTAAAATTAAAAGACCAATTTCATTGAATATTCTTAAATTCCGCAATTTAATCAAATCAAACAAAATCTTACCAAATAAGGTTGTTTTACATTTACATCTAAAATATAGCAACACAATAAATAGTTAAATACTCCTAAGATCTCGCAATCATTCAATATATAAAATTGAAATCCAACATACAACCTCCCTTGAAACCAAAATATATTTTTCAACCGTTTCAAAAATTTATGGATTGTTATCTAATTAATAGGAGGGATTAATCGTTTCCAAGTTCACAAATTCAGAATAATCGAAATCCCGTATAATCTTTATAATTGGTATCTAATTAAACTCATATTTTTCATTCTAAGACTTTCCTTGGAAAGCTATCTACAATCTTTAATAATAATAACATTCAATCATGCATATATTATTAATTCACGACATTATAATCTTACCTTAACTATTAGTTTCATTCACGGTGATTGAAACATGATAAGGACGGGCTAACCTAATGCAAAAATAAATATTTTCCAAATCAACTTAACCATAACCCTAGACGTCTAAGTCCTCTATATATGGTTATTCACTCGACTTTCTAATTCATCAAGCAATTCTCATTTTATCACATTTTTTTGTATCCATAAAAAATCTATGGTTCCTTCCTTTTGGCTTCCTCAAACCGTTCAAGACAACATGGCGAGTTCGTGTGAGAGTCATTTATACATGAAAATTATACACAGCCAGATTTGATGAGGCCTTGGATATGGTGTTGGTTTTGATATGCAAGTAAGCTGACATAATTTAGTCACTTTTGTTATTATTTTTGTAAAAACATTATATGCAATTACTAACAAAAACTGTTACCTGGTATACAGATTCATGCTTTAGTGAGAGAAGATATGAAGAAGATAATCCAGAAGTTGTTAGATATTGTTATTATCCCATTCGTATATGTTATATCAAATACTTGGATTCTTTACATTTATAAAGCGAAACAATGATAATATTTCTTTTATACTAATGCAACAAAAAAAGAACAATCAGTATATCATTCATGAAATCCTTTGTTCATATTGTTTAACACGAAGTCCTTTGTTCACGAATATCCCTACTATTGTAATCCTTTGTTCATATTGAATATCATTTTGTTGTGTCTTTCTAGCACCATCGATGCTACTCTATATATAATTGATCTCTTTTACTTTTTGTTTCAAATTTTATGTAGAAGACAAACTGTGTAACCTGTTTTTGTAATGTTTTGTGTACAAAAGCAAGCTTCACGCATAAACTCATTTCATATTATTTTTTTTTATCATATAAAATGTGGACAAAAATTTATGTAACCTGTTTTGTAATGTTCTTATCTACAAAAATTTGACGATTAATGGGAAGGGAAATGATAACATCGAACATCACTAAAATGATTTTTTTGATATTGGATTTGTTATGAATAATTATATTGTTGTATGGATATCCATTATCGGCCCATTAGTGTAAACCCTACACCTAATATTGTATTCTTATATATGTTGTATCCTATAGAACAAAAAATAATACAAGAGAACAATTCCCTAAAATCTCTTGTTATAACAAGTTATCAACACGAGTCTCTAATCCTAGCCGTGATAGACGTCGAAGCATTAAGCCGACGTCACCGTTACCGACTTTCTTCTAAAACCAGATTGTCTTCGTTATTAATCAGATAAGTATTCGTACTTTAGGTTTGAGTCATACTTATTGACGATTTGACTCATGCATCTAAATTTATATTACCGTCGCATGATTTATAATTTGGTCATGATCGGTTCATGCTACGGATTGTGTGTTATTATTTATTCCTACGATCTGCTTGAATCATAATTCATAATGGTATTGTCAAGCTTTACTGTTTGGTTTGATGAACTTATATCGGTTTGGTAGTTTGAATTCTAAAGCCATCTGTTTGATATAGTTTCATGATCAAATCATTTCATTTTATGTATTATTGTTTAGTTTGGTTGATTCTCTAACCAAATTTTATCATAATTGAAGGATTTGATATGGACAAACGGAGCACGTGATTGTCACAATCGACTTCATCTCTGCTTTGGATCTCTTCTATTGATCTCTCGAATTACAAAGGAAGGACTTAATCTAGAGGACCAAACAAATTATTATCATCGGATGTTCACTTCATCTCTGTTTTGGATGTCCTACGCGAAATCTCCGATTATAAGATAAGTATTCTTTCATACTTTTATAAAGAAGTTACGATCTAACTGGCTATTAGTATAACTTTAATAGTTGATGTGCCATTGGTTTAAATTTCATCACAACAGGTGAAACTATATTTATATTTTTCATCTCGTTTGGTTAATTGAATTAATTTATCAAGAACCTAGTTAAATGGCTTAATACAAATAAACTATTAAATATTTAAGGTTTATTGTTTTGACAATTGTTTGATCTCTGATCATTTGACGTTTTTATTAAAAACTTATGATGTTGTGATTAGTTAAACAAAGTAAACATCTTTTGACTGGATTATGTGTCTAAGCAAGTTGTACATGTATACATGTCAAACGTGTATGTGTGTTGCATGTATATTAAATCTAAAGATTAATGGTTAGTTAACTAACCAATTTAAACCGTGAACTACCAAGTCATTAGTGATGATTATTAAATTATTTTATTCCTAAAATATGTTGTTTGATTATATTTTTTTGGCATCACTTCAGGAAGTTTAAGTCCAAGTATATGATCATAAAAAAAAAAAAAAACTCTAGAATAATTTAAAGAAAGTAAATGACTAAAATTCTTTAAAAGAATATATACAAATCAACTTGTTTCTATTATTACTAAGATTGTATAATAGAAAATAATATCATTTATGGAAAGATATTAGAAAATACATAATTTACTTGTCACAAAATATTGTTGTCATGTAGACACAATATAGTGAAAAATATATTTTTAAAATTTTATAATATTGTTATTTGTGTGAATGAGTAAAATTATGAGATGTTGATGTGAAACACATCCTATTGGGCTAGTTTATTCTTTGAAGTGAATATGAGTTTATGCTATAAGTGGTTTCCACTATTCTACTACAATATTAAAAAGTAGTAGAAAAAGTATTGAAAGCTTTTGAAGAGTATATATACTATTGTCTATGGGAACACAATTTGATATTAAATGTGTTACAGTCTCTCAATTAGTCTCAAAATCAAAAGGATCTAAGATATAATACACGACCCAATTTGAGAATGTTATTGCTTACAGAGTGGGATTGGGATTCAAATCAAGATTGATAGACATGAAGTGTCATCATCTCGAGGGGGAGAATTCATGAATCCCACATACAGAGGTGATGGAACAAATATAAGATTATGTTCACACCCAAAATGAGTTTAATCACTCATATGAAAGAGAAAATCTTGAGGATTTGAAAAGTTATCATGTTGAGACAATAAGCGAAGAAAATACTTTGAAATCATAAGTATTATTACCCAAGGCAAGAAATGTAGTTTAGAGATTACATGCATTATCTAGAAGGTAACATGCTTTGTAAAAATCTCACTGTTTGGCATGACCGGTTAAGCCATTCCGGTTCATTAGTGATGCGAAAGAATAATCAGAGATTTCTGAAGTGATTTCTTATGTGTGCTGCTTCGCAAAGCAAGCCTATTATATGGTTTTCATCGACCCACAAATTTGGATAGTGTCAATTTTCTGGTATGTATTCAAAAGAGATATTGTGGACTGATCATCCACTATATTCTTGTTATCATTTTGCAACCTTGAGTTTGCAAGAGTATTTGGTAAATTGACAATGGTGGTGAAACCATGCTAAGTAATTGACATAAATGACTCTACATGTCAATAAATGTGCATCGGGCCAACAAAATATCATGAATATTCCCCATTACAATTGGTTTGGGTCAGAACCATATATATTCCATCTAAATGTGTTATATATGTTAAGTTGCTCCACCAAAGTGATTAAGATGGAATATGAAAGAATGTTGGAAATATGTTGGATATAAATCTCTCTTGATGATTGAATATCTTGAGATGCAGAGACTGTTGTTTTAGTGAGTCAGTCTTTCCAACATGAGGAAGAGAAAATAAAAAAGCTGGTAAAGAAATATATTGGAAGAAATTATCTTGATCCCCATACTAAGAGATGTGCTCTAGAAGTTGAAAGATAATTTATTTGTAAAGTGTAGCAAAGATGCTAGAAGCATTTACTGACCTTGAGTGACGAAGTCACATATACTAGTTGTGCTCCAATTAATATTAATGTCCTAGAAGGATAAGATCAACTGCTAGTAAGTCTAAGGATCACATGAAGTGTGATAGATTTATGGTTCCAAATATAAGCATCCTCGGTGAAAAAAAAAAAAAAAAAGGAGCAAATTAATATGGCACCGAGGAAGCAAAGAATTATGTAAATCTCTAGAGGAGATCTAAAGACATAGACATGGGTAAAAAAAGAGATTCAGGTACCTGAAAATGATGATGAAAGGAAATCTCAACAAGTTGAGTCATGTCTAGAATGAAAAAGGAACCAATAAGCAAATCGACGTCGTAATATGTTTGCATGCAGTGTTGCAGTTAATGATGATATTGATGAAAATCGAGGATCATAAACCGCGATTAATAGAAAAAGTTTTATTGAAAAATGTACACAAAGAATGATTGGTTACTCATTGAAAGAAGTAACTATGAAATAGTTCAAGTCTCTTAAAGAGATAATATTTGGACTTGTAGTCCTTACACTTGAAAGTGTTAAATGAGTGGAACATAAGGGGATCTTTATGAGAAATAAAGTACATGTAGTAGTACAATGATTCTCATAAATAATTGATATTTATTATGAGAAATGAACTCTATTTTGGTGGAAGCAACTATTCTAGACCCCTTATGTATTTGATAATAAGAGTAAGACTTGATTCAGTCTATTAAGAAGTTTTCAAACTATCAGAAGTTTCTCTTAAAGTGATCATATTGCTAGAAGCAATAGTTTATAGTTCTCAGGAAAAAGTTTTGTAGACTTTTGATACCTTTGAGGAGAAAATGGTGAGAGTTTTTGAAACGACCAACCTTTTTTTTTTTTTTTTAATAAATAAATAATAAATATAATATATGAAAACAACTACAGCTAGTGGTCCCATACCCACTAGCCACCTAACCACAACACATTCAACAGCGGAAAACATAATCAATATCCAATAATATTCCAATAATAAACCAATACTAAAACAAGCAATAACTCAATACCAAACAACAAGAAACATGAAACCAGCAACCTAGCAATGTTTCTAATGACTCAACTCTAGCACCCTAGCAAAAGCCAGACAACATCCAATCGAGTCCCTAGAACATCCTCCTCTTCATTGCCTTTGATTCCACGATCACACTTTGCCTTTACCTGCACCACAACACAAATTGAGATGCATGAGTATTTGATAAACACTCAGTGAGGCAATCCTCCCATCTACTGGGCTATACACACAAGCAATAAGATCCCTACAAGCCACAAACAACAATCAATAAAACAAACCAGGCAATATACCACGCATGCAACTGAACAAGGGGTGTCGACCGACACCAGATGGTGTCGATCGTCACTGACTATCTGGTGTCGACCGACGCCAAACTGGTGTCGACCGACACCCTGCCCGACACTCCCGAAAACCCTAGTTTGTGTCGACCGACGCTCCACATGGCATCGAACGACACTCGCCAAAGTCCCGAGCCGTCCTCGCGTTGGTGTCGACCGACACCCCAACTGGTGTCGACCGACACCGATATCGAGCAGCGATTTCCCTCGATCAGAAACTCCGAATCTCGCCTCCAATCTCCTCCAATCCGCTCCTTGCACTCCCAGAAGCCAAACCCAGCCCAGATAGCAACGAAAAAGCATAGGGAACTCAAGGAAACAACCACATAAGCACCAAATCACATAGAAACTAGAAATCTTAGCTTAGATAAGCCATGGTCATGCACTCACCTCTTTGCAGGAAGATTCAGACCAATAGCAACGAATCCAACCTTCCTAGAAAGCTTCTAGATCCTTCCTAGCTTCCAAAACTCTCAAGAACAGCCAGGAATCTCACCAATCTCTTTCAAAAACTCAGGAACAAGGTTTTTCTCTCCTTTCTCTCAAAAACAACAAAGCGGCGACAAAATAAACTTCCAAAACCCTTCTTGTGTCGAAATCCACTTAAATAACCCGGTTCAATGGTTTCCTAAAACCAAACCGAACCAAAACGATAATTGAAATTGAACCGACCAAACCGGCCACAATGGTGTCGATCGACACTCCTCTGTGGTGTCGATCGACACCCTCACCAAAATTCCCAGAAAATGGTTTGCGGGTGTTACAATTCTCCCCCACCAATCTAGATTCGTCCTCGAATCTCGAACAACCATCAGTCAAGGACTCCCGTGCAACCGTCTCCACGGCCCGCACTCCTCCGACCGATCTACAGAAGGTCTCCTCTAGGCGATAGACTCACGCTCCAGGCGTCATTTGCTCTTGACTTTTTGGACTTTCCTTTACTCATAGGCCTAAACCTTGAGTTTTTATTGGCTCCTCATCAGACCTAAGTCTGCATGCCAAATGTTGGCTCCTCATCAGGCCGAAGCCCGCATGCCATAATATATAAGGAAAAGTCCAAACTCGTCTCTCGGGTTGCCACCCTACAGCGCGCCCCCGGATCGTCATCCGAAGTCGATATACCAACCATTCTTTCAAGCCACAAAGTCTCTGAAAATGGCAGTACTAGGAGAACCTAAGTCCCCCAAGAGTCGCGAGCAAACGATTCTGAACACGTCCGAGTCCTATCCCTATCCAGGTTTCCTTCCCGTGGCTCGCGTAAAACATCTCAATGTCCTACCAACCACATATTCCCTCACTGGAATACCTCATGACCACACAAGGATCATATACGCCACAAGGGCCGCCACAAAGGCCAAACAGAATGTCCTAAAGAGGACCGCCACCAAGGCCAAACAAAATGTCCTAAAGAGGACCGCCACCAAGGCCAAACAAATGTCCTAAAGAGGACCGCCACCAAGGCCAAACAAATGTCCTAAAAGGACCGCCACCAAGGCACTCTGGCTAAACAGCCCGCCACAAAGGCCATCTGTCCCGAAGGACCGTCACAAAGACCATCTGTCCCGAAGGACCGTCACGAAGACACTCTGGCTAAACAGCCCGCCACAAAGGCCAAACAAACGTCCTAAAAGGACCGCCACCAAGGCCACACAAATGTCCTAAAGAGGACCGCCACCAAGGCCAAACAAATGTCCTAAAGAGGACCGCCACCAAGGCACTCTGGCTAAACAGCCCGCCACAAAGGCCAAACAAACGTCCTAAAAAGGACCGCCACCAAGGCCACACAAATGTCCTAAAGAGGACCGTCACAAAGACACTCTGGCTAAAAGCCCGTCACGAAGACCCCACAATGTCTAAAAAGACCGCCACACACGGGCACACTGACTCAAAAGTCCACCACTAAGGCCACACTCAAGCCCCCTTTAAGGCTCTCCACCGCTAAAATGGACAAATTCTAACTCCCATAAAACTTTCCATATTTAGCACCTTCCATTTTTGGAAACTTTCCACTTTTGGAAACTTCTCTTCACAACCCCGCCTCACGGAAACTTTGTACCCCAAACACCACCTCATCTTGTTACTGAGTCGCACAACCAACCACCCCAAGCGACCGAGTAACAAGAGAGATGGGCTGGAATACTCCATTCCCGCTCCAGCCACGGATTACAGATGGGACCCGGCTAAACAAGCTCAAGTCGCGGCTTGCTTCTCATACCACTTCTTGAACCTTGCCTTCATCTTTGCCTCAGGCTCCCAAGTCTGCTCCTCAACACCATCACAGTCCCAAAGGACTCTCATCAAAGGAATCTTCTTCTTCCGAAGTTCCTTGATCCTCCTCTCGAGAACCCTCACTGGTCTCGCCTCCAAAGTCATGTTAGGCTGAAGATCCTCAGGAATCTTAGCCAACACCTCCTCTCCCTCACGGAGACACTTCCGCAACATAGACACATGGAAAACCTTATGGAATGCACGCATCACCTCAGGTAACTCCAATCTATATGCCACTGGTCCAATCCGCTCAATCACTCTGAATGGACCCATATACCTCGGACTCAACTTAGTCTCTGACAATGACCTGTTCGGACCCCGCAACATGGCCATCTTGAGGTACACTCTGTCTCCTACCTGAAACTCAAGATCTCTCCTCCTCCTATCTGCATAACTCCTCTGCCTATCCTGAGCCTCCTTCATGTTCAGCTTGAGAACCCGAATCTTCTCTGAGGTCTCCTGAACAAAACTAGCACCAAACATGCTCCTCTCCCCCACCTGAGTCCAGCATAATGGTGTACGACATGGCCTCCCATACAGAGCCTCATAAGGAGCCATCTTAATACTTGCCTGATAGCTGTTGTTGTAAGCAAACTCTACCAGGTTCAGATGATCTGCCCAATGGCCACCCCAATCCAGCACACACATCCTCAGCAAATCCTCCAGCGTCTGGATCGTCCTCTCTGACTGTCCATCAGTCTGGGGATGATAAGCTGTACTCATATGCACCTTAGTGCCCATCTCTGCCTGAAATGCCTTCCAGAACACCGAAGTGAACTTAGAATCCCTATCAGACACAATGCTTGCTGGCACCCCATGCAACCTGACTATCTCCCTCACATACTTCTTAGCCAAGACCGCTGCTCCATCAGTCTTCTTAATGGCCAGAAAATGTGCTGACTTAGTCAACCGGTCCACAATGACCCAAATAGCATCAAAGGTCCGTGACACTGGCAATCCTACCACGAAATCCATAGTGATCATATCCCACTTCCACTCAGGAATGGGTAAACTCTTCAGTAACCCGCCAGGAACCTGATGCTCAGCCTTCACTAGCTGACATACATCGCACCTCGAAACCCAACTAGCCACATCCTTCTTCATCCCGACCCAATGATAGTACCTCTTGAGGTCACGGTACATCTTGGTCGCTCCTGGATGAATGGATAACTTGCTCGCATGAGCCTCTCTCAGAATCTCCTGTCTCAACTCCTCATCCTTGGGCACACACACACGACCGTGCACCAAGATAGTACCATTATCTGAGACCTGATACTCTGAACCCACATCCTTAGAGGCATTCACTAGCCCCAAATCCTTCTCCTGAGCCAACCGCACTCTACTCAGAAGATCTGCTCTATCTACTGCTTCCAAACCCAACGGTTCCTGTGAAACAGCACATAAGCTCAAAGCACTGATCTCCCTACCAGAGACTCCATCTCCTGCTCCTGAGCCGAAGCTACCCTCTTCCGACTCAGAGCATCTGCAACCGTGTTAGCCTTACCAGGATGATAGGCTATCTCCAAATCATAATCTGCCACAAGCTCCATCCACCGCCTCTGTCTCAAATTCAACTCAGGCTGAGTGAATATATACTTCAGGCTCTTATGATCTGTGAACACCTGTACCTTTGCACCATAAAGATAAGATCTCCAAATCTTCAGGGCAAAAACTACAGCACCCATCTCCAAATCATGAGTAGGATAGTTGCCTTCATGCACCCGCAACTGCCGCGAAGCATAAGCAATCACCTTCCCATGCTGCATCAGAACACAACCCAACCCAACTCTAGATGCATCTGTATAAACCACATAGGGTTCTCCCTGCTCAGGCAAAGCCAACACTGGCGCAGTAGTCAACATCTCCTTCAGGCTTGCAAAGCCTTCCTCACACTCTTCTGACCAGACAAAAGGAACATCCTTCCCTGTCAACTTAGTCATAGGACGTGCTCTGCTTGCAAACCCCTGCACAAATCTCCTGTAGTAACCTGCCAATCCAAGGAAACTCCTGATCTCTGTGGCATTCTGCGGTCTAGGCCAATCCCTAATAGCCTGAATCTTCTCTGGATCTACAGAAACCCCCTCAACAGAAACAATGTGACCCAGAAAGCCCATCTCACGCTGCCAGAAACTACACTTGCTCAACTTGGCAAACAACTTCTGCTCCCGCAGCTTCTCCATAACTGCCCTCAAATGCACTGCATGCTCCTCAGGACTCTTAGAGTAAACCAGGATATCGTCGATGAAAATGATGACAGATACATCCAGAAACTCCTGAAATACACTGTTCATCAATCTCATAAACGCTGCTGGTGCGTTAGTCAACCCGAAAGGCATCACCACAAACTCATAATGCCCATACCTCGTCCTGAAAGCAGTCTTCCTCACATCTGCCTCATCTATCGGTATCTGATGATAACCCGATGCCAGATCCACCTTGGAGAACCAAGTAGCACCCCTCAACTGATCCAACAACTCGTCAATCCTCGGGAGAGGGTACTTGTTCTTCACAGTGACCCGGTTCAAACCCCTGTAATCAATACACAACCGGAAACTCCCATCCTTTTTCTTGACAAACAACACCGGCGCTCCCCACGGTGACACACTAGGACGGATGAATCCCTTACTCAATAAATCCTCTAGCTGCTTCTTCAGCTCTGCCATCTCTGCTGGAGCCATCCTGTAAGGAGCCTTGGATAACGGTGTCGTCCCCGGTTCCAGTTCAATGGTAAAAGGATCCGACCGAGATGGTGGTAATCCTTGCAGAGACTGAAACACATCCTCAAACTCCTCCACTACTGGAATACCGCTAACCGTAGACTTCCCCACTGACTCTGGCATAGATATAGTGACCAAATAAGCCTCACGGCCCTTCTCGATCATCTTCCCAGCCTGAATGGCTGAGATCACGAGACTCCCTGAAGTCGGTCTAATACCCTGAAAAACCAACTTCCCTCCTGGTCGCTCAAACTCCACTCTACCCCGATAGCAATCTAAATGCACCATATGCCGATGCATCCAATCCATCCCGAGAATAACATCATACAGCTCCACGGGACTGATAAGCAAATCCGCTGGCCATGACTCTCCTGCGATCTGAATATCAATTCCTCTAGCTCGTCCAATAACTCTCAGGAACTTGCCTCCCGCAACTCTAACAACTCCTGTGCGCTCTCCAGGATCCCCGCTGATCCCCGCACACTCTGCACACTCTGGAGTAATGAAGCTATGCGAAGCTCCAGAATCAAACATAACGTGGGACCTAAACCCGCCCACCAACAAGGTCCCTACACAAACCTCATGTGTTGAGAACCTAACACTTTATCACAGGAACATAAAATCTGACCCTACTAAAAATTCACAAAGATTAAGTACCAGAAATTATACCTGTGATCGCCCCGGCACTGGTTCCACCAGTCTCCACTGTCGTGTAAACCCGAGGCCCCTGCTCAATCCGTGCCACCTGCTGACCCCCAGGCTGCACCTGCTGCAACGCTGCCACTGCTGCCGGCTGCAGTTTGGGACAAAAAGGCTTGATGTGCCCTGTCTCCCTACAATGATAACACACTCGAGGTCCTGCCGTCGGAACACTCCTCTTGGGACAACTAGCAACCCTGTGATCCCTGCTCCCACAACCGAAGCAACCCGCACCACTCGGCTTCTGCGTAGCCTCCCACTTCCTCTTGGTTCCCTGGGCATGCCTACCGCCCCTGCTAGAACCACCGTGCTGCTGAGCCTTACTAGGCTGAACTGCCGGAACTACCGCCACTGACTGAGCCCGGATATCCTCCTCAATCTCTGCTGCAGTCTCAACCAGCTCTGCACGCGTAGCATAACTCCTCCCTCTACAGTGAACTCTCAAGTCATCACGTAGAGCCCTCAAGAACCTCCTGATCTGAGCCTCCTCAGGCTCCATAGCCCGACCTCCATAACAAAGAAGTCGACTGAACTCCAAGTCCAACTCCCGCACTGACCGTGTCCCCTGAGACAACTGAAGGAACTGCACCTCCAAACGATCCAATGCCTCTCGAGGAAAATACTTGCGGTTGAACTCCAAAACGAAGTCAGCCCAAGTCATCTCCCGCTGCACCCTCCTAGCAGCCACAGATCTCCACCACAACTCAGCATCACCACTCAAAAAGTAGACCCCTATGTCCACCCAAAACTCCTCAGGACATCTCAGAGTGTGGAAGTTACGTTCCACTCTCGTCCTCCACGCATCCGCAGCAGTAGGATCTACACCTCCTGAAAACTGCTCAGTGCGCAACCGACCCATCTCTGTCAACATGCTGAGATAACGAGCATGGACCCCCGCATCCGCAGCCACTGGCTGCCGCTCCTCCGCCACCACTGGTGGCACTACCTGAGCCTGAGCCGGTACCACTGGTGGTAACCGCTCTAACACCTGTGCTAGCAAAGCCGCAAGGTCAACACCAGGGACTCCACCCGCTGGGACCCCCACACCCGGGACCCTAGCATCACCGGCCACTGGAGCATCAACACCGCCCCCTCCTGCCACACTCACGGAATCCCCCGGAACACCCTGCGACTCGCCAACACCCTCAGCTGTCACACTCTGGTCCTCGGTCTCACTAACCACTGGGACTCTGCCCCTACCACGACCACGTCCGCGTCCACGACCACGTCCGCGTCCACGACCTCGACCAGCCACAGCACCCTCTCTAACCATCTGCACTACCATGAACAGAAGGCTAAGCAAACAATTTCTATTATTACACAGAAACATAAACTCACCGTGGAATCACACACTCGGCTCGAAGAGGATGTTCTAAGACTCCATGCCACACGCAATTGACTAACTCACATAATCAATCAAGACATGCAATCCCAAACATCTACAACAGAAACCTAGTGAACCCAAACCTAGAACCGTAAGGGCTCTGATACCAAAATGAAACGACCAACCTTTTTTTTTTTTTTTTAATAAATAAATAATAAATATAATATATGAAAACAACTACAGCTAGTGGTCCCATACCCACTAGCCACCTAACCACAACACATTCAACAGCGGAAAACATAATCAATATCCAATAATATTCCAATAATAAACCAATACTAAAACAAGCAATAACTCAATACCAAACAACAAGAAACATGAAACCAGCAACCTAGCAATGTTTCTAATGACTCAACTCTAGCACCCTAGCAAAAGCCAGACAACATCCAATCGAGTCCCTAGAACATCCTCCTCTTCATTGCCTTTGATTCCACGATCACACTTTGCCTTTACCTGCACCACAACACAAATTGAGATGCATGAGTATTTGATAAACACTCAGTGAGGCAATCCTCCCATCTACTGGGCTATACACACAAGCAATAAGATCCCTACAAGCCACAAACAACAATCAATAAAACAAACCAGGCAATATACCACGCATGCAACTGAACAAGGGGTGTCGACCGACACCAGATGGTGTCGATCGTCACTGACTATCTGGTGTCGACCGACGCCAAACTGGTGTCGACCGACACCCTGCCCGACACTCCCGAAAACCCTAGTTTGTGTCGACCGACGCCTCCACATGGCATCGAACGACACTCGCCAAAGTCCCGAGCCGTCCTCGCGTTGGTGTCGACCGACACCCCAACTGGTGTCGACCGACACCGATATCGAGCAGCGATTTCCCTCGATCAGAAACTCCGAATCTCGCCTCCAATCTCCTCCAATCCGCTCCTTGCACTCCCAGAAGCCAAACCCAGCCCAGATAGCAACGAAAAAGCATAGGGAACTCAAGGAAACAACCACATAAGCACCAAATCACATAGAAACTAGAAATCTTAGCTTAGATAAGCCATGGTCATGCACTCACCTCTTTGCAGGAAGATTCAGACCAATAGCAACGAATCCAACCTTCCTAGAAAGCTTCTAGATCCTTCCTAGCTTCCAAAACTCTCAAGAACAGCCAGGAATCTCACCAATCTCTTTCAAAAACTCAGGAACAAGGTTTTTCTCTCCTTTCTCTCAAAAACAACAAAGCGGCGACAAAATAAACTTCCAAAACCCTTCTTGTGTCGAAATCCACTTAAATAACCCGGTTCAATGGTTTCCTAAAACCAAACCGAACCAAAACGATAATTGAAATTGAACCGACCAAACCGGCCACAACTGGTGTCGATCGACACTCCCTCTGTGGTGTCGATCGACACCCTCACCAAAATTCCCAGAAAATGGTTTGCGGGTGTTACAGTTTTTCTCTATATGAGAATCATTGGTGTAGATCATTGTTGTTGATCTTAGGAATTTCATTGTCGGTTGAAAATAGATCGGGAACAATCTAAGAGAAAATCTTAGGGTTGTGTGAATCCGAGATAATTAGTGTTCAAGAAGTATTTTTAACAAAGTTTGAGGACGTAGGCATTTGCTGAACCTCGTTAAAAGAAAAATTATATGTGTCTCTTGTCTCTTCAGCACTTACAAGTGGTTCTTGTTAAAAGAAAGGTACAAGAACAATTGCGAAATATGTTGTTCATGAAAAGATTATTTGATCTCCGATAGAGATTTAAGGAATATATGGAGAAATAATCAGTGATGAAATATTACTCCTGAAAGATAGAGAAATCAGATTGTATAAGATCAGATATTTCATAACATTTCTTGAGGTTACAGATTTGACATCTGATGAAAGAGATGTTATCTCAGGTCTTGTAATACCATACTAAGAAGAAGAGTTGAAAGAGAAAGTTTTAGAAGGAGAGTATGAATAACTCCTATGTATAAAATGATTGTTTGGAAGATTGTATGTAAAAGAAGACTAGGTAATAACCCGCACTATGTGCGGTATAAAATATTTTTTACTGCAATTTTTATTAATAAAATCTATAATATTTACCAGTAATTGGAATTTAAAATTCGATTGTGTAGTATATATATATATATATATATTAAAAAAGTATATAAATTTTTTGTATAATAATTAAAATTTAACCCGTGAGAATTATTGTAATATCAATCTTATATTATCATATCGTATGAACAAAGAATTCTTAAAATTCATTTTAAAGATTTTATGAAAATGTAAAGGATATAATTAAGTTAAAAGAGAATATAAAAATTTAATTTTGGGTGTTAATTATATTTTTAGAAAACTGATGTAAATATTATTAAAAACTAATGACAAATAAAAGAAATAGTGTCTGGAGCTCTGTGAGTGCGACACATCAGCATTTTGTGTGAAAATGCTTCTCTTTTAATATATAAGGGACATATACTAAATTACGTTTAATTAATTAATTTTATTGTATGTTAGTAACAATCGGATTCTAAACTAAATTTTTTGAAGATAATCTAATTTATTGATTTAATATTTGTGATTAGGCTATTTAAATATTTTGAGTTAGTCGGTTTGTTAATATTTTCTAAAAATAACGGATTAAACTATTACCAAAAAATCATTATGAAAAATTAATAAAATTTCAAAATCAATGTATTCGTGTATGAATACATTTCACCCGTGAATTATGTGAACATGGTAAAAAAAAATATTTATAAAATGTTACAATTTATGGAAATATATATTTTTGTGTGTTTTAAAAATCAAATTTTTATATTTTTGGTTAATCGAGTAACTATAACAATTTTTCATAATCTAATAATCACTCATTTTAAATATATTATGATTTTCTTGGGTACTAAGTTTATTTATAATGATAAGGGTTATTGTCTCATTCTTTTTTAATAACACATAGATTAATGTACAATTCTAACGTATATTCCTATCTGATTATCAATATTTCCATTTTTAATGTATATATAATCACACTAAATGTTGAGATTAATTAGTTTACATACTTAGATATTTATAAATAATCACACATCATGATATCCCCTAATTTGTTGTCATTTTTATATTTATTTATGAATATATATATATATATATATATATATATATATATTTATTGGGAATTAAATTTCCTTTAATGAGTTGGAGATAATTCAGGGTAATATATTTCTTTTATAATCAATTATAATAACTATTGAAAGCTTGTTATTTAAATTATTATGATAATAATACTAACATAAAAATAACATTTTTATATGATTTTGTTAATAAGTTATATGTTCTTTTTTTTTAAAATTAACTTTATCTGTTTTTATAGCTTTTTTAGAATATTTTACTTTTGATTTTAAGAAATCAATATTTTATATTGATTTTAGGAAATCAATTATATTGATTTTAAGAAATCAATATTTTATATTTATTTAAAAAATAATATAACTTTGACTTGTATATTTGTAAATAAATTTTAGTGAAATTTTAACTTAAAATAGTATGTAATTATTTAATTATTTTTAATATGTGATATTTAAATTTGTGTGATAATTGATGACATATCTAATTATTATTCAGTTAATTGTTTTTTTTTAATAAATATAGTGGCATGTTAATGTAATTAAGTAGAAAATTTAAGGGTTTTTGGCTAAATGTGTCTTGAGCTCTCTGGCGACGACACATCAGCTTTTTCAAGAGAATGTTTCTCTATTAATATATAGGGGATTTGGGCTTAAAGTTCAAATAGATCTTCTGTATGAAAGGGGTTCAAGTGACTTGAAGTTCAATGACCCAGAAGAATATATGATGATCATATGAGTTTGTGTAACACCCGCGAACCATTTTTTTTGGTAATTTGGTGAGGGTGTCGATCGACACCACAGGAGGTGTCGATCGACACTAATTGTTTCTGGTTCGACCGGTTCGATTTAATTATCGATTTGGACCGGTTTGATGTAGGGAAAACTACTAAACCGAGATATTTAAGTGTTTTGTCGACCAGAAGGGTTTTGGGAAGTTCTTTTGTCGCCGCTTTGTTGTTTTTGAGAGAAAAAGAGGAAAAAGTGTGTTCTTGAGCTTTTTGGTGACTTTTGGTGAGATTCTTGGCTGTCCTTGAGAGTTTGGAAGCTAGGAAGGATCTAGAAGCTTGCTAGGAAGGTTGGATTCGTTGCTTTTGGTCTGAATCTTCCTGCAAAGAGGTGAGTGCATGACCATGGCTTATCTAAGCTAAGATTTTCTAGTTTCTATGTGATTTGGTGCTTATGTGGTTGTTTCCTTGAGTTCCCTATGCTATTTCGTTGCTATCTGGGCTGGGTTTGGCTTCTGGGAGTGCAAGGAGCGGATTGGAGAAGATTGGAGGCGAGATTCGGAGTTTCTGATCGAGGGAAATCGCTGCTCGGTATCGGTGTCGGTCGACACCAGTTGGGGTGTCGGTCGACACCAACGCGAGGACGGCTCGGGACTTTGGCGAGTGTCGTTCGATGCCATGTGGAGGCGTCGGTCGACACAAACTAGGGTTTTCGGGAGTGTCGGGCAGGGTGTCGGTCGACACCAGTTTGGCGTCGGTCGACACCAGATAGTCAGTGACGATCGACACCATCTGGTGTCGGTCGACACCCCTTGTTCAGTTGCATGCGTTGTATATTGCCTGGTTTGTTTTATTGATTGTTGTTTGTGGCTTGTAGAGATCTTATTGCTTGTGTGTATAGCCCAGTAGATGGGAGGATTGCCTCACTGAGTGTTTATCAAATACTCATGCATCTCAATTTGTGTTTGTGGTGCAGGTAAAGGCAAAGTGTGATCGTGGAATCAAAGGCAATGAAGAGGAGGATGTTCTAGGGACTCGATTGGATGTTGTCTGGCTTTTGCTAGGGTGCTAGAGTTGAGTCATTAGAAACATTGCTAGGTTGCTGGTTCCATGTTTCTTGTTGTTTGGTATTGATTATTGCTTTGCTATAGTATTGGTTTATTATTGGTTATTATTGGTTATTGATTATGTTTTCCGCTGTTGAATGTGTTGTGGTTAGGTGGCTAGTGGGTATGGGACCACTAGCTGTAGTTGTTTTCATATATTATATTTATTATTTATTTATTAAAAAAAAAAAAAAGGTTGGTCGTTTCATTTTGGTATCGAGCCCTTACGGTTCTAGGTTTGGGTTCGCTAGGTTTCTGTTGTAGATGTTTGGGATTGCATGTCTTGATTGATTATGTGAGTTAGTCAATTGTGTGTGGCATGGAGTCTTAGAACATCCTCTTCGAGCCGAGTGTGTGATTCCACGGTGAGTTTATGTTTCTGTGTAATAATAGAAATTGTTTGCTTAGCCTTCTGTTCATGGTAGTGCAGATGGTTAGAGAGGGTGCTGTGGCTGGTCGAGGTCGTGGACGCGGACGTGGTCGTGGACGCGGACGTGGTCGTGGTAGGGGCAGAGTCCCAGTGGTTAGTGAGACCGAGGACCAGAGCGTGACAGCTGAGGGTGTTGGCGAGTCGCAGGGTGTTCGGGGATTCCGTGAGTGTGGCAGGAGGGGGCAGTGTTGATGCTCCAGTGGCCGGTGATGCTAGGGTCCCGGGTGTGGGGTTCCAGCGGGTGGAGTCCCTGGTGTTGACCTTGCGGCTTTGCTAGCACAGGTGTTAGAGCGGTTACCACCAGTGGTACCGGCTCAGGCTCAGGTAGTGCCACCAGTGGTGGCGGGGAGCGGCAGCCAGTGGCTGCGGATGCGGGGGTCCATGCTCGTTATCTCAGCATGTTGACAGAGATGGGTCGGTTGCGCACTGAGCAGTTTTCAGGAGGTGTAGATCCTACTGCTGCGGATGCGTGGAGGACGAGAGTGGAACGTAACTTCCACACTCTGAGATGTCCTGAGGAGTTTTGGGTGGACATAGGGGTCTACTTTTTGAGTGGTGATGCTGAGTTGTGGTGGAGATCTGTGGCTGCTAGGAGGGTGCAGCGGGAGATGACTTGGGCTGACTTCGTTTTGGAGTTCAACCGCAAGTATTTTCCTAGAGAGGCATTGGATCGTTTGGAGGTGCAGTTCCTTCAGTTGTCTCAGGGACACGGTCAGTGCGGGAGTTGGACTTGGAGTTCAGTCGACTTCTTTGTTATGGAGGTCGGGCTATGGAGCCTGAGGAGGCTCAGATCAGGAGGTTCTTGAGGACTCTACGTGATGACTTGAGAGTTCACTGTAGAGGGAGGAGTTATGCTACGCGTGCAGAGCTGGTTGAGACTGCAGCAGAGATTGAGGAGGATATCCGGCACAGTCAGTGGCGGTAGCTCCAGCAGTTCAGCCTAGTAAGGCTCAGCAGCAGGGTGGTTCTAGCAGGGGCGGTAGGCATGCCCAGGGAACCAAGAGGAAGTGGGAGGCTACGCAGAAGCCGAGTGGTGCGGGTTGCTTCGGTTTGGGAGCAGGGATCACAGGGTTGCTAGTTGTCCCAAGAGGAGTGTTCCGACGGCAGGACCTCGAGTGTGTTATCATTGTAGGGAGACAGGGCACATCAAGCCTTTTTGTCCCAAACTGCAGCCGGCAGCAGTGGCAGCGTTGCAGCAGGTGCAGCCTGGGGGTCAGCAGGTGGCACGGATTGAGCAGGGGCCTCGGGTTTACACGACAGTGGAGACTGGTGGAACCAGTGCCGTGGCGATCACAGGTATAATTTCTGGTACTTAATCTTTGTGAATTTTTTAGTAGGGTCAGATTTTATGTTCCTGTGATAAAGTGTTAGGTTCTCAACACATGAGGTTTGTGTAGGGACCTTGTTGGTGGGCGGGTTTAAGTCCCACGTTATGTTTGATTCTGGAGCTTCGCATAGCTTCATTACTCCAGAGTGTGCAGAGTGTGCGGGGATCAGCGGGGATCCTGGAGAGCGCACAGGAGTTGTTAGAGTTGCGGGAGGCAAGTTCCTGAGAGTTATTGGACGAGCTAGAGGAATTGATATTCAGATCGCAGGGGAGTCATGGCCAGCGGATTTGCTTATCAGTCCCGTGGAGCTGTATGATGTTATTCTCGGGATGGATTGGATGCATCGGCATATGGTGCATTTAGATTGCTATCGGGGTAGAGTGGAGTTTGAGCGACCAGGAGGGAAGTTGGTTTTTCAGGGTATTAGACCGACAGGGAGTCTCGTGATCTCAGCCATTCAGGCTGGGAAGATGATCGAGAAGGGCCGTGAGGCTTATTTGGTCACTATATCTATGCCAGAGTCAGTGGGGAAGTCTACGGTTAGCGGTATTCCAGTAGTGGAGGAGTTTGAGGATGTGTTTCAGTCTCTGCAAGGATTACCACCATCTCGGTCGGATCCTTTTACCATTGAACTGGAACCGGGGACGACACCGTTATCCAAGGCTCCTTACAGGATGGCTCCAGCAGAGATGGCAGAGCTGAAGAAGCAGCTAGAGGATTTATTGAGTAAGGGATTCATCCGTCCTAGTGTGTCACCGTGGGGAGCGCCGGTGTTGTTTGTCAAGAAAAAGGATGGGAGTTTCCGGTTGTGTATTGATTACAGGGGTTTGAACCGGGTCACTGTGAAGAACAAGTACCCTCTCCGAGGATTGACGAGTTGTTGGATCAGTTGAGGGGTGCTACTTGGTTCTCCAAGGTGGATCTGGCATCGGGTTATCATCAGATACCGATAGATGAGGCAGATGTGAGGAAGACTGCTTTCAGGACGAGGTATGGGCATTATGAGTTTGTGGTGATGCCTTTCGGGTTGACTAACGCACCAGCAGCGTTTATGAGATTGATGAACAGTGTGTTTCAGGAGTTTCTGGATGTATCTGTCATCATTTTCATCGACGATATCCTGGTTTATTCTAAGAGTCCTGAGGAGCATGCAGTGCATTTGAGGGCAGTTATGGAGAAGCTGCGGGAGCAGAAGTTGTTTGCCAAGTTGAGCAAGTGTAGTTTCTGGCAGCGTGAGATGGGCTTTCTGGGTCACATTGTTTCTGTTGAGGGGGTTTCAGTAGATCCAGAGAAGATTCAGGCTATCAGAGATTGGCCTAGACCGCAGAATGCCACAGAGATCAGGAGTTTCCTTGGATTGGCAGGTTACTACAGGAGATTTGTGCAAGGGTTTGCAAGCAGAGCACGTCCTATGACTAAGTTGACAGGGAAGGATGTTCCTTTTGTCTGGTCAGAAGAGTGTGAGGAAGGCTTTGCAAGCCTGAAGGAGATGTTACTGCGCCAGTGTTGGCTTTGCCTGAGCAGGGAGAACCCTATGTGGTTTATACAGATGCATCTAGAGTTGGGTTGGGTTGTGTTCTGATGCAGCATGGGAAGGTGATTGCTTATGCTTCGCGGCAGTTGCGGGTGCATGAAGGCAACTATCCTACTCATGATTTGGAGATGGGTGCTGTAGTTTTTGCCCTGAAGATTTGGAGATCTTATCTTTATGGTGCAAAGGTACATGTGTTCACAGATCATAAGAGCCTGAAGTATATATTCACTCAGCCTGAGTTGAATTTGAGACAGAGGCGGTGGATGGAGCTTGTGGCAGATTATGATTTGGAGATAGCCTATCATCCTGGTAAGGCTAACACGGTTGCAGATGCTCTGAGTCGGAAGAGGGTAGCTTCGGCTCAGGAGCAGGAGATGGAGTCTCTGGTAGGGGAGATCAGTGCTTTGAGCTTATGTGCTGTTTCACAGGAACCGTTGGGTTTGGAAGCAGTAGATAGAGCAGATCTTCTGAGTAGAGTGCGGTTGGCTCAGGAGAAGGATTTGGGGCTAGTGAATGCCTCTAAGGATGTGGGTTCAGAGTATCAGGTCTCAGATAATGGTACTATCTTGGTGCACGGTCGTGTGTGTGTGCCCAAGGATGAGGAGTTGAGACAGGAGATTCTGAGAGAGGCTCATGCGAGCAAGTTATCCATTCATCCAGGAGCGACCAAGATGTACCGTGACCTCAAGAGGTACTATCATTGGGTCGGGATGAAGAAGGACGTGGCTAGTTGGGTTTCGAGGTGCGATGTGTGTCAGCTAGTGAAGGCTGAGCATCAGGTTCCTGGCGGGTTACTGAAGAGTTTACCCATTCCTGAGTGGAAGTGGGATATGATCACTATGGATTTCGTGGTAGGATTGCCAGTGTCACGGACCTTTGATGCTATTTGGGTCATTGTGGACCGGTTGACTAAGTCAGCACATTTTCTGGCCATTAAGAAGACTGATGGAGCAGCGGTCTTGGCTAAGAAGTATGTGAGGGAGATAGTCAGGTTGCATGGGGTGCCAGCAAGCATTGTGTCTGATAGGATTCTAAGTTCACTTCGGTGTTCTGGAAGGCATTTCAGGCAGAGATGGGCACTAAGGTGCATATGAGTACAGCTTATCATCCCCAGACTGATGGACAGTCAGAGAGGACGATCCAGACGCTGGAGGATTTGCTGAGGATGTGTGTGCTGGATTGGGGTGGCCATTGGGCAGATCATCTGAACCTGGTAGAGTTTGCTTACAACAACAGCTATCAGGCAAGTATTAAGATGGCTCCTTATGAGGCTCTGTATGGGAGGCCATGTCGTACACCATTATGCTGGACTCAGGTGGGGGAGAGGAGCATGTTTGGTGCTAGTTTTGTTCAGGAGACCTCAGAGAAGATTCGGGTTCTCAAGCTGAACATGAAGGAGGCTCAGGATAGGCAGAGGAGTTATGCAGATAGGAGGAGGAGAGATCTTGAGTTTCAGGTAGGAGACAGAGTGTACCTCAAGATGGCCATGTTGCGGGGTCCGAACAGGTCATTGTCAGAGACTAAGTTGAGTCCGAGGTATATGGGTCCATTCAGAGTGATTGAGCGGATTGGACCAGTGGCATATAGATTGGAGTTACCTGAGGTGATGCGTGCATTCCATAAGGTTTTCCATGTGTCTATGTTGCGGAAGTGTCTCCGTGAGGGAGAGGAGGTGTTGGCTAAGATTCCTGAGGATCTTCAGCCTAACATGACTTTGGAGGCGAGACCAGTGAGGGTTCTCGAGAGGAGGATTAAGGAACTTCGGAAGAAGAAGATTCCTTTGATGAGAGTCCTTTGGGACTGTGATGGTGTTGAGGAGCAGACTTGGGAGCCTGAGGCAAAGATGAAGGCAAGGTTCAAGAAGTGGTATGAGAAGCAAACCGCGACTTGAGCTTGTTTAGCCGGGTCCCATCTGTAATCCGTGGCTGGAGCGGGAATGGAGTATTCCAGCCCATCTCTCTTGTTACTCGGTCGCTTGGGGTGGTTGGTTGTGCGACTCAGTAACAAGATGAGGTGGTGTTTGGGGTACAAAGTTTCCGTGAGGCGGGGTTGTGAAGAGAAGTTTCCAAAATTGGAAAGTTTCCAAAAATGGAAGGTGCTAAATATGGAAAGTTTTATGGGAGTTAGAATTTGTCCATTTTAGTGGTGAAGAGCCTTAAAGGGGGCTTGAGTGTGGCCTTAGTGGTGGACTTTTGAGTCAGTGTGCCCGTGTGTGGCGGTCTTTTTAGACATTGTGGGGTCTTCGTGACGGGCTTTTAGCCAGAGTGTCTTTGTGACGGTCCTCTTTAGGACATTTGTGTGGCCTTGGTGGCGGTCCTTTTTAGGACGTTTGTTTGGCCTTTGTGGCGGGCTGTTTAGCCAGAGTGCCTTGGTGGCGGTCCTCTTTAGGACATTTGTTTGGCCTTGGTGGCGGTCCTCTTTAGGACATTTGTGTGGCCTTGGTGGCGGTCCTTTTTAGGACGTTTGTTTGGCCTTTGTGGCGGGCTGTTTAGCCAGAGTGTCTTCGTGACGGTCCTTCGGGACAGATGGTCTTTGTGACGGTCCTTCGGGACAGATGGCCTTTGTGGCAGGCTGTTTAGCCAGAGTGCCTTGGTGGCGGTCCTTTTAGGACATTTGTTTGGCCTTGGTGGCGGTCCTCTTTAGGACATTTGTTTGGCCTTGGTGGCGGTCCTTTTTAGGACATTTTGTTTGGCCTTGGTGGCGGTCCTCCTTAGGACATTCTGTTTGGCCTTTGTGGCGGCCCTTGGGGCGTATATGATCCTTGTGTGGTCATGAGGTATTCCAGTGAGGGAATATGTGGTTGGTAGGACATTGAGATGTTTTACGCGAGCCACGGGAAGGAAACCTGGATAGGGATAGGACTCGGACGTGTTCAGAATCGTTTGCTCGCGACTTTTGGGGAACTTAGGTTCTCCTAGTACTGCCATTTTCAGAGACTTTGTGGCTCGGGAGAATGGTTGGTATATCGACTTCGGATGACGATCCGGGGGCGCGCTGTAGGGTGGCAACCCGAGAGACAAATTTGGACTTTTCCTTATATATTATGGCATGCGGGTTTCGGCCTGATGAGGAGCCAACATTTGGCATGCAGACTTAGGTCTGATGAGGAGCCAATAAAAACTCAAGGTTTAGGCCTATGAGTAAAGGAAAGTCCAAAAAGTCAAGAGCAAATGACGCCTGGAGCGTGAGTCTATCGCCTAGAGGAGACCTTCTGTAGATCGGTCGGAGGAGTGCGGGCCGTGGAGACGGTTGCACGGGAGTCCTTGACTGATGATTGTTCGAGATTCGAGGACGAATCTAGATTGGTGGGGGAGAGTTGTAACACCCGCGAACCATTTTTTTTTGGTAATTTGGTGAGGGTGTCGATCGACACCACAGGAGGTATCGATCGACACTAATTGTTTCTGGTTCGACCGGTTCGATTTAATTATCGATTTGGACCGGTTTGATGTAGGGAAAACTACTAAACCGAGATATTTAAGTGTTTTGTCGACCAGAAGGGTTTTGGGAAGTTCTTTTGTCGCCGCTTTGTTGTTTTTGAGAGAAAAAGAGGAAAAAGTGTGTTCTTGAGCTTTTTGGTGACTTTTGGTGAGATTCTTGGCTGTCCTTGAGAGTTTGGAAGCTAGGAAGGATCTAGAAGCTTGCTAGGAAGGTTGGATTCGTTGCTTTTGGTCTGAATCTTCCTGCAAAGAGGTGAGTGCATGACCATGGCTTATCTAAGCTAAGATTTTCTAGTTTCTATGTGATTTGGTGCTTATGTGGTTGTTTCCTTGAGTTCCCTATGCTATTTCGTTGCTATCTGGGCTGGGTTTGGCTTCTGGGAGTGCAAGGAGCGGATTGGAGAGGATTGGAGGCGAGATTCGGAGTTTCTGATCGAGGGAAATCGCTGCTCGGTATCGGTGTCGGTCGACACCAGTTGGGGTGTCGGTCGACACCTACGCGAGGACGGCTCGGGACTTTGGCGAGTGTCGTTCGATGCCATGTGGAGGCGTCGGTCGACACAAACTAGGGTTTTCGGGAGTGTCGGGCAGGGTGTCGGTCGACACCAGTTTGGCGTCGGTCGACACCAGATAGTCAGTGGCGATCGACACCATCTGGTGTCGGTCGACACCCCTTGTTCAGTTGCATGCGTGGTATATTGCCTGGTTTGTTTTATTGATTGTTGTTTGTGGCTTGTAGGGATCTTATTGCTTGTGTGTATAGCCCAGTAGATGGGAGGATTGCCTCACTGAGTGTTTATCAAATACTCATGCATCTCAATTTGTGTTTGTGGTGCAGGTAAAGGCAAAGTGTGATCGTGGAATCAAAGGCAATGAAGAGGAGGATGTTCTAGGGACTCGATTGGATGTTGTCTGGCTTTTGCTAGGGTGCTAGAGTTGAGTCATTAGAAACATTGCTAGGTTGCTGGTTCCATGTTTCTTGCTGTTTGGTATTGATTATTGCTTTGCTATAGTATTGGTTTATTATTGGTTATTATTGGTTATTGATTATGTTTTCCGCTGTTGAATGTGTTGTGGTTAGGTGGCTAGTGGGTATGGGACCACTAGCTGTAGTTGTTTTCATATATTATATTTATTATTTATTTATTAAAAAAAAAAAAAAAAAAGGTTGGTCGTTTCAGTTTGTACCTGAAAGCGTTGTTTATAACAGTTTAGAAAGTTGATATATATGATCATAATGCATAACCTGAAGATGATGCTTTCAGGGGGGAAATATGATCATAAGCGTGATTGTACTCTTTTTTATTCCTTATCATGGTTTTTATCTCATTGGATTTTTCCAAGAAAGGTTTTTAACGAGACAACAAAAGAACACGCGAAAGATAAATATCTTCAGAGGAATATTATGATTCCAATAGTGAAAGACTATCATCTTCAAAGTCTTTGAATTACATTGATAAGATTGTGAGAAACAATGATAATGATAAAGATGAGTCACTTGCAAGACCCATGACCAATAGAAGAATGGCGATACACGTTTACTACAGATTCGTTCAAGTGAAGATGGCGAACCATTTACCAAGGCGTTTTCAACCACTACTTTCAAGAAGCTACTTCATCATATTGGTTCGGTCATCTCGAAGATTTCAAGTGATGTACTCAAGAGGGGGAGTAAAAGCGCGCTGCACTCTTTTTCCTTTAACCATGGTTTTTCCCACTGGGTTTTCCTGATAAGATTTTTAACGAGGCAGCATTTCATATGCACATTTGGGACTACATTTTTATAATGGTCATCCAAGGGGGAGTGTTATGAATAATTATATTGTTGTATGGATGCCCATTATCGGCCCATTAGTGTAAACCCTACACCTAATATTGTATCCTTATATATATGTTGTATCCTATGGAACAGAGAATTATACAAGAGAACAATTCCCTAAAATCTCTTGTTATAATAGGATTAACATATAAACATCTTAACACCAAAATTATTTTACAATATAATTAACAAATAAAGGTTATGTAAAACTTTGCATGTTAATATTGTTAATATAACAAAAATTTTGCTTTGCCTATATAAGTTCACCAAAATTCCAAATATTAATCTTTACATTTTTTAAAAAACAAAGAGCTGTCCTTACATAAATTCATTTTCCTATCCTTTTCTGTATATCACATATAAATATTAAATTTGTAAATGAAATGTTAGTACAGTAAAACCTCTATAATTTAATACTATAAATTAATAAACACTATAAATTAATAAATTTTACTGGTCCCAAGTCGGGCCAGTGTAAAAATTAACAAAATTCGATAAAATAATAAGATAATATTTTTTTGAAATCTCCATGTAAAATACGGTTCCAATAATAGCATAAATTAATAATCATCTAAATTTATATATATATATATATATATATACTGATATAATAATGTATTTTTTTCCTAAAACTCATTTCTATAGAACAATTGTAATGTTGTATTTACAAACTATAATGATATCTTCTAACATATCATAAAAAAAGTTCAAGTTTTAAACTTTTCAATTTTTAGATATGCATCATTTACAATTTGATAATTTGACAGATTATTAAAATAGGACAATTGATATTATTATTCATAAATATGAATTTATGTATGTCATATGTATAAGTCAATTTGTCTATAGTATTTGTAATCTATTGTCAATAATGTTTTCTAAATATTAAAAGTTCAATTCCTAAACCATAAAATTTACAAAATCCGAAAGTTGAATCTTATTTTGGTAAAATTATTTTAAATAATAAATAATTATTAATTTACACTATAAAATAATAGTTGTTATAAATTAATAAAATGTCTTGGTCCCAACATTATTAATTTATAGAGGTTTTACTGTATTCCACTTATGAATTAAGTCATTCATCCTTTTTAAAAATAAAAATATTATTGGAAAATTATTTACCCAGGTTAATTAACACCGATAATAGAACATTGATTCGAACATGCTTATTATTTAACTAACTGTCCTAATATGAAAAAGAGAATGACAACGATGATCAACAAAAAAATAATTATTATATTACTTCTGGAAACTCTTTTATAAACAATTTTCTTCCGGTCTGGCGACCAACCAAGAGATTTTATTTTAATTTATTGTTTGGTTGACAAAAAAACAACTAAATTAGGAGACAGACGAGACAAGACATGATGGAATCAAAATTGGATGTGACGTGTTTTCTGTTCCAAGTGAAAAAATACAACATAATTTTAACCAATATCGAATCAAAAGACGATTAAAAATCTTTAATCACAAGATTTATTTATTTTTAAATATAATATTAATATCATCAGAATTATATTACCTAAATTTTGAGAAAATATCCAGTGAGAAATAGTATACATAAACTGAAAATGGGTAATTCGAATAATGAAAAACTATATATTGAACGATTTTTTATTATAGAAAAAGAGACATGAATTTTACATAAAAGTACAAAATCAAAAAATATATGTAGATAAATTCAATTGTCAAACTTTGACAAATATGGATAAGAATTGACTATAGGACAGGTAATTAACCACTTTGGGACGGGCACTTTAAAAATTTTGGTATTTTTGAAAATAATTATATAGTTTTTGAAAAATATAATGTTTTTGGACAATTTTAACTAATTAAATATAAAAAAATATTCAACAAAGAACTCTGGTATTCCGTCTAAATATCTTACCCAATCTCTTTTAGTAAACATTGTCTAACGAGTAATTATTTAAAAGAGAACGAATATAAGACAAAAAATTATGATGGAGACATGACGAGATGAGATGAGAAGAGACTGGATGAGACGAGACGGGATGGGTTGGGACGTGACGGGATGAGAGAGGACGAGACGTGTTTCCCATTCTAAAGTGAACACGACTAGGTTTATTTTTCTAATTTACATGAAAAATAACGCACCTATGTTATAACATCCGGATTAATTATTTCTTAATCATTTTGCAACTTTAAAACTTATATGATAATATTTTGTTCTGTGCTGCAGCACGGGTTACTACCTAGCTATTTAATGATGATTCTACTTTTTAATTCTGAAATTAATAATAACAAAAAATTCACATTTAATGAAAGTTTTGCTAATTAAGTACATATACTTTAAGATACAATAATTAAATTTTGAGAAAATTCCAATATATATATGCTATTAAGACGAGAAATAGTATATGTAAACTGAAACAAGTAAATTTGAATGATGAAAAACAATATATTGAATTTTTCTTTTTTAAAGGACATAGATTTTATATAAAAGTACGAAATCAAAAATAAAAATATAGGTAGATAAATTCAAGTGTCAAACTTTTACTGATTTAGATAAGGATTGACTATGTGACATGTAATTAAATACTTTGTAACGGGCACTTTGAAATTTTTTGTATTTTTGAAAAATCATTATATAGTTTTTGAAAATTATAATTTTTGGATAATTTCAACTAACTTAAAAAAAATTATTCAATGGAGAAATCAGGTATCTTGTCTAAATTTCTTACCCAATCTCTTTTAGTAAATATTGTTTAGCGAGTAATTAGTTAAAAGGGAACGAATATAAAACAAAAGTTCTGATGGATACGGGATGAGACGGGTCGAGAGGGAATGGGTTTGGACGTGAGGGGATGAGACAGGACTGGACGTGTTTCCTTTTCCGAAGTAAAAAAAGTCTAGGTTTAATTTTTTAAAAATTTACATGAAAATAATGCATCTGTGCTATAGCACTCAGGTTAATATAATTCTTAGTCATTTTACGAATTTAAAATTTGTATGAATTATTTTTTTCCGTGTTGTAGCACATGTTACTACCTTGAGACGGGTATTTTGAGAATTTTGGATATTTTTGAAAATATTTTGAAAGTTTTTGAGAATTATAATTTCTACTAACGATATAAATTAAACATACAAATGGAGAATACATGTATTTCATCTAAATTTCTTAGCCAAAATTTATTAATAGCATTATTATATTGATAATTATTTAAAATAAATTGGTGATGGGATCTAAAATTTCTAATGGAATGGATCGAGATGGAATGGGATGGGATGGGATGGGATGGGACTGGACGAGATTTAACACCCTGTAACAAAATTACTTTAATATTTTCAACAAACACGGGGCTGTCTTTGATTATTATGGATGGATTGCAAAAAATAGTATATTTTCCAGCTAATGAAGATGATGATCATGTTTATTTTTGGTACGGGTTGCAGTATTTTACATTTACACCACAATATTTACAAAACACCATAAAAGACTTGCCAACTAATTTTTATGGAAAATACTACTATTATACAATTAAAATTTTCCAACCGAAAAGGGTTTATTATTTTGACTAAATATATATATTTTACCAGTGTTTTTTTGAAGTAATTTAATTTACTAATTAAGTACATATACTTTAAAGATAATAATTAAATTTTGAGAAAATTCCAGTATATGTAAACTGAAACGGGTAAATTCGAATAATGAAAAACAATATAATGAATACTTTAAAAAAAAAAGGAAAATAAATTTTAGAGTAAAGTATGATATGCTCAAATTAATCCCTAGAGCTACTCTCTCAAATTAAGAGATCACTGCAGTACTTAGGGGTCGAATTCCACAAGGACTCAATACTACACAATAAATTATAGAGTTTTTCAATTATGCTAAACAGATTAAATTAAATTAAAATAAAAGCAATGCAAAATATTAAATAAAACTTGTTGTAAATTCAGAAGATCAAAAAGCTAGGCCTAGGGAATTTTTCAGGAAATTTTGAAATATTAAATCAATCAATGAATTAGGATTCAAACAATTAAGAACAGATCTAGAACTCTAAACACTTTTGTAAATTAAATCAGTTCTCACTGCAAATAATATCTAAATTTAAAACCAGAAAATCCAAATCTCTTTGTAAAATTCTAGGTTAAAAATCAGCAATAAAACCAGGTTTAGATTGTTCACAAAATTATTAAATCAAATCTCTTTGCAAGAAATAATTTTGCTCATCAAAAGGTTTTATCAGGAAAATTAATTATATTCTCATATCAATTTATTTTCCTAGGGTATTAATTCTAGATGGCCAATCAAGGATTAATATGAAGAACAACCTAAGATGAAGATCTAGATATATAAAAAATTCTAAATAAACAGATCTAATAAATCATAAAATCCCTGTGAAAATCCCTAAACCTAACAAGCAAACTACTCAGACATGATCAATGAAGAACAAAACATCTTTCTGAATAATAAGCATTTGAAATTAAAAGAGTAAAGGGAGTTCAAGAAATTCTTCTCTACAAAGCAGATCTCTCTCTCTCTCCAAAGCTCTTAAAATCTCACAGGGTTGCAGGAAAAATAAAACTTGATAGAAAAACACTATTTATATGTCATAAAACACGTCAGGGACTTATGTTGCAATTTTGGAAGACTTTGGGAAACTTTTGTAAATTTCCCAAAACTTGGGTCTTGAGTCGGCAGAGAGGGGTGTCGATCGATGCCCTTTATGTGGTGTCGGTCGATGCTCCTCATAGGATCAGACTCCAAATTGATCTCCTCCGAATTGATGCTCCAAAATGATCCAAATTGCTCTATTTTGCTCCTTTCATGCCAAAATCCTAGAAAACTTGTAAAGACTCAAAAACATCCTAGAAAACAAATCAAAAGACTCTAAAAGACTCCTTATATCATGGTTAAAAACCACAAAAACCATGATATATCAACTCCCCCAGACTTAGCCTTTGTTTGCCCTCAAGCAAAACAGAAACTTAGACCTGTGAAAGAGGTTTGAAAACAGGGAACTCACTCAACTGCATGATGATTCTTTATTCACATTCTTTATTTACCTGACTCAAGAACTTACTTCTTATACTTAACCATGATAAGCATCAACATTCCTTACTCAAATCCCACAATCCGTTGGAATCTCTGAAATCTTCATTGTCATCTCATTACATAAATTAAAGTAAGTAAATGTGAGTTCTTACCTTGGGTGTATTAGTCAGTGGCATATGGACTCTTTTCAGGCCAAGACTTTCTTCTTATATCTTCTTTCCTCTCCCTTTTCTCACTTGCAAATTTTTTTCTTTTTTTTCTAATCAAAGGTGTAAGCGAATACCGGGGTCATCAGTAATTTACCTACCCCTCGCTTCCAAGCTTTGTGTGATCATTTGACTCAAGAGTAGAATAATGAGGTCACTGGTAATTTACCTACCCCTCTAAACTGATCAAAATCATCTCATCTTTTACTTCTCTTTTTTTTCTGATTTTTCTTTTTTTTCTTAAGCACTGAAAGGAAGAGAGAGGGGAGACATACTTTGAAAAATTGCACTGTCTTGTATGGCCTGAAGAAGAAGTCTAGTCCACTGATTTCCAACCCCAAAGTAAGCGATTAAGTCCGGTTAAAATCCTGATAAAGGTTGAGACAACGTTAGATCAATCAGATATCCATTGAATAAGGGCTTTCAGGATTGTTGATAAGGCTCATAGTCTTTCTAAGCTTCAGTTCTGAGATCAAGCATAAACAAATAATCATTAGAGTGTTAGCCAAATAAGAGAAATCATTAATCAAGATCATAATTCCCAAAGACAAAAAGAAAAATTTTGAAAAATTTGACTCAAACTTTATGGTTTTGACTGACACAACTGAAACTCAAAAACAGAAAACATAGTTAGCAACTAACCTCCCCCAGACTTAAACAACATTGTCCTCAGTGTTATCAAGTAAGAGGAAAGCAAAAATAAAAATAAAATAAACAAAAAGCAAAATCAAAAGAAAAAGAAAAACCTACCAGTGGGTTGCCTCCCACTAAGCACTTGTTTTCAGTCATTAGCTTGACTGTGTTGGAGCTCAGGCATCCAGAGGATCAGAACATGGCATTGAAGTCCTCTTCATCCAAGGTGGTGTATAAGCTTTAGGTGCATGAGGTCTGCCAAGGATAGTAGGAACAGGACCAGGGCGGGATTTAGGGATGGGTTTGCCTCTTTTTAGCCCTGCAAAATCATCAACAGAAGAAACAAGCGCTCTACGATAATCTCGTGGCTTGGTTAACTGCAAAACAGTTTTTATCTTTTTGAAATTCTTGTTGATGATATGAGGAAGTTTAGGAGAAGAAGATGCATACCTTGGCCCTACCTGAGGGCTCTGGAGTGTGGATTGATGACTCTTCTGTTTGGGAACAGGTTTCGGACTTGGAGCATCAGTTTTGGACAAGCTTTGTCGCGGTCGTGGAAGGGTGTCGATCGATACCCCCTTGGTGGCATCGATCGACACTGAGCCTGATGTTCGTGTTGCAGAAACTTTTTCAACAGAAAAAGTCTGTCCATCAATAGTAGGAGCCCTCCTTAGCTTATCCATCTCAAAATTCAAGCTCAAACCATCCACATTCAGTGCTATGTGTCCCTTCTTCACATCAATGATGGCACCAGCTGTAGCCAAGAAAGATCTTCCTAAGATGTGAGGATCTTTACGCTCTTGATCATACTTCAGCACCACAAAGACAGTGGGAATCATGAAGTTGCCAACCTTAACTGAAATATCCTCTAAAACACCTTCAGGAGTTCTTCGGGAGCGATCAGCCAAGATAAGAGAAATCCGAGTTGGCTTGAATTCTGTCATCCCAAGTCTCACAGCAACAGAATGTGGCATCAAGTTGATGCTAGAGCCAAGGTCACAAAGTGAGTGAGAAAACCTTCCTGCTGAGATTGAGCAATCAAGCACAAAGCTTCCAGGATCTGGTAGCTTCTTAGCAGTCCTACATTGAATGATTGCACTCACTTCCTTAGAGACAACCACTTCCTGCTTCTTCTCTTTCTTCCTCTGTGGAGGCTGGTTTAACAGAATTGCACAGACATCCTTAGTAAGCAGTGCTCCTTCCTCAGGGCTCAAACCATTGGATATCATTCTCTTCACATACCGCTTAAGAGGTGGTGAAAGCTTTACTGCATCAATTAAAGGCATCTCAATCATCACCTTGTCCATCATTGCTTTGCATCTAGCTTCCTCCATCTCTTGCTTAGCCTTTCTTGGCTTGGGAAAAGGAACCTTAGTCTTGTAGACCCTTTCAGTAGCTGGAACCTGAGATTTTGCAGTTTCTGGGTTCGTCTGAGAGGAGTGTCGACCGACACCAAGGTGGTGTCGATCGACACCATCATCTGAAACCGAGAGATTTGTCGATTTCTCTCCGTTTTCTGCAGAAACAAATTCACCATCACCTTCATCTCTCACTGATATGGCATTGCAAGCATGCTTGGGGTTTGACTCAGTTCTTCCAGGAAGAAAACCCTCTTGTCTTTTGACAGACCCAGCAGTCTGAATAACCTGATTCTCTAACTTCTTGACATGAATGTTCAATGCTTCTATCTTCCCATTCAGCTCAGAGTAGACATTGTCAATCTTTCCATTGAATGTCACTGTCAAATGTTCCTGTCCTTGCAAAAACTGCTCAAGCATAGCCTCCATTATACTCTCAGAAGAAGTCTTAGGAGGTGGAGACTGATAAGATGAATTCCCATAGGTTCTTGTATAGCCATTGTTTTGTTGCTGCTTCTGGTCAACATTGTAAGGTCTGTTGCCTTGCTGATTACCAAATCTTTGTCCCTGATATCCAGCTCCATATACATAGTTGACATTCTCCTCTATATTCTCTGGCTCTGGCTCAAATGTCTCAACTTCAGCAGCAAATTGGACTGACTTCTTACCCACAAGGAGATTATGTAGTGAATCCAGCTTAGCATTAACAGAAGCTAACTGGTTTGAATCAAACTCTCCATGCAGTCTCTTTCTTTCAGCATCAGCTCTTTTAGTGCTATTGCTAGAAGCCAAATTCTCAATCAAAACTTCAGCATCTTCTGGAAATCTTGTCTTGAAGTTCCCATGACTTGCAGCATCCAAAGCTAACTGATACTTCCAGTCACACCCTCTAAAGAAGATACTCAACAGTTGTACCCTTGAAAAACCATGGCGTGGACACTTTGATAAGCTTTGAGTCTCACCCAAGCTGCCTTGAAAGCTTCATCATGTCCTTGCTTGAATGAAGAGATCTTGACTCTCAGCTCATCTGACATTGCATCATCATAGAAATGGTTGAGAAAAGCCACTTTGACTTGTTGCCAAGATGTCAAAGATCCAGCTGGCAATTGCTTCAACCACTAAGATGCCTCTCCTGCAAGTGAGTATGGGAAGAGCTTGCAGTATATGAAGTCCTCAGTCACCCCATTAGCCTTGATACTGGTCACAAGATCCTCAAAGTGCTCAATATGGTCTAGAGGCTTCTCATGGGGCAGGTTAGAGAAAGGTCTCTGCCCAACTAGCTGGAAGTAAGCAGGCTTCAGCTCAAAGTCATTCCTCTGGAATGGTGGAGGAACAATAGCAGACCGGTTCTCATACACAAGATCAGCACGGTTGTAGTCAGCAATGGTCCTGATCAAGTCTCGGTTCTGCTCCTGTCTTCGAACCGGGTTTTGGACGTGGTTGGCAGCTCCACGTCCGTCTGCTGCAGGTGGGTGTCGATCGATGCCACCTGGTTGGTGTCGATCGACACCAAGGTTCGGCTCATCAACGACGACAGCTTGCTGATTCACGACAGCCTGCTCGTTGACAACAGGTTCAGCAATCACGTTTCCTTCTGCATCAAGCTTTTGGCCCTGCTCATTGCGCAAGTGGCCCTCTTGATCCCTCAAAACACTAGCCTCATCACGCATCAGAATGATCGTATTAACCATCTTCAGAGATTTAGCTGCTTTTCTGTTCTCACGCTCAAGCTTCCCCAATCTTGGTTTGAAAGATTCACAGTAGGACCAGACTTGTTGCTCCTTGTGTGAGGTCTTTGAGGCATGCACCTGAAACACCAAAGAGAAGAAAAACCAAAATGTGTAAGTAGAAAATAAAAAGAAAAATTTAGAAAAAATCTAAAACTCAAATCTAATGGTAGATCAAAGTGTCCCCGGCAACGGCGCCAAAATTTGATATGCTCAAATTAATCCCTAGAGCTACTCTCTCAAATTAAGAGATCACTGCAGTACTTAGGGGTCGAATTCAATTAATCCCACAAGGACTCAAGACTACACAATAAATTATAGAGTTTTTCAATTATGCTAAACAGATTAAATTAAATTAAAATAAAAGCAATGCAAAATATTAAATAAAACTTGTTGTAAATTCAGAAGATCAAAAAGCTAGGCCTAGGGAATTTTTCAGAAAATTTTGAAATATTAAATCAATCAATAAATTAGGATTCAAACAATTAAGAACAGATCTAGAACTCTAAACACTTTTGTAAATTAAATCAGTTCTCACTGCAAATAATATCTAAATCTAAAACCAGAAAATCCAAATCTCTTTGTAAAATTCTAGGTTAAAAATCAGCAATAAGACCAGGTTTAGATTGTTCACAAAATTATTAAATTAAATCTCTTTGCAAGAAATAATTTTGCTCATCAAAAGGTTTTATCAGGAAAATTAATTATATTCTCATATCAAATTATTTTCCTAGGGTATTAATTCTAGATGACCAATCAAGGATTAATATGAAGAACAACCTAAGATGAAGATCAAGATAGATAAAGAATCCTAAATAAACAGATCTAATAAATCATAAAATCCCTGTGAAAATTCCTAAACCTAACAAGCAAACTACTCAGATATGATCAATGAAGAACAAAACATCTTTCTGAATAATAAGCAATTGAAATTAAAAGAGTAAAGGGAGTTCAAGAAATTCTTCTCTACAAAGCAGATCTCTCTCTCTCCAACGCTCTTAAAATCTCACAGGATTGCAGGAAAAATAAAACTTAATAGAATACAACTTAAGGGTTTGGAAAACCTAAAAACACTATTTATATGTCCTAAAACACGTCAGGGACTTATGTTGCAAAGACTTTGGGCAAATTTTGTAAATTTCCCAAAACTTGGGTCTTGAGTCGGCAGAAAGGGGTGTCGATCGATGCCCTTTATGTGGTGTCGGTCGATGCTCCTCATAGGATCAGACTCCAAATTGATCTCCTCCGAATTGATGCTCCAAAATGATCCAAATTGCTCTATTTTGCTCCTTTCATGCCAAAATCCTAGAAAACCTGTAAAGACTCAAAAACATCCTAGAAAACAAATCAAAAGACTCTAAAAGACTCTTTATATCATGGTTAAAAACCACAAACACCATGATATATCAAAGTACAAAATCAAAAAATATAGGTAGATAAATTCAAGTATCAAGCTTTCACTAATTTGGATAAAGATTGACTATACGACACTTTAAAAATTTTGGTATTTTTGAAAATAATTATATAGTTTTTGAAAATTAAATTTTCTTCGATAATCTCAACTAACTAAATAAAATAAATCAACGGAGCATTCTGGTATCCCATCTAAACTTTTTACCCAGTCTCTTTTAATAAATATTGTCTTGCTCGAACAAAAAATTCCGATGGATACGAGACGAGACGTAAAGAGACCGGATGAGAAAACACGAGATTAGATAGGATGAGACGGGACGAGAAGGGATGAGTTGGAAAAAGAGAGGATGGGAAAGGATTGGGAAATGAAAGGATGTGACGAAACCTTAAATGAGAGGATGAGATGCGAATTTGTTTTTAATTTAAATGAAATTAACGCACATTTGCTATAGCACCCGTGTTAATATAATTTTAATCATTTTATGAACTCAAAATTTATTTGAAAATATTTTGTCCCGTGCTGTAGCACGGGTTACTACCTAACTTCCTTTTTAACGAGAGTTCAACTACTTTACGTGTATATGCACGCTTACATACATCCCAATTAAAATCTTAATATAGAGTGAAACAAGTTACTTAAAAGAGACGGAGAATTTACTGTAGTGTGTCATACTTGAGTGAAAAAGTGATTTAATTGACTGTTTAATATAATTGGTTATAACTTATAAGTTAACACATTTGGCAGTTGAACTGTTGTTCGTTCCATCCTATTCGAAAAATCGTAACTCATCAAGGACTTGGAATGTAGGGAGGAAGTTCTAACTTTGATAGTCTTGAATTGGCTTTATACGATGAGTGGTTGAATCTCAAGTTATGAGACAATTGAGTTATCATTCGTTTTGTTGGTTGTCAATGTAAAGAAAACTGTGGTTCATTGCGTACATACCTTTTAAGACCGGAGAACGTGATAAGTGTTAAAGATACTAGCTAGGGACTAGTATTGTTTGCTTCATCATTGCAAATTTAGTAAAATTTCTAGGAAAACGGTTCTCAGATCCTGAGAGGTGAAAAGTGTCTTACCATCTTGAGACCCGAGTGTATCAATCTTTCCACAAGCAACCACAAGTGAGAGAGAGTGGCTTTAACTACGATACTTCCATGTCCTACAAAAAAGTAACAATATTCTACATATCAAATCAAAGCATATAGAAAAAATATATGAGAGACTACCAGCTCTATACTGTAACGAAGAATTTGACAATGCAATCTAGTCATGTTGACAGATTCTTCGCTATAAAGCTAAGTCAGAGCCGGTTCTCTGATCATCATCAGTCTCTTCGCTAATATATCAAAATGTATAAGTCGAAGTGCCAAAAATTCAAAAGTTACTCCTATACAGATTATGCTTCTAGAAATTGTAGCTACCTAAACACATTATCTAGATTCTTTCAGGATGAGAATTCCAGCTAAAAAGAAGCAGAAACTATATATGATGTCTTTTCCTAACTGTACAGTTTATGCAGCAATCGTTGATAAAATTGGATGGTCCATAAGGCTATAAAAGTCATGAGCCTGACTGAAGTACAGACTAGCTGCTTCAACAAGTCTAATAGAAATCTGGTAGGTCTATATAAGATTGATGCTTTCTACTCTTCTAACTCTCGGAGATTTCAGTTAAGGTAAATTGGTTTCTGTAATATGGTTACTCTTAACAGATTGTAAAAAGCTTTAGTACAACTAGAGAGATATCTGAACACGTATACATCGGCATTCCATATAAGCCCATAACATAAATATTAATGCATTTGATTCCAGTATCTTGATGGCAAATCAAAAAGGTTATATAGAAATGAGAAACATGGTTTGTAAGGGTCAACATACTTGATCTCCCTGAAGAAGTACGCTCAAGACTTCCAAATTTTCTGCTTGGCACTGTTGGCATCGGCATCTCTTTTGCAGCTCCTCCCCGAGTGAAGCCAATATCTGTTCCAACTCAGATGTCTGCTTGTTTTCCGTCAAGGAAACTATTCTTCTGAGAGAATGGCAAGTGAAAATGAAAAGTAAAAGCACTTGCTTGCTTTTATATCCTGGCAAAAGAATGGCTGGCCGTCTCAAAAATAGAAGGTGCAAATGTGATAAATGATTACTGCAACTGTAGTTATAAGTATATAAACCGCTACACTAGCTAGCCGAATTAAGGATATTTAGCAAGAACTTGAACTGAATTTGTTTTCTCTGTTATGGACTCCATGAGTGACATTTTCTTCTCATACTCATCAAGCTCCTTCTGCAGCTACATATAGGAAAATCGATATCAATCCCATTTGTTCTCTTTATCGAATGAATAAAGAAAATCTGAAAAGACAGGGACTGCATAAGCTAGAAAAGGTATTTGGGGCAGCAAATTAATAATATTCAAGCATCTTGGTCCTGGTCCATTACCTGTTCCTGTATCTTCTGCTCAACCAGGTATCCGTCTTTCTCTTTTGCTAATTGAGAATTTACATCAGATAGCATATTCTTTATAGCTTCTGAATCAGCTCCGTGACCATCCTCAAAAGCTATTATGAAACATATCCGGAAGCCATTATCTCTTAATAAACATTGAAAAATCAGACAAGAAGAGTAAACTATAAACTTTAGCTACTCACTTGCTTTTACGCCAGTACTATCATCATTGCTCAAACTCGATTCTACTGTTCTCTGGAACTCCCTATTACCCAACCAAGCAACTTAGATGTGTGTGGCATCAGCAGAATCATTAAAAACACAGAGAATCAAAGTAAACCTTATTTCCTTGTTCAGCTCTTCCATTTGGCTTATAAACTGATCTCTGTACATCACAAAGAGAACTAAACAATCACCAAACAAAACAAAAGTTATACGTCAAAAACTTGAACTTATTAAGACGTTAGAAAGATCAGAATCACCTGAGTAATCCTTCCTTGTTCTTTATTTCCCAAACCATCAAGTCACCCCACAAAAAGTTCCAGAATATCAAACGAAGAAATTAACCTAACAAAAGACTAAAACTCAAATAAACAGTGTGTAGACAGACCTTAAGAGCATCAATCTCACTGCCAATAGTAGAAACTTCATCCTGAAGAAGACCAATCCTTGCCTGAGGATAAAAAAGAAAAATACAGTTTCGATCTCACTATACTACAGAATACACCAAAAGTTCTTAATCATCCCAAAAAAATCGTAACAAAATCAAAACCTCCAGAGATTGAATCGTAGCATCGTTCAAAGACAATTCAACTTCGTATCCGTTAAGCTCCTCTTCCGCGACTTCTTTGATACGCTTCGCATCCTCAACTTCTGAATTCGCTGCTTCAACTTCCGATTGTAAAACCTCGATTCGTTTCTTCAATCCAACAACTCTTTGCTCTTAACCAGAAAAATCACCAAACAATTTCAGAATCGAAATCGAATAAAATCAACGCCTACAACTCAAAAATAACTAAAAAATGCATTATCAATCTTCTCCAGAATCTGTTCGATTTTGTTTAAAATTTCTTCTTCTTCTTCTTCTTCATCGCGAAATCTCCAGAGAACGATATGTACAAAAAAAATGAATGAAGATCTAACCTCCACGAGATCGTTCAGAGGTGAAATCGCGGATCAGAGAGAGAAGCTGCTTCTGTGTATCGATTCCCGCCATGGCTGTTTGTTTCTTCGTGTGTTCAAGCTCTCTCTCTCTCTAGTGATCTCTCTACTGAAATAAAGTAGAAAAATATCTCAGTTCCTTTTGTTCTGAAACTGCTCGCATCTTGCGCAACAATTGGCAATATCTCGGCCCATATTTTCAAAGGCCCAACTTATTAAGCCCAAAGATGTGTTATCATATTCACTATCGTAGGAAACTTGGAACTGAAACTCCACGTATATTGCGTTTATGGCATATTTTGTTTTATTATCGCAAGCAACTGCTACTGCGACTGTAATTTTTCCTGTAGCCATAATGCAAACTAATATTATATAAACAACTAGCTCAAGTTTACTGGGGGCACTCACTCTATAAGAAATTTTGAAGGATTACTTAGCTGATTTCATTAGGATTCGATTATTCCAATTTAAAATTATGGATTTTAGATTTTTAGTCATGAGATATATAGGAACTACTTCAAATTTATGATGGAATGCTGAAAGTGTCAGATAAGGTTTGGAGGATGAGGAAGATGGGCTATAGCAACTATTGTTATTCCTTATTAATATTTTTATAGGCTGTTTAAAACAGATCGACACATGAGTAATTAGTAGCGAATCTAGGAAATATGTTTGATGGGTTCAAAATGGATTCAAACTCACGATTAGTTGGGTTCAAACTGATATATATTTAAAAAATGGTGTAAATTAAAACAATTTTTAAATTTTATTGGTGTCAATTGCACCCATGAGAGTAAACATTCATTTTTGAGATATGAAAACAAGTGGATTCTCCAACAGAAATGAGTACGAAAATTCATTTTTGACTATTGTTTAATTTTTGAGATATGTTGGAATTTAGTAAGTTTCTAAACCTTATTTGGAAACTTAGTACATTTAATATTTATAATAAGGAATTACTTATGAGACTCGTCTTTAAAATAGAAAATAGGTGAGTGAGATAAGAGATTTGGGAGTGTTAGAGGAGAAAGAAATTAAAAAAATTATTATTTATTTATTTTATATATTTTCTCTTATTTACTTATTCAAATATTTTCTCTTATTTACTTATTCAAATATTTAGTAATATAATTTTTTCTCTATACTTTTTTCAGATACAAAAATTCTATGCTTTTTTTTACAAGTGATTTTTAAATATATTTTATATCACAACTGATATATATGATTGTTCTGTATACATTTATTGCTGGATGGTTTTTAATCTGTACACGTCTATTGTTGGATAGTTTTAATCCATACATGTTTATTTCTGAATTGTTTCAATCTTACACGTATATGGCTGAAAGGTTTTAAACACTAACTTGATTCAAATAAAAGTTATCTAAAACATTTATTATATATCAATTCCAACAAAAACCTATATAATTAAAACCATCCAGCCATACAAGTGTGCATATCAAAACAATCGAGCAATAAACGTGTTCGAATTGAAAATCATCTAGCAATAAATGTGTACAAAACAATCATATACATTAGTTGTGATATAAAATATATTTAAAATAAGAAAACAAAATGCATATCAAATTATAAAGTAAAATATGCCTATCTCACAGAATCTTTATTACACACAGTAAAATATAACTATTTCTCATATTACAAATAATGAATATTATTATGAATATTCTATATTGTATGGATGTCCATTATCGGCTCATTAGTAGATCTGGTGTATAACCCAAAACCCTAATATTGTATTACTATATATTTGTTATATCATATGGGATAGATAATAATACAAGAGAATAATTCTCTAAACCTCTTGTTATAACACGTTATCAGCACGAGTCTCTAACCCTAGCAATCTAAAAAAAAAAAAAAATCTTCTACCAGTCCTCCCATCGAGATACAACCATCGCTCCCGACTTCGTTTAGTGTCAAGAAGCCTTAGAAGTTGTAAAAGGGTTTCTTGTTCATTTATGTTCGACGGCACATGCCTTATATACAAGTGTGTACAAGAAATATTCATATGACCTAATACAAGTTATTAAACCGACTAACTATAGGCTAAGTATAATACAGCCCAAATCCAATATAGCCCAACACCCCCTCCCCCCCCTCAAGCTGGAGTGTGGAGATTACAAACACCCAGCTTGTCAAGAAAAAATTCAAACTCCTTTTGTCCCAACGCCTTAGTCAAGATATCAGCAAGCTGAGATGCAGAAGAGACATGCTTTGTAGCGACCGTCTTACGGACGAGTTCATCCCGGATAAAATGACAATCACGACCAATATGCTTAGTATGAGAATGGAACACCGGATTTGCGGCAAGCTTAATGGCTGATAAACTATCGGAATGAAGGATCGTGGGAGGAGTACAATCGATGCCAAGAGCAGGAAGCAAACCACGCAACCAGAGAATCTCACTAACACTTGCTGCCATAGCGCGGTACTCTGCTTCCGCCGAAGATTGAGAAACACAATCTTGCTTACTGGTCTTCCAAGAGACAGGCGAACCACCAAGCTGAACAAACCAGCCTGTGAGAGAGCGACTAGTGAGAGCACACTTTCCCCAATCAGCATCACACCACGCAGTAAGCACCAACGGAGTATGCGCTCGAAGAAGTATCCCTTGACCCGGACTATGTTTCAAATAGCAAACAACACGTAGAGCAGCAGTCAAATGAGCTTGTTTCGGAGCAGCCATAAACCGCGAGAGAATGTGAATAGCATAAGACAGCTCAGGTCGAGTGACACCAAGATAAATCAGCCGACCCACCAAGCGACGATAACGAGTTGCTTCAGAACCAACTAGAGTGGCACTTTTAACCCGGTCAAGACGATGATTCTGTTCCAGCGGAAAAGAAACTGGTTTGACACCCATAAGACCTGTTTCAGCAATAATATCAAGAGCATATTTCCTCTGACATAAATAGATACCAGACGGACTACGCGCAACCTCAATACCCAGAAAATAACGCAACACACCGAGATCCTTCATGTAAAAACAAGAGCTTAAATAAGCTTTGAACTCGTTGACAACATGAATCGAGCTTCCCATGATAATCAAGTCATCTACATACACGAGAACATGAAGACGAGTTACCCTATTTTTGAATATAAAGAGGGAATGATCTGAATCATTTTGCTGAAAACCATAACGTTCTAACGCTTGACTCAGTTTGGCATACCAACATCGCGGTTCTTGTTTGAGACCATAAAGAGATTTACGCAGTCGAAGGACCTTATTGGGATTACTTGACTGAAAACCTGGGGGAAATTTCATATTAACCTCTTCATCAAGATCACCATGGAGAAAAGCATTATGAACATCCATTTGATGAACCTCCCAATTCAAAGATGCTACTTGTTGAAGAAAAATACGGACCGTGACCATTTTAGCAACAGGAGCAAAAGTTTCGTTATACTCAAGACCCTCAGTTTGATGATTACCAAGAACGACAAGCCGTGCTTTGTACCTTTGAAGAGAACCATCGGCATTAAACTTGAGGCGAAAAACCCACATACAGCCAAGAGCTGTCTTTCCTGGGGGAAGATCGTCAAGAGTCCATGTTCATGTATCCTCACAAGCAGTTATCTCATCTTTGATAGCCAACCGCCAATTTTCGTCCAAAATCACCTCTTTGAAAGATCTTGGTTCTGTTCCAGCCGTAATTGCAAAAAGAAATGCTTGATAGTTCTCGGAAAAACTTGCACTAGACAAGTAATTATCTATGGGATAAGGAGTAGCCGATGGATAAGGATTGGCGAGAACAGTTAAAGCATAATCAGCAAGCGTAGTTGGAGATTTCTTTTTGCGTTTTCCACCTTCAAGCGACTGAGAAGAAGCAGTTGGAAAAACCAAAGGTTCCGAAGAAATGGAGAGGTCTGGGGCTGCTAAAGCTGCAGAGGACAAAGCAAGAGAAGAACTATGAAGAGGAGGAACAACATAGTCTTTAAGAAGCACAGAGAGCATTTTCTTTCGATGACCTCTGCCTAATAACTCGGGTAGCCCTGGTGACAAAGAAGACGCACTGTCGAGTTCTGGATCAACTGAGGCAGAAATTGCAGGAACAGAAGTGTCTAAAGACGACTGAGTACGCAGAATAGGGGATTCGCGGGTCTCAGAAACCGGATCATGCGGTCTCGAAATGGGAACGGACAAATCATCTGTAGATGAAGACGTGGGTGCTGGTAAAAATTCATCATCGAGGACAAGTGGAGGAGATGTGTCTGCAAAAGCTACATCCGGTAATGAAGAAGACACAACAAACGGAAACTCCTGTTCATTGAAGATCACATCTCGTGATACAGAGACAACCCCTGTCTCAATATTGTAAACTCGCAAGCCCTTCTTACCAAAAAGGTAACCAAGAAAAACTGATTTCGTACTACGAGTAGCAAATTTATCTCCACCATGTTAATGGTTATGAACATAACACAAACAGTCGAAAACACGAATATGAGTCATTGGAGGCGGATGGTTATAAATCAGCTCAAATGGAGTTTTACCGTTAAGCAGATGCGTCGGAGTACGATTTATGAGATAACCGGCAGTGAGAGCACAATAGCCCCAAAATTTTAGGGGAAGATGAGCATGAAACATTAGAGCTCGAGCAACGTTCAAAATATAGCGATGCTTGCGTTCAACACGACCGTTTTGTTGAGGAGTCCCAACACACGATGTCTCATGAATAATTCCTTTTTCCGTAAAGAAATCAGAGAGACATATAAACTCAGAACCATTGTCACTACGAACCGTTTTCACATGAGCTGAAAATTGCGTCTCAACTAACTTAAGAAAATTCTTAAAATGACGAGGAGCATCACTCTTAGAAGGAAGAAGATAAATCCATACAGCACGAGAGTAGTCATCGAGAATAGTACGAAAATACCGAGACCCACAAAGAGCAGTCGTCCGGTAAGGACCCCAAAGATCACAGTGTATGAGTTCAAATGGGAAACTTGTCTTATTATTACTCAAAGGAAAAGAATCACGTGTTTGTTTTGAACAAATACAAACGTCACAACTTTGAGAATCAAAACCACTATGACTACTTAAATCAGAAAACTTCAACATTTCCATAGTTGTAGAAGATGGATGACCCAACCGACAATGCCAGACATCAACGGACACCGAGTCGACCTTGTAAGCTGCTGCAACGTCCAAGCCTCTAAATAAATACAGCCCATTTTGTTGTTCACCGACTCCAATCAGCATCTTGGTAATGCGGTCCTGAACAACACAAAGCCGGTCAGTAATTTGCAAAACGCACCCTCTATCACGGGTGAGCTGCGACACTGAAATGAGATGACATTGAAGTCCATCAACAAAATAGACATCTTGAAGATTCAGTTCAGTGCCAAATGAAACACGACCCTGTTTAGTAGCGGTGGTGAAACGACCATCTGGTAGTTTAATTAAGACCGGTGCCATATCACAGATATCAAACAAAAACCCAAGAGTTTCGGTCATATGATTAGATGCCCCAGTATCAATTATCCAAGATTCAATGAAAAACTTACCAGATAACCGTTCAGTAGGAGGAGCGTTCTTCAAGCATATGAACTAAAAGCTTCCATTGATCGTTTGTAAGACCACTAATACCAACACGATCTGCAGCAGTCAGAGGTGCTTGTTGCACAGGCAAAGTAGAGGCGTTAAGACCAAAACCAGAAGTGAGACCATTCGTTAATGCAGCAACGTGATTAATATGGGCAGCATCCGAGCCTTTGCTTCGCATTGATCTGATGGCAGTAGTGTGAGGACCACGACCCGTGACATTACCAGATGAACTTCCTCTGGAGAAATTATTCCCACTCTTAAGCTTGGTCTTATCTGGCCACCAATGTGGATAGCCAATACGCTGAAAACAGTTTTCAGCGAGATGTCCAACTCGACCACAGTCTGAACACGTGACTGAAGAACCTCTGTTTTTGACAAAACTATGAGGAGGCCGAGAGGCAGTCTGAACAGCAAAACTCACACCGTCTGTCCTCTCCTCATGTAGACGACTCAGAAGTTTCGATTCCTCATCTTGAGACACCGTGTTGTAAGCTTCCTCAAGACTGGGCAAAGGAACCCGAGAGAGTAAAGAAGACTTGACGGAACCATACACCGTTTCGTCCAAGCCCATCAAGAATTGGTGAAGCTTGTCCTCTTCTCGCTCTCTGCAGACTTCCTCCATTGTCTTGGCTCTTTGGTAGTCAGCCAAGTTCCGCCACAGTTGAGTAAGCTTGCCGTAGTAGGCTTCTATGGCAAGTCCTTTTTGACGACAGTTTGCTAGGTCCGTCTTAAGACGTTGAACATGCTGTCCATTCTTCACACCAAATCGCTTTTGGATATGTTCCCAAAGCTCATGTGAGTCATCGGTGTGAGAAAGAGATGAAGATAAATTTTCATCAATAGTAAGCTTGATCCAGGAAACAACTAGTGCGTTGTTTGCGACCCAATCTTCAAAGTCTGGTGATGTTTCGGCTGGCTGAGGTATTGTACCATCAGCGAAACCGAACTTTTTCCTTGCTTTTAGTGCCAAGCGAAGGTTAGTTGCCCACTCATCGTAGTTGGGACCTCGCAATAAAGGTTTGGAGATCAAAGTTCCAGGATTATCACCAGAAGATAAGTCATACGGTGAGATCGTACGACGGCTTTCAACACGTGATGAATTTGTAGTTTCAATCAAAGCAGAAGAAGTTGATGTTGAGATTGAATCAGAAGTAGCCATCACTTAAGAAGAATAACAACTAAGAGAGAAAGTTGTATTGCAGGTCAATAAACGAAAAGGAAAAAAAATACAAAGATCTGAAAGCAACGGAAAGAAAACCAGAGAAACGAACAATAACCTTTACAAGTTTTGGTTATTGCTCTGATACCATGTCAAGAAGTCTTAGAAGTTGTAAAAGGGTTTCTTGTTCATTTATGTTCGACGGCACATGCCTTATATACAAGTGTGTACAAGAAATATTCATATGACCTAATACAAGTTATTAAACCGACTAACTATAGGCTAAGTATAATACAGCCCAAATCCAATATAGCCCAACAGCTACGTTCCCGATGACATCTTCTTTCCGATTCTCTTTACCAGCGTTGTTAAGATAAGTATTATTTACTATTACATAACTTTGGTTGATTGGTTCATAACCAAAGAGATCAATCGATTCATACTCTATTAGTTTACATTGTTTAACATTCAATATGATGATATATGGAGTGTTCATTATTGACTTATGTGTCACGTTGATCTGACTAATATATTATTTTACCACACTCAACTGTTTTATGGAATCCGTAACATATACTTTGGTTATACGTGTTTGATTCATAAATCTCCAACTTGCCGCATGCTACAAGTTTTATTATTTGTTCAATTCTTTATAGATTCATGCTTTATTGTGTTCATGAAATAATGTTTTAATTAGTCGATTTGTTGGCTTAATTTTTATGAAGCGGAGAACTGTTCGTAGGAGAATACAATGAATGTTAAGAGAGATCTGGAGATGGTGTTAATCGGTGTAACAATTGGTGAATCATGTTAATCTCGTTGCCGATCATCTCAACTGAATAATTATCCAAATTCAACACCACCATCATCGAGCTAAGTACCTATAACCAAACATATTACGACGTTGATAGTACTTAATAATTTGTTGTCGTATTATGCTTCAATACTTAATAGAGCATAAAGACTTCATGCTTATATATGCTTTGATATACCCAATGATCATTATCGTTTGTTTATGTCTCTGATATTGATTCATAATACAACATTTGATCATAGATCCTAGTTTATGTGTCACATGCTAATAGTTTGATTGTTTAATTGAATCGTTGATTATTGATGTCTCTAATGCCTAGTACTTTTATATTCTTGGTGATAGGAAATAATAACATGAGCTATGTTTGTACCCAAGTACTTAACCGACGCGTCTCCGTTTGCTAACGTCGTTGTCGTCCCAATTTAAAAAGGAGCTCAGTTACGAGGCCATATCTCTCATCAGAGAAGTGCGAAGGACCAAACGCAAAGATAAGTTTCACTTACTTGCTTTATATATCTTAGATTTAATCGATAAACTCAAAACTTCATTAAAAGACCGACTATTACCAAACAACTATTGCTGCTTTTGATTTTGGTGAAACCGTATTAAAACTATAATACAATTTGAGTCTATCAATTATATAATATATATAAATAATTATATATTTTTGGTAAAACGTTGTAGATTTTATAATAAATCTTTAGTAAAACAGAAAAATAAAGAAAAAAAATATATAATGATGCTTAATATATATTTAGCACTCATTTATATTGTTGTTTATAATGTTTGTGAATTACTTTATTTGTTTAATCACAAATTTAAATATAATCAAATTAGATATTTTATTATGATAAAATATTTTAAATTATGTCATCCCACTCGAAACCAAGCTGCTCAAACTAATGCTAGCTAGGTTGTATCCAACCTTGTTCCGTGAATAAATTGAAAATTTAGTAACAAATTATCTTGGCATCATTTCTAGGAAGTGTTTTAAGACCAAATATTTGATTATAAAATTCTATAGTTCTTTAGAATAATCTAAAGAAAGTAAATGACTAAAATTCTTTAAATGAATATATACAAAAAAATTAATTCAATTATAACCAAGATTATAATAGAAGATAATATCATTGTTGAAATATATTAGAGAAAATATATTCTACTTGTCATAAAATATTGTTGTCATGAAGACACAATATAATGAAAAGTATATTTTAAAAATATTATATCTTGTTATTTGTTAATGAGTAAGATAATGAGATGTTGATCATTAATCACATCCTATTGGTTTGCTTTATTTTTGTGAATTATGTTATAAAAGAAAAAGAAAGAACCACTAATGACACTAATCTAGAAAGTTGTTATAAAAGTGGTTATGAATGTGGAAGTGATATCTATAAAGTCGCGGTCAACGTCGACTAGTTTCTCCACTAGAAATAAATAATAAGTACTAAAGGTACTTATCTCATATATATGTATATATGACGATGAAAGAAGCTAGTGTGAGACAATTTCCACTATTTTACTACAATGTTAAGAAATAGTAAAGAAAAGTATTGAATGCTCTTGAAGAGCATATCTACTATTGTCTATGGGAATACAATTTGATATTACTGTCTTATGATCTCCCAAGTCTCAAAGTTAAAAGGTCTAAGATATAATACATGACTACAAAGTGGGATTCAAATCAAGATTGAAGACATGAAGTGTCATCATCTCGAGGGGGAGAATTCATGAATCCCACATACAGAGGTGATGGAACAAATATAAGATTATGTTCACACCCAAAATGAGTTTAATCACTCATATGAAAGAGAAAATCTTGAGGATTTGAAAAGTTATCATGTTGAGACAATAAGCGAAGAAAATACTTTGAAATCATAAGTATTATTACCCAAGGCAAGAAAAGTAATTTAGAGATTACATGCATTATCTAGAAGATAACATGTTTTGTAAAAATCTCACTGTTTGGCATGACCGGTTAAGCCATTCCTGTTCATTAGTGATGCGAAAGAATAATCAGAGATTTCTGAAGTGATTTCTTATGTGTGCTGCTTGGCAAAGCAAGCCTATTATATGGTTTTCATCGACCCACAAATTTGGATAGTGTCAATTTTCTGGTATGTATTCAAAAGAGATATTGTGGACTGACCATCCACTATATTCTTGTTATCATTTTGCAACCTTGAGTTTGCAAGAGTATTTGGTAAATTGACAATGGTGGTGAAACCATGCTAAGTAATTGACATAAATGACTCTACATGTCAATAAATGTGCATCGGGCCAACAAATTATCATGAATATTCCCCATTACAATTGGTTTGGGTCAGAAACAAGATATATTCCATCTAAATGTGTTATACATGTTAAGTTGCTCCACCAAAGTGATTAAGATGGAATTTGAAAGAATGTTGTAATATGTTGGATATAAGTCTCTCTTGATGATTGAATATCTCGAGATGCAGAGACTGTTGTTTTAGTGAGTCAGTCTTTCCAACATGAGGGAGAGAAAATAAAAAGCTGGTAAAGAAATATATTGGAAGAAATTATCTTGATCCTCATACTAAGAGATGTGCTCTACAAGTTGAAAAGATAATTTATTTGCAAAGTTTAGCAAAGATGCTAGAAGTATTTACTGACTTTGAGTGACAAAGTCACATATACCAGCTGTGCTCCAATTAATATTAATGTCCTAGAAAGACAAGATCAACTGCTAGTAAGTCTAAGGATCACATGAAGTGTAATAGACTTATGGTTCCAAATATAAGCATCCTCGGTAAAAAAAAATGGAGCAAATTAATATAGCACCGAGGAAGCAAAGAATTATGTAAATCTCTAGAGGAGATCTAAAGACATAGACATGGGTAAAAAAAAAGAGATTCAGGTACGTGAGAATGATGATGAAAGGAAATCTCAACAAGTTGAGTCATGTCTAGAATGAAAAAGGAACCAAAAAGCAAATCGACGTCGTAATTATGTTTGCATGCAGTGTTGCAGTTAATGATGTTATGGATTAAAATCGAGGATCGTAAACCCGCGGTTAACAGAAAATTTTTATTGAAAAGTGTACACAAAGAATGATTGGTTAATCATTGAAAGAAGTAACTATGAAATAGTTCAAGTCTGTTAAAGAGATAGTATTTGGACTTGTAGTCCTTACACTTGAAAGTGTAAAATGAGTGGGACACATGGGGATCTTTATGAGAAATAAAGTACATTTAGTAGTACAATGATCCTCATAAATACTTAATATTTATTATGAGAAATGCACTCTCATATGGTGGAAGCAACTATGTAGATCCCTTATGAGTTTGAAAATAAGGCAAGACTTGATTTAGTCCATTTAGAAAGTCTTCAAACTATAAGAGATATCCCTTAAAAGTACTTATATTGCTAATTATATTGCTAGAAGCAATACTTTATAGTTCTCGAGAATATTGTAAAAGCAAGAAAAAGTCTTGATGTCTTTTGACACCTTTGGAGAGAAAAGGGTGAGAGATTATCTCTATGAGAGAATCATGTATGTAGATCATTGTTGTTGATTTTAGGGTTCTCATAGAGGGTTGGAAATAAATCGGGAACAATCTAAGTGAATATCTTAAGGTTGTATAAATCTGAGATTGAACACTAGCTGTAATTGTGTTCAAGAATTTTTTCAAGAAAGTTTGAGGATGTAGGCATTTGCTGAACCTCGTTAAAAGAAAAATTGTATGTATCTCTTCTGCACTCACAAGTGGTTCTTATTAAAAGAAAACTATAAGAACAACTGCAAAATATGTTGATGATGAAAATATCATCCTATCTCTGGTAGAAATTTCACATACCAAAAAATATATGAGATATAATCAATGATGAAATATTACTCCTGAAAGATTGAGAAATTAGATTGTATAAGATCAGATATTTCATGAAATTTCTTGAGGTTACAGTTTTGACATCTGATAAAAGTGATGTTATCTCAAGATGTTTACATCATCTTACATAGAAAAATGCTCATGTAGTACCATACTAAGAAGAAGAGTTGAAAGAGAAAGTTTTACAAGGAGAGTATAAATAACTCTTATGTATAAGATGATTGTTTGGAATATTGCATGTAAAAGAATATTTGGACTTGAATTTCAAATAAATCTTCTATCTGAAAGGGGTGCAAATGACTTGAAGTCCAATGACCCGAGAGAATATATGAGCTCTATTTATAACAGTTCGGAAAATATAATATATATGATTGTAATAAATAACTTGAAGATGATGCTTTCAGGGGGAGATATATGATCATAAGCGTAGTTGTACTCTTTTTCCTTATCATGGTTTTTATTCCATTGGGTTTTTTCTATGAAAGGTTTTTAATGAGATAACAAAAGAACACGCAAAAGATAAACATCTAAAGAGGAATATTATGATTCCAATGATGAAAGACTATCATCTTCATCTTCAAAGTCTTTGACATACATTGATGAGATTTTGAGAAACAAAGATAATAATTAAGAGGAGTCACTTGCGTCATGACCGATAGAAGAATGGCGATACACATTTACTATGATTCATTCAAGAGAAGATTTGGCGAACCATTTAGGCATTTCCAACCATTACGTTCAAGAAGCTACTTCATCATATTGGTTCGGTCATCTCGAAGATTTCAAGTGATGTACTCAAGAGAGGGAGTAAAAGCGTGCTGCACTCTTTTTCCCTTAACCATGTTTTTTCCACTGGGTTTTCCTGGTAAGGTTTTTAACGAGGCAATATCTCACATGCGCATTTGGAAGTATATTTTTATAATGGTCATCCAAGGGGGAGTGTTATGAATATTATATATTGTATGGATGCCCATTATCGGCCCATTAGTAGATCTGGTGTATAACCTAAAACTCTAATATTGTATCACTATATATATGTTATATCCTATGGGATAGATAATAATACAAGAGAATAATTCTCTAAACCTCTTGTTATAACAAATATACCTTTAAAGTTTAAAAACGTACTAAATCACCAACTCACCCTTAATTTTTTCTGGCCAAACTGAAAACGAGGTGGTTCAAGTTTGTTGACTTCTAGTCAGAGTTTAATTAGGATAGCCTCAATTTGTTGACTTTTTAAAAGTCTCAATTTAATAAATTTCATCAATTATTATATTACAATTGTACTAATTAACGTAGATCTAACTCATATCCAACAACCAACTTAAGAGTAGGAATTTGCCATATGTATTTTTTTTTTGAATAAAATGTATAAATTATTTGAAAAAGTATAACGTTTTTACATCAAGTGCTTCGGCTTTTTGAGTCTTTTAACGAACTAATCAGTACAGCAGAAATTAAATGATATCCCTAGTGTATTGTGAACCAAACCGCCATACAATCCTCATAGCGATTATCACCTTGCTCTCATATAGAGGTTAATCGGTTGCGAACATATTTATCTAGTCTTTTGAGTAGTTGAGCCGATGTTGTGTGAAGTTCCCTATGTTTTCTACAATCTCGTTCTCGTTATAAAAAATAAACAAGGAGCTGAAAAATATATCATAGTAGGAATAATCGAACCCTTCCTATGGCCCTATTCGTGAGTAGGTTGAGAATAACCGCCCAGTCGGTAGAGAAGTTACCAGCGAGGAGTTTGGAAGCAAGGCCCAACCACACTTTCCTCGAGTATGGACATGCAAAAAACAAATGATTTCTGGTTTCCAATGGCGCTTTACAAAAGACACAAGATATGGGAGTCCCTACATTCCAACTCAGCAACCGGTCACCCGTGGTTAGTCTGTCTCTAATGGCAAGCCAAGCAAGGAAAGAAAATTTTGGTGTGGCATGGGTAAACCACATACCTTGAGACCAATCCTGCCGTGGAAGCTACACCCTAGTTGCCTGCCATACTTCTTTTGTTTTGAAAGAATCTGTATAGCAATCTCCTTTCCTTTTCCAAATAAACACATCCGCTGTTTCAGCTAGTTCCTTAGACTGTATCTCATCAATAAAGGTTTCTAATTGGTTAAGATGGTCAACACGATGTCGCCTTCTGTGGTGTGAAGAGATCACTTGTGCCAACGTTTTGCGGATACCAATCCCCATATTAACACATCCTCGTTTTCTTGTAACCGATATAAAAGGCCCCAATGGGGACCAGTGATCGTGCCAAAAGGAGATGCTCTGCCCATTTCTTATCTCATATTTCACAAAGCTCAAAGCAAGGTGACGATATTTTAGTAACTTTTTCCACATCCAAAAGCCTAATGTGGTGTGTCCACTGAGCGACAAAATGTAACCCTTGTGGAGTATATTTAGTCTCAAAAATTATGTCCACAAAGAGTTTGAAGACAAAAGACGCCAAATAAGTTTTAGGCAACAGACCTTGTTTGCAGCTTTTAACGATCGAAGACCCAATCCACCTTCTCCTTCGGCTGGCAAACATCCGACCAAGACACTTTTACTTTTTGGTATTCAACCCTGGCCCTGACCACAGAAAAGCTTAACACAAACTATCGATTTCTTTGACACAAGCACTTGGCAGACGAAACAAAGACATCCAAAAGTTGGTTTGACTGTGAAGAACTGAGCTAATAAGTTGCAAACGCCCTGCAAAGGAAAGATGTTGAACTGTCCAACAGCCAATCATGCCTCTAATTCGCTCTATAAGTGGAATGTAGTCACTTGTTGTCAATCTTTTAGTTAGCAATGGCAGACCAAGGTAGTGTACTGGCAAAGAGCCAGATGCAAACGGAAAAGTTTGAAGAATTAAAGCCTTCTCAGTGTCTTTAGCCCCAGCCATATATAAAGTGGACTTTTCAAGGCTGCTTGTGAGTCTGGAGAATTCTGCAAATTGCTCAAATATTTGTAGAATACCCTCTATTAATCGTTGATTCCCATCTATAAAGACTAATAAATCATCTGCAAAACACATATGTGTGAGCTGCAGGTTTTGACATCGTGGATGGTAACCAATTTTTCGTTCGTGTGCATTATCAAGCATTGAGGACTACACTTGCATACAGATGACCAACATATAAGGAGATAGTGAAAAACCTTGTCGCAAACCCCTTTGACTACGAAACAAACCTGAAAGCTCCCCGTTTACTTGCACTGAGAAGGATGCCGTAGTGATGCAGAGTTCAATTCATTTAATGAATCTCGAGGGGAAACTTCCCTTTCAAGTATAAATCCATCAGCATCACAACACCGATATGTCAACATATCCTCAGATATACCTTGATAATGAGCTGGCTTTTGAGCTAAGAAATCATGGAAAAACCTGACCGCCTCTTGTTTTATTTTCTCAAGGGTGTCCACTACAGAATTGTCAAGGCATTTGATCTCTTTAATCACATTGCATACTTCCCTGACCTTGGCAGCTTTGTGAAACATCTTATTGTTGCCATCACCCACCTTCAACCAATGGAGGGTGGACCTCTGTTTCAAGAACTTCTCTTCTAAGCTAGAGACAAACAACCACCAACTATAAGCTTCAGATTTCGTCTTCATGGCCAGGGTAGTTGGATTATTTAACGATTATGTTTGAAAATTAAATAATAAATAGTGTTGCAAACGCTTCTTTAGTTTTCCTTGTTAAATTTCCTAGCTTAGCCTTACTTAACAGCTTAATGCTTGGCTTCAGTGCCTTCAATTTTTTTTGAAAACCGATATATCGCAGAAGTGGAATGATAGAGTGAGTCTGTGTTGTCCCAAAAATCTTTAACCATGGGCAAGAAACCTGAATCTTGTGCCAGTGCATTAGTAAACTTGAAAGGCTTACGCAGGCGTGGCTTATCCGCTCCAATTTTTATCTGAAAGCGCAAGAGATCTGAACCACCCCTGCTTCAAATACCCCATATGATTGTTGAAAATATGTTATCCACGTATCATTAACCAGTATCCGGTATAGTTTCCTACAAATGAACCCATCATCCGCTCTTTTGTTGCACCAAGTGAATAACAGTCCATGGGACTGTATATCTGAAACGACCCAACCCATTTTTTTATATATATGTAATAATCTAGTGATCCCATACTCACTAACCACCTAACCACATTCAAAACAAACAGCGGAATAACCAAACTTAAACTAATGAATTAACCAATAATCAAATAACCATTATTAATTCCATAACCACTAAACCAATAAACCAATCTAACATAAATAAAAAACCGGCAATCCTAGACAACGTTCTAAGGACTCAACTCTAGCAACCTAACAGGAGGCAGACAACAACCAACTGAGCCACTAGAACATCCTCTTCTTCATTGTCTTGATTCCATGATTACAATTTGTCTTTACCTGCACCGTAAACACAAATTGAGATGCATGAGTATTATCATAAACACTCAGTGAGGCAATCCTCCCATCTACTGAGCTATACAAACAAGCAACTGAGGATTCCAATGTTAAACAAGCAAAAAAGAAACACAAACAAACAAGGAAAACAAGTATCAGCCGCCTTCTTGAAGGATTGGTGTCGACCGACACTGGCTCTTGGTGTCGACCGACACTGCTCCTTGGTGTCGACCGACACTACTCCTTGGTGTCGACTAACACCCCTCCTCGAATCGGAAACCCTAGCATCGACACTCGCAAAGTCTCCGCACCGTCAACGTCTTGGTGTCAACCGATACCCACCTGGTGACCAACACTCACCTGGTGTCAATCGACACCGACTCCGTAGACATGTTCTGCTCGAAGCCGAAACTCAAAGATCCGTTTTCCAATTCGTCCAAATCGTCCGAAACTCATCCAAAAGTCTTGGAAACTCATGTGAACCAACAACCAACCCAATGCATACAAGAAAACAACACAAACAGCCACAAAACAAGCAAAACAAAGGATTCTCAGGCTTAGATCAGCCATGGTCATGCACTCACCTCTTTTGCAGAAAGTTTATGACCCAAACTGACGAATCAAACACTTTAGAAGGCTTCTCCTTCGTTCCTAGCACAAGATCTTCACTCCACAACAACAGATCTCCCAAACAAGCCAAGAATCTCTCAAAAAACCTCTAAACACACAAGCACTCTGTTTTCTCTCAGGAATCGGCTAAACAACCTTTTTCCATGACCTAGGTTGAGTTTTGCCTTAAATATGTCGGTTAGAGATTCCCAATTGAACCAAACTGAAACAAAACGACAATTTAAATCAATCCGGTCAAACCAAAAATTGATGGTGTCAATCGACACTCCTCTTGGTGTCGATCGACACCCACCCCAAAACCTACTATTTGGTTCGCGGATGTTACAATATCACTTAGGCTGCATATCTCACCACTTCTTGGAAATCCCGCATTCCCAGAGGAACATTAGGATTCACTGCACATACAGAATGCTCCTCTCCCTTCAAAATTTCATTGAAATCATCGTAGATCATCCTTGGTTTATTTCTAAATATTGGCGAGTCTTGGTGATTTTTCAAATCCTCTCATAGCAATTTTCTCTCCTCCACCGAGTTGGAGGCATAAACAAAGTTTGAGTTTGGTGATTTGCCATATGTATTACCAAAGAAACTAGTCAATTTCTACTGTTGGGTTGTAATTTGTACGACAGATATCAACGTATATACCTCAATATCGGTAAATTAAAATCTTATTTTAATATAAATAAATTTAAATTTAATTCACACAAAAAGTTAGTATAAAATATCACATATTTGTTAATTTTCTAAATTTCATTCTCATCTAAACTTTCCAGACTGATAATTTTGATTAGATTGTTTGACACTTTTAATGATGCCACCATAATATAACAAACACTACATACATCTTTTAAAACTTCACATGGGACGTAAAAGAAATACAACAACGAGAGTTAACGTGCATATAGTTGTGAAGATGTGATATACATTTAAACTTATTGATATATTCCATATTTACTGTTTTTTCATGGTTGTTATGTTCCATTATATTGTGTTTTATTAGTATTTTCATTGTGTTTTGTTGCATTTAGTGTCAAAGTGAGTCTTCTTGCATTTTAAAGGTCCTATAGTGTCTTTGTCTATTATGTGTCTTTTGAACCATTTCAGATTAATATAATGGAAAACACACATTTGGATGCGAAGAAAATGATTGATGATTCAGAACTAGTCTGTAGTCCCTCAAATATAGACTCTTATGAAGACCTTGACTTGGGATTTAGCTTCAAATTTCTGATCAAAATTATTGGAAATTGAGTTATATTTGCAATGAAGGTGATTTAAGGCCAATCGGATGTGAGTGTAAAGAGTTATACCTGTTTTAGTGAACATATATACAGCTAGAGCGAAGACAGGAGCCACAGGATAGAATGATCGCATCTGGTCGATCAGACTATCGATCAAACATGGATTAGAATTTACCAGAATCCCGGATTTCAACCGATCGACCAACTGATCGATTAACTCGAGCCAGACTTTCAAACTCCTAGACTTGAACAACCGACCAGACGATCGACTAACTGGTAGATCATTCTAGGAATTTGATGGACCAATTAGTCGATCATACTGTCGATCACGCGTTATTTTTGCAACCCAATCCGGTTTGTTCAAGTTTTTTTTAATTTGTCTTATATCAATCCGGTTTATTCTGGTTTAGTTTCCTACTTTTCTATACATACACTAACTCCTCATTAGGAGAATCCTATATTTTGTTTAGCAATTTTTAGGGTTCATAAGCTTATTTATTCTAAGTTTGTTGGATTGCTTGTTGATTTTAAAGTTATTAATAGTAATTCATTATTTTTTTATCTTCCCTTATCTACAAATCTCTAACTATGATTTCACAAAGATCAACCATCTACCATTGTGTGATCATAACCATGAGTGAGTAGATCATTTTATAACTTTGGACTTGGTAAATTAGGGAGATAGATGATTGATGTTTAATGTTTAAGGCTTTATTTACATGAATCATTTCTTGTTTGGTGATTATAATGCAAGATTAACCTTGATCATGTTATTTGTAGATATTCAGACTTCTATGCGCAGAAGATGTTTGATGAAATTCCTTAACCAAAATATTCAAAAGCTTTGCATTCCTAGCCAATGGAAATTGATGATTAGGGTGCTTAGTGGTGTTTAGACTTGATTATAATGCATGCTTATCTTGTGATTGCCTTTGGAAATTATTGATGATTACTTGATTTGCATAGAGTCTTTATCATGGAAGTGAATTGATTTACATAAGTGTTCTTAACCTAAGGATTGTTCTTGAATGTTTGCTTAGACATCTAGGATTGATTAGCTATCTCCCAAGGCATTAACCTTGCCCAAGGTTCATTTGCTTAATCTTGATTTAAAGCAGTTTTAAGTTTGTGTTTCCCTTGCTTTGTGTTTTCTTTCTTTTGCCTTGTTTAAATTTGCTTGTTAATTAAGTTGTTACATAAAAATAAAACAATCATGTGTTAAGTTTGGATTGAGCATACTTATGTATTCCATTTGAGTTTATTCGACTGAATAGATAAAAGTATTACATCACTTATAACAATGAAAAGACAATTAGGTCGGAGCAACATACAAAACTACAAATCATAAACACCAACAAATGGTGCGACACTAGAACCAATCCAAAGCTTGCCATCTTTCTCTTCCACATCACTTATAAACTGTAATCTCTTTGCCTTATCCCCAAGTACCTCCAAAACTTTTCCTGATTCACTCAACTTCACGGCTTTAGTGTAACGTATTTCTTCATTGATCAGCGAGTTTAAAGCGACCCAGAATTCTCCTTTCGAGTTTCTTCTGATGTTGTCAGGGTAACCTGGAAGCACAACAAACACATCTTGGGTTCCTGCTTTTGGACCGGAGAGCCAAAGCCTTAGGATTTTGCAATTTGTTGTTTCGGCTACCAATACGAAAGACCGGTCTTTGCTTAGTGCAACGCCATTTGCAAATGATATGCCATGTAATAAGACCGTAGCTTTCTTGCTTGATCTATCATACTTGATAAACCGTCCAGTTTTATCAACATTCAAAAAAGAACGGAAGTATTCCCTGACCATGACAACACTTTGGAGTTAAATCATCATCACAAAGAGAAAAGGATAAACCATGATATAAGCATCAATGTAAGAAGTTAGCACTTTTGAAAACATGGATAATAAGAAAGATGAAAATTTTAGGGTGCTTCTACTTCATGTTACCATCTCTGGAATTTGGAACTAGCATCTGTGAAGTAAATCACATCATTTTGCTCATCAATGTCCAAATCATTAGTGAAACGAAACGGTTGTCCCTCAGCTTCTGTAACCAAAGGTTTGGCTAAACCACCAGCAGGACCAACGATAAGAAGGCCAAAGTAAGCATCCGCTATATAGAGATCTCCGGTTTTCTTATGGAACCGCAATCCTAATGGCCTCCCACACACATGCTCCAACTGTGGTGCAAAAGGGAGAACACATATCTGCCTAGTAACCATTTTCACAAGTTGTAACAGATGAGTACTAATCTACGTAAAGTGTTATGAAAATATATCTACTATATATTTTTGAAAATAAAATTTATCACCTATCAAAATGTATTTACTATATATTTAAAAGGACAAATTTTAAAATAAAACTGTTGTTATGTACTTAACTATATGATATGCCATTAAACACTTTTTGTGAATCCTCACGTTTACTTATATGTTAGAAAAGTTTAAGAAATAAAATTGCAAACACAACATCTACAACATAGTTTTACAAATTTTAATGATTTTCTTTTTTTTTTAAATTACTAATTTTTTTGGAAGAATTTGTTTTCCTTTCTAATTTAATTTGTGTATCTAAAAAAAATTCACTTAGTTTCCTTATAAGATTATAGGCAGTATATATATGAATTATGAAATATGCAATAGTTACGCTTTCCATATATTATTCAATAACATATGTTTATCACATTTTTACTTGTACACTTTTGTATTTATATTTGTCCAAAATATTCAATAACTATTTTTGTTTTTCCAGACAAAAATGCTGAAACATGTACACATCTCACTAAATATCTTAAAGTTATATTACCTCTCATCAAATTCATACAGAAAGACAAAAAATTTGACAAAACACTAAGCAATCACTTCATGACTTCCACTATAAACCAAATTTTAGGGCTAAATTCCGAATCACTCATCGAAAGTTGTCGAATTTAAAAATTTGCAAATGTACCTATTAGCCGTTGTGTAAGCGAAATCTGTCCATCCAAGTAATTTACCGCGCCATTTCAAAACTCGACCGTCGGCGACACCAACATATGGACCTTCCCCTGCTGGATCGAAAGCTATACTCTCAGGACCGGAGGCTCCGACTAAGTTAACCACTGTGGCCAACGAGAAAACATCACGCGAACCAGGGATTTTAGGCGGTACGAAGGTACCATAACCGGTTTGACAAGTCGAGACAAGGATTGTGAGAATTGATACAACCACTGTTAAGAATACTGTAACGAGCATCATGGTAATCGACTCAGTGTAAAAAAAATACAAGATAAACCGCTGACGTGCGTAATGCAAATATTTTAATTTGTTAGCACTTAATTTGTTAGCACCTATAATGAGATAATCTTCTTATATGGTAAAGTAAGATTTTCTTGTGACAAGCTCTAAACAGTTGTCATTTAGTATTTTCTTCTTGCAACAAAAAAAAAGAATTGTTCAAAGTATTGTATTTATGAGATATTGTGATAATTTTTTAAAAGGTAGTATATAATTTAAAATAAGGAAAGTTTGATTAAATACATTATTTTACATATATTTACTTTATATGACATATATTATTTTAAATATATTTACTTTATATGATACACATTTTCAATTATTAACATAAAAAAATATCCAAAATTTTTTTCTGACATTTTAGCAGTGTTTTTTTTTAAATATCTTGACATTTTAGTAATGTCTTTCTAGACATATCTTGACATTTTAGTAAGATTCTGTTTTGATAGGCTATAAGAAATTGCTACTTGACACTCTCTTCTTGCAGTATGTGTCATTTTATCTTTGATATTTTTAGTGTGTTTTTTTCAATTAACTTTCTATGATATACATTATTTTATTTACCCGAAACCAGTAAAATACTTTATTGGGTCATAATCTCCTAAACACGAAAATCCGAAACTAAATCCGGAACCGAACCGAGAACCGAATGGGTACCTGACATACCCGAAATAAAATAATATACATAAAATATTAGTTATAATTTGTTTATGTATAATTATTCAAAACTATAGCTTAAAATTTAAAAATATTTATTTTCCTAGATCAAAATACTCAAAATAACCAAATTTATATTGAAATGTTTAGCTATATATTCAGAAAATTTAGTTTTTTTCTTAATATTAAACATGAAAATTTTTGGATAATCGGGTAAAAATCAGGTATTTTGGATAATTGGGTAAAATTTTGGGTAATCGGGTACAAAATACCCGAATTCGAATGATACCCACTGTTTTTCGAGTTTTTATAGGTTCTGAAATTTCCAACCCGAATCCGGTAAGACCCAAACCAAACCCAAACCAATATTTCTTATTTACCCTAGATCCTAAACTCCTCTAGTGGAAAGACCCAAACCCGATCGGTTCTTACCCGAACCCACACGAATACCCGAATGCCCAGGGCTATTTGCTATGGCTCACCGGCGTCAGACCGTGTCTCCGTTGTCCTGCTCCGCCGCTTCTCTCTCGTCTAATCCAACATTGCTTCGCTTGAAGCCTTCTTTCAAATCGTATTTCCGATTTGAGATCCTGTATTATTTCCGCCGTGATTTGTCTACTCCGCTAGCTCTTGCTGTTCGTCTTGACGGGTCTTCTGGAACCACGTTGCATTCTGGATTCTTCTTTGCCGGTTATCGTAGCCTCGCTGTGTCTCTTCCCAGTTTTGGATTCTCCTTTGATCTTGTCTCCACCTCGGTAGCCATATCGATGTACCAGACTCCGACGGTGGCTTCAGGTCTGACTTCTGCTCCTGCTCCTGTTAACCGCCGCTGTCATGATGTCAGGGTCAGAGATCACCTAGGAGAGATGCTGGAGGTCCTTCTCCTCCCGATATACCATCTTCCTCTTTCCGTCAAAAGTTTCAAGCCCTCCCACCTCTAGTCTCTTTTGCTGGCCTGAAGTACCAGGCAAACCAGATAGTGTCTTCTTGTGCGTTCCTGGCCGTCCCCTCCGACAACCGCCGCCGCTTTGCAACCCCAACTGAGCTAGGGCAAGTTCTGAGCATCAGTGTTTGCGATGCTGGTGGGCCTGGTCCAACACTTCTTGGGCTTTTATTGATAGTGTCTTCTCCTTAGTGGGCCTATTATGTTTTTGGTCCACTCCATTAGGTCTTCCAACCCGCTCCAATCCTCGCTCCGTTGTCTACTTGTCCTTCCTTCAGAGAATCAGATACTTCTCCTGCTCTCCTTTGCCTGCATCAGATACTTCTTCGGCGGGTACAGTTTCCTCTCAACTTAGAATCACAATTGTTGGTTCTAAGTCCGCTAAAGTTTGGCAAAGATTGTTCACCAGAATTCTCTTTGTTGTCTCTCGAGCCTCGAGGTTGCTTTCAAACAAGAGCCACCTGTGATGGCTCAAAATTCATCTTACCGTCACATTGTATGGTGACTATCCCTTTTCCAGTTGATGATTATATGTTGTTTGCATTTTCTCTCTTGGGTTTGCTCAAGTTAGGTGGTTTTCAACATTTCTTCTGGTCTCTATCAAGCTTTGTTATGCTTGTGTCTCTATGTTTGAGCTTTGGCTGTTCTTATGCTTTATTTTATAAGCTTGCTATTCGGGTATGTCTGAATAGGCTTTATCCTTCTGTATCGTTTTAATTTAAATGAAAAGTTTGGGTGCACAAAAAGAAAAAAAAAACTCCGATCCCATGATGTTTGACAAAAAAAAATTAAAGAAAACTTTCAACATATTAATACACTTTAATGTGTTAATTCCATACATTTTATTTTTACAAAATATGAGAAGAAAAGAAAACACAAATAAAATGTATGACATATTTATTTTTGAAATGTAATCGTAACTAGTTCTTATTATTGAAAAAAAAAAACTAGCTTCCATGAGGTTTGACCCAAAAAAAAAAACTGAAAACCTATATCATGGATATATTGATACCACAAATTTCTCTATATTTAGGAAGACAAATTCTTCATCAAACATCATATTCTACCTTTCATATAAATTTTTAAATTTTGTAATATATATTTTTATTTAACTAAATATCTTAAAAAATTTTCTGTTTTATGTGACTTTTCTAATTTTGAAACGAATAAGTAAAGTCAAAATTTTGGAGCATATGTGAAAAGGCTAGATGAATAAGGTCTAAGGCACATGACATGACACATTCTCTCTTTCAGAAGAGACACAAGGTATTTTGGTATCTTCTTTACCTTTTGTTTCTACTTTTTCTTCATGTTTTTAAATTATTAAATGATTTTTTTTGTGCAAAAGTAAATGTTGTTTAGAATGCTCATTTTGTGTATCAATATTTTACTTTGTTTCTTTTGACCTATCTGATATATTTTTAATATAAAAAATTAATTCTAGATAATAATTCATAAAATCTAATAGATTTTTAGTTTACAGAGAATATATCTTATTCATAATATAATATTAATGTTAATTATTATTGGATATATTTCAAAATAACTAAAAATTTTATTACGTTCATTTTACCCACAAATCGCGTGAGACTTTTTTTTTAAAAAAGACATGTATGATTTTTTTTAGTACTATATATAGAAAAGAATATGTCTCAAGGCGTAAAGATCGTTGAAAGCAATGTTTTCAAACTCGGACCGGACCGGCCGGTCAAACCAGTCCAACCGCGACCCCATAGACTTCTAAAAACCGGACAAAGAAAAACCAACAAAACATCGGAAAAACCCGCTAAAAACCTGTGAACCAGTGGTTGAACCGGCTGCTCAGACCGACAGTCGGTCTCAAATTAAAAGATTTTATTTTTCTCACACTGCAAACTCAAACCAAATTAAAATAATTGTTATTAATAGAATCACTTAGTTTTTTTTTTCAACCAAACATTAAATAAAATTAAAAGAGAACTCCAAGATTTGTTGCCCAAACGGGAGGATAAAAGTTTACAAAAGAAATTTCAGAAAATAAAGATCTCGAAGAACGAGCAAGACAATCTGCTCTTGCGTTTGACACACGAGGGATCTTGATAAGAGTGAAGGAGGGGAAGAATCACTTAGTTATTTTATCTAATCAATTAAAAGTTTAATTGAAGTTATTTAATACTTAATTAAGTATGTTTTGTTCATGTATTTATAGAAAAGTAGATGTTATGTTCATAAAATGTAAACAAACCAACAAACTAATTGATTTGTGGTTCAACTAGTCTGACCAGTTGACCCAGTGACCCGAAGGACTTTCGGTTCACCTTCCTGTCCGATTTTTAAAACATTGCTTATTATGGTTATATGATATATCATGAATTTTACGTGTTTTTACCCATGATATAAGTCAGATTTATAGAGTATTTGTGAGTCTTTGCAGGTTTAGGTACGTCTTAAACTTTTTTGTAGATTTTGGAGCATTTTGGAGCATTAGGAGGAACAGTCCCGAGGAAACAAACTCGGAGAGCAGAACTGGTGTGGTGCATCGATCGATGCAGATTTTGAGAGAGAGATTTTTATAGAGCTTTTGGAGAGAAGAATTAAGACTCCTTCGGAGAATATTCAAAACTCATGTACTTCTTCTATTTATTTCTCAATGATTTCTATTTTATTCATGATGTTTGTTTCATTCAGATATTCACCATGTCTAAGTAGATCTCTTGTTAGGTTTAGGTTTTTCAAAAGAATTCATGAATTGTTAGGTTATCGGATTGTTAGGATAATATTATAGAGTTCTTCATCTAGATTGGTTTATTGTATATTCTAGAGCAGTTCATCTAGATTGGTTTATTGTATATTTTAGAGTAGCGAGAGCAACCTAGAATCTGATCTTAGGTTAATTGGTAGACACGAGAGTGTTATTGATTTCCTGAAATAATTTTAGATGAGCAAAATACATATTCACAAAGAGATTTTGTTTAGGGATTTTATGAACTTATCAAACCTGAATTTAATGCTTGTTTAATCTTTGGGATTTGCAAAGAGATATGAAATTCTAGTTTTTAGACTTAGATAGTTTTCGCAGCGATCGAGAGCTGGTTAATTTTACTTTTATGATTTGAGTTCTAGAATGGTTCTTAATAAATCCTGACAATTATTTTATCTGCAATTCTGAATTTTCAGAGAATTTCCATGGGCCTATCTTCTCTCTTATTGAATTCACACTTGTTTTAATTGATTTCTTTTATTTAAACACAATTTATTTGGTTTAACTTAATTATATACTTAATAATCTATTGTGTAAACAAGAGTCTTTGTGAAATTCGACCCTTAAATACTACAATGATCTCTTAATTTAAACGAGTAATTATAGGATAAATTTGAGCATATCATTATACGTCACTGAACCCTCAACATATTTTGAATCGTTTGGTGGCTTCAAACATATCAGGAAAGTTATGAAAAGTTATAAAATTATAAGTACAAATTTATATGCAAACGGGTTGGATGTTTTATGTCTACCAATTTTTTTTTTTTTTTTGGGTATCAATGTTAACTGTTAAGTAGTCTATGAACACTTTGTAGCCCTATTGTGAACATGTAGTTTGCATAATGTGGATCATTATGCTTACCTAATAGTAAATGAAGAGAAGCATATTTGAAATCTATACTAGAAATCCATACCAATTACCAACTCAAATATGTTTAAATTTTCTCTATTAAAATAACAAAAGTGTTATTTATTGAATAAAAATTGCAATATGATATTGGATTATAAAAGCAAAAGTTTCCGAAGTGCTATGGCTTGCGAAATCTCATCATACTGTCTGTGAGGTATGTGTTTTACAAAAATGCAAGATGGCACTGTTCTTGGAGAATCTATACAACAACGACACATTTCTGTGAGGTATGTGTTTTACAAAATCTCATCATACTGTTACAAAAATGTGTGTATACAACAATACGAAAAAGGCTAAACAGAATAAGTTGATGGCACTGTTCTTGAAGAATCTGTGACCAATTATAATGTTCATAGGATCCACATAAGAGTCACGTTAAATCCACCAATATCATATCAGAATGTTTTTTTTTTTATGCTAAGATTTAATTACTAAATTGACTATTGTAAATTATAATGGAAAACACGTATGTTAAGTTGGAGTAATTAGACTTCTCCTCAATAAAATTTCGGTGGACACAGTTACTATTACAATCAAACAAGAATACTTCATTTGGCACTGTTATGTAGTTATTACTCAACGGAAAATATTTTTCTTTTGTTTATTATTTCATATACTTCATTATAAACAAGAGCAAACAAGAATACTTCATTCTAAACATTTAAAAAAGAGTATATATACATCAACAAAAACAAAAAAAAATTGATTAGTATTAAACAAAACAGTCCATTTTTGCGATTTGTTTCCGCCAAAGGTAGACTCTCCTAAATCGCATTATCTCGTGTAATAGGAATTGAGATATGTATCTCATTTATCTAAATATGTCAAATATATATAATATACACAGAAAATATATATATCGATGAATGATGTTATATTTATCTGTTTAACTCACTCTCAAAAATATTATTTATCCTCTAATAGATAGACTTATGGATCAATTAAATCATACATTAGTAATCCCTTACTCAAACTAACAAGACGAAAGTGTAAGCACTATATCGGTCTACACGTTAAGATACAATAATCATGATGTGAGTGTTGGTGTGGATGTACAACTTCACAAGTTGGCCAAAGTTGAAAAGCACTTGGTGATATGACTGATGAGGCATTTGCCACTTATAGAAACCTGTAGGCTGAATCTCTTATGATTATGATTTAATGTAGAGTAATGTGTATTTTGATAATATACTTTTTTCAAAATACAGTCACAGTCTACAAAATTTAGTTTTTTATAATATACTTTTTTCAAAATACAGTCATAATCTCTTATGATTTGATGACTGTATTTTGAAAAAAGTATATTTTCAAAATACAGTCTACAAAATTTAGTTTCTTTAATCATTCTGACTAAGTTGATGCATGTGTGTGTTGTTATTTGTTAAAGACTGAAATCAGGTTTTAATTATTAAGGAGGAGCGTACTAAAAAAACTTAAAAAGGGAGAATCTTATTACATACTGTACTTTTTTTTTGATTAATTATTAAACTGAAACCACATAATGTCTAGTAGAAATCACAGTTGACAGTGGGAACTAGAATTAAAGCATGAATTATAAACATGGAAATAGAGATGAAGCACTGATTATAATCATAATGTATCTTTCCTTGTTGGTTGGTTTTACTACTGAGTCACTTATACTATCTTCTTGGGTGGCCAACTTGAACTTTTTTTAAGGAAGAAAACAGTATTCAAAATGTAGTATTTTCCGTTTTAATTATCGATTTAGAGATAATAAATCAATTAATGTTCAAAAACTCAGCTATTTATCGTTTAAACAGTATCATTGAAAGAGGAAATGACTTTAATCAAGTGGTTACAGCATCATCTCTGCGATCGATCTCAATAGAATTCGATTCTAGTAAGTTGCATTATCCGTGTTACCCCGTAGTAAGAATTGGTTATGTATCAAACAAAACAAAACAGTATAATTGAGAAGATATCTGGTATTATTCAATATGATCTAGTATTCGAATATATAACTTTACGAGGCAAAACAAATATTAATGGTTTAAAAACATATATCATTACCAAAATTCTGAAAGATGGATAGGGAGTCAAGTCTTATATACTTCCTCTGTTTTTTTTTACAAATATGTATATAGTTTATGGTTAGTTGTTTTACGGATCTAGTAAATCTTTATCTCGGAGGTATCGTAAAAATTGTAGAATACCCCGTCCGTGAAGGCGTGACTCCGTACGCGTGTCCATATATACCGTCGTGAACATATAACAATGTCAAAAGAAGTGACATTTTTAGTGAAATGTTTTTAAAAGAAAAATGAAAACGAAACAAAAGAAAGTGAAACGTAAAGAAGGCGATGAACTTATAAACAAATGTGTCCCCCACCGGTTTATACTCTTGGTGTGCCACTAAATTTTTGAATGCAACATACAAATCATTACACTTTGGCATTATTCATGAAACTCTTCTTCTTCTTTTTTCACGTCAGTAGTTATTTTTATTATTGAATCCTAGGAGGAACGAATACAGATTCCTAACTTAACATGTTACAATTGGTAGTAGTAGTAGGATGAGAGTAAAACCCAAATTACGGTCAATTATATTAGAGCTAAAATCTCATAACACCCTTTCTATCAAAACAAATTCTCAAAACTCCCTCAATGGTAAAAGGACAATATTACCCTTAATGAAGATTGTTTTAGGTTAAATATAATTAAATCAGTAATTGTTCATCGAAAAACACAGTAGCTCAGTGGTTGCGAGCTCCATGCGCACGCGTGCGCGTCCAGGGTTCGAATCCCACTATGCGCGGTACAACTGGTACAACTAGGGGATATATGGTACAACTATATGAGGTGCAACTGGTACAACTATGGTGCAACTGGTACAACTAGGGGATATATGGTACAACTATGCGAGGTGCAACTAGGGAATACATGGTACAACTATTCTTTAAAAATTGTTAGAGGGGTAGTTTCGTCCTGTCATTAAAAAAAGGGGTAGTGAGATTAAGTGGGGGTAATGCAGAAATGAATTTCTGGTATAGAGGCACTAGAGACGAATTCTCATTATATTAATGGGTTCCACATAACTGACCATAATTTGGGTTTTACTCAAACTCATTTCAACATATGTAGGAATCTGTAATAGTCTCAACAGAGAACCTATTAAGTTATAACATACTTAAATATCTAACTGAAACTTCTGTATTGAGACTATTGCACCTTTAATTAGTCGGAGTTTGAGCATTCTATTTCAGCAATTGTTTGCGATCTGGATTTTTAAAAAGTTTTTTTTTTTAAGCATAAGAATCGAGACATAATATGTATAACAAAAGTTTGTTAAGAAAAAAAATGTATAATAAAATTTCGTAGAGAGACCATGAAATTATTTGGTTGTTTCTAAGTAAAAGCGGGAAATATTGGAATCAAGGCAAGTAATTTAATCTTATTAAGCAAGTTCTTAAAAGTTAAAATGCTTTACAAGCATACTTAGCTGAGTTAATTATCAGAAAACAAGACATCGATAATGTGGTTGCTTTTGATAATTATAATGTGATCGCTAAACTACAACCTCTAGTTATATATTAATGGGTTCCACATAATTTGTTTCTCACTTTTTCTTTCATAAAACATTAGAAGTATGCTTATGATTAGATTTAACATCAACTCTTTCTTTTTTACCAGAAGAAGCGCATGCTAAAATCCAAACCAATCCGTGAGATCATCCATATGAATCCAATTTTTCTAAATATTTGAGGGAACCGATCTCTAGCCTCGACGCACTGAAAGAATGCTCATTTAAAGCAAGAATCACTAGGCCACCACATGAACACATATTACTTAGTAAGATTCACGCAAATAGAAGAGAAAAAAATGGCTTCAAGAAACTATAACAATATTTATTTTGGTAATTTGAATATTTAATATCAAACCTATTCATTTTGCTGCAAGAAAAACTAAGTGGGTTAATGAGAGGATACGGTGTTCTTGGGACCGTAGACATGCATGGACGCAAGTGTAAAGATGATGGAGCATGATGGATATTACCTTCACGACCTACTGGTTCTGTTTTTCTTTCTCTATTCAAAGTTTACGGGACTGTTTTTCCACAATGGTTTTGTTTTTATTTTTTTGTCTTAATGATATCCGTTTTCCAAAGTTAACAAAACGTGTAATTGTTTAGACATTTGGCCTAAGAAGGGTTGAAAGGCTTCTATACTAGGTCTAGAGAGTTTGATTTCTAGATAATACAATTTTCGGATATTAGTGATGCAAAACTTAATAGAGATCGAGGTCGTGTGTTGCGGGAAAACTTGTCTATTAAATGTCATATAGGCATAATCATTTGTCGCAAATTCATATATTACAGAAAAAATTGCATCGTGGAATCGATGTTCGTGGAAACTGTTTATCGTAATTGTAAATGTTGCAGGTAATCCATCATTCTATGGTTATATCAAATATTAGTAATGAAGATTAGAAGAAATGAAAAAAATTGATTAGAATAAATATAATAACGTGAGTACAATAAAAAAACACTTAGCTGAACCACGTATAAGTTCTAAATATAAAACTAACAGAAGTCAGCGTTTACACATTTTAGGCGATCAGGAAAAAAACGTCACCACATACGTATAAATCCTGGATAATGACCTCAGGAAGATATCATTTGCCAACATTACGAGAGCTTAATGTATTAAATTAAACTTTGTCACTTCTTAAATGCATATTTAATTATTTATTTGATGATAAAATTATATATAGGGAGGATACTAATAATTGGAGTAATACGTATTTCACAGTTCACAAATATAGACATGTTTGAAAAATTATGAGAACTAGATTATTGATCATCCGGGACATGTTCAAGACAATATTCTATACTATTAATCTAGAAGTATATATGAAATATACTAACTTTATAAATTGTTAATATTTAAAATTGTTGTCCTAAAGATACTAAGCTGATCGTGTTAAAAGTTGAAATGTATAAAATATGCGTCAAAATAGGTTTTCACCAGATTCAACCAGAACTACATGAATTAAACTAAACTATCATACAAAAGTACTAACGTCAAGAACACCTAAAGATCATGTTTATCATATACAAGCGATCGCGCAAATATGAGAATTTTAACCAAAACCATTTGTTCCAGGAAAGAACCAATGAATCTTTTCTCAAAGATTTTAGAACAATAGAGCTGGTTTTGGGACTATGATACGGGTTTTCAGCCGTGAGTTCCATTCCAAGCTCAACCAATGTTGCGTGTGCACCTCAAGCAACTAATTAAACTCCAGCTTATGGTATAAGCCGTCCTTAAGATCCAACAGTAGAGTACCAATAACTTTAGCAATAACTAGTACCAATTCAACATAGATAGCATGTAGACTCTAATGGAAAAAAATAAAACATGTCAGACTTCATAAGCAACTAAGCATCTAGTGGGAACTCCACACATGAAAGGAATGAATGGGTAATAAGAAGGAATTATACCCATCCGATTTCACCCTTAAAAGTTGGAAAGGATTAGAAACAGTCATACAAAAATTTAAGATGATAAGGAATGAGCCAAAAAAGCATTTAAAACTGAATGTGCCCATGCATCTATGTTTCCAAATCTCATTATCTGACGAGCATGAACTTGAGGTAGCTACATTTTAAGGTAGTTGGTTGTATATATACGAAACAATCCAACCTGTTTTTTTTTTTTCAAATTAACTAAGCATCTTATAATACTTAATTAAACCAACATCCAATAACATCAATAACCAAACATCATAATATGCACAACGGAACATATAACAATAACCATCTCCGAAATATTATTCATACAATATCATCCCTAACGATTCTATCAAACCACCTAGCATGTTACTAAACCATGTTACAATAACATAAATATCAAGACTAACAACACAAAATCGTGATCCTAGATCATCATCCTCCTTATCGTCATGATTACACGATCACACTTTGCCTTACATGCATCACAAACAACTATTGAGACGCATGAGTATTATCACAAATGCTCAGTGAGACAATCCTTCCACCTAGTGGGCTATACACACAAACAATTGAGATCTCTAATCACACACATAACAAAATAACATAATCAAACCATGCAACAAACAAGGATCAGCCGCTGCTGAAGGATGGTGTCAACCGACAATAGCACCTGAACGTTCGACGCTCGTTAGGTTTCTCGCGCCGTCCTTGCATTAGTGTTGACCAACACGCTCCTTGCGTCGATCGACACATATGTTGAGCATCATTTTCCTCAAAATTCCAAGCTAGATCTCCTTTCCCAAATGCACTAAGCCCAATCCAGGATATTACATAAGCCTCACAAAGTCTCAGGAACCACAAAATCACTTCAACAAACAAAGAAATCAACTACATAACACATAAACACGAAAATCAGATAATCTCAAGTTTAGATAAGCCATGGTCATATACTCACCTTGATTTAGAAAGATTAGAACGATTAAAACGAAGAACATCAAGATCCAAGCCTTCTAGCCACCTCCAAACGTCACTCCACGTTCAGATCTCCCTTCCAACGTTCAGAGCACACAAAAAGAAGCCTAGAAACCTTCAGGAATTCTTAGGAACTTTCAGGAATTTTCTCTTTTTCTCTCAACTCTTCCTAAAACGACAAGGAGGCTAAAACAAAATCCCCAAGTCGACCTTCCCCTTAAATACCACGATCTAGGACTTTTCAAATCTCAAACCGCTTCAAATCGACGATTTAAACTAAACCGACCGAACTAGAAATTGTTAATATCGACCGACACACTTATAGTGTCGATCGACACCCACCCTAAAACCGTCCCTTTGGTTATCGGGCGTTACAATATAACACTTGTTGTTTTTGTTTTAAATATTTGTTTTTGACAAAGATATGTAATATTTGGATTTGAACTACACTAACATAGATCAGTACATTATTCCAGTCGAATATAATTTATAACCCTTTTGTTTGTAATCAATTTAATACATAAGTAGTATAGATATGGTACAAAAACAAACACAGTAAAAAGACACTTTGATACATCATCACCAAACAAAAGACTAGAATGAAAATTTAATACAGTGCTACTGGAAACCAAATATCTCTTTGAAGATAAAAAAAAAAAAACACAATTTTAACCTAGATAAAACAAAACAGTAATTAATCATTATTGGGTACGGTTTTAAAAAGATATTTGATTAGAGTTGGGGATCAAATGTGAAAAAAGGGTTATAGAATAATGTTTTATTTATTTATATATATATATATATATATATATATCTTATTATACTAATCGTTATAAGTAGTAGACTTAAATCTAGAAGAATATTTCAGGGGAATGTATTAAACTATATATTTTAAATGATTTGAGTTTGAGCGGAGTTTTATATAATTCTAATAATTTTAGGTGAACATAGGAAAGTTGTTATGATTTATTTTAAATTGTCTCTTAACCCTCGTAAAGTTACTAAGAATTCAATGTTTGGAATAATTCCTAAAGAAAATGAAATATATAACTTTTCAAAATCATCTGTTCAATAACACATAGAAAACTTTAAAAAATCTATGACTAAAAACGGTAGAATTTGTTATTTTAAGATAAATTGCTTAGAATGTTTGATTGAATACACCTTTTTATAATATTTTAATTTCTATATATATATATATATATATATATGTATAGATATAATTAGATTAAACTTAATCCTAAATGATTACACTACTTTCTGAGATACCGAATTTTGGTGAGGAAAAAAATCATCGCCGGAGAACAATCTACAACGACCAAAGACTAGTACTTGTTATCACTTGGTAATTGGTAAAACGGGACTTCAGATGAGGGTTATGTCCAAATCTGGGACAAAACGACATATAAATAGATAAATGATGTCAATATACTTACTAGTAATAAATGAAAGTACAGAGTTCTGTTAAGAAAGGCTGCATGCAATGCACATGACCAGCATAGGGAATTGGTCAGGTTTAAATGTTGCAAGAAGACGAATTCAATTCCATGCATGTGCGTATTTGATATACTAATAACTATTGTAAGTACCTAGCAAGAATTATACCGACTTCATTGTAATTGATACTCAAGAAGTAGTACATTTAATAAAAAGATGAATTTCATGTATAAGCACTATTAAGTACTTTCTCTATTTAATCTATTTAGTCTATTTATAAACTAAGATTAAATTTATTTAATCACTATATTTATCGAATAAAAATTTTATTAAATTATAAATTTAAAACACTAAAAAATATCATGTGGTGATTTGTAAAATTAATAAACAAAATGTTAAAATTTTTAGAAATAAAATACCGAATACTAGACAAGAGTTTATGGACCCAAAAAAAACATGAGATCTACTAAAAGTGATGGTTTGGTGCATTACACAAATAAATTTTGGTTTTAAATTTAGTCATCAACTTGATCATAATAATTGTGAAGTCTATCGATCATATGTTGACATGCGTAAAAAAATAACATTATTCTATATAAAATAGGACTTGAAAGATATATATATATATATAATTTACATGTATCTACAACTTTTGTACTGTTTTTAATGAAAAATAAACTAATTCTTTTTCTTTATATATGCTAATTTACATTTGTTATGAGTTAAGTTTATTTTGACATATATTAAAATTATTTAGCATGAATATAACCAATAAAAATGAAAAATGAGGTTCAAAATAACAATATAAAATATATCTTTAATTTTTAATTAGAGAAATTTTGCATTTATCATTGTAGTATAGTTTTTTATTGATAAATTTATTATTATGCGTAGATATTTATGTTGCGAACTCTTCCATGGAGTAGCTTTAAGTGTATAAAAATTGATTGTGCATGATGTTTATATAATACTAGATGAAATAGATTAAAAGATATTTGGGACGAATATAAAAACAGAAAAATATAATTAAAATGTAATAAAGTCAATCATTAGATATATTTTAAATTTTAATTGTTAAATATTTAAGAAATTAATTAGTCATATGTTAAATAAATTAAAATTAAATTGTTGTGAAGAAAAATTATAAATTAATAATGAAAATTAGTTAATCAAACGATTCAAAAATAAAAATCGTAACGAAAATCTTTGGAAAATCTAATTCTAAAACAAAATGAGATAAAATAGAAGACAAGAAAAACATATGAACAATTAATTTGAAATTACAATCGTATCTTGTTTTCTCAAAAAAATTATGTTTGATTAATTAAGATTGGCCAAAACATGAATAGTATTTTAAATTGAGAAAATAGCATGTACATCCATTTTTCCAAACATAAATAACAGATACACCTACTTTTTGCTACTCCTATACTTTCACCATGTAAAATTACATGTTACCCCTCTAACTAAACTATCTCTAACTCTTTTTCTCTCTACATGTATCACTCTTTCTTCATTTTCTCTTTTACTTTATTTTATGTAACTTCACTTTTTTTTCCAATCAAACAATAAATATTCTTCTATCTCTTTTCTTTTTTGCTCCTCCATCTTTCTCTTTCTTACCTGACCTCACTTTTTTTAGTTTTTTTTTAGAAATTCAAAACAACAAACAAAAAACTGAACATCAAAACTGAGTAATTTTTGGAAAAAACTGGATTGCAAATTTATTTTTGAAGAACATGATTTTAAAAGAAAACCCAGAATTATCACTCCCTTGAAATTAATTTTAAAAACTCCATTTAACATAAAACCCAGAAACTTTTGGGAACAACTCGATTGCAAAAAAAAAAAAAAAAAATCACGACCATGATTTTAGAAAAAAACCAGAATTCATATACCCACTCCCACTCCCTTGAAACTGATTGTAAAAACTCGATTTGACATTAAGACCCAGAATTTTATGGAGTTATGGACAAGACATGAAGGTAAGAAAAAACTCTATAACAAAGCAAAATAAAGTCACAAATTGATAGATTCATTGAAGCCTTATCTCTCAGCTTGATTATCACATGCGGAAGACATCCACAAAACCACATCCAACCAACCACATCACATACTCAAATTATGAATTTAATAGTCTAATTAAGTAAGTATCTACAGTTTGTCATCCACTTATCGTCAAACAAATGTTCAACTAAAATTGGATAACATATAATTATGTTCATGGTCAAGTCCAAGTGGACATATTATTATGGATACAAATTATCATTAACTACATACTTGATTAGAATAAATATGTTCTAAGTTACAAAATATCATTAGTGATCTCATGAACATAATTTAAAGGATGTTCTAAGTTCTAACATACGTCTTTATAACTTTCTATTTTCATGCATTTGTCCAACAAGCACATGTCAACATGTTGAGGCTAATGACCACGTGGTCGAAGTTTGGTGGATAGGTTTTGAGATTAATGACCATGCATGTGTAGTATGATTGTAGTGACACTTCTAACATTCCTAGTTCTATATGAGAAAGTAATGCAAAAATGTTTGGATAAAAGACATCTAAATGCCTAATTTATCTTGGACAAATTTCTCCTCATCTAGAATGAGCAAGATATTATGAAATAAGTATCCATAGCTACTCATTCACATGATTGATATCCAATGTTTTAAATAAATCAGTGTTTTTTGTCTTTTTTATGAACTATTTTGTGTGTATATGTTTCTGTTCCAATACAAAACATGATACAATGAGCTCGTGCTGTCTATGGATTTGATTGTATGGTTGTTGTATGATGGTTCTTTGGTCTGTGTACATTGGTATCCACAAAATATTATCCACAAAACATACTTTTCTATCTAAAAAATTGCACTATAACCCCGATTAATAAACATGTTTCCATGTGGACTCATTGTCATGGAAACCGGAATTGATGGGTAATACAAAACTCTACACTTTGAATCATAAATTCTAAATCCTGAACCCAAAACATAGACAGATCATTCACATAAGCCATAATACCTAAATCTTAAATCTTAAAACTTAAACCCTAAACCATAAGTCATTCATGCTACTTCACATGCGGAAGACATCCATAAAAGTGCATCCACAAAACCACATCCAACCAACCACATTACATACTCAAATTATGAATTTAATAGTCTAATCAAGTAAGTATCCACAATTTACCATCCACTTATCATAAAACAAATATTCAGCAACAATTAGATGGTATATAACTTATTCATCTAAAGTAGAGCAAAGTGCATCTTAAAATGTAGACAAATGTAATTACAATTTTTTGTACAAAAAAATACAAAATTTATTAATAATAATTAAATAAATGATAATAAAGATAATAGAACGAGAGAAAAAGAGAGAGAAGTAAAGATAAATGACAATATCTTTAAAATAGAAATAAAGGCAAAATTATCTAGATTTTATGTTAAACTTGCAAAAAATTTTCAAAAATACACCATGGTTGAAAAGTGGGGGTGGATGAAAACAAATCCTTTTAAATTTTATACTGTAAGTTAAGCAGAAGTTACGAGAAGCCAACTGGATTTCTGTCTCTCTCGGTTTCTATAAATAGCCGCTGGCTACCACATTCGATGGACGAGAAATGTGAACTAAAACATCACATAACAAAGAAACCCATAAAAAGCAAAAAGAACAAAAAAAAAAAAAAAAAAAGTTTCCACTTATAATATTACTGCACGAAAAGAGAACCTCTCCAAGAAGCAAAGAGAGAGAAACAAACTCCTGTCGTTTCGTTAAGATCAGGGTTTCGTCTCGTTTTCTGTTTCTTTCTTTTTGGGTACTATAGAAATATGGGTAAAGAAGAAGAGAAAGAGAGTGGTAAGAAGAAGATAAAGGGTTTGGGAAGCGTTAGATCGATATTCATGCACGCTGACCGCGTAGATTGGGTGCTAATGGGATTAGGGTTCATCGGAGCCGTCGGTGATGGTTTTACAACCCCACTTGTTCTTCTCATCACAAGCAAGCTCATGAACAACCTTGGTGGTTCATCTTTTAACACTGAAACCTTCATGCAAAGCATCTCCAAGGTACTTTTTATATTTTACTTTTTTTTTTTTTTCTTAATTGTGATCACAATCTGTTCTAGTTACTTGGATGTTTTATTTTCCAGAATCCGTTGACATATTGTCAGAAAATCAACAAGATTACAAACATCTAATAATAAGCTGATTGACTCATCATCATAGTCATTTCTTTTAATAGTTTTAATCTAAATATATATGACCCAAGGTATATGACACATGCACTTCACTTTTATATATTCATGAGGATGAGGCAAGTGGAAAGAGAATTTATGATGCGTTTATTGTTTTGTGTAATCAACAGAACGCTGTAGCTTTGCTTTATGTGGCTTGTGGATCTTGGGTTGTGTGTTTCCTTGGTAAGCCTTTCTAATAATGTTAACCTTTCCTTTTCTAATTAGTTGACTAACACCAATTTAAAATTAACCAATTTTTTAATGAAACTTGTGGATGGGATTAAATTTTTTTTTTTAATATTTCAAAAAAAAAAAACAGAAGGATACTGTTGGACAAGAACAGGGGAAAGACAAACAGCAAGAATGAGAGAAAAGTACTTAAGAGCAGTATTAAGACAAGATGTTGGTTACTTTGATCTTCATGTCACAAGCACTTCTGATGTTATCACTAGTGTCTCTAGTGACAGTTTCCTTATCCAAGACGTTCTTAGTGAAAAGGTCGCTTCTCACTTTTTTTTTTTCTTAATAATTATCTTTCATAATCCTAATCATGGTTTTCTTGTGTTTCTAAACCGGGTTTTCGATTTGGTGCAGTTACCAAATTTTTTGATGAGCGCATCAATGTTCGTTGGTAGCTACATAGTCGGCTTTGTCTTGCTATGGAAACTAGCCATAGTTGGCTTACCATTCATTGTCCTCTTAGTAATTCCCGGCCTTATGTACGGACGAGCCTTAATAAGCATTTCGACAAAGATACGCGAAGAGTACAATGAGGCTGGTTTTGTAGCTGAGCAGGCTATCTCTTCGGTGCGAACCGTCTATGCGTTTTCAGGAGAGAGGAAGACCATATCCAAGTTCTCAACTGCGCTTCAAGGGTCGGTGAAGCTAGGGATTAGACAAGGACTTGCTAAGGGGATCACCATAGGAAGCAATGGAATCACTTTCGCCATGTGGGGATTCATGTCTTGGTATGGAAGCCGGATGGTCATGTACCATGGTGCTGAGGGTGGTACCGTCTTTGCAGTTGCTGCTGCTATTGCTATCGGTGGCGTGTAAGTATCTTTATCTAAAAGATGACCCGTGCGAAAATAATTAAATACTTGTCTTATTTTTGCAGTGATATAGGCAAAAGCGGTTTCAACAATCAAAATATTAAAAAAGTCTTCTATGAAAAAATTAAACAATTGAAATATTAGTATCATATCCAAAAATATTATAGAAATACTTTTTCACAAAATTAATATATAAATATTAGTATCACATACAAAATATTAGGACGCCAATTAATATAAATGTATTAATGGTAGTAGGAAAAAAAAAATACCGGATAATGAAAAAATATGGATTTTTTTTGTGAAACCTGAGTTACATAAATTACCATAACATCCAAACATGGAAAAAAAATTATAAAATACATTATGACTAGAGTGAGTTTTTGGTGGGTTTTTTTTTTGTAGAGTAGTTGTTAGGTAAAAAGAAAATACATTAGTTGTTTCTTGTAACAAAAGAAAGATAAATAATCTTTAGTACCCGTATCATGATCTTCATTCTTTGGCATATTTGTTGTTACTTCAGATCACTCGGCGGTGGTTTATCTAATCTCAAGTACTTCTTTGAGGCGTCTTCAGCTGGAGAGCGAATCATGCAAGTGATATACAGAGTTCCCAAGATTGATTCCGACAACCCTGATGGCCACAAGTTAGAGAACATTAGAGGAGAAGTCGAGTTCAAGAACGTAAAGTTTGTGTATCCATCGAGACTTGAAACATCTATATTTGACGATTTTTGTCTGAGAGTTCCTTCTGGCAAAACCGTGGCTTTGGTTGGAGGAAGCGGTTCGGGAAAATCAACCGTGATTTCGCTTTTGCAAAGGTTTTATGACCCGCTTACTGGAGAGATTCTAATAGATGGTGTATCCATTGATAAGCTACAGGTGAAGTGGTTAAGATCTCAAATGGGTTTAGTTAGCCAAGAGCCAGCACTTTTCGCCACGACAATAAAGGAGAATATATTGTTTGGTAAAGAAGATGCATCTATGGAAGATGTTGTGGAAGCTGCCAAAGCTTCTAATGCTCATAATTTCATTTCTCAGCTACCTCATGGCTACGAAACTCAAGTTAGATCCCATTTCTGTAAACATTTATCGATTACATAATTTTATATCGGAGGTTGGAGTTAGTTTTTTTGTGTAAACAAACAGGTTGGGGAAAGAGGAGTGCAAATGTCAGGAGGACAAAAGCAAAGGATTGCAATCGCTCGCGCAATAATCAAATCGCCGATAATACTTCTTCTTGACGAGGCAACAAGCGCATTGGACTCTGAATCCGAAAGAGTAGTTCAAGAAGCCTTAGAAAACGCCTCGATTGGTCGTACAACTATTCTTATCGCTCACCGTCTCTCTACAATCCGTAATGCTGATGTTATCTCGGTGGTTCAGAACGGTCAGGTTGTGGAGACTGGATCACATGATGAGCTTATGGAAAACGTAGATGGTCAATACGCTTCATTAGTCCGCTTACAACAGATCGAAAAGCAAGACTCAGATATAAACATCAACGTCAATGTACAAATGGGTCCAGTCCCGGTCCTCCCGGATCCTAACAAAGATTTGAGAAGTAGTTCTAGAGTCTCCACTCTTAGCCGTTCAAGCTCTGCTAACTCGTTTACAGGTCCAAGCATTGTGAAGAATCTTTCCGAAGATACCAAGGCGAAGTTACCGTCATTTAAGAGACTATTGGCAATGAATTTACCGGAATGGAAACAAGCGATGTATGGTTGCATAAGTGCAACCTTGTTTGGAGCCATACAGCCAGCGTATGCATATTCTTTAGGGTCGATGGTGTCTGTTTATTTTCTGACAAGCCACGACGAGATCAAGGAGAAAACAAGGATCTATGCATTATCTTTTGTCGGCCTGGCCGTTCTTTCATTCTTAATCAATGTCAGCCAACACTACAACTTCGCATACATGGGTGAATATTTGACTAAACGTATCCGAGAACGGATGCTCTCTAAGGTGTTAACGTTTGAGGTCGGGTGGTTCGATAAAGATGAGAACTCAAGCGGCGCTATTTGCTCTAGACTCGCAAAAGATGCTAATGTGGTACGTAAGTACATAAATCTTCTTAAACGAACAATGTTATAGCGTTTCTTAATCGTTCTTATGTTTTTCTCCTTTTATTATAGGTGAGATCGTTGGTAGGTGATCGGATGGCATTAGTGGTACAAACCGTATCGGCTGTAACCATAGCTTTCACAATGGGTTTGGTCATAGCTTGGAGGTTAGCACTAGTGATGATCGCGGTGCAACCAGTGATTATTGTTTGCTTCTACACTCGCCGTGTTCTACTCAAAAGCATGTCTAAAAAAGCAATCAAGGCTCAAGACGAAAGTAGCAAACTAGCCGCAGAGGCTGTTTCCAACGTCCGAACCATCACAGCGTTTTCTTCGCAAGAACGTATCATGAAAATGCTCGAAAAGGCCCAAGAAAGTCCCCGGAGAGAAAGCATACGTCAATCTTGGTTCGCAGGGTTTGGGCTTGCGATGTCTCAAAGCCTCACGTCGTGCACTTGGGCTTTGGATTTCTGGTACGGTGGTAGATTGATACAAGATGGTTACATCACGGCTAAAGCTTTGTTTGAAACGTTTATGATCTTGGTTAGTACTGGTCGTGTTATTGCTGATGCTGGAAGTATGACCACAGATCTAGCCAAAGGTTCAGACGCGGTCGGGTCTGTGTTCGCTGTGTTGGATCGTTATACATCTATTGATCCAGAGGATCAAGATGGATATGAGCCAGAAAGACTAACAGGTCGAGTTGAGTTTCTCAGCGTGGATTTCTCTTACCCGACTAGACCAGATGTGACTATATTCAAGAACTTCTCCATTGAGATACACGAGGGGAAGTCAACAGCGATTGTTGGTCCAAGCGGGTCAGGTAAATCAACTATTATCGGCTTGATCGAGCGGTTCTATGACCCGTTAAAGGGTATGGTGAAAATCGATGGTCGTGATATAAGGTCGTATCATCTAAGATCACTTCGTCAACACATAGCTTTGGTTAGCCAAGAACCAACATTGTTTGCTGGTACTATCCGAGAGAACATCATATACGGAAGAGCTTCCGACAAGATCGACGAGTCCGAGGTTATCGAGGCGGCGAAAGCAGCGAACGCTCACGACTTCATCACATCGTTAACAGATGGCTACGACACATACTGTGGAGACAGAGGAGTACAATTATCCGGTGGTCAAAAACAGAGGATTGCAATCGCTCGAGCGGTTCTAAAGAACCCATCAGTGTTGCTTTTAGACGAAGCAACAAGCGCTTTAGACAGTCAGTCAGAGCGGGTGGTGCAAGATGCGCTCGAGCGCGTGATGGTTGGGAGGACGAGTGTAGTGATCGCACATAGGCTGAGCACAATTCAGAACTGTGACGCAATCGCAGTTTTGGACAAAGGGAAACTTGTGGAACGTGGGACTCACTCTTCGTTGTTGTCGAAAGGTCCTACTGGTGTTTACTTCTCATTGGTCAGTCTTCAGACAACTTCTTGTTAACTTAAACAATGTTGTTTCATTTCTAATGAAATTGACCACAACATTATATTATTTGTAAGCAAATAAATTGTCCAAAAAGTCTTGTGTTCGAAGCAGGATACGATTTCAACACTAGAGCAAAGGAATGTTAAAAACAAAGCTTGTTAATTAAACTGAAATAAAGTAAACGTTTACACAATTTAGTCTCAAAGTTTTAAGATAAAGCTCTTCTTATCTTGCCAACAAAATAAAATGCTCTTCTTATCTACAAGTATTAATATATGAGATTTACACATCTTCAACAATTCGAATCATGATATGAAATCATTGGAACATGGCATAAACCCACTTTAATTTTACTCCCAAGTTTTACTTTTATTCAAGTGATGGGCTGCTCTAAGATATGGGTAACTCCCATGAGTAATATGAAGTTTGATATGGTTATTAAAAGAAAAAGGTAATGAGCCGGTTTTAGGCCGAATTGGTAAAATTTATAATATTGATAACATTTCTTAAAAGGCCACGACTCGAGAACTATTAAGGTCCGTTTTATATTTCACCGGATATATGACACTACTGGTTGTTAAACATTTTATAATTTTTTTGAGAATTATTTATATTTCTAATAAAAAAAATACATAACAAAGAGATATGAGACGATGAAAAGACCAAATCTTCCTACTAGAAAATATTCATAATATTTCTTGTGATGAAAATAGGCAACTTTGCAAAACATAAATTAACATTGTTATGATTAATAGATAATATATAAACTAAATAAAAAATAAAAGTTATTATACAGAATAATTTATAATCAAAAGTTTCACCAGCTTTGACATTATTGAAAGCAACTCGTACCAAAACGATTCTTTTTTGTTAAGTTGCTTCTAAAATGAGAAGTCGCTAGAACTGGCAATGTTAGGAACTTTTGTAATCAGGTAGACATAATTCCAAAGTGAGATATACACTCATTAGTCATTACAAAGAATAATGATACTGCCAGCCCACAGCCGCACATACAGCTGTATTCAAACATTACACTGTATTTTTGTTTCTTGTTTTCGAATGTAACTTTATTGAACAATTGGTAGAAAATGTGAACTTTTTTGAAAGAAAAATAAAATCAATTTCCTAAGAAAGCAGTTTTGCATGATTAAACATAAAACCGATAACGACTCTTCTGAAATATCTTCTATTTTCTGTTCGAAATATTAGTTTTCATAACTTTTCAATATGGGTTATTTCTTTCGTTCATATATATTCAGATCAAAATATATCTACAAAAATTGGTGATGTCTACCATTTAGACTTTTAATAGCCTCGACTCGAGCATTTGTTGTGTGGAACTTATCAATACTATAAATAGTAGTTAAGAAAATTTTCTTATCCAGAGAGATTAATATGTTACCTTTTAAAAAGTGAATACTAAAACATAAAATATTGGGTACGTCTTGTAAAAATTGCAACGGTTAGATTTGTTTGGCATGATACTACAATTAGTATATCACTGTTAGTACAAAAGAACTTAATAAACTCTACTTAGGGAAACAACAAATTCTAGTCATAGAAATCAGTGAAACCTGCAAATAAAATCCATCTAAACGAGGAATACTCACATGCTTTGTAGTAGAACACAAACACTTTTTTAATACTAATTTTTAACATAAAAAGAGCATTGCATCCAATGAATGTGAGCTGACCATTTAAATATAATTATTATCTTTTGGGCGTTAGTCAATAGTTACATATTATTAAAAAGGTTATATATAGTTTTTGTATATCGAAATAAGTAGAAAAGCACATGGAGCCATGTGTTCATTGGACCATTATCAACCCATATTCTAAAATTGCTGGATTCCTACAGCCTAACATGCTTTTCTTTGTATTTGTAACATTTATGTCGATGCGTGTAATGTATACGTTTCCATTCGTATTCATTTGATTAATTAATTTATTATTAAAAAAATTAGTTAACCTTTCATATTTAATAAAAACTTTATGTCAATGTTGACTATGATGAGTTCGTTAAACCTAACATTTATTTCTGTAAACAAATATAGGTTAAACTTAGGAAAAAAGATGGCTAGCTACATGAAAGTGTTGGTGAATACATGGTCACACATATCAAGTATACTATTGTATACTCAACTACACGAAGTATATGTATTACATGGTCACATGTATGAACTATATGACGTCATGTATTCAACATCATAGACATACAATCTGGTACACTGATTGATTAATTCCGGTGAAGACCGGTGTTGACTCTGGCGTTGACCAAAAAAAATTCTAAAATTAAAAATAAAAACTAAAAAATTACTATATCTAATCATTTACGGTTTTTATTAATTAAAAAAATATTATATTCAATATCTAAATCTTTTTTATATATTTTTAATGTATTCATTCTTGGAGGATTTTCAAAAATACCTCTTTTCCTATGTCATTTTTAAAAAAAAATACCTTTTTATGTTATCCAATTTCAAAAATACTCATTTTCTATATATAAAAAAACTAAATTCTAAGCCTTAAACTCCAAATACTAAATCCTAACTCCTCAAAACTATATCATAAATGTAAAATAGAGAATCCAAACCTTTAAAAAAAATTCTAAAATTAAATTAACATTCTTATACTTAGTTAATTTTTAATTTTAAAGCTAAACTTATATATAATAAAAATCACTAATAGTTATTTTCAAAGTATAATATAAAGGTATTTACAAAAATACTCTTATTCTACACCCTTTTGCAAACATACCCTTAAATCAAATTTATTGTTCTGCTAAAATGAATTTTTGGTATCTTTATCTTTTATATATTAAAAGTAAATATTGTGAATTTTGTTGTTGTTGTTTATATGTTATTTTGAGTATGTAAATTTTAAAGTAAAGAGTATCTAAAATTTTGTATAACATTTACCATGCAAAATTTAAAGTGAAGAGTAATATACTCAATCTTTTGCATATTATTTTCTAATGAAAGTAGTTGAATTTGATATAATTTATTTTGTAGTATTTAAATAATCTGATTATCAGTGATTTATATATATATATATATATATATATCTTAAAAATAATTATAAATTATTTTTATATTTTTATAATTATTTTATATCTTGAAAATAATTATAAATGAATTTTTCTATCTTGAAAATAATTATAAATGATTTTTATTTAACTATTTACTTTAATTTGAAAAATAAAAAGTAACTAACTATAAGAATGAATATATTAGAGATATATAAAAAATATTTGGATATTGAATAGAATATGTCTTTTAATCATGAAAAACCATAATTGATTTAGTATAATAATTTATTATTTTAAATTTTAAATTTTGTAAAAATTAAAATATTTTTTTGTTATTGTTGGTCAACGCCGGAGTCAACGTCGGTCTTCGCCGGAGTTGGTCAACCGGTGTACTGGATTATATGTTTATGGTGTTGACCGCATAACGTCATATAGTTCATGCATGTGGTCATGTAATACATATATTTCGTGTAGTTGATTATACAATAGTATACTTGGCATGTGTGACCATGCATTCTCCGATACTTCGTGTAGCTATGTATCTTTTTTCCTTAAACTTATGTATCGTTTATTTAGTATCTTTGTCTCGGCTTAGCATGTAGTAATTGTCTTCAAGTTGAATATGAACAACAACTCGAAATTCACAAAAACTTTTTGAATAAATTTAGAAGAGATATATGCGAAATATTGAACTAGATAATATGTATCCTTTTAGTCTTTGCTACCATATACAATGAACAATAGTATTTACCAATACATTTTTTATTGCCGCGTTTCAAATTAAATGTCCTAAATAAATACTAAATTGTTTTGAATTGATTGTGATAGAATATAAATCGTAAAATTTTAGGGGTTTCTAGAAAAAAAAAAAATATATAAGGCAAAAAAAAACAATGATAGTGACATAAAAGAAAACGAGTTTTAAAAGAGCGTATTTTGACCATCTTCTCTACAAAACCGCGTTTTCAGTTCTTGTCTTCGTCTTCGTCTTCTTCCTCGACCTTTCTCTCTTTCTTCAAATATTCCAGAAACTTTATTTCTAGACTAAACCTTTAAAAAGAGCTTTGCTTTTGAGAGATCTTAGGCATACTTCTCTCTGATGATGTCTAGTTCAAGACTAGTCTCTAGATTTATAATCTTCATTATAATCTCCACAACTTTCTTCACCATCGAATCGATTCGATTACTTCCAGATTCGTTCGACGATGCATCTTCAGATTTCATGGAAGCTCCAGCATATCAAAATGGTCTTGAATGCTCTGTTTTAGCGAAAAACAGACTCTTGTTAGCTTGTGATCCATCAGCTGTTCATATAGCTATGACACTAGATCCAGCTTACTTGCGTGGAACGGTATCAGCAGTCCATTCCATTCTCAAACACACTTCTTGCCCTGAAAACATCTTCTTCCACTTCATTGCTTCGGGTTCAAGTCAGGGTTCGCTGGATAAGACTCTCTCCTCTGTTTTCCCTTCTTTGAGTTTCAAAGTCTACACTTTTGATGAAACCATGGTCAAGAATCTGATCTCTTCGTCTATAAGACAAGCTCTTGATAGTCCTTTGAATTACGCAAGAAGCTACTTATCCGAGATCCTTTCGTCGTGTGTTAGCCGCGTGATATACCTCGATTCAGATGTGATTGTAGTCGACGATATTCAGAAACTATGGAAGATTTCGTTATCAGGGTCAACAACCATAGGTGCACCAGAGTATTGCCACGCAAATTTCACAAAGTACTTCACAGATCAGTTCTGGTCCGACCGGAAACTCTCGAGCGTCTTCGATTCGAAAACGCCTTGTTATTTCAACACAGGGGTGATGGTTATCGATTTAGATAGATGGAGAGAAAGTGATTACACGAGAAAGATCGAAAACTGGATGAAGATTCAGAAAGAAGATAAGAGAATCTACGAATTAGGTTCGTTACCACCTTTTTTACTTGTGTTTGGTGGTGAGATTGAAGCTATTGATCATCAGTGGAACCAGCATGGTCTAGGTGGAGACAACGTTGTAAGTAGTTGTAGATCGTTGCATCCTGGTCCGGTTAGTTTGATACATTGGAGTGGGAAAGGCAAGCCATGGGTTAGGCTTGATGATGGTAAGCCTTGTCCGATTGATTATCTTTGGGCTCCTTATGATCTTCACAAGTCACAGAGACAGTATCTTCAATACAATCAAGAGTTAGAGATTCTTTGATTTAATTATTTAATTTTTTTTTTTGGTATGGTAAATTTTGTCTACTCATTACATGGGTTCTATTTTTTGCTTTTTTTGATGTATATAAAACTGAAATACTTCGAAGATATTGATCTATATCGAAATACCAAATAATTATGCCAAGGTCTGCTTTTGTTCGGCGTGTATATCATCCTTTGTCTCATGGGTTGCGAATAAATATTAGCTTATTTGCGTTCTATCATAGAACTTTTATGTCAGATAACGGAATAAGGTTCTATTTCTCCTTCACAATTATCACATCATACCAGATCCATCCCAAACTTTGACCTTGTTTTACATCTCCCACTAAATTAATTGTGTGAATGGTAAAAAAAGGAAAAGCGGTGTGGAGTACATATATTATAAATAAATTTATTAATAATTAGTATGTTTATATATATTGTATGTTACAATATAAATTAATAATAAATTTACTATTAGTTAGTATAATTATATAATTTGATTTGTTTTGTATTAATAAATATATATATATATATATATATATATATTTTATAATTTAGTAACTATAATAGATTCATTATCAAAAAAAAAATGAACTGATATAGCATAATATATATTAATTGTGTTGATTATTAATTATTTTAAACTGAATAATAATAATATCAACAAAGCTTAAAGGCAAAAAAAAAAAACCAGTAAAGAAACAAAATTAAAACTTAATGGGCTAAGTTAATAAAAGCCCATTAAACCATTCCCACACGTGCACAATACGAGATCGTCTTCTACATTTAGCTCAAGGGTTTACGAAAAACTCAGATTATAAACAAAACCATCAGATCTAAGGTACATGTGAGTAGATGAAAGAGAAGAGAGAAGAGAGAAGAAGAGAGATGAGAGGAGCTGAGGAGAGATAAGTATATTCTATGTAGGTACATGTGAGGAAGATAAAAAAAAAAAAAAATTACAAACTAGATGCGTAATTGGACAAAACCGCTGGTAAAAGATTGATATCAGATAAGAGTGCGGTTCACTGCATTATACAGCATCTAAATCCGCAATTTTTTTTTTTGTTACTTTTTCAGAAAAACCACAAATTGTTCAAAAGTTTCTTGACTGGTGATAAAATGCGTTTTGTGTGTTTTTTACTTTTCAATTCCGCTTTTCTAAGTCACCATTCACAGCCTTAAGTTCTCCACCCATAGGTAAGGAATTACCAAAAAGAATTTTTGTCCATTGAACAAATAAGGTTTAGCAAATGTTACATACAGTTTTATTTATGTACAATGTAACTGTTGAAAACACACATTTTGAAAAATTGTTTTTTTTTTTTTAAATATCTTCATTCTTTATTAATATAAAATCGATAATACAACGAGCATACAAATTGAAGCTATGCATACCATACAACTAATATTGAAGTAGAACAAAATAAACGAGAAAGTAAAAAACAATTTTGAAAAATTGTTATGATTCATAAATATGAATTTTTTTAATAAATGGAGGCTTTAAACAGGGGTTCCTCTTATTTTCAACGAGATTATTACAGAAAATGCTATTTTTAAAGGCAAATTTTACGAACATGACATTTTTTACTTAAATTTGATGAATATTCAAAATTGTCAATATTTATGATTTTTTTTTTTGCAAAAATACATACCTTATAACAGATACTAAACTCTAAGAACAAATCAAACCGACTAAACCCAAATATAATAGGTTAAACCCATGTTTAATCATATTTTTGTAACCTAAAAATTTGTAAATCCATAATATTTTACAAAATGGCTAAATCCATAAATTTTATCACAAAAATGGCAAATTCATAATTGATATATTTTCAAGAGTCCTATAACATATGTTTTTTACAGTATCATTTACATTTCGATGTCAAAATCTATTGTACTTTCCACAACATGTAATTGACAGGTTTGTATATATAAATGGACTCATCGATGAACACGATCAATTATGGAACAAATAGACACCCCACAATGAAAGAGACAGGTCAATCTCACAAGATAATTTTATTGCCAGATGATATATGGACAAGCATACTTGTGATCAGAATTATCACTAAAGAGCATCACAACTTTGAAATTAGTTTGTAAGCAATGGAAATCGCTCCATTCGGAGGGAGAGACAACAAGAAATCATGGCTTACTAGTTGCTACGGGGAGCCACATTCTACAATCTCTAGGGTCTCTCACACGTCTCTTATTTTGTAGCCGACATGTCCAAAATCTGGAAGGAGAAACACAAACTTTTGCCTCAAAACATAAGATTAAACCGTTACAGTAAATGCTTATACCAATGTACAAAATTTCTCCAATACTTTTGTATTGGATCTAATTATCAAAATTCCGTCAGCTTGAACAGAAAAAAAAATATTGGACCGTCCCAGATGAGTTTGGTGAGGATGATCTCATATGCCATGTAATCTACTCGGGTTCTAATCAATACAACGTTATACCTTTCTCTGAACTCGAACCTGAACTATTTGAGCTTTTCGACAGAGCTTGTACAATTTCATAAGGAAATCTCATGTATATGAACAATATCTCCGAAGAGTTAATTAGAAGATTTTCTTAAAGAGAATAGGTTATATGTCTGGAAGCTAAAGAGCTACATGATTGATTCCGGAGATTGGCAACTAGTCGCTAGAGTGCGCTTATACCTCATATTCGAGATTGTTTTGACTTCCCATTGATGATTTTCCTATGATGCTAAAATAGCCTATCTCTAAAGTATAGAACACCATTAATATTGTTTGGTATCTATTAACTTGGAAAATTACAAGTTTATGATCCAAAAGAGTTGGATTCTGGAAGTGAACGTATCAGTTGAAGATGTATTGGTCTGTCTGAAGTAGTATCTGTGTGATACAAGACGCGATATAGGATTGCTGTTGTTTTATGTGCCTGAGAAGTTTCTAGAAGGGTTGAGAAGGCAATATTGATGGACGGTTTGAGGATGAATTGAAGAGGAAAACTACTATTTATGTGGTTAATTAAATTGGAGTTTTACAAGGAAAAAGAAAATAGCAAAAACAAAAAAAGTTTTTTTTCTTATGGAATTTGGAAATATTCTCCTATGGTGATTAGGAAGTCTTGATGGATATATAAGGAGGTGTTGGGCACGTCCTAGAGAATCAAGAGGGCTGAGAGATAAAGATAATAATCCTAGAGAGCTTTCTCATTGTGTGCGGCTTAGTGGTGGTTTGATGTTTGTGTTGTTTAAGCTTCTTTGTTTGTTGGTGTGGCGTGTGTGTGAAGGTTGCTCTCGAGAGTTGGAGATCTGAAGTCTAGGCTCAGAGGAAGTTTAGCTCAAGGTTAGGTTATGTTGGTTTGAATCTAGGCTCGATGTGAGTTTAGTTAGTGGTAGAGATTTATCCTTAAGATTTCATGTTATAGAACAGAGCGGTGAATAAGAGGGTTGTGCTTGATTTACGCTTTTGGAATAGGTTGTATTTGCTTTCTTGTTCTAGTGGAATCGAAATTAGGGCGTGGTCTCGGGGAGTAGGAAAAACCAAACCTCGTTAACAAAGTTCTTGTGTTGTTTACTTTCTGCACTTCATTATTGTCTTATCCGCATTTACATCAGTATCACACTACCATTTTCTATTCCGGCCACAAGTTTTATATATGAATCATGTTTTGCTACCTTTATTTCTCAAGCCATGGCTGCAACAGATCCCTTGTTCAAATTTGACACGCCTTTATTTTTAACATTGCGTCACAAGAGTTTTACACATGTCTTCGAGAGTCTTCATAAACTTGGTTCTTATTTTTTGCTGATTGATATTAGTTTTTTTTTTAGTTTGTTGTCGTATATATAAATGGGACCTGATATTCTCAATTTTGAAATTGTGTATTGAAGTGGTTTTTTTTTATAAATAATTACTCATCATGTATGTATACCGTTACTTGCCTCATGATCCCGTTATTTGCATCGTATCTGCTTTCAAAAACAAGTACTTATCGTTAGCAAACCGGATAACAAGTACCAACAAATTATTACATGCAAACAAGTCAAATATCAAGTTTTCTAAAAAGTATCATCATCCGGCTTGTTTGCCCTGTTATTTGCTTTAATATATATAAGAATTTCTAACAACATATTTGAATTTATATATTTATAACCATTTTTATAGTTTATAAACCAAAATCAAAAAGATATTAAAGATTGGAACTTTGAATGTTTTGAGTTTTGTATTATATGAAATTATTTTTATATTCAAGTATTTTAGTTTAAGTAGCAAGTATCTCACAAATAATACGCCCGAGCAAGTTATTTTAGCAAGTAACAAGACGGGTCAAGTTACTTGCAAGTAAAAAGATTTTGGAAGAGTACTTGCTAAAAAAAGCACTTGCTTCGGACGAGGCATGTATCAAATCTAGAAGTAAGTTACTTGAATGGGCCAAGGCGATCACAAGTACTTGGAAATTAGCATGTACTTGCCCTTGCGCCGATGCCTAACAATGGTTACAAATTCAAAAGGTTTCCTTTATAAAAAAACTTCCAAAACATCTTTGTTATCAACTTTATATTAGGATACATGAGGATTGGTTATTGACTGGTTCACAACTGGTTAGCCATGGTTCAATTAGTTTGGATAATACATGTTATTATATAAGGAGATTAGACTGATGGAGTATGGTTAAGCTTTGTAATATACACATTTATTTTTTGTTAAGAAAGTTTGTTAGAGCTCTTATGGCTCACTTCTTCTTCTTCTTCTTCTTCTTCTTCTTCTTCTTCTTCTTTCAATTTCTTTTCTTCGGATTGTGTGAATTCTCATCGCTGCAATTTTAGAGCTCTTCGTTGGTGTTTTCTTTGGGTTTTCTATTCTGCTTTTCATTTCTTGCTTTTGATTGACCTTGTTTGTGGCGAATTTCTCAATTTCTTTCATCAATTTCGTCGCAATTTCTTGAAATTTCCTTATTCTTCTATTGAGAATGGGATCTTGTTACCTCATTCTTCGGTTAACCCAACGAATTCAAACTCGCGTGAGACAGTTGAGTCTTCGCATTTTCAGATGGATCAATATGAGAATCCATACTATTTGAACAGTAATGATCATGCTGGACTTGTTTTAGTCTCTGATCGACTTACAACAACTTCTGATTTTCCTTCTTGGAGGCGATCTATGTTGATGGCATTGAATGTGCGTAACAAATTGGGATTCATCAATGGTACGATTGCTAAACCTTTGGAAACTCATCGTGATTTTGGCACTTGGTCACGTTGTAACGACATTGTGAGTACCTGGTTGATGAACTCAGTAGATAAGAAGATAGGTCAGAGTTTGCTTTATATATCTACTGCTGAGGGGATGTGGAAAGTATATTGTCTAGGTTCAAGCAGGATGATGCACCTAGGATATTTGCAATTGAGAAGAAACTTGGCAAGATTGAGCAAGGTTTCTTGATGTTACTACTTACTACACGTCTCTAGTTTCTTTGTGGGAAGAACACAATAATTATGTAGAACTTCCGGTTTGCACATGTGGGAAATGTGAATGTGATGCGGCTGCTAAATGGGAAAAACTACAGCAGCATAGTCGAGTAACTAAATTTCTCATGGGTTTGAATGAGAGTTATGAGCAATCTAGGCCTCATATTTTGATGTTAAAGCCAATACCTACTATAGAAGAGGCTTTTAATATGGTTACTCAAGATGAAAGACAGGGGACTATTAAGCCACTTACTCGGGTTGATAATGTAGCCTTTCAATCCTCGGCTCCAGTTTCCTTTGATGGAGATGAAACTTATATTGCTGCTTATAATGGTGAGACCTTAGAAGCCTGTTTGTACATATTGTGGTCATTTGGGACATACTATATAGAAGTGTTATAAGCTTCATGGCTTTCCTCCGGGATACAAGACAAATACTGGTGGCTACAAGGGTAATATCATGAATCAATCGTCTTATAACCCTCGTATGCAGACTACTCAGTTGCAACCTCGTATGCCTCAAAACCAACCGAGAATGTTGATGGTTCCTTACGATCCTATTTAGACGGCGAATGATGTGGCCAATTTTTATGCAGAACAGACACAATATTCTTCGATGGGTCCTTATCAGTATACAATACCTCATGACTTGGCTCATTCTTCTGTCTCGGCTATGTTTTCTAGGCCTGATGGTAATACTTTTCAGACGCCACTCTTTACTCCACAGCACTTACAACAGATTTTATCCCAATACAACACTCAAGTACCTGCTCCAGAGACTGCGGCTACTTCTAATACTTCAACTGTCACTGAACATGGTCTCATGGCTCAAGCATCTACTTCTGGTACTTTACCTTTTCCTCCCACTAGCCTTCGATATGAAGATCATATTCTTACTTTCCAGAAACATGCACTTTCTTCTCTTCAACAATTTTTAGCACCTAATGATTGGATTATTATAGTGGTGCGTCTAGTCATATTTGTTCTGATTTAGCGATGTTTAGAGAATTAGTTCTTGTTTCTAGTGTTGCGATAACTTTACCCAATGGTACGCGAGTTCCTATCACACACACAAGCACCATATGCATTACACAAACATTGATATTTCATAATGTTTTACATGTTCCTGATTTCAAATTTAATCTGATTAGTATTAGTTGTTTGGTTCAGAGTCTATTTTGTTCTGCTCATTTCTTTCCACATTGTTGTCTTATCCATGAACTTTCTTAGGGCTTGATGATTGGGAGGGGTAGACTCATCAATAATCTCTATATTCTTGAGACAAAACAAAAGACCCTCTTACCATCTTTTCCTGCTATTTGTTCCTTTTCTGCTTCTGTGTTGGCTGATGGAATTCTGTGGCATCAGCGACTTGGACATCAAAGACAACTACGCTTCTCAATTCAGGACCATATGAAAATCAAGCGGGTGCCATCTCATATACAAATTTGAACCTGTGTTCTATGTAATGCGGTTTATGAGGGTTGGAGAATATGAAGGTATGTAACATAAGTTTTTTCTGATATAATCATCAATAAATTCACCTTAAATTCTAAATATCCATAGGTGCACCATGTCTTGAAAATACCTTGAACTCTTCGAAAATCTTCATAAAACCAGAGTTCGAGGGACTGGAGCATCACCATGCTATGTAGATGTAATTATGTAAATGAAATCAAGTTATGTATGATGTTAAAGTAAAATTTCTTAAAACTATATATTTACATGTCTGAATATGCTGGGCGTTATTACATAAACCATGTGATGGAGCAACAAGGTTGAAGCTCAGACACTCAAATGTAAAGAATAGTGTGTTGACCGTCTATTTTTCTCTTTTTGAATGTCTCTAAAATTTAGTATGTTTCTATTAACCGATACTTGAAATCCAACATTGCATTACTCTCATATTTATTTTATAATTGAGATAATACATTATAATAATATTCAACTATTGGAAATTGCTTACGCCTTTAAAAATTTTGGAATTACTTATTGAATCTCAATATCTGTTTACTACAGTTTAGTTGTTTATTTAAAAGACTCAATTAATATTTCACATTTAGAGTATTATTTATCTTTAGAAAGATAAATCTTTCTCTATATATGCAAATACAAAAACTTATTGACAATCCGATAACACATTATAAGCTTCTTCAAAAGATTAAACACTATATTTAAATATGTCAATTATTAACTATTAGTTTAACAAAGTAACATATCATAAAGTAACAAAACTCTTGTTATTAAAATCTTAATATCGCGCTTCAAACCCGAGTACCTCCCTAGTATAGATTAAAAGATGACGGTTTGGAGGATTTGGAGGATTGTTTTGCATAAACTCATAAGTCAAAGGTTTATTTGGTAAAAAAGTTATTGACTTTTCCCCAAGGTAAAAAGGTAAAAACGTTTATTTGTAAGAGTTTTGTTTTGTCTGTATTATTGACTATTTCCCCGTTCCCAATATACACAATCGAGTGAAACCCTAATCGAGCACGCTCACCAAAAGAAAAACGTAATCCGATTGATGGAGATCACGCAGATAAAGAGTGACACAGATCTTCTCACGGAGGATCTATGGGAGATGATACTCGCGAGATTGCCACTAAAGAGCATCATCACCGTTCCCAAACTCGCTTGCAAGCTATGGAAATCAATCATTGAGTCCCGTTGTTTCCGCGACCTTTTCCAATCGCTGCACCAAAACTCTCATTCTTCCTCATGGTCTCTCATGTGTAGAGGTTGTGAGACAGAGATCATGTCTCACTACGGATCAGACAACTGGAATCTTAAACGGTCTCTCGGTTCTTACATCTCGTCTTTCCTAACCGACAAGTTCGAGAATTATAATGAAGCTAGAGTCGTGTCTTACACGGAAGTCGGATTGATTTTGATTCATCGAGTGTCCAATCAATCTTTCTATGTTGCTAATCCTGTTTCAAGGCAATGTGTCGAGATCCTTCCTCTAGCCTCACAAAAAGATGAACGTTTCTGGATTTTGGGAATAGCCACAAGAGTTGAGAACGGTGTCGTTTTAGGTTACAAAGTTGTTCTGTTAAAACCTAACTTCACGTTCCTCATATATTCATCTGAGACAGGTTTGTGGAGTCTCGACAGCGCAAAGTTTCCTTTCACTTATATATCTCAGGAGTTTAACAATCCCATTAGCTTGAATGGAAGTCTTCACTGGCTTGCACACGGTTCCGACTATCAAGATTTCGTTGTATCCGTCGATTTCTACGCTACGGGCTCTGATCGATGCTGTGCTACGCCATTTCCTGATTTAGATAAAGTTCCAAAATTCAGAAGATCTTGCACAACTTCTCAAGGATTTCTCATGTATATGAATGCATTCTCCGTAACAAAAGATGATGGAAATCTAGAGGATAAGTTATGTATATGGAGGCTAGAAAGCTGGCAGTGGCGACTAGTAGTATCTGACGTCTCTTTGGATTTTATGAAGACCAGTTTCGATTATATTCCGTTGGGAATAAACCCTTTTGATGCTAAAACAGTATACTTTTGGAGTCCCCAATGTTTGTTGTCTATTAACTTATACAATGGAGACTTCGTGGTCCACAATGCGATGGAACGTAGCAGCGACGGTCGCATTCTGAATTCAGGTGATTGCCCGAGAGATATGAAATATATTTTAGAATCGCACTTTGCCTTGTTCGTCCTCCCACAGTGGATGCATCCGTTCCCGAGCACCGTGAGGAGAGTTTAGCTATAATATTTGTAAGACTTTATTTTCGCTCATTACTGTTAGTTCCTTATGCAAGAGGAAGAAGTTGTAGGTTGATGCTTAGTTTTCTTTTGACTTTTTTCCTTACGGCATTTTGCAGATATGATTGCTTGATAATTGTAGAAGATATATTATAAATATATACGTTTTACTCACTAGTTCATGTATAATAACATATTTACCGTACTTGCAAAACTGAACACCGTAATGTAGTGTTTGCTACTAATCTAATTATTAAACTTATTAGAACTGAGGTTGATGAAAAGTGTTTTCTTTGGTAGGCTTCTAAATCAGTATGTTTATAGGTAATCTAATACCTCAATGTGTTTTTCAAATTACGTCGCTAGAAAATGCTTGACAAGAGACGCTATTATGTTATGTTATAGCTTAGCTATTGTTCAGCTTTCTAATTCAGACCAGTGTACTCATGAATTTTAAATTAAAGTATAAGATTGTATACAATCAAGCATTTCAAATGGTTTGTGTTAATCTGATAAATACTGTATGTTGTTATTGTTGTTGTATTAAGTGCAACTAGGCTGTTCCATGGTAACAAAAACAACTTAATTATACTTAGATAAATAATAGCTAGGTGTTCAACAAACAAAAAGTAACATGGACTTTAACATTCAGTTTTCCGATGATCGTTCATGTTATCTTTTCATTTATCGTACATACATCCATATATATACAAGAGAGATGAAGGAGACTCTAGGTTAATGTAATTGCAAAGAAAGTATCTTAATCTAGGCAATCAAACAATGAGAAGTAAATGAGGATCGAAATCAGATCACCTCGTGAGTCTCTAACAAAAGTTGTTTTATACAATAATAAGGAATGTAAAGTGTTTTGGTCGTTTAATATGTGAAGATGAATGAATGTAAAAACATTACAAGTTACAACAACTTTATTACACGAATTATAAAATACATACGGGATAGAGAGTACATATCAACCATAATCCTCTCGGATGGTCAACGTTACAAAGTAAAACAAAAAACGAAGAATGGGCTGTAAACCGAATTATTTAAAACATAGAAATATGGAAATTGACTCTTGACCAACAAACAACGATCTTTAAAGTTTAACCGTGATGATATTTTCCAGAACCGTTGATCTTTTCCAGGACGTGATATTTCGCCTCAACGATCAGTTTGCTATGCTCAGCCACAGTATCACCAACCTCCTTGATTTTTTCTGTTAGTTTATCTATTCTTTTCCCGATGAACTCCAGGGCATTTTTCGTTTTCGCCTCATCATCCTCACTAACTTCATCCACAGCTGTCGAAATAGTCGAGATTTTTGTTTTTAGCTCGTCGACTAGTTCAGATACGGTCTTCAACGACTCTTCGTTGATTTCCGTACCCTTCTCCACCGATTCTGCTACACCTCCCTTTTTGTTCCCATCTTCCTCCTGTTTCTTCAGACCCTTCATCTTTCTCTCCAAGTAAACGCTGACGCCTACCCATCCCAACGCAAGCACTGGTACTAGTAGAACCGCAAAGGGAGCAGCCACACCCACGGCTACAGCCATGACAGCTATTGATGCGACGGCAGCAAGGGCAAACGCAGCGCCGAATAACACATTCGAAAGTATACTCGCTTTATGTGCAGCACTATATTCCTCGGCTATCTTTGTTTTAGCAACACACAGTTCCGACAGAAGGGATTCCTGCTGGTTTTTGATCAACTCGAACTGAGTTGTGAGCACTTGGCCATCAAACGGATCTCCCATGTTCTTAAAATTCATCAGCTCCTTCACGGTTTCTTCATATTTCTTCTTTTTTCCACCTACATCCTTTACTGCTGACTCTTTCTCAAACTCTGCCATGGCCTCTCGAATGTAAAGTTGACCCAGTTCGGCTTTGTCCACGCACTCCATTACATTATCGAAAATCTTTAAAGTCTTCATGGTATTGTCAAAATAAGCTTGGACCAAAGATCTTAGAGCTTTGCTCTCCCACACATCGTCTTTGCTTTCAAGAATGAAGTTTGATACATCTTGGCTAACTTGAAGCAGGTGCTGGGAGACATTCTTGTGTGCTTCGTGTCCATCGGTAAGCGAGTCTATCGCTTTGACGGTTTTCTGCTGAAGCGAAGCATCAAAGGATTTGAGCTCTGGGTGGTCTTCACAAGCGGATTTGTAACCACTCAGGTGTCCGGAGCATTTCGACATCGTTTCTTCGGATAAAGCCATTGATGAGATTACTGAAAGCAAAAAAAATCAAGAGAAGTTAGGGAGATTTAGGGCAGAGTTTTGCATACAGCGCGAGGGAAGTTAGTAAGTTAGCATCCACTCTCCGTTTACAATACAACTATATATATATATATAGTTTATACATGCATGTTTTTTCTTGTTCTATAAAAATACATTTTTCAGTTTTTAATGCATTCTTATTAACTAAAGTTAATAAATCGTAAACTGTAACGAGCACCTATTTTGAAAAGTAATTGGATCTGAATTGCCTAATTTTGTAGAAATAGTTAAAAAAAAATTATAATATCCTTAGTTATGAAATATAAAAGTATATATATGTTTAAATTTTACTAACACACATCATTCTGGATTAAAAATTTAATATTGATTCCTAAATTTCGAAAGCAATATTTTTAATTTCTATTAGTCACTTATTGAATGTTAAGTACAGGGAGAAAATAGTGTTACTTGTAAAAATATGAAAAAAATATAATAATAAAAAGAAAGTACGACAACACAAAAATATCAAATTAATAATATAACAGTATATAGTTCTATCTATGTATTAAAAACTGTTACAAATCGACTAGATTTTCAGAAGTGAATGTATTGTGCAAAATCTAATTATACTTCAAAGCAAGGATGTACGTAAACAGAAAAAACAGAGCTAGAATTGAAGAGAGAGGAAGTTACCAGAAATTGAATCAAAATCGCTCAATACAGGAGGATATGGAGCTTATTCGACCAATATATTAAATGTTTGAAGTTTGAATGATTTGTTCGTTTGGTCATCTACAAGAGTATTTATAGGTTGAGTGACGAGGATTTAATATATAATAATAAAATTCTGGATAATGATTTTTATTTCCACACGACTAATCAAAAGATTACATCATGATTGGTTGTGTAATTCGAAGATTTTTTTTTACAAAGGCAAATTCTGAAAATAGTAATCTAGAGTCTAAAGGATCGAATTAAACAATATGTTTTAGAATAACAAGAACGTTAATTACTAGAATGGACGAAAAACGTATAAAAGACACGGAGCGTCTAATAGATTGGAGAAAGCATGTCACTCACTGCACCATCACGACAAGCTCTGTGTAATTTGTTTCGAACACTTGACAATCAATCCTTTTTGAAAGGATATTTTTCATTGTGGAAAAAAAAGAGAGAATACTTTTCATATTCCATATTGAATTTCCAAGCGTAGACGGGAGTGGCTCCTCCGCTAACATTTAGCACCAAGTAAATTAAATTGTCTTATCGATTCGTTGGAAGCGCCATCAACTTAGACATATAGTAGGCTCTGAAGAATTTCACAAACTGTAAATCAGACATTTCATTATTCTGTGAAGGGTTATTCAAAGAATCCATATATTTAAATTTCTTTCAACCAGATTTTATTGACGTTATTTTTAATAATAATTATTCACTTTAATCGAGATTTAAGATATCTATATATGTTAGATTGTAATCTTTCGGAAATTTTATTATTCTTGCTTATGGCTAAATTTTCTACTTGAATGGATTTTTGTATGGTGATATAGATATGTTTATTATTATTATTATTATTATTATTATTATTATTATTATTATTATTATTATTATTATTATTATTATTAGGTAAACAAGTGTGGCGAATCCTTCAATCACCACATAGCTTGGTAGCTCGACTACTAAAAGGGAGGTATTTTCCAGATTCAAACACTTTTAACGTTATTTCTGGCTATAAATCTTCATTTATTTGGAAGTCTTTACTGGAAGTAGTGATGTTAAAACAGGCTCAGAGCCCGCAGGCCTAAACGGGCTCTGTATAAAAATTTCAGTCCGTTACCCATTTAGCTACAGTATAAAAATAAAGGGGTGTAAACGGGTTAACCTGTTTAGATCCACGGGTTTAGCGGGTTTGATCAAAATTAAACGGGTTACCCGTTTATTATATGTTCTGTTTTTTTTTTCCTCCAAACGACGTAGTTTTGATTTAGGGTTTTGCTTGCCGTCATCGCTTCCTCTTCCAAGCTTCGTCGTCTCTTCCTTCAAGCCTCACCGCCTTCTCCTTCAAGCCTCACCACCTATGCTCCAAGCATCTTCGCCTCTGCTTCCATTATTATAGTTCTGAATGTTATTATCTTTGATTAGATCTACATACTTCTTATTTTTTAGAGTCTAAGAACTAAGAGATGCATTCATGTCGATGAACAAGGCTCAAATTTGGGACACCGCCGGTCAGGAGAGGTATAAACCATTTCTACATTCAATTCCCCTAAAAACAAATGATTCTTCTGTAACTCTCCTCTTCGTACAATATATAAGAAAGTGCAATGTTTGATTGATGCTGTTATAACCTAATCGACACATTTGGGGGTACATATGTTTGATGATCCATTGTATTGTTGAATTTTGTGTTTGGTTACTTTTAGATACCGAGCAATATCACAAGCGCATACTATAGAGGAGCAAATCCTCTTTGTGTTAATTCGTTTGTTGAATTGGATTTGTGGGTTATTGAGTTTTGATATCTAGGTTTGTGTAATGTTGTGTTTTTCATATTTGGTTTTGGTGAAGGAGGTGGAGGAGAAACACCAAGACGTGAAGGAGGTGGAGGAGAAACACTCTTCTAAAAAAAAAAAAAACCATATATAATGTAAACGGGTTTAACGGGCATACACGGGCCTAAGTAATTAAAACGGGTTTGAGACAAACGGGTATCAATTTAAACGAGCTTAAGTGGGCATTCAATTAAAGGGGCAGGGTCTAAACGGGCAGGGCCTAAACAGGCCCGGATAGCCTATTTTAACATCACTAACTAGAAGGAAGAGATCTATTGAGAAAAGGCATGAGACTCTTGATAGGGAATGGTCAAAATACTCACATTTGGGCAGATCCTTGGCTCCTAACCCATCCTCCCAGAGCTCCAAGATGCATTGAGGGTATTGATGAAGGTCTAACAACAGTCAGTGAAATAATGAATGATACGCAAACAGGCTGGAATATGGATATGTTACGAAGGAACATAGTGCCAGAGGATATACAGCTAATAAAACAGATCAAAGTAATCCCAACGGATCAACCAGATCTTTTAGGCTGGCACTATAATGATTCGGGGATTTATACTGTTAAATCTGGATACTGGTTGGCAACCCATCTCGAAGACTATGGCAAACTGGAGGGTGTTCCTTTGATTAACCACGAACTGAAAACTACAATGTGGAAAATCAAGACAGCTCCGAAACTAAAGCATTTCCTTTGGCGAACTTTAACAAATGCACTCGCGGTGAGAGTTGCTTTGACACACCGAGGAATCACAAACAACCCACACTGTCCAAGATGTTTTCAGAATGAAGAAACTATCTCTCATCTTCTGTTTGATTGTCAACATGCTCGTGATGTATGGAGGACACAACAAAATCTATATAATGCCCTTTATGCACAAGACATATCTCTGGCCGGAAGGATCAAAATTCTCATTGATCACAACAACAATGAAAATTATACACTGCTGGATCGACAACTTCCTTTATGGCTACTATGGATAATATGGAAAAGTCGAAATCTATTTATGTATCAACAAAAGAAGCACACTTGGCAAGAAGATTTCCACTTTGCACTAAGAGAAGCTATGGAAGGGGTAGATATATGGTCAGTCGAACAGCTAACACAGGTGCCAAGAGATCATCATACAAGAACACAACAATCGCAATGGAAAAAACCGATGGAAGGATTTATCAAATGCAATGTTAACTGCAAGTTTGGACAAAATGATGAAGCATCACAAGCAGGATGGATTTTCAGAGACTCGGATGGCTTTTTTCTTAATGCAGGATGTAGTATTGGCAAGATTTGTTATGCGGCTATTGAGGCAGAACTACAAGCGATTGTAATTGCTATGAACCAGGCATGGAACAAAGGAGTCACAAAACTAATCATTGAAGGAGACAATCTCAAAGCCATCAGTCTGATCAATGGCGAACAAAGAAGCTTTAGATGGCACACTTGGATCCGAGAAATCAACCAACTGAAGCAGAAGTTCGAAGAGATTAAGTTCGAATGGACAAGACGAACTAACAACAAATCAGCGGACAAGTTAGCCAAGACACACTTGCAGAACCAAATGACTTTTATCACTCATTACTATGTTCCAAGTTTTCTTGTAAACATCCTCCATGAGGATTACACTCCCATATAATCAATGCAAGCTGCTGTTTAAAAAAAGACATTTTTATTACCATATTCAAAAGTCAAATCCAAAAACTCACTATATATACTCCATCTAAACTCTTGAAAAAAAAATCTAGGTATTTTCATTAAATTTTTATATTTAAAATTAACTAACAGTTGTAAATTAGACTCATCATTCCAAAATTCTTTTGTTAAATCAAGAATTGGGGAAAGTTTTTTACTTTTAAAAGAATGAATGCTAGAGAATAATTTAGAAAGCTGTAAAAACTGTTGGGGTTGAAACTTTATATTATTTTGTGTCATCGCAAAAAAATTAAAGAAAACAGTTCAAACGGACAGATAGATATAGATTTCAAAAGATACGAATATTCAAATAAATACAACTCTACAATGAACAGTTGCAATTTTACAAAAAAAAAACACACAATGAACAATCGCTACTTTTCGTAAATCACACAATTATAATTTTATACAGTTTTTTAGAAAAAATATTATCGAAAAGGTACAATTGAAGAAACACAACTTTTGCTGGCATTTATTCATATTCCTATTATATATAGATTGAGTAAGATTAAATAGGGAATTACAGAAAAGAGAAGAAAAATATAGATGGCAATCTGCAGAGAAGAGAAAGATATTTGTTTTGTTTTGTGAGGCTCACGTTTTCGTTACTTGAAGTAAAAATACTATGTAATCTTGTTGTACATATGTTATTTAGTCTGCATATTAAGATAATTGTTGAGGATAAGAAAATATTTTTTAGCCTTAGAAAACCAAGTAAAAGACTTTGTAATCTTGTTTTTATCTGGTCTGTCTTAGTTTTAAATCATTTTTTTTAATTAGTTGCGTAAGATTATAATTGGAAATTGAGTTTGGGGAGAGGAGGCATGGTCCATGGAGTTATTATGGAGGGGGACGCTTCACGCTTGGTGGTTATTTACTTATTTGCTTATTTGTTAGCTTTCGGATATTTGAATCTTATTGGACCAATTGGGATTACTTGGGTCCCGTTGGCTCGTATTGTATCTTATCTCCTTATTTTAACTAACTGTTGGAGATATTGTACATATGTTCGTTTACATAAGTAACAAACTCTTAAGTGGTTATAGACAACTATTTTTTGTCGAAGCTACAAATAATTAAGGGATTCATAGGTCCACAAGCCCTTAGAATTAGCTATAAGATTCATATTTAAAACCGGTTAATTTTCAAAAATCGTTTTAAACGATGTAAATATTTAACTATTCTATTAACATTCATATTCATATCTGCATATATATATAATGTACGTTATTGGAGAAAATAAGTCATTAGCTCCAGAAAAACGTTTTAGAGTTGAAAACACTCTGGCAATTTGGAATTACATTATGGCGAGATAACCAACTGTTGGAGATACTGAGCACGAGTTTCTTTAGCAACCAACTCCTAGAGTGGTTATAAACACTACGTACCCTCCCAAGTCCCACACCAATAAAAAATCCAAGGGCCATTTTACGTGCTTTTAATGCATTTTGTTTTATGTTTGTATATTCAACATTGTAACGTGAAAGACTTTCTTTTATACGTTACCAAAGTCTAATAATGTGTGCTGGCCTTGGACCACCAATTAACAAAGATAATTATATTACGAGATCTGAAACCACCACAAGTTTAATGCCTAGGAATTTTCAGTATACGTTTTCTTAATACGTATAAACTACTTGAATACATGTGGAAACTGAGTAATTTTCATTGTTTATACATAGTAGTATATGCGATGAGAACACTAATTTTTTTCACGCATTTACCAAACAATGTCGTGCCAATAACAAGATCATTGGACTTTTGGAGTGGTTGTCGATTCAGAAGAAGACATTGAACAAGTTGTTGTGGATTACTTCAGTTATCTTTTCGTTACAAGCCCAATAGATAAAGAGTTCCATATTTATTGGGCTATGAGCTTAGTTTACCCACTTATGTTATTTACTTGCTCGACAAGTCACGTTTAGGGTTTTTCTTAGTTGTACTTGTATATATTCTTATAACGAGCACACATATTCTCTTAATTCTACATGGTATCAAAGCACTAAACCCAATTATTAAAAGTAGAAATTGTGGGTATGGATAACTTGTAGAAACAACATGTTTTTCCATTTACTACAAAATATTCGAAATATACAAGAGAGATAAAAGATACTCTAGGTTAATGTAATTACAGAGAAAGTATCTTAGTCTAACCAATCAAATAATGAGAAGAAAATGAGGATGAAATCTGCAGATAATCTTGTGAATCTCTAACAAAACTTGGTTTATATGGAAAGAATGTAAAGTGATTTTGGATAAGAAACTAAAGTTACTTTGAGACGACGAAACAAAGTAAGAAAGATACAAAAAAAGAAAAATTCTTTCAGAAAAAAAAAAGAAAGTAAAGTGATTTTGGTCGTCTAATTTGTAATGTAAAAACAAAATAAGGAACTTTTATTTCATGGATTATAAAATACATAGGGGATAGAGGTACATAACATATCAACCAATCCTGTCGGATGGTCAACGTTACAAAGTAGAATAGAAAGGTACGATGGGCTGTAAACCCTATCATTCATAATAATTATTAAAACATAGATATGGAAGTTCACTCTTGAACAGCAAACATCGATAATAACGATTAACCGCGATGATATTATCCAGAACCATTGATCTTTTCGAGAACGTGAAATCCGGCCTTAAGGATCAATTCTTTCTGCTTAGCCACAGATTCATCAACCTCCTTGATTTTCTCTGTTAGTGTCGTTACCTTTTTTCTGATTGAGTAGATGGCAAGTTGCGTGTCCACCTCATCTCCTTCATTCTCAATAGCCTCATCTGCATCTTTCATAAGAGACGTGATCTTTTTTTTTTGCTGGAGGACTAATACAAGTATGGTCCCCAGCGAGTCTTCGTTGGTTTCGATACCTATCTCCACCGCTGTTGAGTTTTCATGCTCTTTCTTCAGAGCTTCCGCCTATTTCTTCAGAGCATCCATCTTGTTCGTCACGTAAGTGTGGACGCCTACCCATCCCACCGCAATCAAAGATAATGATACAGCCCCTGCAATGCCCAAAGCCTTACCCACGCCTGTTGCAATAAGAGCTATTGTTCCGACGGAAACAAGGAAAAACACAGCGCCGAAAATCACATTCGAGATTAAAATCCATTTTTTTGCATTAGCATATTCATGACCAAGCTCTTTTATTTCCTCAGCAAGCTTTTTTTTAGCCTCACTCACTTTTTGCAGAAGGAGCATCTGCTGTTGTTGGATCAGTTGCAACCTGATATAAGTCCCGAGCGATAGGATACGAAAATATTTTCCCATGAGTTCAAACTCTTATAGCTCCTTCAAGGTGTTTTCATACCTCTTCTTTTTTCCACCAACGCCCTTTACTGCCGACTCTTTGTCAAACTGTGCCACGGCCTCTAAAATGTAATGTTCGCCCATTTATGCTACCTTCACGCAAGTCAATACATCATCCAAAATCTCGAAAGTCTTCTTGGTGTTTTCAACATAGGCCGTGACCAAAGATTTTAGAGCTTTGCTCTCCCACACGTTGTCTTCGCTTTCAAATATGAAATTTGCCACATCTTGCCTAATTTCGAGTAGGTGTTTGGAGACCTCCATGTGAATTTCGTGTTGGGACAGAAACCCAGTCCCAGTCTCGGCTCTAGTAGTGAGTGAGTCTATCGCTTTGATGGTTCAATGCTGAAGCGAGATATCAAAGGACTAGGGAGTTTCCCTCACACTGTGCGGGCAAAAGCTTTTTTTTTTAAATAATTATTTTTTAAACTTTTTTTATGGTCAAATATATAATTAATTCAATTCTTTTATACGTTTGTGTGGGCAGGTATATTTTTAAATAATAGTTCAACTAATTTAACAAATCAAAAAAAAAATTAATTATAAGATTAAAAAGGATTCCAACAAAAAATGTAAATAGAAAAAAATTAATCAAAAGAGAAGCTATAATTTAATATTCAATAATAAGGAACGGAAGTAATTTTCTAATATAAACATAAAGTAAAATTACCAGCGAGTATACGCGACCAAATGTTTAAGCCTAACAAACCTAACATCTAATGTTGTGATTGAGCGCCTCTATATTGATAGCTTAATATTCAAGTCAAACATTCATAATTATCTATAGAAATTTAACATTTCTAAAAATATAATTTTCTCAAATAATATTTAAAAAAGATTTTAGTATTTATTTTCCATTTTTTAATAATTTTAAATGGGGATACGATTATTTTATTCTGATTTTTTCTAATTTTCGTTTTTAAGAAAAAAATCATTTAAAAAAAAAAAAATTTTTAAAAGCGAAAGAAAAAGTATTCTTTATAATTACTCATTTTTTATTTTCAATATATATATATATATATATTAATTGTTTTATTTGTTCACATACCTAATTATAATTTTCAGAATCTTCTTTTTGTTTTTTGTTTTTTTTATAAAAAAAATGTGAATATTTGTAAAGTATTTGTTTCTTCTTTTGGTAGAGTATCCAGCCGAAAAACATGGTTTTTTCTGGAGATTTGCAGTAACCCTATGAGTTTTTGTCGGGATCACAAAAGATTATGTCATATCTTCAAATTAAATAGATATTTGTAGTATATCCTCTCGAAATTCTCAGTTCAAACCGTCATAGTTATCTATAGAATTTAACATTTTAGAAAATAGAAGTTTTCTTTAAACAAATATTTACAATAGTTCTATTATTTATTTTTTCATTTTTATAAAATGGGATATGAATATTTGATTTCTTTTTTTCTAATTTTTGTTTAAAAAAAAAAATTAAAAGTGAAACAAATAGTCTGTAAAAATTTACTATTTTAAAAAACAAGGATATTCTCAAAGAAATATTTGTAATATATTCAAGTATTTATCTTCTATTATTTTTAAAATTTAAATGAGATATAAACTTTAAATTTTAGATTTTTATTTTTTATTAAAAAATGAGAATTTTACAATTTATTAAAGCAAATTCAAATAAACAATAATTGTAAAATGTTAAAAAAAAAACTCTTCCAAATCTTCCTTAATCTCTTTCTTTCTTGAATTCTAAATCTTTCTGAATTTAATTAATATTCCTTTCTTCTTCTTTCTATCAATTTAATAGAAAAAATATCAGTTCTAATTATTCTATTATATTATAAAAAATAAACGGAATTATAATTGAAATTTCATCTTCTTTCTATTTATTCAAAAGGGGTAAATAATTTACTAGGCACACAGATTATATTATTATTATTCAAAAAACAAAATTATAATTTAAATCTATTTGTATATAGAAAAAAATCCATTTTTTTAGAAAATTAACATATGGAATCCACCATAATTTTTCTGCAACTATAACATTAGGAAAAAAAACATTAGCATCAATATTATTTTTAAAAAATTAAGGATTCGGGTTAACAAAATTTAATACCTGAATTTCATTATATTCAGTTTTATAGATCTACAATTATGATCATCCATGAATTTACCTGAAAAAAAAATATGAGTTTATTTTAAATAACCAAAGAATAAAATAAAATATAGAACATTGTTTGATCATGATTTCCAAACAACCACTACAAAAAAAGGGAATGAAAAATTAGAATCCGGTGAATCATAGTTAAAGACCAAGATTACAATTCAAAATAAATTGGGCACACATATTATATTATTATAAAAATAGAATTCTAATTTATTAGGCACACATATTATATTATTTTTTTTAAAAATAGAATTATAATTTAAATCTACTTGTAAAAAGAAAGAAATCTAAGTTTTTAGAGAATTACCATAAATTTTTCATGAATATAATCCACCATAGTTTTTCTATGACTATAACAAAACAAAAAAAACATTAGCATCAATTTTATTTTTAAAAATTAAGGATTCGGGTTAACAAAGATTAATACCTGAATTTCATTATATTCAGTTTTGTAGATCTATAATAATGATCATCCACGAATTTACCTGAAACTAAAAAAAAATGATTATGAGTTTATTTCAAATTTTCCAAAGTATAAAACAAAATATAGAGATCAACACAACATACATGTTTTAAAATATGGAGAAATTGCTTGATCTTGATAACCAAACAACCACTACAAAAAGACCAAAAAGAGGGGATGAAAAATTTGAATCGGATGAATCATATAAAAGACCAAAATTATAATACAAAAATAAATTTGAGAACATGATAATTTTTTTTTCTTGTTTTTGAGTTATGGAGGATGGTTAGGGTATCTAGTATTTATAATAGTAAACGACATATGATTTTAGGGTTTTGACTAAGACGGTGTATTCTTGACAAATTTTTTTTTATTAGAAGGCCATCTAGATTTTTTTGTCATTTTTTATAATCAATTTTGACTTTTAATTCATATTTTTCGTAATTAAATTTTTAATAATTTTTTAAAATTATAATAAGGGTGAAAACGTCCAGATTTGAATCTCATTAATGGCAAATTAGTAATCTTAAGTCTGAGGATGAATGTGGTGCGTTTCAGCAACCTAAATAGAGATCAAAAGCTTGTCCGAAATTTTTTAGGGGTAATTTTCATTAAGGGCAAGAGAGGTCAAATTTTGTGAGATTGGATGTGAGCCCTCTCGACTTCTCCTTTAATATACCTCTATATTGATAGGCATTCATAATTATCTATAGAAATTTAACATTTCTAAAAATATAATTTTCTCAAAAAATATTTACAAAAGATTTTAGTGTTTATTTTCCATTTTTTAATAATTTTAAATGGGATACGATTATTTTATTTTGATTTTTTCTAATTTTCGTTTTTTAAGAAAAAAATCATTTTTTTTAAAAAAATTATTTTTAAAAACGAAAGAAAAAGTATTCTTTATAATTACTCATTTTTTATTTTCAATATATATATATATATATATTAATTGTTTTATTTGTTCACATACCTAATTATAATTTTCAGAATCTTCTTTTTTTTTTTTTTTATAAAAAAAATATGGATATTTGTAGAGTATTTGTTTCTTCTTTTGGTAGAGTATCCAGCCGAAAAACATGGTTTTTTCTGGAGATTTGCAGTAACCCTATGAGATTTTGTCGGGATCACAAAAGATTTTGTCATATCTTCAAATTAAATGGATATTTGTAGTATATCCTCTCGAAATTCTCAGTTCAAACCGTCATAGTTATCTATAGAATTTAACATTTTAGAAAATAGAAGTTTTCTTAAAACAAATATTTACAATAGTTCCATTATTTATTTTCCATTTTTATAAAATGGGATATGAATATTTGATTTCTTTTTTTTCTAATTTTTGTTTTTAAAAAAAAAATAAAAGTGAAACAAATAGTCTGTAAAAATTTACTATTTAAAAAAACAGGGATATTCTCAAAGAAATATTTGTAATATATTCAAGTATTTATCTTATATTATTTTCAAAATTTAAATGAGATATAAACTTTAAATTTTAGATTTTTATTTTTTATTAAAAAATGAGAATTTTACAATTTATTAAAGCAAATTCAAATAAACAATAATTGTAAAATGTTAAAAAAAAACTCTTCCAAATCTTCCTTAATCTCTTTCTTTCTTGAATTCCAAATCTTTCTGAATTTAATTAATATTCATTTATTCTTCTTTCTATCAATTTAATAGAAAAAATATCAGTTCTAATTATTCTATTATATTATAAAAAATAAATGGAATTATAATTGAAATTTCATCTTCTTTCTATTTATTCAAAAGGGGTAAATAATTTATTAGGCACACAGATTATATTATTATTATTCAAAAAACAGAATTATAATTTAAATCTATTTGTATATAGAAAGAAATCTAATTTTTTAGAAAATTAACATATGGAATCCACCATAATTTTTATGCAACTATAACATTAGGAAAAAAAACATTAGCATCAATATTATTTTTAAAAAATTAAGGATTCGGGTTAACAAAATTTAATACCTGAATTTCATTATATTCAGTTTTATAGATCTACAATTATGATCATCCATGAATTTACCTGAAAAAAATATGAGTTTATTTTAAATAACCAAAGAATAAAATAAAATATAGAAAATTGTTTGATCATGATTTCCAAACAACCACTACAAAAAAAGGGAATGAAAAATTAGAATCCGGTGAATCATATGAAGACCAAGATTACAATTCAAAATAAATTGGGCACACATATTATATTATTATAAAAATAGAATTCTAATTTATTAGGCACACATATTATATTATTTTTTTAAAAAAATAGAATTATAATTTAAATCTACTTGTAAAAAAAGGAAATCTAAGTTTTTAGAAAATTACCATAAATTTTTCATGAATATAATCCACCATAGTTTTTCTATAACTATAACAAAACAAAAAAAACATTAGCATCAATTTTATTTTTAAAAATTAAGGATTCGGGTTAACAAAGATTAATACCTGAATTTCATTATATTCAGTTTTGTAGAACTATAATAATGATCATCCATGAATTTACCTGAAACTAAAAAAAAATGATTATGAGTTTATTTCAAATTTTCCAAAGTATAAAACAAAATATAGAGATCAACACAACATACGTGTTTTAAAATATGGAGAAATTGCTTGATCTTGATTACCAAACAACCACTACAAAAAGACCAAAAAGAGGGGATGAAAAATTTGAATCGGATGAATCATATAAAAGACCAAAATTATAATACAAAAATAAATTTGATAACATGATAATTTTTTTTTTCTTGTTTTTGAGTTATGGAGGATGGTTAGGGTATCTAGTATTTATAATAGTAAACGACATATGATTTTAGGGTTTTGACTATGACGGTGTATTCTTGACAGATTTTTTTTAATAGAAGCCCATCTAGATTTTTTTTGTCATTTTTTTATAATCAATTGACTTTTAATTCATATATTTTCGTAATTAAATTTTTAATAATTTTTTAAAATTATAATAAGGGTGAAAACGTCCAGATTTGAATCTCATTAATGGCAAATTAGTAATCTTAAGTCTGAGGATGAATGTGATGCGTTTCAGCAACCTAAATAGAGATCAAAAGCTTGTCCGAAAATTTTCAGGGGTAATTTTCATTAAGGGCAAGAGAGGTCAAATTTTGTGAGATTGGATGTGAGCCCTCTCGACTTCTCCTTTAATATATTAGATTTGAGGTGTGGGTACTCTTCACATGCCGATTTATAAGCACTTAGGTGTTCTAAAAATTTCGACATCATATCTTCCGATAATGCCATCTATAGGTTTGCATACACCGAATTTCCCAAATCAGAGATTTCGAAACAATTTTTTTTTACTAGTCACGTATATAATCAGGGGCGGAGCTATATAAGGGTCAATCGGTTGAGTTGAACACCATAAACTTTCATATTTTAAATATTTTTTTAATACAAATTTGAACTAATAAGTTACAGTTATGTAATATAATGTCTTTTTTTTTGTGTGCATAGTAATATAATATTAAGCACAGAAAAAGACACAGTTAATTGTAAAAATATCATGAAGAAAAAGAAATTATTTTTTTCTTTTTCTTCTTTTTCATTGGGTCGCAATTGGACTCGATCCCGGATGTAATGGTGCCTTCTACAAATGGACTTACTTCCTACCATTGTACTTAAAAAAAAGAAAATTTTTTATAACAAATAGTTTTGTATATAAAAGAAATTGGTTAAATTTATTTTATTATAAATATGAATATATATATATATATATATATATATAATAGATATGAGCAAAATCTAATTACACATAAAAGCAAGGTTGTAAAGAGAGAAAATGAGCTAAAGTTAGAAGAAAGACAAAAATTACCAGAAATTGGATCAGAATACTGGCGGATATCGATGTCAATCTTCTTTGACATTGTAGGTTTGAACTTTGAAGTTTGAATGATTTCTAAGGTTAAGTGATCTACAAGTATTTATAGGAGAAAACATGCATGAGGAACCCGTGTTTGGTTAGTTACAAACTATAAATCTCAACTAACAAATGTCTATATGTCCCCAAAATCAATAGTCATTATTCATTAAAGGTGCGCCGAAAAAGTTAGTTTCTTAAAGGAATATTAATGTTAGGAGCGCAAAAATCGAATTGAGAAAATATGCGAATTATATTTAAATAACGAAATCAAGAACGAATTACAATAGCATAATATAAAGTAGTAAATAAACTACGGAGACAAGATATGATATCTCTTTCCTTAATTCAATAAATCGGCCGTAAGTGCTTTCAGGCAATCACGATTTTATGAATCCCAGGATACAACCGATCACGAACTATTACAGTAGCACACCAGTAATAGAACTCAAGCGAACAGATCTACGATATACTTTCGAGACTACTAAACGAAGAACTTACTTGGACTAAGCAAGGGAGAGGGAGAGAGAGATCTTCAGAGGAAGGAGTGTTTATGTTTTTGTGTGTGAAAAATAATGAGAGGTTATGCCTCTATATATAGTGGAAGGAGGGAGGTCTCACGAAAATATTTAGTGAATATTCTCGGAACCCAAGTTGCTTGGAGTTCACACCAAGTCTTTCCAAAAAATTAAATGGGTCTAAAGCTGTCCAAAAAGCTCAAAAGCCCACAACCCGTGTCCACGTCCAGCCCAGCCCGCGTCCGTGGCCGGCCCGCCCAATTTGGCTCGCGCGTGGGAACCTACCCTCTTCCTTCTACACACTTTTGAAACTAGAAGAGTGTGAAACTATATATATATATATATATATATATATATATATATATATGAGTGAAAAATCAGTCATATTTCCGATGTGGGATATTTCCCCAAACTATCCCAAGTAGCTCACTTCACACTCTTATTTATCATTCAAATCAACTCCGTTTTGGACGTATGAGTATACCATCTTGTAGTACTCGTTACCAGCTTTCCATTGCACAATCGACCAGACAATTCTGATCAGCCATTTGGCCGGAAAGTCTCCGGAAAGTCATTGTCCCAAAACCTGCAATTTTCTGAAACTTGTTTTTGAAAATTCAGTTCCAACAATCCCCCACATGAATAGAAATAAGTCTAAACATATGACGACTTAACTAACCCTATAGACTGACACTACTAGCTAAACTAGACAGACCTTCGAGAGTATATGCGAAAACTAACTGTATCTGAGTTGGTGGCGTTTTTCAACCTTGAATCGACTCATTGTTATACCTGTCGGGTTTACTCGAACATGATGTCTTGAACCATCCGGATTTGTATGTAAACTTAGACAGCAGGCATAACACAACTTCGTTTTCTCGTAGAACGAGGTTCTCTATTGTGTTCATTGTGGCCTTGAACATGCCTGGTTAATCATGAGTGAACTTGGAGAGTATACCCTCATATAATCTCTTAGCAACGGCCCCATTTCACACTCACAAGGTGATTTTAATAGCTGCTTGTATTTAAAGAAATATCCTGTAATTATTTCAAATATTTTACAAAGCTGCATTCCAAATCATTAAAAGCATATGCTTAACCTCTAACATACAAGAAACACTTTACATCATTTTAGGAACTGAGAAAAGACAAAAGTCTCTTAGTGCTTGTAGCAGATTCAGCTTGATTTAGTTGTCCCTTTGAACCTAGGTCATGGGGTCTCCAATCTAAGTAGGTGGGGTTACCATCAAACTTCCTCTTAAGACGTAGGCTTTAAATCCATTCCTCTTGATGATTTTATAACTTGATCTCGCGCCAAACCTTTTGTAAATGGATCCGCTAGGTTTTCTTTCATATGGATGTAATCAATCGTAACTACACCAGTTGAGATAAGTTGTCTAACAGTTTTATGTCTCCGTCTGATGTGACGAGATTTTCCATTGTAATTGGTATTCCTTGCCCTGTCCAAAGCCGATTCGCTATCACAGTGTACACGTATTGCAGGCACAGGATTCCCCCACATTGGGATGTCTTCCAAGAAATTACGAAGTGATTTAGCTTCCGACATAGCTATCTCCAAAGCTATGAATTCAGATTCCATAGTTGATTTAGCTGCCAGAGTTTGTTTGGAAGACTTCCAGGACACTGCTGCACCTCCAAGTGTAAAAACATATCCACTTGTGGATTTTGAGTTTCTCGAGTCTACGATCCAGTTGGCATCACTGTAACCTTCCAAAACTCCGGGTTGTCTAACATAGTGCAAGCCATGATCTTTGGTATAATGTAGATAGTCCAAAACTAGTTATAGCCATCCAATGCTTATGTCCTGGATTACTTGTGTAGCGACTAAGTACATTTACAGAGTGCGCTAAATCCGGTCTTGTACAGTTTGTCAAGTACATTAGACTGCCAATTACTCTTGCATATTCCACCTGTTGCACAGGTTCACCAGATTTTTGGTTAAGTGAATTTGAGGATCCTCTGGAGTTTTTGCAGTCCCATTTGAGTAATGCTTGAATATATCAAGCACTTTTTCAGCATAGTGGGTTTGAGACAAGATAAGGCCCTCATCAGTTATGATGATTTTTATCCCCAAAATTACATCTGCTAAACCCAAGTCCTTCATGTCAAAATTTCTTTTGAGCATGTTTTTCTTTTGAGTGATGATGTCTTTGTTGCTGCCAATGATGAGCATATCATCGACATATAAGCATAACAAAATGTACCATGATGCAGTAGTTTTGTAGTATATGCATTTGTCACGTTCATTAATGCAAAAATCATTAAACATCATCATACGGTCAAACTTCTCATGCCACTGCTTAGGAGCCTGTTTGAGTCCATATAATGACTTCACAAGTTTACACATTTTGTGTTCTTGTCCTGGAATAACAAATCCCTGAGGTTGTTTCATGTAGATCTCCTCCTCTAAATCTCCATGGAGAAAAGCAGTTTTTACATCCATTTGATGGATTTCAAGATTTCTCAAGGCTGCAATACCTATGAGCATCTTGATCGAAGATAGTCTTGTTACCGGTGAATATGTATCAAAGAAATCTAAGCCTTCTTTTTGCTGAAATCCTTGCACTACAAGCCTAGCATTGTACCGCTCAATATCTCCATTTGGTTTTCGTTTTATCGTAAAAATCCATTTACATCCAAAAGGCTTAAATCCTTGTGGTAGATCTGCCATCTCGTAAGTATGATGTTGCATGATAGAGTCTATTTTAGTTTTGACTGCTTCCTTCCAATAAGGTGCATCAGGTGTAGATATAGCTTCTGTGTATGTTCTTGGTAGATTTTCAGCTAGAAATGCTATCATCAGAAAATCATCACCAAACGATTTACTTTTGCGAGCTTGTTTGCTTCTTCTTGGTTCCAGTTCTGTTTCTACAGAATTAGTACTCAAAGTATTACCAGCTTCCAAAGTCGCTGCATCTCGTTGTTCACGAGTCCGTTTTTGAGTTTTTCTACAGGGAAAAATGTCTTCAAAAAATGAAGCATTTCTTGACTCCATAACTGTATTCACATGGATATCTGGAATATCTTAAATCGATATGCACTACTGTTATGTGCATATCCGATGAAGATACAGTCTACGGTCTTAGGCCCAATTGTGACCTTTTTAGGAGGTGGTACAGCCACTTTTGCTAGACACCCCCACACTTTGAGGTATTTGTACGAAGGTACTGTACCTTTCCAAAGCTCATATGGTGACTTGCCAGTAACCTTATGCGGTATCCTGTTGAGGATGTAATTAGTGGTAAGCAAAGCTTCCCCCCACATGTTCTAGGCTAACCCAGATTCCTGCAACAACACATTCATTATCTATTTCAGAGTTTGATTTTTTCGTTCCGCTACTCCGTTAGATTCTGGCTAGTAGGGAGCGGTTGTCTGATGTATAATGCCTTTTTATCTGCAAAATGCATTGAACGGCTCATTATATTCTTCTCCTCTATCACTTCAAACTACTTTTATAGTTTTCTGAAGCTGATTTTCTACTTCGAGGGTGAACTCTTTGAATTTTTCCAGTGCTTCATCTTTTCTATGAAAGAGATATACATCACAATATCTTGTGCAATCATCAATGAAGGTAACAAAGTATTTCTTACCGCCTCTAGTTTGCACATATTTTAAATCACATAAATCTGTGTGAATTAAACCTAGAGGTTCGGTTGTTCTTTCAACGTGTGGTGAGGGAGTTTTAGTGAGTTTGGCATGTACGCACACTTCACATTTTTCTTGGTTAGTTTTGAATTTCGGAATAAAATTCACGTTTTGCATTTTTCGCATTGTTTTGTAATTGACATGTCCTAAACGTTCATGCTAAGTAGTAAACGACTGAACCAAGTAAGCAATAAGGTTTTCTTTCATTTCAGCAACAGAAGCAGAAGCTATAATTTTCGGATGGACTATCGTTACAGACATCTTGATCAGTCCACCCTTAACAAAACCCTTTCCCAAATACATCTCATTTTTCTTAAGAACTACTAATCACCCTCAAAATTGATGGAAAAACCATGCTTGCTTAGAACTGTTCCAGAGATGAGATTCTTCCGCATGTCAGGTACGTGCTTCATGTTCTGCAAGATGAGCTCACGATCAGAAGTTAGCTTTAGAACCACTTTGCCTTTATCTTCAATCTTGGACATCGCCTTGTTGCCCATGAAAAGCTGCTATTTAACTTGTTCTGCACATAGGTGGTGAACATGGTCCTATCAGAGCATATGTGTGTGGTAGCACCAGTGTCGTAGTACCACTCCACTGGATTGTCTTCCACCATGTTACATTCAGTAACCACCGCAACCATGTCTTCTTCAGTTAGGTTTGCTTGCAACTTGAGATCTTTTGCTTTGCTTTTGCAAACATCAGCCTTGTGTCCAATCTTACCACAATGATGACACTTCCCTTTGAACTTCCTCTCAAGGTTGCTCTTCTTGAAGTTTGGTCCAGATGACACCTTCAACGGTTTATGAGGAATAGAGATCCCTTTACCCTTGCCTTTTAAACTTGGCCTTATGCTCAGCTACATGAACATCATGCCCCTAGCTTTGAGCATCCGAATGAGCTCCTCGGTTGTTGTCCTCAACTCTCAACCGACGTATGAGATCATCAAGAGACATTGCCTTACGCTTGAAGTTAAGGTAATGCTTGAAATTCGACTACCCTAGTGGTAGCTTCTCGATCAAGCAATTCGTTTTGAAGCCATTGCAGATCAACATCCCTTCCAAATCTATCTCCTGAAAGATGCGTTGAAGAGCCTCCACTTGTTCCATAATCGGTTTGGAATCCACCATCTTGACGTTCAGGAACTTCGTAGTTGAGAATTTCTGCATCCCTGACTCATCAGTCTTGTACTTGGTCTCCAAAGCTAGCCACAATGCCTTTTAAGTCTTGTACATAATTTAGAGGTCATACATATGATTGACCAAACGGTTCAAAATCTGACCTTTACAACAACAGTCTCCTTGAGCCCAACTATCCATACTTCCAACCACATACACGTCAGTGTCACCTTGTAGAAGCGTTGGTGGATCCTCTGTGAGGTACCTTTCCATGTTCATGCTGGCCAAGTAGTAGCGCATCTTCTTTTGCCACGTTTTCAACCCAGCTTTGCCATCAAACTTATCTGGCATCATCCCTTGGGAAGCCGTAGGTGGTATCCCCATGTGGGTTGATCCATTACCGAATAGATTTCGGTGCACGTTTTCCATACCCGAATCAGTAAGCTTCGTGTTTTCATGTTCTTTAGCAAGGCATAAAGCCAACTCCGCAGGAGTTTCAACAGGGGTTGCAGGAACCCTAGCACCGTCAACGTTGTTGGTGTTGTCTCCAGACATTTTTTTTTGTTTCACAATAAACAAATCTGATTAGTATATTAATCAAACAATTCAAGTAATTAAATTACACTGAATTAGTTCTGCAAACTCGCTTAACAGGCGTTCGCAGAAACTTGTTTCACAAACTCACTCAATTAAGAGCGTTCGTGGAAAGCAGAGAGAGTATAGAAGAAATAGTTAAAGTAAAAGCGTTCTTCAAAAACTTCCCGCGTAAGCACCGAAAGATGAAAGCAGAAACAGTTTTTCGGAAATGGTTTTCAAAATAAAAAAATTCGAAAAATTCTCAATCCGTTTAAAGCGATAAGCAGAAAGCGGATTTATTGAATTAAGACTGTTAGGAGCGCAAAAATCGAATTGAGAAAATATGTGAATTATATTTAAATACGAAATCAAGAACGAATTACAACAGCATAATATAAAGCAGTAAATAAATCACGGAGGCGAGATATGATATCTCTTTCCTTAATTTAATAAATCGGCCGTAAGTGCTTTTGGACAATCACAATTTTATGAATCCCAGGATACAACCGATCACGAACTATTACATTAGCACACCAGAAATAGAACTCAAGCGAACAGATCTAAGTTATACTCTCGAGACTACTAAACTAAGAACTTACTTGGACCAAGCAAGGGAAACTAAGAACTTACTTGGACCAAGCAAGGGAGAGGGAGAGAGAGATCTTCAGAGGAAGGACTGTTTATGTTTTTGTGTGTGAAAAATAATGGGAGGTTATGCCTCTATATATAGTGGAAGGAGGGAGGTCTCAAGAAAATATTTAGTGAATATTCTCGGAGTGCTGCCCAAGTTGCTTAGAGTTTACACCAAGTCTTTCCAAAAAATTAAATGGGTCTAAAGCTGTCCAAAATGCTCAAAAGCCCACGACCCGCGTCCACGTCCAGCCCAGCCCGCGTCCGTGCTCGGCCCAGCCCGCGTCCGTGCTCGGCCCACCCCGCGTCCGTGCCCGGCCCGCCCAATTTGGCTCGCGCGTGGGAACCTTCCCGCTTCCTTCTACACAGTTTTGAAACTAGAAGAGTGTGAAACTATATATATATATGAGTGAAAAATCAGTCATATTTCCGATGTGGGATATTTCCCAAACCATCCCAAGTAGCTCACTTCACACTCTTATTTCTCATTCAAATCAACTCCGTTTTGGACGTACGAGTATACCATCTTGTAGTACTCGTTACCAGTTTTCCATTGCACTATGGACCAGACAATTCCGATCAGCCATTTGGCCGGAATTTGGCTAGAAAGTCTCCGGAAAGTCACTGTCCCAAAACCTGCAATTTTCTGAAACTTGTTTCTGAAAATTCAGTTCCAACAATTAATACCATATCAAAAGGTTATACAATGGGATTACTTGGGTAAGGTGTAAACTTTTATAAGTTATATCCTGGAAACCTGTAGAAAAATCAGAGGAAGGGAGCGTTAAAAACATGTTTGAATCTTTGTTTCGAGTCTTTTGTAGAGTTTTTTTTGAGTCTGTGAGTCTTTTTGATCTTTTTAGGTGCTACGATGGAAACAAATGAAGTTTTGAGTGAAAAGATTGAAATATGTTTTTTTGTCTTTTCTTTTTGATAACTCAGCAGTTATCCCAAAAGTTTTCCAGACCCAAAAATTACTTTTCTAGAGCCGGGAGAAACCATAGTATAATACTAAAAAATGTTTAAGTTGTATGAAAACATGTTCATATCAGTTGATCTGACCTGTCCACTCGACCAGAGGTAAGGCAAGACAAAGTTCCAGAAGATTGACCTATCCATTCGACCAAATAGGGGATTATTCAAAGTTCTAGCAGTGTCACCCGACCAATCCATTCTACCAAAAAGGGGTGGATTACAGCGTCCGCATAACGAAATATTTGTTCCGGTTTAATCAGATCCGGTTTCTATGTTTTAAAACCCTAAATATATTTCTATTTGATGACTTACGCTTGTTTTTCTTAGCCATTTTTTGTCTCTTTCATTGTAAGCAGCAACCATGAAAGAAGAATTCATCTTCTTTGATAAATTGGAGAAGACTTCTAACCCCTTTAATTTGTGTATATCAATCGAGTCATATTTCTTTTCATATGTATTTGCGTTGTTTCTTTTGCTATGAGTGGATAGTTCTTTTATTTAAGTTTTAGGGTACTTAGTAGAGGATTCAAATTTGATGATTTGATTGTTTTGAGATTCTCTATTAGGCCATCCTTAATGGGGCAACACTTCATGTGTTCTAAGCCCGTTAATAATATAAAAAATTGGAATAGTGGACTAAGAGCAATATTTTGGATCTTAAACTAGAACAGTTTTAAGCCCAGTTCTGGCTTACGTGTCATCACGAGAGTTGTCGTGTTTTTTGGGGGTTGAGACAATTTTTTCATTTCTCTTCTTCTTCGATATCGCGGCCGGAGAGTTATCGCAACCCTAATCCGAAATGGTCCGTCGGAGTAATTTCTTCTGCTTTGAATTCTCTATATTTTTTATGTTTTCAAGTGATTTATTTATTTTTGGATGAATCAGGCGTCGGAGAAGAAACTATCGAACCCAATGAGGGACATTAAAGTCCAGAAGCTTGTTCTCAACATCTCCGTCGGTGAGAGTGGAGATCGTCTCACCAGAGCTTCCAAGGTTTTTTTACTTTTAACATCATTTCTCTTTCTTTGTGTTCCCCTGAATCTGCTCGATTTGAATCGAATTAGTTCTGTGGCTTCTTTTTGTAGGTGTTGGAACAATTGAGTGGTCAGACTCCTGTCTTCTCCAAAGGTGAGTCTTACTTCTAAGTTGAATCAATCTTGTAGTTCTTGGAACAATAGTGATTTTGTAGTGAGAATCAGTAGCTATCAGTTGTCATCTCTGTTTTTTTTCAATGGATTGCTTGGACAATCTATGTAATCATCAGCTTCTAGTAGATAACTTTGTTGTCGATGATGATGAAGAGAGTTATGAAATAATATGTTATCACTTTTTGCAGCTCGATACACTGTTCGTTCTTTTGGTATCAGGGGAGAGAAGGCAATGCAGCTTCTTGAGAGTGGACTGAAGGTTAAAGAATACGAACTCTTGAGAAGGAACTTTAGTGACACTGGTTGCTTTGGTTTTGGTATTCAGGAGCACATTGATTTGGGTATCAAGTAAGTTGTCTGCTTTTATCTTTCTAACACAAACATAGAAAGAGTAGCTTTGTGTAAACATTGATCCAAGCGGGGGTTTTTGTATTTCATCTTAGGTATGATCCATCTACTGGAATCTACGGTATGGACTTCTATGTTGATCTTGAGAGACCTGGTTACCGTGTGGCACGTCGCAGAAGATGCAAGGCTCGTGTTGGAATCCAGCATAGAGTGACCAAAGATGATGCCATGAAATGGTTCCAAATGAAGTACAAAGGAGTCATTCTCAACAAGTCTCAGAACATTACCGGCTAAAACAGATGTGTCAAACAAAAATATCTATAATCTGTCTTTTATCTTTTCCCCCCAATTCGAATCAGTATTTTTTCAGTTTTGTTTTGCTTCTCTGATCTTCTTCATACATTTTGAATTTTTCTTACATAGATATTTATAATTATATCATTATGGACAAATATATTTATTCTAAGAACAACAAAATTAGTTCCCCCAATTTTTTTACCTATGATCTTAACAACTGCTTTTAGATTATTTTCACTATATATTTAATCTAAGAACACACAAAAAAGTTCTTCCATTAAGGATGCCCTTAGGTTCTTCAATTAACATGTTCTTAATGCTAAAATTTTGATTATCCTGTATTAGATTATTCTCTGTTTGATTGATGTTTTATCTTTGCATCAAAAGTGTCTGCTATATATAATGCATGAATGATTATGAGTTGAATTCTAACAAAAGAGAGTTTATGCTAGAAGTATTGTGAATTAAATGAACTTGTTGTTAATGCAAACTTGACTAGGAGATTTCAAATAAGAGTTTAGTTCTTGAGTAGTTGAGTTTAGTGATTGATACTATTAAGAGATGATTAGTCTCTTTTTTTGTTCATGTTTAAGAACAATGTTTAGTTGCAGAGTTTCTTATTCAGATATCTCATTAATCATTGATATTTGAATAATTTTATTGATCCAATGCTTTGTATCCATAAAATCTTAATCTATATATCTTTGCATTTATATTAGAACCAAAAACATTTCTTCCGCTTTAGCTAATATGAGTCTTGCGGAATTTTGATGTCAGTCTCTTCTTGAAACAACCTGATCCGTTTTTTTAAAATAATAAATAATAATAATAATAATAATAATAATAATAATAATAAGAATAATAATAATAATATTAATAATAATAATAATAATAATAATAATAAGAATAATAATAATAATAATAATAATAAGAATAATAAAAACATAATTATCTAAACTAGTGGTCCCATACCCATTAGCCATCTAATCACAATCAAACCAAACAGTGGAAAATAAACCATACCAATATCAAATAAGTATCCAATAATAAAAAACCAATATCAAGTATAACAATAATCCAATAACCAATCATCAGAAAACATGAAACCAACAACCTAGCAATGTTTCTAATGACCCAACTCTAGCAACCTAGCAATGCCAGACAACATCCAATCGAGTCCCTAGAACATCCTTCTCTTCATTGCCTGGATTTCACGATCACACTTTGCCTTTACCTGCACCACAAACAAAAATTGAGATGCATGAGTATTTTATAAACACTCAGTGAGACAATCCTCCCATCTACTGAGCTATACACACAAACAACTGAGATACCAATATCTAAAACAACCAACAAAAAAACATATAAATCAGGAAGCAACATATAATCTCGCTGGAAGGGAGGTGTCGACCGACACCAGCCAAGTGTCGACCGACACTAGCACTTGGTGTCGACCGACACTACCCCACAGTGTCGACCGATGCTACTAACTGGTGTCGACCGACACCACTCTAATGTTGATCGACACTACCACTGTAATCGCGTTACGCTCGAAGCTAAGAGTCGAATCTCGCTTCCAAACTCCTCCAATCCGTCCAATACTCAATCCCAAAGCCATATGAATCCGTAGGAACCCTATAGCAGCCCAAACAAGAAACAAAAAAACCACAAACAACACCAAACAAGCAAGACAATGGAAATCTCAGGCTTAGATAAGCCATGGTCATGCACTGACCTCTTTGCAGGAAGATTCTGACAAATAGCAACGAATCCAACCTTCCTAGCAAGCTTCAAAACCTTCCAAGCCTCAGATCTCCCAATAACAACCAAGAAATCTCACCAATCCTCCCAAAATCTCAAGAACTCTTCTTCCTCTCTTTTTCTCTCAAAAACGTTAAGCGGCGACAGAAACAACTCTCCCAAAACCCTTATGTCGACAACCCACTTAAATATCTCGGTTTAATGGTTTTCCTTAAATCAAACTGACCCAAATCAATAATTAAATCAAACTGGTCGAACCAGAAAAATGTTGGTGTCGACCGACACCACCTTGATGTCGATCGACACCCATCCCAAAAACCCAGTAACTGGTTCACGGATATTAAAATTCCCCCCCACCAACATAAATTCGTCCTCAAATCTCGAACAACCATCAGCGAAGGACTCCTGTGCAACCGTCTCCACGGCCTGCACTCCTCCGACCGATCTACGGAAGGTCACCTCTAGGCGATAGACTCACGTTCCAGGAATTGTTTGCTCTCGACCTTTGGACTTTCCTTTACTCATAGGTCTTAACCTTGAGTTTTTATTGGCTCCTCATCAGGCCGAAGCCTGCATGCCATAATCTTGGCTCCATAATATATAAGGAAGTCCAATATTTGTCTCTCGGGTTGCCACCCTAAAGCGCACCCCCGGATCGTCATCTGAAGTCGGTATACCAACCATACTCCCAAGCCACAAAGTCTCAGAATATGGCGGTACTAGGAGAACTAAAGTCCCTCAAGAGTCACGAACAAACAATTCTGAACATGTTTGAGTCCTATATCCCTAACCAGGTTTCCTTCCCGTGGTTCGCATAAGACAACACAATGTCCTACCAGCCACATATCCTCTCACTGGAATACCTCATGACCACACAAGGATCACATACATGCCACAAGGGCCGCCACAAAGGCCAAACAAATGGCCTAAACATGACCATCACCAAGGCCAAACAAATGTCCTAAACAGGACCGCCACAAAGACCAAACAAATGTCCTAAACAGGACCGCCACGAAGGCCAAACAAATGTCCTCAACAGGACTGTCACGAAGACCACTCGTCCCGAAGGACCGTCCCGAAGGACTGTCACGAAGACCACTTGTCCCAAAGAACCATCACGAAGACCACTCATCCGGAAGAATCGCCTAAACAGGCCACACGTCCCAAAAGACCGTCACGAAGACCACACATCCCAAAGGACCGCCTAAACAGGCACATTGGCTAAACAGCCCGCCACAAAGGCCACATAATTGGCTAAACAGCCCGCCACAAACGCCACACAATTGGCTAAACAACCCACCACAAATGCCACACAATGTCTCAAAGGAATGCCACACACTGGCATAATGACTCAAAAGTCCGCCACTAAGGCCACACAAGCCCCTCCCAAGCTCACAACCACTAAAAATGGACAAATACTAACTCTCATAAAACTCCATTTTTAACACTTTCCATTTTTGGAAACTTTCGACTTCTAGAAACTTTTATTTCAGGAAACTTTCCCTCAAAACCACTGCCCCACGGAAATTTTGTACCCCGAACACCACCTCATCTTGTTACTTAGTCGCACAAGCAACCACCCCTAAACGAACAAGTAAACAAGATAGATGGGTTGGAATACTCCATTCCCGCTCCAGCCACATATTATAGATGGGACCAGGCTAGACAAGCTCAAGTCGTGGCTTGCTTCTCATACCACTTCTTAAACCTTGCCTTCATGCTCGCCTTAGGCTCCCAAGTCTGCTCCTCAACACCATCACAGTCCCATTGGATTCTCATCAAAGGAACCTTCTTCTTCCAAAGTTCCTTGATCCACCTCTCGAGAACCCTCACTGGTCTCGCCTCCAAAGTCATGTTAGGCTGAAGATCTTCAGGAATCTTAGCCAACAACTGATCATCCTCACGGAGACACTTCCACAACACATAAACATGGAAAACCTTGTGGAACGCACACATAACCTCAGACAACTCCAGCCTATATGCTACCGGTCCCACCCCCTCAATCACTCTGAACGGACCCATATACCTTGGACTCAACTTAGTTTCTGTAAATGACTTGTTTGGACCTCGCAACATGGCCATCTTGAGGTACACTCTATCTCCTACCTGAAACTCAAGATCTGCCCTCCTCCTATCAGCATAACTCCTCTGCCTATCCTGAGCTTCCTTCATGTTCAGCTTGAGAACCCGAATCTTCTCTGAGGTCTCCTAAACAAAACTAGCACCATATATGCTCCTCTCCCCCACCTGAGTCCAGCATAACGGTGTACGACATGGCCTCCCATACAAAGCCTCATAAGGAGCCATCTTAATGCTCCTTGATAACTATTGTTGTAAGCAAACTCTACCAGGTTCAAGTGATCTGCCCAATGGCCACCCCAATCCAACACACACATCCTCAGCAAATCCTCCAGCGTCTGGATCGTCCTCTCTAACTGTCCATCGATCTAGGGATGATAAGCTGTACTCATATGCACCTTAGTGCCCATCTCCGCCTGAAATGCCTTCCAGAACACCGAAGTGAACTTAGAATCCCTATCAGACACAATACTCGCTGGAACCCCATGCAATCTGACTATCTCCTTCACATACTTCTTAGCCAAGACCGCTGCTCCATCAGTCTTCTTCATTGCCAGAAAATGTACTGACTTAGTCAAGCGGTCCACAACGACCCAAATAGCATCAAAAGTTCGAGATACTAGCAATCCTACCACAAAATCCATCTTGATCATATCCCACTTCCACTCAAGAATGGGTAGACTCTTCAGTAACCTGCCTTGAACCTGATGCTCAGCCTTCACTAGCTGGCACAGTGATAGTACCTCTTGAGATCACGGTACATCTTAGTCGCTCCTGGATGAATAGAAAACATGCTCGCGTGAGCCTCTTTCAGGATCTTCTGCCTCAAATCCTCATCATTGGGCACAAAAATCTGACAGTGCACCCAGATAGTACCATTAGCTAAGACATGATACTCTGAATCAACATCCTTTGAAGCATTCACCAGCCCAAAATCCTTCTCCTGAGCCAACCGCACCTTGCTCAAAAGATCTGCCCTATCTGCTGCCTCCAAACCCAACGACTCCTGCGAAACAACACACAACCTCAAGGCACTGATCTCTCCTACCAGAGAGTCCATCTCCTGCTCTTGAGCTGAAGCTACCCTCTTCCGAGTTAGAGCATCTGCAACCAAGTTGGCCTTACTAGGGTGATAAGCTATCTCTAAATCATAATCCGCCACCAGCTCCATCCACCGCCTTTGTCTCAAGTTCAGCTCGGGCTGAGTGAATATATACCTCAGGCTCTTATGATCTGTAAACACTTGTATCTTTGCACCATAAAGATAGGATCTCCAAATTTTCAGGACAAAGACTACAACAGCCATCTCCAAATCATGAGTAGGATAGTTGTCCTCATGCTTCCGCAACTGCTGCGAAGCATAGGCAATCACCTTCCCATACTGCATCAACACACACCCCAGACCAACTCTGGATGCATATGTATTAACCACATAGGGATCTCCCTACTCAGGCAAAGCCAATAATGGCGTAGTAGTCAACATCTCCTTTAGGCTTGCAAAGCCCTTCTCACACTCCTGTGACCATATAAAAGGAACATCCTTCCCTATCAACTTAGTCATCGGGCGTGCCTTGCTTGCAAAGCCCTGCACAAATCTCCTGTAGTAACCTGCCAAACCAAGGAAACTCATGATCTCTGTGACATTCTGCGGTTTTGGCCAATCCCTGATACCTGAATCTTCTCCGGATCTACAGAAACTCCCTCTGCATAAACAATGTGACCGAGAAAACCCATCTCCCGCTGCCAAAAACTGCACTTGCTCAACTTAGCAAACAACTTCTGCTCCCGCAGCTTCTCCAGAACTACCCTCAAATGCACTGCATGCTCTTCAGGATTCTTAGAAAATATAAGGATATCGTCGATGAAAATGATGACAGACACATCCAGAAACTCCTGGAACACGCTGTTCATCAATCTAATAAACGCTGCTGGCGCGTTAGTTAGCCCAAAAGGCATCACCACGAACTCATAATGCCCGTACCTCGTCCTGAATGCAGTCTTCCTCACATCTGACTCCTTTATCGGTATCTGATGATAACTCGCACCAAATCTACCTTGAAGAACCAAGTAGGACTTCTCAACTGATCCAACAACTCATTGATCCTGGGAAGAGGGTACTTGTTCTTCACAGTGACCCGGTTCAAACCCCGGTAATCAATACACAACCGGAAACTCCCATCCTTCTTCTTAATAAATAACACTGGCGCTCCCCACGGTGATACACTAGGATGGATGAATCCCTTACTTAACAAATCCTCTAACTGCTTCTTCAGCTCTGCCATCTCTGCTGGAGCCATTCTGTAAGGAGCCTTGGATAATGGCGTCGTCCCCGGTTCCAGTTCAATCGTAAAAGGATCAGACCGAGATGGTGGTAATCGTTGCAATGACTGGAACACATCCTCAAATTCCTCAACAACCTGAATACAGCTAACCGTAGACTGTCCCACTGACTCTGGCATAGATATAGTAACCAAATAAGCCTCACAACCCTTCTCGGTCATCTTCCCAGCCTGCATGGCAAAGATCACGAGACTCCCCGAAGTCGGTCTAATTCCCTGAAACACCAACTTCCCTCCTTGACGCTCAAACTCCACTCTACCCCGATGGCAATCCAAATGCAACATATGCCGATGCAACCAATCCATCCCAAGGATAACATCATACAACTCCACTGGACTGATAAGCAAATCCGCTGTCCACGAATCTCCTGCGATTTGAATATCCACTCCCCTAGCTCATCCAATGACCCTCAGAAACTTGCCTCCTGCAATTCTGACAACTACTGTACGCTCCCCCGGATCCCCTCTGATTCTCGCACACTCTGCACACTCCGGAGTAATGAAGCTATGAGAAGCTCCAAAATCAAACATGACATGGGACTTAAACCCGTCCACCAACAAGGTCCCTACACAAACCTCATGTGTTGAGAACCTAACACTTTATCACAAGAAACATAAAATCTGAACCTACTGACATTCACAAAGTTTAAGTACCAGAAATTATACATGTGTTCGCCCCGGCACTGGTTCCACCAGTCTCCACAGTCGTGTAAACCCGTGGCGCCTGCTCAATCCGTGCTACCTGCTCCACTATAGGCTGCACCACTTGCTGCACCGCTGCCATTGCCATCTGCTGCAACTTGGGACACTTGGGCTTGATGTGCCCAGGCTCCTTGCAATGACAGCATACACAAACCGCTGCCGTCAGATCACTCCTCTGGGGACAGCTAGCTACCTTGTGATCCATGCTCCCACAGCCAAAGCACCCTGCACCACTCGGTCTCTATGTAGCCTCCGACTTCTTCTTGGTTCCCTGCGCAGGCTTGCCACCCTTGCTAGAACCTCCCTGATGATGACTGCCTCGTTGGACTAACCGTCACTGCCTGTGCCCGGATATCCTCCTTAATCTTTGCTGCAGTCTTAACCAGATCTGCACGCGAAGCATAACTCCTTCCTCTACAATGGACCCTCAAGTCATCACGAAGAGCCCTCATAAACCTCCTGATCTGGGTCTCCTCAGACTCCATAGCACAACCACCATAAGATAGAAGTCTACTGAACTCCAAGTCCAGCTCCCGAACTGACCGCGTCCCCTGAGATAACTGAAGGAACTGCACCTCCAACCGGTCCAATGCCTCTCTCGGAAAGTATTTGCGGTTGAACTCCTCCACGAAGTCAGCCTAAGTCATCTTCCTCTACACTCTCCTAGCAACCACTGATCTCCACCACACCTGAGCATCACCAACCAAGTTGTGGACCCCTATGTCCACCCAAAACTCCTCAGGGTTAGTACGCATCTACAACCCGAATACCGCACATTATCAATGCCACACATCTCCTTGAGCATAGAAAATTAACGACTATGCCCTCCCACACTCCGCCATCACTGGTGGCACTACCTGAGCCTGAGCCGGTACCACTGCTGGTAACCGCTCCAACACCTGTGCTAGCTAAGCCGCAAAATCAACCCTAGGGACTCCACCCGCTGGAACTCCCACACCCGGAGCCCTAGCATCACCGGCCTCTCGAGCACTAACACCGCCCCCTCCGGCCACACTCATGGAATAAACCATACCAGTATCCAATAATAAATAACCAATATCAAGTATAACAATAATTCAATAACCAATCATCAGAATACATGAAACCAGCAACCTAGCAATGTTTCAAATGACCCAACTCTAGCAACCTAGCAATGCCAGACAACATCCAATCGAGTCCCTAGAACATTCTCCTCTTCATTGCCTGGATTCCATGATCACACTTTGCCTTTACCTGCACCCAAACACAAATTGAGATGCATGAGTATTTTATAAATACTCAGTGAGGCAATCCTCCCATCTACTGGGCTATACACACAAGCAACTGAGATACCAATGTCTAAAACAACCAACAAACAAAGCATACAAACCAGGAAGCAACACATAGTATCAACTGGAAGGGAGGTGTCGACCGACACCAGCCAAGTGTCGACCGACACTGGCACTTGGTGTTGACCGACACTACCCCACAATTTTGACCGATGCTACTAACTGGTGTCGACCGACACCACTCTGGTGTCAATCGAAACTACCTCTGCAATCTTGTTCTGCTCGAAGCTGAGAGTCGAATCTCGCTTCCAAACTCCTCCAATCTGTCCAATTCTCAATCCCAAAGCCATATGAATCCGTAGGAACCCTTGATCTAGCAAGTGTTGAAATCCTAAACATAGCAAAATAAACACAACCAAATGGCAACGGCGCCAAATTGATAGACATGTTTTCACCCAGGGTATCAATTCCCTATGCAGTTGTAGTACAAAGGGTTATCAATCCAAATGGTTGTTTTTCACTAGCAGGAAGGATATGATAAGAACAGCACAAGTCAAGCCAAGCAAATAGCGTTTTGTTCTAACAATCCTAAAATAATAAGATAAAATAAAACAAACAAGAAACTACACGACCTAAGCACTCGATGCAAGCATTTGAGTACAGGATCGGGTGGGGTGACTGAGTAAGCAAATGAGATATGAACAACTCGAGGTATTACTCGAGTAGGTTATCGTGTACCTGATCGGGTAAGGGATCGAATAATGGATGAAAATGCAAGCAATTAAAATACGAAAGCTTCTAAGGATGGGGTAATTGAATCCTAAGTATTCTTGACAAGTACAGATGCCTTACATGCCTCAAGAAAATATTTCCTAGACAATGAATCTCTAAAACCTTGTTAACACACTCTCGCACTAGAAATAATCAACCTTGAATCACTTCCCTACCCAACTCTCGTTGGAGAAACATGACCAAGCAGGCATTAAGATCTGATTCATTATTGTTAGTAAACCCCTTACTCATCTAATCTCTTAGGCTAAGTGAGTAAACCTCTAGCATTGGTTAATTCAAGCATTTCATCTACACCTCTCGGTGGTAAAGCACCTTAGATCTAATCTCAACCTCTCGGTTTGTTGACAGCATTAAGAACACCAATCTAAAAGGAACTCTATCAAACACATACAATCAAACTAAGGCATCCTAACCGATCATGAACACAAAATCATCTATCCCATCCCTAGAAACTTTACTACACTACTCGGATATAATAACAAGAAACAAAACAACAAATAAGAACGAAAATTGCATTATAATAATCGGTAGAGTAGAGTAGAAAGAATACAGGATATAAATCTAAAGAAATGATAAAAAAATATGAAATAAAATCTAAATCAAAAGGGAAAAGTGTTTGAGTCGCTCAGTTCTCTCACAAAAGCTCTCTCTCTCTGGTTTGAGGGTCTGCGGCGTGCTCGTTTGCGAGGAAGGAGAGGAGTGGTTTATATATGGAAACCTATTTGACCTAGCTTCCCAGACATGCCCGACGGTCTACTCGATGGGGTACACGAGGATGAGGTCAGGTTACACCTCGGGTCGATCTTCGGGTGTTCTTCTTGCTCTTGGATCCTCCTCGATCGTGTTGGGGTTCGGACTTGTCCTTCCGGCTCGATGGCTCCTTCGGATACATGCTTGGGTTTGTCCTTTTTTTTTCCCTATTTTAGGCTCTTTAGCACCTGTTTTCATCCAAAGCATGCAAATGCAAACATGCAACACCCTAAATGGTCTAAAAGTGAATTCCTAGAGTTAATGACCTAAAAATGCTAAGTTAGAGGTATGAACAATGCAAAATTAAAATATAAAATTAAAATATTATGAGATTCGTGTATTTGTAATTAATAATAGATATGTGCAAATATATCACATATATATCTATTATATATATTTAAATATTTCTTATCAATAGAAATTGTTGAGTTCAAATATAATCATTCCAACTTTTGAGTATAAATTTATATAAATACTAAACTTACTTTACTCAGTGATATACAACATATATATTTTTGAAAATAATATTTCTTTGTTATATCTATTTGCAATTTTACGTAGGATTTTTTGTTAAAATTTTTATCAATAAGAATCATTGAATATGAAAATAATTTGAAGATTAAAAAAAGAAAAATCTAAATAAATGTCGTACTTATTTTACTAATCTATATAGAACATATATTGTCTAGTGTCACAATAATATTGTCGAAAATCTTCTGGCCTTTTATCTTTAAAAGAGTTCATTCCATATTCATATCCCATGAAAACATAATTTTAAAAGTTCTAACGTCAATGTCGATCATTGACCTAATTATAGAGACCATTTAAACATATCGATATCCTACATTAAATACAAATATACAAAGTTTCATGAACAGTTTTAGTGCTAATGTCGCTATAATGAGGTTGTCCAAATGCATCATCTGCCATAATAGAATTTCCGACTAAGTCAAGAATGTTTAAATGATGAAAGGTTTAAACCCCACAATGAATATCTATTCACTAATCCAAGTTATATATTTTTCTAAACTTTCATTTGTTATTTGCAAATGTTAATTTTGTGATGCAACCCTAGCTTCGTCTTCTAAAAAAAAAACATAGTGTACTTTAAATATGTTGTTTTTGTCAATATTTTGGGTTAAAAGCACTTGATAATTGTAACACCCGCAAACCATTTTCTGGGAATTTTGGTGAGGGTGTCGATCGACACCACAGAGGGAGTGTCGATCGACACCAGTTGTGGCCGGTTTGGTCGGTTCAATTTTAATTGTCCGGTTTGTGTGGTTGGTTTAGGGAATCCCTAAATCGAGTTATTAGGGGTGGAAAACGACCTAGGGTCGTGTTATTTTGGTGTTTCGCCGTTTTTGAGGAAAAACACAAAGAGAGAGTGTTCTTGAGCTTTTGGGAAGAGTTTGAGAGATTCCTTGCTGTTCTTGGGAGATCTAAGGCTGGGAAGGTGCTAGAAGCTTGCTAGGAGTGAGGGATTCGTTCTTATTGGTCAGAAACTTCCTGCAAAGAGGTGAGTGCATGACCATGGCTTATCTAAGCTAAGATTTCTAGTTTCTATGTGATTTGGTGCTTATGTGGTTGTTTCCTTGAGTTCCCTATGCTATTTCGTTGCTATCTGGGCTGGGTTTGGCTTCTGGGAGTGCAAGGAGCGGATTGGAGAAGATTGGAGGCGAGATTCGGAGTTTCTGATCGAGGGAAATCGCTGCTCGGTATCGGTGTCGGTCGACACCAGTTGGGGTGTCGGTCGACACCAACGCGAGGACGGCTCGGGACTTTGGCGAGTGTCGTTCGATGCCATGTGGAGGCGTCGGTCGACGCAAACTAGGGTTTTCGGGAGTGTCGGGCAGGGTGTCGGTCGACACCAGTTTGGCGTCGGTCGACACCAGATAGTCAGTGACGATCGACACCATCTGGTGTCGGTCGACACCCCTTGTTCAGTTGCGATGGATGTTGCATGCGTTGTATATTGCCTGGTTTGTTTTATTGATTGTTGTTTGTGGCATGTAGAGATCTTATTGCTTGTGTGTATAGCCCAGTAGATGGGAGGATTGCCTCACTGAGTGTTTATCAAATACTCATGCATCTCAATTTGTGTTTGTGGTGCAGGTAAAGGCAAAGTGTGATCGTGGAATCAAAGGCAATGAAGAGGAGGATGTTCTAGGGACTCGATTGGATGTTGTCTGGCATTTGCTAGGGTGCTAGAGTTGAGTCATTAGAAACATTGCTAGGTTGCTGGTTTCATGTTTCTTGTTGTTTGGTATTGAGATATTGCCTTGCTATAATATTGGTTTATTATTGGGTTATTATTGGTTATTGATTATGTTTTCCGCTGTTGAATGTGTTGTGGTTAGGTGGCTAGTGGGTATGGGACCACTAGCTGTAGTTGTTTTAATATATTATATTTATTATTTATTTATTAAAAAAAAAAAAAAGGTTGGTCGTTTCATTTTGGTATCAGAGCCCTTACGGTTCTAGGTTTGGGATTGCATGTCTTGATTGATTATGTGAGTTAGTCAATTGTGTGTGGCATGGAGTCTTAGAACATCCTCTTCGAGCCGAGTGTGTGATTCCACGGTGAGTTTATGTTTCTGTGTAATAATAGAAATTGTTTGCTTAGCCTTCTGTTCATGGTAGTGCAGATGGTTAGAGAGGGTGCTGTGGCTGGTCGAGGTCGTGGACGCGGACGTGGTCGTGGACGCGGACGTGGTCGTGGTAGGGGCAGAGTCCCAGTGGTTAGTGAGACCGAGGACCAGAGTGTGACAGCTGAGGGTGTTGGCGAGTCGCAGGGTGTTCCGGGGATTCCGTGAGTGTGGCAGGAGGGGCGGTGTTGATGCTCCAGTGGCCGGTGATGCTAGGGTCCCGGGTGTGGGGGTCCCAGCGGGTGGAGTCCCTGGTGTTGACCTTGCGGCTTTGCTAGCACAGGTGTTAGAGCGGTTACCACCAGTGGTACCGGCTCAGGCTCAGGTAGTGCCACCAGTGGTGGCGGAGGAGCGGCAGCCAGTGGCTGCGGATGCGGGGGTCCATGCTCGTTATCTCAGCATGTTGACAGAGATGGGTCGGTTGCGTACTGAGCAGTTTTCAGGAGGTGTAGATCCTACTGCTGCGGATGCGTGGAGGACGAGAGTGGAACGTAACTTCCACACTCTGAGATGTCCTGAGGAGTTTTGGGTGGACATAGGGGTCTACTTTTTGAGTGGTGATGCTGAGTTGTGGTGGAGATCTGTGGCTGCTAGGAGGGTGCAGCGGGAGATGACTTGGGCTGACTTCGTTTTGGAGTTCAACCGCAAGTATTTTCCTAGAGAGGCATTGGATCGTTTGGAGGTGCAGTTCCTTCAGTTGTCTCAGGGGACACGGTCAGTGCGGGAGTTGGACTTGGAGTTCAGTCGACTTCTTTGTTATGGAGGTCGGGCTATGGAGCCTGAGGAGGCTCAGATCAGGAGGTTCTTGAGGGCTCTACGTGATGACTTGAGAGTTCACTGTAGAGGGAGGAGTTATGCTACGCGTGCAGAGCTGGTTGAGACTGCAGCAGAGATTGAGGAGGATATCCGGGCACAGTCAGTGGTGGTAGCTCCAGCAGTTCAGCCTAGTAAGGCTCAGCAGCAGGGTGGTTCTAGCAGGGGCGGTAGGCATGCTCAGGGAACCAAGAGGAAGTGGGAGGCTACGCAGAAGCCGAGTGGTGCGGGTTGCTTCGGTTGTGGGAGCAGGGATCACAGGGTTGCTAGTTGTCCCAAGAGGAGTGTTCCGACGGCAGGACCTCGGGTGTGTTATCATTGTAGGGAGACAGGGCACATCAAGCCTTTTTGTCCCAAGCTGCAGCCGGCAGCAGTGGCAGCGTTGCAGCAGGTGCAGCCTGGGGGTCAGCAGGTGGCACGGATTGAGCAGGGGCCTCGGGTTTACACGACAGTGGAGACTGGTGGAACCAGTGCCGGGCGATCACAGGTATAATTTCTGGTACTTAATCTTTGTGAATTTTAGTAGGGTCAGATTTTATGTTCCTGTGATAAAGTGTTAGGTTCTCAACACATGAGGTTTGTGTAGGGACCTTGTTGGTGGGCGGGTTTAAGTCCCACGTTATGTTTGATTCTGGAGCTTCGCATAGCTTCATTACTCCAGAGTGTGCAGAGTGTGCGGGGATCAGCGGGGATCCTGGAGAGCGCACAGGAGTTGTTAGAGTTGCGGGAGGCAAGTTCCTGAGAGTTATTGGACGAGCTAGAGGAATTGATATTCAGATCGCAGGAGAGTCATGGCCAGCGGATTTGCTTATCAGTCCCGTGGAGCTGTATGATGTTATTCTCGGGATGGATTGGATGCATCGGCATATGGTGCATTTAGATTGCTATCGGGGTAGAGTGGAGTTTGAGCGTCCAGGAGGGAAGTTGGTTTTTCAGGGTATTAGACCGACTTCAGGGAGTCTCGTGATCTCAGCCATTCAGGCTGGGAAGATGATCGAGAAGGGCCGTGAGGCTTATTTGGTTACTATATCTATGCCAGAGTCAGTGGGGAAGTCTACGGTTAGCGGTATTCCAGTAGTGGAGGAGTTTGAGGATGTGTTTCAGTCTCTGCAAGGATTACCACCATCTCGGTCGGATCCTTTTACCATTGAACTGGAACCGGGGACGACACCGTTATCCAAGGCTCCTTACAGGATGGCTCCAGCAGAGATGGCAGAGCTGAAGAAGCAGCTAGAGGATTTATTGAGTAAGGGATTCATCCGTCCTAGTGTGTCACCGTGGGGAGCGCCGGTGTTGTTTGTCAAGAAAAAGGATGGGAGTTTCCGGTTGTGTATTGATTACAGGGGTTTGAACCGGGTCACTGTGAAGAACAAGTACCCTCTCCCGAGGATTGACGAGTTGTTGGATCAGTTGAGGGGTGCTACTTGGTTCTCCAAGGTGGATCTGGCATCGGGTTATCATCAGATACCGATAGATGAGGCAGATGTGAGGAAGACTGCTTTCAGGACGAGGTATGGGCATTATGAGTTTGTGGTGATGCCTTTCGGGTTGACTAACGCACCAGCAGCGTTTATGAGATTGATGAACAGTGTATTTCAGGAGTTTCTGGATGTATCTGTCATCATTTTCATCGACGATATCCTGGTTTACTCTAAGAGTCCTGAGGAGCATGCAGTGCATTTGAGGGCAGTTATGGAGAAGCTGCGGGAGCAGAAGCTGTTTGCCAAGTTGAGCAAGTGTAGTTTTTGGCAGCGTGAGATGGGCTTTCTGGGTCACATTGTTTCTGCAGAGGGGGTTTCTGTAGATCCAGAGAAGATTCAGGCTATTAGGGATTGGCCTAGACCGCAGAATGCCACAGAGATCAGGAGTTTCCTTGGATTGGCAGGTTACTACAGGAGATTTGTGCAGGGGTTTGCAAGCAGAGCACGTCCTATGACTAAGTTGACAGGGAAGGATGTTCATTTTCTCTGGTCAGAAGAGTGTGAGGAAGGCTTTGCAAGCCTGAAGGAGATGTTGACTACTGCGCCAGTGTTGGCTTTGCCTGAGCAGGGAGAACCCTATGTGGTTTATACAGATGCATCTAGAGTTGGGTTGGGTTGTGTTCTGATGCAGCATGGGAAGGTGATTGCTTATGCTTCACGGCAGTTGCGGGTGCATGAAGGCAACTATCCTACTCATGATTTGGAGATGGGTGCTGTAGTTTTTGCCCTGAAGATTTGGAGATCTTATCTTTATGGTGCAAAGGTACAGGTGTTTACAGATCATAAGAGTCTGAAGTATATATTCACTCAGCCTGAGCTGAATTTGAGACAGAGGCGGTGGATGGAGCTTGTGGCAGATTATGATTTGGAGATAGCCTATCATCCTGGTAAGGCTAACACGGTTGCAGATGCTCTGAGTCGGAAGAGGGTAGCTTCGGCTCAGGAGCAGGAGATGGAGTCTCTGGTAGGGGAGATCAGTGCTTTGAGCTTATGTGCTGTTTCACAGGAACCGTTGGGTTTGGAAGCAGTAGATAGAGCAGATCTTCTGAGTAGAGTGCGGTTGGCTCAGGAGAAGGATTTGGGGCTAGTGAATGCCTCTAAGGATGTGGGTTCAGAGTATCAGGTCTCAGATAATGGTACTATCTTGGTGCACGGTCGTGTGTGTGTGCCCAAGGATGAGGAGTTGAGACAGGAGATTCTGAGAGAGGCTCATGCGAGCAAGTTATCCATTCATCCAGGAGCGACCAAGATGTACCGTGACCTCAAGAGGTACTATCATTGGGTCGGGATGAAGAAGGACGTGGCTAGTTGGGTTTCGAGGTGCGATGTATGTCAGCTAGTGAAGGCTGAGCATCAGGTTCCTGGCGGGTTACTGAAGAGTTTACCCATCCCTGGTGGAAGTGGGATATGATCACTATGGATTTCGTGGTAGGATTGCCAGTGTCACGGGCCTTTGATGCTATTTGGGTCATTGTGGACCGGTTGACTAAGTCAGCACATTTTCTGGCCATTAAGAAGACTGATGGAGCAGCGGTCTTGGCTAAGAAGTATGTGAGGGAGATAGTCAGGTTGCATGGGGTGCCAGCGAGCATTGTGTCTGATAGGGATTCTAAGTTCACTTCGGTGTTCTGGAAGGCATTTCAGGCAGAGATGGGCACTAAGGTGCACATGAGTACAGCTTATCATCCCCAGACTGATGGACAGTCAGAGAGGACGATCCAGACGCTGGAGGATTTGCTGAGGATGTGTGTGTTGGATTGGGGTGGCCATTGGGCAGATCATCTGAACCTGGTAGAGTTTGCTTACAACAACAGCTATCAGGCAAGTATTAAGATGGCTCCTTATGAGGCTTTGTATGGGAGGCCATGTCGTACACCATTATGCTGGACTCAGGTGGGGGAGAGGAGCATGTTTGGTGCTAGTTTTGTTCAGGAGACCTCAGAGAAGATTCGGGTTCTCAAGCTGAACATGAAGGAGGCTCAGGATAGGCAGAGGAGTTATGCAGATAGGAGGAGGAGAGATCTTGAGTTTCAGGTAGGAGACAGAGTGTACCTCAAGATGGCCATGTTGCGGGGTCCGAACAGGTCATTGTCAGAGACTAAGTTGAGTCCGAGGTATATGGGTCCATTCAGAGTGATTGAGCGGATTGGACCAGTGGCATATAGATTGGAGTTACCTGAGGTGATGCGTGCATTCCATAAGGTTTTCCATGTGTCTATGTTGCGGAAGTGTCTCCGTGAGGGAGAGGAGGTGTTGGCTAAGATTCCTGAGGATCTTCAGCCTAACATGACTTTGGAGGCGAGACCAGTGAGGGTTCTCGAGAGGAGGATCAAGGAACTTCGGAAGAAGAAGATTCCTTTGATGAGAGTCCTTTGGGACTGTGATGGTGTTGAGGAGCAGATTTGGGAGCCTGAGACAAAGATGAAGGCAAGGTTCAAGAAGTGGTATGAGAAGCAAGCCGCGACTTGAGCTTGTTTAGCCGGGTCCCATCTGTACCCGTGGCTGGAGCGGGAATGGAGTATTCCAGCCCATCTCTCTTGTTACTCGGTCGCTTGGGGTGGTTGGTTGTGCGACTCAGTAACAAGATGAGGTGGTGTTTGGGGTACAAAGTTTCCGTGAGGCGGGGTTGTGAAGAGAAGTTTCCAAAAGTGGAAAGTTTCCAAAAATGGAAGGTGCTAAATATGGAAAGTTTTATGGGAGTTAGAATTTGTCCATTTTAGTGGTGGAGAGCCTTAAAGGGGGCTTGGGTGTGGCCTTAGTGGCGGACTTTTGAGTCAGTGTGCCCGTGTGTGGCGGTCTTTTTAGACATTGTGGGGTCTTTGTGACGGGCTTTTAGCCAGAGTGTCTTTGTGACGGTCCTCGTTAGGACATTTGTGTGGCCTTGGTGGCGGTCCTTTTTAGGACGTTTGTTTGGCCTTTGTGGCGGGCTGTTTAGCCAGAGTGTCTTTGTGACGGTCCTCTTTAGGACATTTGTGTGGCCTTGGTGGCGGTCCTTTTAGGACGTTTGTTTGGCCTTTGTGGCGGGCTGTTTAGCCAGAGTGTCTTTGTGACGGTCCTTCGGGACAGATGGCCTTTGTGGCGGGCTGTTTAGCCAGAGTGTCTTTGTGACGGTCCTTCGGGACAGATGGTCTTTGTGACGGTCCTTCGGGACAGATGGCCTTTGTGGCGGGCTGTTTAGCCAGAGTGCCTTGGTGGCGGTCCTTTTTAGGACATTTGTTTGGCCTTGGTGGCGGTCCTCTTTAGGACATTTGTTTGGCCTTGGTGGCGGTCCTCTTTAGGACATTTTGTTTGGCCTTGGTGGCGGTCCTCTTTAGGACATTTTGTTTGGCCTTTGTGGCGGCCCTTGTGGCGTATATGATCCTTGTGTGGTCATGAGGTATTCCAGTGAGGGAATATGTGGTTGGTAGGACATTGAGATGTTCTACGCGAGCCACGGGAAGGAAACCTGGATAGGGATAGGACTCGGACGTGTTCAGAATCGTTTGCTCGCGACTCTTGGGGGACTTAGGTTCTCCTAGTACTGCCATTTTCAGAGACTTTGTGGCTCGGAAGAATGGTTAGTATATCGACTTCGGATGACGATCCGGGGGCGCGCTGTAGGGTGGCAACCCGAGAGACGAGTTTGGACTTTTCCTTATATATTATGGCATGCGGGCTTCGGCCTGATGAGGAGCCAACATTTGGCATGCAGACTTAGGTCTGATGAGGAGCCAATAAAAACTCAAGGTTTAGGCCTATGAGTAAAGGAAAGTCCAAAAAGTCAAGAGCAAATGACGCCTGGAGCGTGAGTCTATCGCCTAGAGTAGACCTTCTGTAGATCGGTCGGAGGAGTGCGGGCCGTGGAGACGGTTGCACGGGAGTCCTTGACTGATGGTTGTTCGAGATTCAAGGACGAATCTAGATTGGTGGGGGAGAATTGTAACACCCGCAAACCATTTTCTGGGAATTTTGGTGAGGGTGTCGATCGACACCACAGAGGGAGTGTCGATCGACACCAGTTGTGGCCGGTTTGGTCGGTTCAATTTTAATTGTCCAGTTTGTGTGGTTGGTTTAGGGAATCCCTAAATCGAGTTATTAGGGGTGGAAAACGACCTAGGGTCGTGTTATTTTGGTGTTTCGCCGTTTTTGAGGAAAAACACAAAGAGAGAGTGTTCTTGAGCTTTTGGGAAGAGTTTGAGAGATTCCTTGCTGTTCTTGGGAGATCTAAGGCTGGGAAGGTGCTAGAAGCTTGCTAGGAGTGAGGGATTCGTTCTTATTTGTCAGAAACTTCCTGCAAAGAGGTGAGTGCATGACCATGGCTTATCTAAGCTAAGATTTCTAGTTTCTATGTGATTTGGTGCTTATGTGGTTGTTTCCTTGAGTTCCCTATGCTATTTCGTTGCTATCTGGGCTGGGTTTGGCTTCGGGGAGTGCAAGGAGCGGATTGGAGAAGATTGGAGGCGAGATTCGGAGTTTCTGATCGAGGGAAATCGCTGCTCGGGACTTTGGCGAGTGTCGTTCGATGCCATGTGGAGGCGTCGGTCGACGCAAACTAGGGTTTTCGGGAGTGTCGGGCAGGGTGTCGGTCGACACCAGTTTGGCGTCGGTCGACACCAGATAGTCAGTGACGATCGACACCATCTGGTGTCGGTCGACACCCCTTGTTCAGTTGCGATGGATGTTGCATGCGTTGTATATTGCCTGGTTTGTTTTATTGATTGTTGTTTGTGGCATGTAGAGATCTTATTGCTTGTGTGTATAGCCCAGTAGATGGGAGGATTGCCTCACTGAGTGTTTTATCAAATACTCATGCATCTCAATTTGTGTTTGTGGTGCAGGTAAAGGCAAAGTGTGATCGTGGAATCAAAGGCAATGAAGAGGAGGATGTTCTAGGGACTCGATTGGATGTTGTCTGGCAATTGCTAGGGTGCTAGAGTTGAGTCATTAGAAACATTGCTAGGTTGCTGGTTTCATGTTTCTTGTTGTTTGGTATTGAGATATTGCCTTGCTATAATATTGGTTTATTATTTGGGTTATTATTGGTTATTGATTATGTTTTCCGCTGTTGAATGTGTTGTGGTTAGGTGGCTAGTGGGTATGGGACCACTAGCTGTAGTTGTTGTAATATATTATATTTATTATTTATTTATTAAAAAAAAAAAAAGGTTGGTCGTTTCAATAATATATATATATATATGTTATATTTGTTATATATATTTTATATCATGTTGATAATATACCTTATGAGATATGCTACACAAATCACATGCCACTTTTTGTAACGGCTTACATATTATTTTTTCTATATTTCCTGACCATTGATTTTGTTTTTTAGATAGATTATTTTTTCAAAAAAAATTTTCATAATTTTCCCAAAAAAAAAGGTGTACTCCTTACAATGTTTTTGTTTTAGATCAAAACTTTTAAGTTAAGTTAAGTAATTAATCTTTTCTTTCTTATAAGTAAAATTTAATAATAAATCTTTATGGTATATGTTTCTTAGAAACTAATGTTTCTCTTAAATTTTATTTTCATGTTTAGATTTTTATAAATACAATTACATAACTTATTTTTTTACTCCACCATGCATTAAATTTTATTTATATTCTAAATCTCATTAACCCGTTCTTAATTTTGGCATATAATTATTTTTTGGTTATAAGTTTAATAATAATAATATTACTATTATAAGTTTAATAATAATAATATTACTAAAACAAATTTATAGTATTATTTTTACTATAATAAATTTTCATTTATCTTACTTAATTCAGTTTTAGATAGTTATTATTTTATTATTTATTAAAAAATATTATTGTTTATACTATTTTAAAATTTCTTTAAATTTAGTTAATTTCTTTTTTATTTATTTTTTACTATTATTAATTATAAGTAATAGATATGCAATGAATGAATATTAAAAATAGTATTTTTTATGAAAGAAATAAATTGATTAGGTGAATGCTGATGTGGAGGAAGGAGGAATGAGCAAACTTAACTTTATATATATAGATTTTCTTATTTAGACAATAGTTACTTGCATCATAATCTGTATATTATGTAAAATGTAATAAATATATTTCATTCCAAATATATTTATTTTCATCTTTATCACTTTAAGTTTTCAATAAATATTATCATTCAGATAATGATCCGTTTTTAAAAATTATATATAACATATTATACATATATATTAAAATTTTATTATTCAAACAATGGTTATTATCATCTTTATCATTTAAAATTTATTAAATTTATAAAAATAGTCAACTTTATCGTTTTGTGATCATTATAACTTTTAATTAAAGGTATACATCAATATTTTATTACCTAATTGACGTTTCAAATTTATGAAATTGCACCATCTTGAAGATGTATGCAATTTTAATATAATTGATTATTTAGCACTTTAAAGAAACGTTATTTAAATATTAATCATAGATATATAAGTTTCGTTTATTTATAAATGTTTTAAGTTGTTTAATATAAGTTTTTAGTTATTAGTTATATATCGATATGTTATTAGTTATTTATTATATCTTTTATAAAAGTATATCTATAATATTATAACAGAAAACAATAAGTTTGAACTAAATGAAACTTGAAATAAGAAAATTATTTTCTTATACAACTAAAAATTTTATAGTTATAACTTAGATTCAAATCTTAACAACAAAATAAAAATAAAAGACAAACGTAGTTTACTTATTAAAGCAGCAAAAAAAAAAAAAAACAATCTCTCAATGACTTCCACCATCTTCAGCAGCTTGGTTGTACTCTAGCCTGCACAATTTCAGTTGGATCATATTCGTCACTTATATATATATATATATATATTTTTTTTTTTTTGTAATATACATAAAAATTGAAATTGATCAACTCACCTCATCTTGAAATCTTGGACTTCTGCAACTGGAGGATTAAAATGAATCCTTGATACCAACGGGGTATAGTACAATTCAATTCTTTGACCTATTAATTCCAAAGATATATACGGTTTCCAATCAAACAAATCTCTAAATACTTATGTACAATAACTATAGATATATACGGTTTTCAATCAAACAATTCTTTGCCCTATTAGAAGTTGTGGTATAAACATTCGACCGATCACAATCGTACTAATTAAAATTACTATCCATAACAATCTAGAATAAAAATTATATAAAGTATAATTTAATTACCTGAACTTGGGTATTTGGAATGCCAAAACAGCAATACTGCAACAACATGGTAACATCCGGTTGCTAACCAATTATTGGTAAAAAAGGTGGCTGTCTCATTATATGCCACACAGGTTATCTCCATACCACTATGAAACAATGAAACATATTTTCAGTATATATAAAAGTTAAAAATTGCTTGATATATAACTGACATAAGATTTTAGTGAAAATGTTAACGAACCTCAAATCTCGGATTAAAAACCGTAAGATCCTTATAATCTCATTAGGAACCTCCACATTTGGATCATGTGCATGGATCATTGGTTCGACATTGATCACTTCGCCCATGATGTCTGATAGAAAATGGAAATATAGTTCTTAGATTATTATTACGGATCCATCAAAATATATTTAGGTACAAATAATGCAATAAAATATTGGAAACTTACCTACTGGTCGTTGTGTGACAGAATGATACCCATCAAAAACTCTGTCAATAGTTTGGAAATCGAAGAAATGATTGTTGGAAACAACTTCTGAATTTTCCACGATGGTGTCATTGGAGAAGATGATCTTATGATCACTTTGAGTGTGCATCAGACGTCTCTCATGGTAACAGACAGAGAAATTGGAAACAATCTTCCAATCATTCTCAGCAATTTGATTGTTGAAAATTTCGAGCAGATCCGGAGAAATAGTTGTTTCAATTTTTCACTCTATATCGAAAAAATGTAACAATTAGTGAAAAATAAATTATACATTTCTCAAACATAAATGATTTTACGGAGATCATGTATAGATACTTACGAAGACATCACAAAGGATTAGATGAATTGTGGAACCTTCCTCAGACTCCTTCTTCCATTTCCTCAAGACCTTCACTTGAATCTTCTGCCCGGATGTCCATGTTAGAAGATCCTTAACTCTATCATAGATAGTCATTTTGTGTGATTGCTGTATATTGGTTGCTTTTATAGTTAATATACGTCGTTTACGAATCGTTACGACGATTTGTTAATATACTATGAATTACGACGATTTGGTAATTAAAAATAAATAATTATATTGCATAATATTTAATTACCGCATATATTATCTGATATCCTTCGTCAATATTCATATACCATCTTTGAAAATTTTAACTTGATGTAATCATTTTAGGTAGGGAAAACAAAAAGGTTAACAATGGATATCGAAATCTTACTGTTTTATAAATGGCATGCATTGGTCTTAGATTTTTAGTCAATTATGTTCAAATTTTAAATGGCATGCATCTGTCATTCATGAAAGATACTCTGTCAAAAGTATCTTTAAAATTTGATATTATGCATAAATTGTTTAAAAAATATATTTGAACGTAAATTAAAGATTCGATAAGAGTTATTGGCATTATATGCAAAAATATAGGTCCAAGATTAAAACAACAAACAGCGGAACTTATTCGAATAATAAGAAAACGAAAGTTTTTTTATGAAATTAAAAGTAAGCTAACAAATCTTAACATTACATCGAATTATTAGAATCACTCTCATCTTCTTCTGAGCCGTTATAATCTTCATCGTCTGATGTATCATGAAAACAAAGACTGCGAAAGATAAAAGAACAAAATAGCTAAAACATCTTATAGTAATGATTCCACAATAATAATCTGTCATAGTATAGAAAATTTATGAACTTACAGTGCCGGATCTGTAGTGAACGCTCTTACTTTGTTACCAAGAAAAAGTTTAGAACATCTTATTTGAGACATTAGACAACACCGACCTTTTAAAAAAAAAAAGTAAGTTCCAAAATCTTAAATTTGATCTATTGGCTTATCTAAAAAAAATGCTTATATATCAAATAAGCCACCGTTCCACAAAAATCTGAAATTGATTGAAATGAGCAAAAAAATCAAAAACTTATGAATCTAATGAAATAATGTTTTATAAAAACTGTAAGTTAAACAGTATATTTAAATTAATTTACCAACACAACAATTTCTCTCATCTTCTGCAGCATTTTCAACTGTTAGTGCATCTATAAGATGAAGAAAATTGTCTGGACATATAGGAGGGATTGGAGTGATGCGAGTTTGGAGAGTGATCAATATTTTGGAAGAATTGTTACAATTCCTGTAAATATTCTGATTTTCAATGACTTGGAACTTGTAAAGAAGAAACCATTGTCCTTCTTGCAACACGTCTATGTACTCAGCAAAGAAAAGCTGACTTCTGAGTTTAGCTTGAATTCTTATTCCCTAAAATATATGAAAAAAAACTAATTTCAGATTTAAACTTTAAGGAGATGATGAATATAAATGGATTGTTACCTTCTCATCAACCAAGATCAAACAAATGTAGGTAGGCTACATTATAATGATTTCGGGTATCCACAGCCTCAATACTTTAACAGCAACACTCAACCTATATGTTGATGGATTCAAATCCTCTACGTATGCAACCATCTTTTTGTTTGGTACTTGGTTATTTTTTTGAAAGAAGAGAGACGATGAAAGGTGAGAGGTTAGAATATTTTAGATAATAGATATATATGAATATTATAGTGAATGTTTTATCTTGGATATATCTACAAAAGAGGAATATGAAGAGTGATTGGAAGTTACGTAAAAAATTTATGTCAATTTCGTAATGTCAGTTCGAAATTGATTTAATCAATGCGAAGATATTGAAAATAACAAAAATCTTTTTTTTTTTGGACTTGCATCCATACATGCATTGGTTAAATTTGAGAATGTAATTAAAATATTTAATCGAAACTATAATGCATAATTGATTAATTCATATTTATAATGTACTATAAAACAGTTACGAAATTTTTCTGATTCGACACCAACATTTTTCTGATTCGACCAGTTCGATTTAATTATCGATTTGGGTTAAGGAAAATCATTAAACCGAAATATTTAAGTGGGTTGTAGACATAAGGGTTTTGGGAGAGTTGTTTATGTCGCCGCTTAACGTTTTTGAGAGAAAAAAAAAGAGAAAGAAGAGTTCTTGAGATTTTGGGAGGATTGGTGAGATTTCTTGATTGTTCTTGGGAGATATGAGGCTGGGAAGGTGTTAGAAGATTGCTAGGAAGGTTGGATTCGTTGCTATTTGTAAAAAGCTTCCTGCAAAGAGGTCAGTGCATGGCCATGGCTTATCTAAGACTGAGATTTCCTTTGTCATGCTTGTTTGGTGTTGTTTGTGGTGTTTTTGTTGCTTGTTTGGGCTGATCTGACTTGTTTGCTTTTGTTCTTGTTTGTTTTGAATCTCAGGTACAATCCGAGCACCCACCCGACCTATCACTCGATCACCTAGATAGAGTTGAACCTCGTGTACACACTCGGACACCTACCTGTGCATGCAAACACGATCCAGAGGTAGCCAGAACCTGAGTCCTTTCATCGACAACATCGACAGACCGGAACCAGCAATCATTAAAGAGACAATGAACAATCAAAACGGTCCACCAGCTCCTCAAGCAAGGACCAACATAGGAGCAGGGGATGCTCCATCTACTCACACTCAAAAGGAATGGCATTGTGCCATGTGTTGTGCAGAACAACAATTTTGAGATCAAGAGTAGTCTCATCCAGATGATATAGAGTAATAAGTTCCATGGATTGCCAATGGAGTACCCATTGGATCATCTAGATGAATTTGATTGGCTCTGTAGCCTCACCAAGATAAATGGAGTTAGTGAAGATGGATTCAAACTCAGGCTTTTCCCATTCTCTTTGGGAGACAAAGCACACATCTAGGAGAAATCACTCCCCAAGGAGTCCATCACCACTTGGGAAGCGTGCAAGAAGGCTTTCCTGGCTAAATTCTTCTCCAACTCCAGAACCGCAAGGCTGAGAAATGACATTCCAGCTTTGTTCAAAAGAACAATAAGACGTTTAGTGAAGCTTGGGAACGTTTCAAGGGATACACTCCCCGATGTCCTCATCATGGATTCAACAATGCTTCATTGCTGAGTACACTTTATAGAGGAGTGGTCCCCAAAATACGGATGTTGCTGGACACCGCAAGTAATGGTAACTTCCTCAACAAGGATGTTGATGAAGGTTGGGACCTAGTGGAGAACTTGGCTCAATCTGATGGGAATTACAATGAGGAGTACGATCGCACTGTGCGATCTACAGGAGAGGAAGATGCCAAGTACAAGAGGGACATAAAAGCCCTCAATGACAAGCTTGAAAACTATTCAACCAGTAGCAGCATGTTCATGCCATATCAGAGGAAGAGCAGTTTTTACAACAAGATGGGGAGACTGTGCAAATAGAGGATGTCAACTACATCAACAACCAAGGAGGTTACAACAAAGGGTACAACAACTACAAGCCAAACCCGAATCTGTCTTACCGAAACCCGAATGTTGCAAACTGAAACACATATGTTTGTGGTATGGTGATGAAATGGATGGAATGATGAGATATGAATGATGATGGATGGATGGCAGGGTGTTTCAATTCCCTTTATGCAATTGTAGTACAAGAGGTGTCAATCCAATCTGAGAGTTTGTGAACAATCAAGCTGTGCATAAAGATCTAAGTTAAGCCAGATATAAATGATGTTTGTCACTAACAATCCTACTATGAAATGCAAAGTGCAAAATGTAAAGCTAGAAGAACTAAATGCAAAATGTTAATGGAGCAGAATGATTATGACAATTATGAAGCTAGAATAGAAATAGAAACTATATTAATGCAAGTACTGAACATGACACTAAGTGAATGCAACAGAAATGCAAACAGAATGACACAGGAAGTAAGACAGGACAACTACAAATCATAAACAAATGTTCTGGGGGTGAAATCGAGCAAGCACTCGAGCGAGTGTAGATCGAGTGCTGGGTCGAGCTAGACAAAAACGACAAAACAGAGCAACACAAGAAAAACAGAGCAAAATGAAAGCAAATCAAACAACAAGCAAGCAGCAGGATTAAGACTATGAAATCAATAAACAAAGAAGGCCTTGAGGAGGGATTCATGGGCTGGACTAATGATTGAGGTCATCTAACTTGGTCAACAAATCTCAAACAATTTGAACTAATCTCTAGACAATATTTATCTAAGACAAGTTTAATCCACTCTCATGGCAAGAAACAATCAAACTCATGCATCTCTAGACTTGTTCTCACACAGTAAACAATCTACACAAGCAGACATTAAGCAATATGTCAAATACCAAACAAGACCTCTAAACTCTTAGCAAGCCTAATGGTAAACTCTAGATCTAGCCTTATCTATGCTCCTTAAACATTGGTATGATGCTAAGATGCTTGAGATAAGATCCTACCCTCTCAGATATAGGATCAACATTAAGAACATCTAGACTAGAAGAAATGTACAACAATCAAGCTTGACCAAATCAAACAAGCCTCAAACATAATCCAGCCTAACCCATCCTCAAGATCCTAAACAACTACTCACATGAACACATGATGAACATGAAAGTCATAAACCCAGAAAATGCTGAAACTTGCATCAAATGAAAGATAAGACAGAGATCTACAATAATGAAAAAGGAATCAAGCTCAAATTCTCAATATATTGAAAGTTATGGAACAAACAATTTTGAGAGATTCTTTGTTCTTCCTCTAAAACAAGTACAAGATCTAAAAAATAAAAAGGTGCAAAGGGAATAATTCCCTAAAAGGTAAAAACTAGGTTTTCGACTCTCTAAAAAGTTGCACACCTTGGTGGCTGAGGGTACAAGGCCGTTAATAGAAAAAGTAGTGGAAGCCCTAAAAAAGCTAAAAGACAAAATAGCCACGCGGCTCGTCCAGCTCGACCCGGTTCTCGGTCGAGTGACCGGTCGAGCTGGCTTCTCTTGATCTTCTTCCACTCGCTCGAGTCCCTCTCTCCACACGGTCGAGTGCCTGGTCAAGTTGGACCTCGGACCTTGGTTTTTCAGCCTTAACTCTCTTGCTTTCCTTTCATGATTGCTTCACTTCTCCTCAGCCTTGCTTCCATGCTCCTTAAGCTCCAAAATCACCTATCTATGCATGAAAAGATTCATATGCAATGCAACTATACTCTAATGCATGATTAGTCCTAAAGCTATGCAATAATGGTAAAAATGGATAGCAAAAGATGCAAATAAACTAAGGGAAAACAGGGTAAAATATATGAACATCACTAGGCCCATTTAATTCATAATCCTGTCGTTCTTATCTTCTTAATTTAATCCATAGTACTTTGTTATTTTTTTTTATTTAAAAGCATAGTTTTAAAAATCGTTAAGTAATACTGGCTTTCTAATTAGCACATAAGAGGGTAGGTGAGGTTTAAAAGTGGGATCTCAGCTCCTAAAGCTTGCTAATAGACAAACTAGAATCAATGTCCAAGTTACTAGTACTATGATGCAAGTTGAATGAGCTGTACTTAAAGAATTTAGACAAGCCTATCACAACCTTTACTGATTTGAGCCTTAGATATCCACATGCATTCAAATCAACTATTTCCTTTAACATTCATTAATCAAGAACATGAATCAATCTTATGCAATGCTTAAACTCATTTGGCTTGGAGATAAAGGTTTGTGAGACAAAGATGGTCTCTCTTTAGAGTGGGGCTTATCAATATCAAGGTTCTCTCATAAAAATGGATTGAGCTTTAGAAGAATGCTAAAGGTAAGAACACTTAGACACATACAAGAACAAAACTTTGTCTACCCAAAGGCACCCAAAGTGTTTATCCTATCAATCTAAACCCAAATGATCCTAGTGCTACCCTTTAACTTCTTCTTTTCTCTTTCACCCTTTTCTCTTTTGGTTTTCAAGTCTTAGGAGAGGTTTCTTATTTGAACTTTCTAGTGGGATGGGGGATTCTTTCTTATATGCTATGGTTCTCTTTTCTTCTTATTCTTAAGACATACAAGCATTTTGCTAGACTTTTCTTTTCTTTCTTTTCTTTTCTTTAACTAGAACCATCTTCAACAATTTTTTTTAACTTCCCACCCTTTCACTAGACTTTGCTTAAACACATTCTCCTCTTAAAGAATCTACCCTTTTTCTTTCTCTTTTTCCTCTTTTCTTTTCTTTTTTTCTTTTTCAAAACAACCAAGTCCCAAACCCAACAATTAAACCACCTAGTCCTATCTAGTTTGAAAATTGCAAACTAGAACTACACAAGGCTTTACTCTTGTCAGCTCAAACCTAACACTTTCTACCAAGCTCAACCCCAAAAAGGCTCACACACACAAGAATTAACATGGCTTGAAAGAAGGGTTGGTTAAGGGTGGGAAAACTGATTCTTAATGAGGAAATCAGCTACTTGGATCAACAAGAGTGGTAAAAAGGAGAAAGATTATCCAAATATGTATATGGTATCCATGAGTTTAAAGCAATGCACAAGATGATAATTAAAAGTCAATATTAGGTTCTTATAAATAGGAAATGGCATCAAATCTCAACATGCTTCAATTTAGACCAAATGCAATGCAGGAATTCAAGACATGGTTCAATCTTATGCTTCTAGCTACTCAACTAGCATGAAAGTACTATTAACTTGGGCATTGATCCTAGTTTAGTGAATCTAGCAAGCTAACAAGGTTAAACTCATCATAGATCCCTAATGCAAAAAAATATGAAACAGTCCAATATGAAACATGGTAAACAAGATCCTAATATGCAATGCAAACTACATGAACACTCTTTTTTTTATAAAGATTTTTGCAAAAATTTTCAAATTTTTTTATTTTTTATATGCCTTAAATGATATGCAAATACTATCATGATTAAATGTAAAATAAGAAAACAAAACACAATATCAAATACTATCTCAAACCCTCCCCCAAACTTAAATTACACAGTCCACTGTGTAAAAGAAATTTGTAAGAGGATTTAAGACTAAAAACAAAACACAATATGAAATGCAATGGTATTTACAAGGAAAAGTGATAGTGGTACCTCAAGGATTGTGGAAGAAACTGTCCACATCCTCTTGCATGCTGTCATAAGTGTAGTAGGGGTCTTTTTGCTGACCTGGAGATGGAGATTGGGGCAGCTTGACGATGACGATCGACCGTGACTCGGTCGAGTGCGTGCTCGAGTGGGGGGTCGAGTTGGCTTGCAAGTCCATATTTCCAAGTCCAATTCTCTCCAAACCCATCTACACTCTCATTAAAAGGCCTACCAAACACAAACATAAAAGAAAACACATCAAAACTACAAGGAAATAAAGCTTATTTACAAAGGATACCTTAGGGACTTCCTCCCTAGTGAGCTTGTTTAGAGTCACTAAGCTTGACTTTGGTTGCCTTTTCAGGCTTGGTTTTGATACCAAGGAGGTGATGAAATCCTCCCTGGAACCTCTTGATCACTGTGAAGTTGATTCTTGATCACTGTACCCATGAAACTTGAACTTGAACCTTGTTTCTTCTTAAGCTTTAACCTTGGTCTTGCTTTCTTCAAAGGCTTCTTGTTGAGCTTGACTTGGAGATCCTTCACCAAATTAGTCAGTTCTTGAACAGAATTCTTAAGCCACTCCACTGATTCTTCTTGAAAGGATAGCTTAGCACTTGAAGGTGTTTCCTTACTTGAGACCTCATGATCCTCTTTTCTTTTGATAGTGTAAGGTGGATTATTGATGGAAGGCAGATTAGTAGGGTTGTTGATGTCAAACTTCATAGTGAAGTCTTCAGTCAGGTGTAGCTTGATTGTCCCCATCTTCACATCAATTACAGCCCCAGCTGTGGCTAAGAATGGCCTTCCCAAGATAAGAGGGTCTTCAAGCTCATGTTCAATGCTCATGAATGCAAAATCAGTTGGGATCCTTGCTTCTCCTAGCTTGACTGGGAAGCTCTCAATCACTCCAACCACATCCCTCTTGGACCCATCTGCTATACTGATATAGAAGTTGCTGGCCTTGAAATCTTCATAACCCAGCTTCTCAGCCACTGAGTATGGCATCAAGCTCACTGAAGCTCCTAAATCACATAGACACTTGTTGAAATGCATGTAGCTGATGGAGCAAGGTTGGTTGAATGAGCCTGGATCCTTAAGCTTTGTTGGGACAACAGCTTTCACAATCTCCTTCAAATCTCTCATGTCTTGATCATGAGCCTTCTTCTTTGACATCTCAAGCAAAAAATCCTTATAGAAAGGATATGGAGCATACTGTTCCAAGGCAGGTCCTCTCTCTTCTTCTTGGTAAGCATTGATAACCTCTTGTATGGCCATCACTTCCTTCTTCTCAATCACAGCTTCTTCCTTTAAAGCTTTCTCTTCCGCTTGTTGTAAAGCCAATTTTTCCTTTTGCTCAATGATCTCCCTCAGTTCCTTAAGTTTTTGTGCCTTGAAACGTCCTAGGAATGGGAGAGGCGGTTTGTAAGCAGGAGGAATGTACTTAGTAGGCTTGACAGTTTCTGGTCCTTCAGCTCGATCGACCACTCGATCAGTTACTCGGTCCAGTGTGAGCTCGAGCACCAGGTCGAGTGGATTCTCTGCTTCAGTCTGCTTTGAAGAACCTTCACTCTGGGCTTCCATAAGTGACAAATCCTCCTCAGCTTGAACCTCACTGTCCCCAACGACATCTTCCTCATGGAGATGGATAGCTTTAACAGGGAACTCCCTTGGGTGTTGAATAGCTTGTTCAGGAAGTTGGTGTGGCTTAGGAGCTGGAGTATAAGCAATGGAGCTCTCCATGTACTGGAATGTAGAGGTCAGACTCTCAAGCTTGTTACTCAGGTCTTGGGAATAAGAATTAAACTTTTGGGTCAACTCTCCAAACTGCCTTGCTTCCTCAGTCTGCTTGTTGGCTTGCCCAAGCAACAGTTGTTGCATCACAGCTCTTAAGTCAGGTTCTTGGGCTTGGTAGGTCTGAAACGATGGAGGGTGACACCATTGAGTCTGGAAACCTTGTTGCTGGTGCATGGGTACATAATTGAACTGACTGCTTTGAAACATGGTTACTGACTCGAACAGACACTCGGTCGAGCACTGGCTCGAGTTGAAGGTCGAGTCGATTGAGATGTGAAGTCTATTTGAATCCGGCTTCTGACTCGATCGGGTGCTCGAGCACACACTCAGTCGAGTGGTGGTCGAGTTAATGGTCGAGCTGGTACCTGAAACTCAATCACAAACAAGCAGAAGAAGAAACAAGATCAGTAGTGAACAAGTGGATAAACGAACTTAATCTTAGACTTTTATTGATCCTAATTGTCACAAAAACAAACTCAAATACGCAACGGCGCCAAATTGAAACACATATGTTTGTGATATGGTGATGAAATGGATGGAATGATGAGATATGAATGATGATGAATGGATGGCAGGGTGTTTCAATTCCCCTTATGCAATTTTAGGTGTTGACTGGTTCTCCCGCTACCTCCCGCAAACGCTGCGTTTGCGGATGGTAGAGGTTGCTAGCGATTGGAACCAATCACACAAATCGCTTCCAATTGCTCCTAATCGCTCCCAACCGCTTCAAACCACTGAATTCCAAAAGTTGCTTCCCGCAAGCGTTTGCGGTTGCGGGAGATTGCGGTTGGAAATTTTTTTTTTTTTTTTTTGTAAAAAAACTTGAAAGAAATCAATGATAATGAAACTTTTTTTTGTTATATCTTCTATCTAGCCATTTTACTCATTAAGGATGAGAGAAAATGAAGTACGGATACGATTGCAGAGATTATAAAACAAACAATTAGAAGAAAATAATATTACAATTAACAATGACCCAGAAAACTTGATGTAAATTTAATGGCACATCGCACATAAGTTCAAAAAAATCTAAATAAATATAATATTTCATCAGAAATTTAAGAAAATAAGATTATTTGTGAAAAATATTAGAACAAATCATCAGTGACTCTTCTCAACTCTCACTTGACCATTCCCACCGATGCAACTACTGACCCACGATCTAAGAGTAAAGAAAAAAGATCTACGATCTAAAGCATATGTTTTGTCATTTATCAAATTGCTTGATTAAATTTTTGGTGAAAAGCCAAATGCATAGAGGAATAAGTATTTCAATATGAAATTTATTTGTTTTTTTGAATAATTATTTTAGTAATTTTTAATAAATTTTAATTATAAATCAAGTTTAATAAAAATTTTGGTGTTTTTAAACATTTATATATTATATATCACATTTATTATGTTCCAACCGCTATTGTACCCGCTGGTCAACCAGTCGTAAACCTCCCGCAAACGAACCAATTTTAAACCGCTAAACCAGTCGTTCAAAACGCTTAATAACGCTTGAAACCGCAATCGCCCGCTTCCGCAATCTCCCGCAACTGCTACCGCAACCGCAGCGTTTGAACCAGTCAGGCCCTTAGTACAAGAGATGCCAATCCAATCTGAGAGTTTGTGAACAATCAAGATGTGCATAAAGATCTAAGTTAAGCCAGATGTAAAGGATGTTTGTCACTAACAATCCTATTATGAAATGCAAAGTGCAAAATGTAAAGATAGAAGAACTAAATGCCAAATATAAATGGAACAGAATGATTATGACAATTATGAAGCTAGAACAGAAATAGAAACTATATTAATGCAAGTACTGAACAGGACACTAAGTGAATGCAACAGAAATGCAAACAGAATGAAACAGGAAGTAAGACAGGACAACTACAAATCGTAAACAAAAGTTCTAGGGTTGAACTCGAGCAAGCACTCGACCGAGTGTAGATCGAGTGCTGGGTCGAGCTAGACAAAACCGACAGAACAGAGCAACACAAGAAAAATAGAGCAATATGAAAGCAAATCAAACAACAAGCAAGCAGCAGGATTAAGACTATGAAATCAATAAAAAAAGAAGGCCTTGAAGAGGGATTCATGGGCTGGACTAATGATTGAGGTCATCTAACTTGGTCAACAAATCTCAAACAACTTGAGCTAATCTCTAGACAATATTTATCTAAGACAAGTTTAATCCACTCTCATGGCAAGAAACAATCAAACTCATGCATCTCTAGACTTGTTCTCACACAGTAAAGAATCTACACAAGCAGGCATTAAGCAATATGTCAAATACCAAACAAAACCTCTAATCTCTTAGCAAGCCTAATGGTAAACTCTAGATCTAGCCTTATCTATGCTCCTTAAACATTGGTATGATGCTAAGATGCTTGAGATCAGATCCTACCCTCTCAGATATAGGATCAGCATTAAGAACATCTAGACTAGAAGAGATCTACAACAATCAAGCTTGACCAAATCAAACAAGCCTCAAACGTAATCCAGCCTAACCCATCCTCAAGATCCTAACCAACTACTAACAAGAACACATGATGAACATCAAAGTCATAAACCCAGAAAATGCTGTAACTTGCATCAAATGAAAGATAAGACAGAGATCTACAATAATGAAAAAGGAATCAAACTCAAATTCTCAATATATTGAAAGTTATGAAACCAACAATTTTGAGAGATTCTTTGTTCTTCCTCTAAACAAGTACAAAATCTAAAAAATAAAAAGGTGTAAAGGGAATAATTCCCTAAAAGGTAAAAACTAGGTTTCTGACTCTCTAAAAAGTTGTACACTTTGGTGGCTGAGGGTACAAGGCCCTTAAATAGAAAAAGTAATGGAAGCCCTAAAAAAGCTAAAAGACAAAATAGCCAGGCGGCTCGTCCAGCTCGACCCGGTACTCGGTCGAGTGACCGGTCGAGCTGGCTTCTCTTGATCTTCTTCTACTCGGTCGAGTGTGGGGTAGAGTTGGACCTCGGACCTTGGTTTTTCAGCCTTAACTCTCTTGCTTTCCCTTCATGATTGCTTCACTTCTGCTCAGCCTTTCTTCCATGCTCCTTAAGCTCCAAAATCACATGTTTATGCATGAAAAGATGCATATGCAATGCAACTATACTCTAATGCATGATTAGTCCTAAAGCTATGCAATAATGGTAAAAATAGATAGCAAAAGATGCAAAAGATGTGAATAAACTAAGGGAAAACAGGGTAAAATATATGAACATCACAAACCCTCAGGACCAAACTTACCCATCTGCAGTTCAAGGAAACCAGGTCCAACAAACACTTTTTGTCCAGTACAATCAAGGATATGCACCTAAGCAGCAGTACTCTGGAAACTACAACCAACCACCTGGATTCCAACAGCATCAAGGCCAGCAAGACCAATCACAGGAAGCTGAGTTACGCGGCCTACTTCAGCAAATGATTCAGAATCAGGCTTCAGCATCTATGGACATCGCGAAACGGTTTGCACAGATGAGCAACAAGATCGACTCAATACAATGATTTGAACGCCAAGTACGAATCGCTCAACACTAAGGTTAGATACCTCGAAGGCCACCAAAACAACCAACCAGCTCCAAAGATTAACCAACTCCCAGGAAAGGCTGTTCAAAACCCTAAGGATTATGCCACTGCCCAAGCCATCTTCCTTGTTGATGACTATGAGGATTACCTCACTGGGGACAATGATAATCAAGATGGGGAGGATATGGATCACCCAATGATAAATGAGGCCAAGTACTATATATCCGAGTATGAACCCGAGTCTTCACCCGAGGAGACTAATCGAGTTGATGATCGAGCACTGGTTCGAGAATCGCAAATCGAAGAACCACCAGAAGCTGAACCCGATGACCTACCCGATGATGGTGATCGGATGATACATCGAGTAGATGTTGAGATGAGAGATCAGCCTCAACTACATGTACCAAAAGAAGAGGAGCTAGAGAAAAGGTTCAATGCTGCACTTGACATTCAACTGGAGGTGCTTGCAGAGCATATGGCCAATCGCAAAGCTCGACCACCTAAGCTTTTGACACCACACGAACTTCAGGAGGAAGTTGCCAAGGAAGCAGCTCGGCTGGAGAATGAGGTCAAGGAAGCTGTCAAGGAAATTGGGTTTGAAATTCTCAGGAGTGGAGTGTGCTTAGATCCTGAGCTGCGAACTGAGGAAAAATTGGAAGATCCTGGCTCTTTTACTTTGCCATGCTCGATAGGACTTCGGATTTTCAAGAATTGCTTGTGCGACCTTGGAGTTTCAGTTAGCATTATGCCGCTGTCAGTAGCCAACAAGATGGGATTCACCACTTTTAAACCATGTAATCTGTATTCGGTTCTGGCTGATTGAACCGTGAGGCATCCGATTGGGATCCTGGAAAATCTGCCTCTCAAGGTTGTAAAAGTGGAAGTCCCTACTGACTTTATGATCTTTGACATGGATAAGGAACCAGACGATCCACTTATCCTAGGAAGACCATTCTTGGCAACAGTTGGTGCTGTGATCGAGGTAAAGCAAGGCAGGATCAGAATAGAGCATGGTGAGCACTTGAAGATGGAGTTTGATGTGAAGAAGGGGATTAAGAGGCCAACCATTGATGGTCAAGCTTTTTCCACTAAGACAAAGAAGAGAAAAGTCAAGCATCTTGAGGAAGTCAACACTACATTTGCCTTGGAACTTGGACAAAACCTAGAGAATCAGTTGAACCAGCCTGTTATTGTGAAGAGGATTCTAGAACCTCCTCCACCTGGATCCCATGCTTAAGGAGCATGAAGACTCAAGCTTAGTGACTTAAAACAAGCTCACTTGGGAGGAAATCCCAAAGGTATATTATTATTCTAATTTAATTTTGATTTATTTGATTTAATTTTTTTTTTGCATGTTTATTTATATAAAAAAAATGGAAAAGTAAAGGAGGAAATCAGGAAACGCGAGGGTCAACCCGACACCGTACTCGACACGCCTGATCGTGTCCCTGCTCGGGTGGCGAGTGGAGTCCGAATTCCACAAGCCAAAACCACTCTCGGTGAAGCCCACCAACCAAACCCTACTCTATTTAAGGGTTTCGAACCCTTCCTCCTTAGCAGCTTCGATAAGTTTCTCTCAACCCTAGAGTATTTTGTTCTTGTTTCCATACTTTCTATTCTCTCTAAAACTCGAGTTTCATTCGATTTTCTTTGGAACTAACCCTATTAACCTCGAGACTTAGCTTTTTCTTCTCAAGGATTCGAACATGGAGCCAATCGCGAAAACCTACCAAAGGAAGGGAAGAAGATCAACCTCCACCGATCCTACAACCGGAGGTGATGCCGTAGAACCTCGAGAGTCACAAGGGAGAGGAAATGTTCCGCATTCCCAACCGCAGGCTGGACGTTTCGCTTCACCCACCCGATGCTCAACCCGATCCACCACCCGATCCGGTGCTCGAGCAACCGATCGTGTAGACCACCGAGTTCGCTCACCGAGTCCAATGGTGAGTGCTGTTCGCCGCTCTCCTCGACGTAGGGACCTGTCTGCGTCCGAGAGGACTGTTACCAACCCTATGGAGGTCGATTCTGATGCTGGTGGCGAAGAGCAAGGGGAGATCCAAACCTCTCGATCAAGGAGCAGAGCTGCAGTTGCAAGAGGGAAGAGACCAGCTTCAGAGAAGGCTGAGAGGGTAGCTGAGAGAGTAGCTGAGGAAGAGGATCGAGACTCGGTGGAGGAGAACCGAGAGAGAGAACACGCCAAGCCTCGCGGAGTCTGAAGCAGAAGGAAGTGGAGACTCCGGCAAAACTCTTCAAAGTTTTCTGGAAGATGAGCTTCGTTGGTACTCGATACCCCCACCGTGAAACGATGAAGAAGTTGGACATCACTAGAGATGTCGAGTTCTTGTTCAACATCTGCCACCTGGGCTATATGATGCGAGCTCACCTGGAAGCCTATGAGGAGGAGACGGTCCACTTTCTTTCCACTTTGAAGCTGCACTACTTTGAGGACCACCTGACCCTACTACCCGATGGGGGGATCGGGTTCATCACCTTCTCCGTGAGGAACAAAGAGTACCGGCTCACTTTCAAGGAGATGAAGAAGCTGTATGGTTTCAAAGCTGGTAGTGGAGAAGGAATGGAGGCTGCAAAGGAGGAAATGAGGTCCCTATGGCTGACAATAGGAGACAAGCTCCCTTACAAGTCCACAAGCTCCAAATCCGCTCAAATAAGGAACCCTGTCTTGAGGTATTTTCACAAGTCCCTTGCATGCACTCTTTTTGCTAGAAAACAGACTGGGAATGTGAATGATCACGAGCTCCAGCTGCTGGACATTGCACTGTGTGGAGTTTGGACAATGCTAGGGATGGTACACCGCTAGTTGGAGATGTTGCGGATACTAGTATGGTTTTGTGCTGCTCGATCAATTCCTCTACCTCAAGTCGTGGGCTATGAAGAAAAAAAAGGAGGAGGAGATATTGGAGGACTAGTCACACCGATCCTAGTGGCTTGCGATGTACCGTTGAAGGGAGTGGTACACGATCCGAGATGGCTGGACATCGACTACCTCGTGCTGGCGAGATTTTTGGCCCATGAAAGGCCTAATGATATGATGCTGTTCAAGTTCATCCACCCAAACGCCGGAGCTGCCAAATGATCCTACCTAATGTCATATTCACCAAGGTTCGGCTGGGAGAAAACATCGACTTCGCACAGCCTTTGGAGGAGCTGTACAATCCTGAGGAGGAATCCGAAGCTGAGAAGAGAGAGGAAACCGGGCAAAGACAGGGAGATAGCTTGGAAGATTTTGATTTTGAGGAGTATGTTTGCTCTCAAAAGTAACCGGTTGGAGTGAAGGAATCCCACAAGAGGATAATATGGCTGAAGAAGATGAACAAGTATTTGGTGAGAAAGGTGAAAGATCTTACCGGTTCGGTAAAGACTATGGGAGGTCAGATCAAGGAGCTGCAAGACAAAGCAAGCTGTGCCTCAGCCCCTACCTCGGCATACGCACCAACATGGATGGGGAGAAGCGGCCCGCTAGGAGGGATTCGAGGACTAACACCTCCAGAGCCTCAGAGAGCATCATCCTACGAGCCCCAAGCTGAGGAGAACATCATACGGCCAGAAGCATCGCGGAGGAGCCATTCCGACGCCTACCCGATGCCTAACCCGATGGGATACACGATGCCTTATCTGATGCACCCATCGAGCACCCAGTCGGGTGATTACTCAGGACTCTTCCCTCCGCCTTACTAGATGCCATTCACGATGCCGTATACAATGCACCCTGCGAGTGGCTAAACGGGTGATTATTCTAGACCTCTTCCGCCGTACCCATCGTACTACCCGATGCCCTACCCAATACCCCCCTTGATCAACCCCTCAGATGCTGGTACGAGTAAGTCGTCCGTGCATATCACCGAGCTCTCTGACAAGCAAACACCGACATCTGCTGAAGCCAGAGACGACCCTGTCTACACGTTGGCGAGTATGGAGGCTGCTGCAACCTCCTTCTTCACCAACCCATAAGGTACCACTTTCATCCAACCTTTGTAAATAACATTGCATTTAGTTTTCTTTTCTTTGTGTGATTCTTGGATTCTTTTTCTAACTTTTATTTACACAAGAGGCTGTGTAATTTAAGTTTGGGGGAGGGTCCTAGAATGTATTTAACATTGTGTTTTATTTTCTTATTTTCTTATTTCAAATTTTTGCATGCTAGTTTTATTCATTTGAGTCTGCATCTATGTGCATTAAAAACCCCAAAAAATTTGAAACAATTTACAAAAAAAAAAAAAAAAAAAGAGTGTTCATGTAGTTGCATTTACATATTAGGATTGAGTCTAGTTTGTTTCATATAGGATTGTTGCATATGCATCTTAGGGGATAATGATTAAAACCACCTTGTTTAAAATCAAACCTTAGGATTGAAGTTATAGCCCTTAATCACAGTTCATTGTTGCTAGATCAATCTTTGGAAAAAAATGAAAAATCTTTGCTTAGAACCTTGTGTCTTTTGAATGCTTCCTCCACTTGTTTGAACAGTGGGACATCTCTATATTATTAGATTTAATTTGAACTTTAATTGTCATGCTTATGGAACTTGAATACTTGCTCATTGTAACTCTAAATTCGGGTTAGCACTCCATTTTTACCAATCTTTTCGTTTAACCCGATTTGTTTTCCCTACCCATGAACCAAAACGTTTCAAACCTTGTTGTGAATTGTTGAGTGAGACCTTTTTTATTGTGCTATAGGTTGTGAAACCTTGAGAGTATTGAAAACGACAAAGAACTGCCTCTTGATTTAGCTAAGTTAGAATTTGAACTAGCTAATAGATTCGGTTTTGAAAGATAGGTTATTAGAATGTTTATTTGGGATTGGGTTGAGGAATAAAAAAAAGAGAAGTCCCTAAGGTTAGAATCAATTAGCTCTAAATCTCAAAGTAAAAAAAAAGAAAAGAAAAGATCTTGCTATAGTCTCTTAGAAAAAAAAAAAAAAGAGAGACAGCTAGAAGTTTAAAGTTTAAAATTCTAAACCTTCGGGAGTAAAAAAAAGAGGGTTAAAATCAAGGATTTGGGTAGTGTAATTCTAGGGGGTTTGATATAATAATAAAAAAAAGAGAAAGAAAGTGAATGAGAAAAGGGTAGATCATCAAGAGTTAAGCTTTGTATGCCCAAATTGTTCTCAGTCTTAGATAGTTTTTACAACTGTCTAGCATTCCTTCTTTTGAGAAAACCACCCAAAGAATTTGCTTGAAACCACCTTACTAAAAAGCCTTACCCATGAAACCGATTGAGCTTGATTCACCTTCCATTTGCAAGAATTCGCCAAACACTTAATTGAATGTGAAAGAGATGTTCTCTATCTTTAGTTGGAGGTTGAACTAGACCGATGCATGGTAGTAAGCATAGAAAAATATTTGTAAGTATGTTGATTGATCTTAGCACCATTAAACTATCTTTAAGGACTATAGCTTGAATCCTTCGCTTAGCATATAAAGGTTATGAGTCCCCGTTTTTAAACCGCACCCTCCTACTTCCTTGCTAGAGGACTAGCAAGATTTAAGTTTGTGGGTCTGATAACTCTCTAATTTACATGTTTTTAGCATCCTTTTTGTCCATATTTTACATTGTTCATACCTCTAACTTAGCATTTTTAGGTCATTAACTGTAGGAATTCACTTTTAGATCATTTAGGGTGTTGCATTTTTGCATTTGCATGTTTTGGATAAAAACATGTGCTAAAGAGCCTAAAATGGGGAAAAACAAGGACACACCTGAGCATGTACCCGAAGGAGCCATCGAGCCGGAAGGACAAGTCCGAACCCCAACACGATCGAGGAGGATCCAAGAGCAAGAAGAACACCCGAAGATCTACCCGAGATGTAACCCGACCTCATCCTCGTGTACCCCATCGAGTAGACCATCGGGCATGTTTGGGAAGCTAGGTCAAAGGGGTTTCCATATATAAACACTTCCTCTCCTTCCTCACTAACGGGCACGCCGCAGACCCTCAAACCAGAGAGAGAGAGCTTCTGTGAGAGAACTGAGCGACTCTAACACTTTTCCCTTTTGTTTTAGATTTTATTTCATAACTTTTTATCATTTCTTTAGATTTCTATCATGTATTCTTTCTACTCTACTCTACCGATTATTATATGCAATTTTCGTTCTTATTTGTTGTTTTGTTTCTTGTTATTATGTCCGAGTAGTGTAGTAAAGTTTCTAGGGATGGGATAGATGATTTTATGTTCTTGATCGGTTAGGATGCCTTAGTTTGATTGTGTGTTTGGTATATTTCCTTCTAGGTTAGTGTTCTTAATGCTGTCAACAAACCAAGAGGTTGAGATTAGATCTAAGGTGTATTACCACCGAGAGGTGTAGATGAGATGCTTGAATCAACCAATGCTAGAGGTTTACTCAGTTAGCCTAAGATATTAGATGAGTAAGGGGTTTACTGACAATAATGAATCAGATCTTAATGCCTGCTTGGTCATGTTTCTCCAACGAGAGTTGGGTAGGGAAGTGATTCAAGGTTGATTTTTTCTCGTGCGAGAGTGTGTTATCAATGTTTTAATGATTCATTGTCTAGGAAATATTTGCTTGAGGAATGTAAGGCATCTGTACTGGTCAAGAATACTTAGGATTCGATTACCCCATCCTTAGAAGCTTTCGTATTTTAATTGCTTGCATTTTCTTTCATTACTCGATCCCTTACCCGATCAGGTACATGATAATCTTCATCGAGTAATACCTCGAGTTGTTCATATCTCATTTGCTTACTCGATCACCCCAGCCGATCCTGTACTCGAATGCTTGCATCGAGTGCTTAGGTCGTGTAGTTTCTTCTTTATATTATTTTCTTTTATTATTTTAGGATTGTTAGAGCAAAACCCTATTTGCTTGGCTTGACTTGTACTATTCTGATAATATCCTTCCTGCTAATGAAAAACAATATTTGGATTGATAACCATTTGTACTACAACTGCATAGGGAATTGATACCCTGGGTGAAAACCTGTCTATCATAAGGATTCCGTTATCATATTAGACAAGCAAGAACAAAATAAAAACATAAAAAGAACAGAAAAGTTAAGATCACAGTTTTCTGAATTATAAGAGATTTGCTGTACTTTCGAAATTATAGAAAAACATGTAGTGTTTGCTACTATGTTATTGTAGTAAAAATTCTTATCATGAAATGAGACCATTTCTAATCAGCAAATCACACTTTATTGTCCACCAGACATGGATTTAGGAACAATACTTGGGTTCACCCCTAGGGGTGAACCTCTTCATTCACCCTTTATAAAATAAGAAAAAAATATGTATACATTATTATAAAATTAAAAACTTAAACCGCTATGTAATAAATCCAAACCGACATATAATATCTGTATACATTATTATAAAATTAAAAACTTAAATCGCTTTGTAATAAACCCAAACCGACATATAATTTCGTTCTACTTGTAAAATCTAAACCCTAACCATCTCATTAGTGAACCCAAATCGACATATAATTTCGTTCTACTTATAAAATCTAAACCCTAACCGTCTCATTTGTGAACCCAAACCGACATATAATTTCGTTCTAATTGCAAAATCTAAACCCTAACATTTTATTTGTGAATCCAAACCGACATATAATTTCGTTATAATTGTAAAATCTAAACCCTAACTATCTCATTTGTGAACCCAAACTGACACATAATTTCGTTATAATTGTAAAATCTAAACCCTAACCACCTCATTTGTAAACCCAAACTGACATATAATTTCGTTTTAATTGTAAAATCTAAACCCTAACCATTTCATTTGTAAACCTAAACCGACATATAATTTTGTTCTAATTTTAAAAATTTAAACAAAGCTAATATTTAATTTTCCTTAATTAAAAGTATACATAATTTGTTTCCTTAATTTGTTTTCCTTTTTAATTTAATTTTGATTTATATTTTAAATGAAATATTAGATAGGGGTGAACCTAAGTATTTTTCATTTATTTGCCTTTTTACGAATCCAATATCCATCATCAAATATGGATTCTTAGGTCACTTATATATGCTAATGAGACGTATGTTCGTAAATGTGAGAAAAAAAAACGCAAATGTTTTTTTAAACTTTATTTCATGAGTTACACAAATACATATGGGATAGAGGCTGAAACGATACGACCTTTTTTAATATAATAATTAGATAGTGATTTTATACTCACTAATAACCTAACAATATATCAAAATAAACAGCGGAAATAACTAACATTACACCATCAATTATCCAACAAATATTTAAATAACCAATATTAATAATCCAAGACAAAACCTACAATTTCAAAGGAATAACATAAACAAAGAAACCAACAAATCTAGACAACATTCTAAACACCTAACTCAACCAACCTAACAGAAGCCAGACAACACATCAACGAGTCAATAGAACATCCTCCTCTTCATTACCCTGTATCCACGGTCACATTTTGCCTTACTTGAACCATAAACAACATTTGAGATGCATGAATATTATCACAAATACTCAGTGAGACAATCCTCCCATCTACTAGGCTGTACACACAAACAATTGAAAATCCAAAGTTCAACAATCAACAACCAACACAATCAAAAAAGGAATAACAAGTATCTGCCGCTTGCTAGAGGATTGGTGTCGACCGACACCCTCTTGGTATCGATCGACTAGTCTAGTGTCGACCGACACTCCACTTCGACAACCCAAAAACCGTAGCAGTGCCAACTGACACCTCCACCTGGTGTCAACCAACACTTGCCAAAGCCCTCACGCTGTCACCGCCTTGGTGTCGACCGACACCTGACTCGTGTCGATCAACACAACCCCGCAGCCAAGTTCTCCTCAAAGATGAAGGTCCGATCTCCGCCCTCCACCGCCTCCAATACGGCCAATGCTCACCCATAAGTAACAATAGGCCATATGAAACATCAATCAACCAGAAACAAGCAAGGAATCAATCAAAACACTCATAGAACACAGAAACAGAGAATTTTTAGGCTTAGATAAGCTATGGTCATGCACTCACCTCTTAAACAGGAAGTTTTTGACCAACAATAACAAATCCTACACTACAACAAGCCTCCCTACACTTCCTTAGCCTTAGATCTCCAATCGAGGAACAGATCTGTAAAACAATGGCTTAATTTTTCTCTTTTTCTTTCCAATGGGAACGACAATGAGCAGCTACAAAGCCCTCAAATCGACATTTTCCTTAAATATCTCGGTTTAGGGCTTTCCAAACCCAACCGCTTCAATTCAACAATTTAAAATCAAACAGATCGAACCGAAAATTGTTGGTATCGACCGACACCCTCCTTGGTGTTGATCAACACTTATCCCGAAACAGGTGTTGATCAACACTTATCCCGAAACCATCCAATTTGGTTCGCACATGTTACGTAAGCACATATAAACCAACCAATCTTCTCAGATGGTAGACGTCACAAAGTAAAATAAAAAGGTACAATGGGCTGTAAACCCTAATAACCCATTCATTTTTTTTTTTGAACTAAATAACCCATTCATTTAAGTGAAAATAGACCAGATTGACACAAAATTGAAAAAATATTGCTAGATTGACACTCTCTTTTAGGGAAAAACTAGAATAACACAATATTGTGTTAAAATTACCAAAAGCCCAATCAAAAATAAAATAGAAAGTAAAAATTAAGTGAAAAAAAAAATTGGTGAGAAAAAAAAATTGATTCTCTTCTAACTTTAGGAACCCGACAATCGTTTATTTTTTTTTAACCCGACAAACTTTGTTTCTTCCGCCGGCGAAGAAAAATTTTACAGTCCAAAACTAAAACGCGATCTGTCGTCATCTCCGCCGGCGCTTTGGCACTGTAATCATCGGCGGTCTCTGCTCCAGCCAGATACAGACGCCGGCAACTAAACCTTTGTTTCTTCCGCCGGTGAGGAGAGATTTTACAGTCTCAAAAAAATTCGATCTGTCGTCATCTTCGCCGGCGAATAAGAAGTGTAATCACCGGTGTTCACTACTCCAGCCAGATACAGAGGTCGTAGTAGTTGGGTCGTTTATTTCGGCGGCGGAATAAGAACCCTTGTGGCTTCGGTGGTGGTTGATTTTCGGATTCGGCGCCGGTGTTCTTCAAGCCCTCGCCATAGTTACACCCTTTGAGGTAGAAAAGCTTTCCTTTTTGTTGCCTTTTGGCTTAATTTCTTCGAAAAACTCAGATGAAATCACATGAATCTCCCCGATCAATCTGTTAAATTGAATTAAATTTATAAAAGCTTCCCCTTAATAGTTTATTTGCACTGTCGAATCCGTTAAATTATAGTTTACATATTTAGTTAGTTTGGTCAGAGTGATTTAGTACAATCGAGCAATAGAGATTAATCCTGCACTAGTACAATCGAGCACTTGATTTAGTCAACTTTGGATCCTCAATAGCTTCTTAAATCCGGTTATCAACATGTTTCATCGATGGTTTCAAGTATTTGTTTCAATTACAATTTTGTGTTATCTCACACGTTTGCTACAGCCATTCAATCAAGTATTTATCCTCTTGTTTGCTACCTTTTCTTATCATTTGATTCTTTTTTTTTGTATGTTTAGGAATGGCATCATCAAGCAATATCATCAAATATCCTACTCTACTTTATGAAGAAGGGAAATCACCTCTCCAACATAGAAGCATGAACCACAATTGTTTTGTGTCAAAAATTGGATTTTTGAGAGAAGGATTAGGGGTGGATGTCTGGGACAAACTCAAGGAATCATCTCTTGGAGTATTTATAAAGGTTGCTGAATTGGAATACACTTGGGCTGCGCAGAGAGTTCACTTTCTACTCACACATCAGCTGAGAATCAACAACATCCATGAGGTTTGGTCTTTGATCGATGATAGGCCAATTAGATTTTCTTTAAATGAGTTTGCAGAGATAACAAGGTTAAATTGTGATGCATTTGACCCTTTAGAGAACTTTGATGTTGATCACCATGATTTCTGGAAAGAAATGAAAATACCAACAACCCTTGATGGTCCTATGTGGAGTGAGTTGGTAAAGGTGATTGATTCTAACAAAACATGGGATTTTGATAAGAGGATGATGGTTGGTAGGTTATGTCTGTTGTCAGTATGCGTACATGGAATTCATCATACATCTAGAATCCCGTTGGTGACCGCTAAGAGAGTTTTAGATCCAATTGCTTTTGAAAAACATCCATGGGGTCGGGTGGCTTTTAGTAGTTTAGTGAATTCTGTTAAGATGGTTGACTATGACGGAGATTCATACACCATACACGGCTGCGTTCATGCTATGTTGATTTGGTTGTATGAGAGTGTTACTGGAATTGGAGAAAGTTATGGGTTTAGAAGGACAGAAGCAAGTGGTGTTCCACTTCTTGATTGGCGATCATCAAGAAAACGTATCAACTTCACAGACTTCATCAAAAAAGAGAAGGATTTGCACGGACAGGTTAGTAGCTTGTTATTTTTTTTTTTAAATTATCTTTTGACACGAACAAATAATTTGTGTGAATTTAAACTTACTTTATTCATTGCTTGTAGGTTCGTGTTAGGAATATGATTCATGTTTCAGAGGAAGACATGTATCCTCTATGGTCTGACTCAGATGAGCATACGGATCCACACCTAGACGAGCTAATTAAAGATCTCATTCATAACCGTTTGTCTCTAGATGCTTGGAGTTGTGGCAAGACAGTTGGTATAAGTTCAAAAAAGAAGAAAAGAAGTGCTGAAGCTGATAAGGTGAATGACAACAGAGGGTGCAATCCTAAGAAAAAAGATGGACAGGTAGTGATCCTAAATATGAACAAGGAGAAAATGTAACCAACATGGAGGTAAGGTTTCGTTTTCCTTTACCGTAATTGATTAACATTTTTTTGTCTTCTCTATTATGATATTAATGGACATGTTATTGTAGGATGGTAAGGATGACAAGTCAATTTCTTTGGATATTTGGAGGGCGATTGAGAAAATGACTGAGACTGTTTCTGACTTGGGCAAAACACTCAACAGTCGAATAGATGCTTTGGAGAGTAAATTTGAAACATTCGTTGAAAAAAAAATGACGGTGTTCAAAGAGGAGATGGGTGAGAGGATTAAAGCATTGGAGAAAGAAAGAAAACAGCCAAAAGACGATGATGTACGGAATGATGCCACTTCGCACACCATTAACGATGATGAGGGAACAAGTAAAGCACCTGTAAGTTACATTTTCCTTTACTTCTCATGTTCTGTTGTTGTCTAAAGACTTCTCATGTTCTGTTTTTAAAAAAGCTTACCACGTGTTTTGTTTTTTTAAATTCACATGTTCTTTTTTTTTTAAAACTTCACATGTTCTGTTTTTTTAAACTTCTCATGTTCTGTTTAGTTTTTTACTTCTCATGTTCTGTTTTTTTAAAACTTCTCATGTTCTGTTTCTTTTTTTTACTTCTCATGTTTTGTTTCTTTTTTTACTTCTCATGTTCTGTTTTTTTAATATGTTCTGTTTCTTTTTTTACTTCTCATGTTGTCATTACAGATAACAAATCTGCTGTCACTATATCAACAAAACACAAATCTGTTATCATTGTATTCATATATAATAAATCTGTTATTAAGCGGCAAATTTTTTTGTAAGGAAAAAAAAACTGTCATAACATAAGAAAATCTGCCATAACGTATATTGTGCATGTGGGTCAATATAGCAATTATAAAAAGACTTTCGAAAATCTGTTATCAAACAACAGATTTTTCCTTCAATCCAAAAATCAGACATAACTAAAAATAAATCTGTCACCACTAGATGTCAAACTAGCAATTATTTTTACGTTTATAAATCTGTTGCAATGTGACAGATTTTTTAAGTGAAAAATAAAACTGTTACAACAATCATAAAAAATCTGCCACAAAATTCCTAGAAATTTGACTAAAACAATGAAAATCTGTCATAACTTTATAAATAAGTCTGTCGCGTTAAGAAAATCTGCTGTCCACAAAAAATCTGTCGTTACACACTTCAAATAAATCTGCCATAGAAAACAAATCTGCCGTCAAATTATGCAAATTAATCTGCCATTTAAAATAAATCTGCCAAAAAAAAACTGCCATCGATAATAAATCTGCCACTTACAAATTAATTTGCCATTACATGTATGGCAGACTTTAAAAAAAAAAAAAAAAACGAAAATTCATGAATTTTTAACCAAGGGTAATATTGACTTTTTTTTTCCTAACAAAGCAAAAAAGGGTATTTTCGGTAAGAAACTAACCCAACTGACCCTCAAATTTTAGGAGTTAATCTAGCAATTAACTGCTCAATTTGGGTCAAACTAGTAATTTTCCCTTCATTTAAACATATAAAATATGGGTCTTTAGACGCATTTGAAAAACAAACATCCATAATGTTTAACCACGATGATTTTTTCCATAACCACTGATATTTTCCAGAACGTGAAGTCTCGCCTCACGGATCAATTTGTTATGTTTTTTTCACTGTTTCGCCAATATCTTTGAGGTTATATGTTACTTTCATTACTTTTTCTCTGATTATGTGGAGGGAAAGTTTCATGTCCACCTCATCTCCTTCATCCTCAATAGCCTCATCCACTAATTTTAAAACAGACATGATCATTTTTTCTTGATGATGGACATGTTCAGATATGTGCTCTATTGCTTCTTTGTCGGCTAACGTACCAGCCCCACCGATGATATATTTTCTCTCAGTCTCGCGAGAGCTTCCTACTGTCTCTTCAGAGCATCCATCCGTTTCTCCAAGAAAGTGTGTACGCCTACCCATCACAACGCAATTACTGGTAATGTTACAACCCCTATAGTGCCTAAAGGCGCACCCACGCCTGTTACAATTAGAGCTATTAATCCGACAGCAACGATGCAAAACGCAGGGCCGAAAAGCACATTTGAAAGTTTACTCTGATTTGGTGCTTTAGCATATTCCTCACCAAGCTTGTTTACTTCCTCATCAAGCTTTGTTTTAGCCTCACTCACCTCCTCCAAAAGGGACTCCTGCTGCTTTCGGATCAACTTGAACTGATTAGTGAGCTCGTGGCCATCAAAAGGATCTCCGATGGCTTCAAACTTCTTCAGCTTCTAGGTTTTTTCATACCTCTTCTTCTTTCCACCAACATCATTTTCTGACGACTCTTTGTCAAACTGTGCCACAACCTCTTGAATGTAATGTCGGTCAATTTCTGCTTTCTCCACGCAATCCATTACATTATAAAAAATCTCTAAAGGGTTCAAGGTATTATTAAAATAGGCATGGACCAAAGAGTTTAGAGCTTTTCTCTCCCACAGATTGTCTTCGCTTTCAAGAATGAAGTTTGCCACATCTTGGCTAACTTCAAGTAGGTGCGTGGAGACCTCCATGTGTATTTCGTGTTGGGACAAAAACCATGTCCAGTGGTGAGTGAGTCTATCACTTTGTTGGTTCGCTGCTGAATCAAAGGATTTGAGCTCTGGTTATTCTTCACAACCGGATTGGTAAACACTTAGGTGTACTGAGCATTTCGACATCAAATCTTCGGATATTCCCATAGATGATATTACTGAAATGAAAAAATATCAAGAGAAGGTAAGAGAGATTTAAGAAAAAGTTTTGCATACACCGATTTTCCCAAATTAGAGTTCGTCAACAACCCACTCTCAGTTTAAAAAACAAAAAAAAAAAAACAAAAAAAGTTATAGCTTTAAAATAGAGTAGAAAATAGAGTAGTTTTAAATATAGCAAATCAGTCAAAAACTATATTTTAAAGTGAGATATAAAATAAGGTTGGAGAACATTTTGTTTTATAATAGATTTTTTACTCTAAAATAGTGTGAGATTGGAATGGGAATTTTGTCAGCCACAGTTGCTTTATTCAAACCCTTTTAGTCAACATATAATCTCAAATTCAACATCTAAACAAAAATAGTATAAAGAGCAGGAAACGTAAAATGTGTTAAATTCTCTCAGACACGAACTTCGAGAAACTTTTCCACCTTCACTCTCCGGCGTCGGCGTAGCTCCGGCTTGCCGGCGTCGGAGGGCGCGTAGACCTACTCTCCTCTTTTTTTAGATCCTTTTTGTACTCTTTTTCCCTTTTTTCTAACCTTTTGTTATTTTTCTCGATCTCCTTTGAAAACTTCAAATCTGGGCAATTCATCAATCAGTGGTTGGACCAGGTTTCTGGCGAATCCCTCCACCCCTCCGTTGTTCCCAGTCTCCCTAACCGCAGATCTAAAATCCACTGAGCTAAACAAATCGCGACTTGGAATCTCGTTTTCACCTGGGAACTTCACCTCGGCTTCGTTGATGGCGAGAGAGCTTAAGCCTATACCATCAGCTGCGCCTCGCCGGGGGAAGACGTTGACGGCGCACGGCGAGTTTCTTCTCAGGATCACGGTTTCCACTCTCATTTGGATATCCGCTCCAACTCCCCTCTTTTGCCAAAATTTGATAGGACTGAAGCTGGTTCCTCTCGAGGTGTATCATTCACTGCAAATCTCGCTATCACCTCCGATCCGCCGCTGTTCATCGATCTGTCTTGGGACACCAAACGAAAACCCTAGTTTCTCCTTGGTGGACCTGAATTTTGAAGAAGGCCCATTAACAGCTTCTCTATCTAAGCCCACAGTACAAAAATCCAGGTTCGCTTGTTCTCTTCGTTTTGCAAACCATAGCTCATATCAAGGTCTAGTCTTTGGCTATACACTCTTAGGTAGAAGAACCCTCTTGAGATATAGACGACTAGGCTGCTATGCTCGCTTAAAAAATCCTTTAGATCCCTGGTTTCTGCTTGTTATGTGATAATCACCTTTGCTCCTTTGGTCCCTAGGTCATTTGGCATTTCAGCTCTGAATTCCTATTGCAAACAGCCTGATTGCGATTACTTTAGACATTTAACCATCAGTCACCCTGTGTCAATACTAGCTAGCGACTTTAGCCATCACCCAAAGATCTTCAAATCTATAAGTGTTTTCATCCCGCCATTGTTACAAACCAACACCCACCTTTTGCCAGAATCACTGAACTTTACTTTGCCTGTGTCATGTCGACTGCAAGCTTTGTGTGAAAGCCTTAATCTCCATAGCCAAGGCTCTTATGTGAAGGAGACTCCACCTGCTCTGCTAAGGCTTGACACCTACTCTTGGCACATATGTATGATAACTCCTTTGGGGGATTTATTTGCTTCCATGCACATGAAGTTTCACGTTATGGCCCTTGTAATTCCTCAAGTAGCTTCTCTTGCGCACGCAAGTCGCTTAGCCATGACAACCTTTTCAACGTCACCTAGTCATTGTTTGACAGGGATTAATCTGTCTATCATTGAGTTCATCGTGGAAGATTTATCGACAAACCTTGACCTCTCATGTGACATTTGCTTCTTAGCTAGTGTCTCAAAGCTCTCTTGGATCATTTGCCGATGTTTACTATCTTTCTGTTGGCATTGGGGATTTTCTTTGTTGTATTTTGCTTTATAACTTGGATCCTTGTATCCTCTTCCTTGTACTTGAGTTTGTGAGAATAAGTTGTTTGACAAAAAAAAAAAAAAAAAAAAATCCCAGCATCCACTAGGTGGCCATAAATGTGTTTCCAACTAGTAATAGTTGCTCAAAGATGCTTGATAACTTGGTGTTTATTCAACTTCTACTTTAGACCAAATACCTCAGATTGGTCGAAAGGCAAAAGTGGATTTATCTGGAAAGTTTATGGGTCATTTAATTTGTGAATAGATGAATGTGAAATAAATTACAAGTTTATTCAAACTTTATTTCACGAATTATATATAATACATACGGGATAGAGGTACATATATATCAACCAATCATCTCGGATGGTCAAACGACGTTACAAAGTAAAACAAAAAGGTGCACTGGGCTGTAACCGTTGGTTGCACAAAGATATGAAATACATTTTAAAATCACACTTTGCCTGGTTCGTTCTCTCTCACGGTGGACGCATTCGTTACGAGCAGTGAGAAGAGTTTAGTTTAATATTTTGTAAGACTTTATTTATTCTTTCTTTTTGCTAATTACTGTTAGTTTACAGTTGTAGCCTTTAGGATGATGCATAGCTTCTTTTTTTTTGAGTTTTCTCAGGGTTTTTTTTTTTTTTTTTTTGACCGCACTTTCTCAGCGTATTGTAGTTTTGATTGCTTGATGATCATAGAAGATATATACATATACATTTTAATTTAATATCACTAGTTCATGTATATTGATACCGTCTTGCGAAATTGTAGAATGTAATATAGTTTTTGCTAGTACACTACAAGAAAATAATTACATTGTGATACAGCTCATATAATTAGGATTATTTCCATTTATTTGTATTTTAATATTATTATTAATTATATGATTTACCTTTAGAGGTTTCTAGAATATTACATAGATTTATTAGGGTTTTCTGGTTGTATTATAAATAGCCTGTTCAGGCCTATTGTATAAAGGAGTTGATCTGATTAATAAAATTAAGAGCTTTTAGCTTTTGTGTGAAGAATATTCACAAACCCTTGTTTTCGGATAGATCTGAAGAGATCTCAACGATTCCAAGAAGACATTGATCTTAGGTATTCTCAGACTAAATAAGATCTTTGTATTATCTTAGCTTCCGCTACGTCAGTTGGTATCAGAGCTTTGTCTCTTTAATTTCTCAATTGAAGAACGATTCTGGTGATCATGTTGATTAGCGAAAGTTTGTTTTCTAAAGAGGAAGAAAACCATGAGATTTACACAGAGATCTATGGCGATCCTATCTATGATATCAATGAAGATGATGTTATAGTTATGAATTTTATTTTTCCACAAGTTGGTTTCAAAAGTCGGGCCCGTGTATATTTAGGGTTTCCGGCAGAAGTTGTAAGAGAAGAGATCCGTACAAATTTCGGGTCAGATCGGGTTCGTGCAAATTCCGAGTAAAACAGATTTTGTGCAAATTTCGAGTCAAACCGATTTCTTGCAAAAATCAGGCAGAAACAAGAGAAACATATGAAGATCATGATGAAGATGAATCTGCAAAGATCTAATGTGATGAAAACTTTGTTGAAGATTCGAGGGCGAATCTTTCTTGGCTGGAGGGAACTGATGCAGCAAAGATACAAGATTCGAGAACGAATCTTTTCTTGGCCGGCGAGACCTGATGCAGCGCATAATTAGGATTATTTCCATTTATTTGTATTTTAACATTATTATTAATTATATGATTTATCTTTAGAGGTTTCTAGAATATTACAGAGATTTATTAGGGTTTTCTGATTGTATTATAAATAGCCTATTCAGGCCAATTGTATGAGCGAGTTGATTTGATTAATAAAATTAAGAGCTTTTAGCTTTTGTGTGAAGAGTATTCACAAACTCTTGTTTTCGGATAGATCCGAAGAGATCTCAACGATTCCAAGAAAACATTGATCTTAGGTATTCTCAGACTAAATAAAATCTTTGTATTATCTTAGATTCCGCTACGTCACATTGTGACGTAATATTTCGTCACAATAAAATATTTTTTGTCACAATAAAAATATTGATATGAATCTGTGATGTTTGGTAAATGGTTACAATACAATCGTCAAAAATTTTTTAGAGTCACTAAAACGTCACAAGAGTTGTGATTAATTAATAAGTAACCATTTCGTCACCAAATGTATATTATAGTGAAAATTCTTATTACACTACGAACTTGTGCAAAGTCATCTTAGAACTGAGGTTGAGGAAATGTTTCCTTTGGTAGGCTGTTTTATATATAGTGAGACGTATCTTCCTAAATGTGTTACCAAGTAGAGTCGCTCGACGGCTCGAAGATGCTTGAGAACTTGATTTTTATTCAACTTCTACGATAGACCAATGTTAAATGAGAAATCAATTCTAGTGGAACTAAATATTTCAATGTATCATATCGTGTTCAAGTGACAATCTGTTGGTTCATAAATTTTAGGTTGATATGATGTGATTAATTAGTAAAAAGTTGTTTTATCTGGAAAGAAAAATGTTTTTGGTCATTTAATTTGTGAAAAGATGAATGTGAAAATAACACAACAACAAACTTTATTTCACGAAGTATAAAAAGTATATGTAGAGTATAGAGGTACATATCAACCAACCCTCTAGGATGATCAAATTTACGAAGTAAAATAAAAAAAGGTACAATGGGCTGCAAACCCTAATAACACAATTTATTTAAACATTTAACAAACATCGTTTAAAGTTCAAACGGATTAATGTTTTCAAGAACGGTTGATCTTTTGCAGAACATGAAGTCTCGCCTCTCCGATCAATTTGCTATGTTCTTGCACACTTTCACCAACTTCCTTGATTTTCTCTGTAAATTTCTCTACTTTCCCCTTGATACTTTTAGGACAAGTTTTGTGTCCTCCTCATCGTCTTCATTCTCAATAGCATTATCTACAAGTTCCAATATAGTGTGGTACGGTCTTCTAGCCCGCTGACTAGAGTTGATACTGTCTCTGTCGCTTCTTCGCTGGTTTTTATACCCTTCTCCACCGACTCTTCTATATCAACCAGTTCATTCAGACCGTCCAACTGTTTCTTCAGATCAGCCTTCTTTTTTTCCAAGGTAGTGTAGACGCCAGCCCATCCCGCCGCAAGCAGTGATGAAGATAAAGCCCCGAAGTGTTATAGATTCTGTGTAACTCTCGATCGTAAGGTACGGTGAAATTGGATAATGACTGAATCGCGCACAAGAGTACTTTCCTTAAAGAGTATTTTGACCCTTATCAAAAGCCTAGGGTTACACAAAATCTCTCGCAGGATAAGACAATCAAAGTTTCTCTCTTGTTCTAGGCTAAGATACATTAGAAACAAATAGTGTTTAAGTGTTTTGTTTTGTGTTTTCACCAAAAAGTTTATGTCTTTGATGTTGTGAATCTCTTCTCTCCTCTCTGTTTTTTTATTGTGTCTCGATGCACAAAACATAGTGTGTATATATATATATATGTCCAACGGTTGTTACGAATGTTTGCAACCATTCGTTTAATAACCACAAACCAAAAGTCATAATGGTTTATTATGATAACCGTTGGTACACTTAAATTTCCAACATTCCTCCCCCATTTAAGTGTAAAATTTGATTCACAACATTAGTAACACATAAGCCAAACTCATGCATCAATATAAATATCGTAACGATTGAATTTATATCTTAGTAATATTACACATTTCAAATGCCCGACAATTAGGATGTCCTATGGATTGAATATTTTCAACTCATTTTGGACACTTGAAGATAATACACACATGAATTTTCACACTACTCTAAGTGTTTATACTTGACACTATTATAAGCCATGTGTCCCTATCCATTCATGAGCATATAGGAAGCTAAGTCCAAGCTTCTTGAAGCGGCTCCACTTCATACTCATATAGGTAGATCTTTTAATCTTGCACCTGCAAATGAAATTTTTCAAAAGATCTATTATGAATAGAACTTCAACCTAATCCTTTCTTGCAGGTTCAATCACTTACTTTAGGATGATACAACAAGTGCTTCAATCTTTAACTGTAAGCTTTCCACATTGAATACAGCCTCTAACGTTGTATAAGAAGGGAATTGGGTATCTCACAATTAAAAATCTCAAATGGACTTGAAACCCATCCCTCTAGCCGACTTGATCACCAAGTCTCTAGCTAACCCTTTAGTCAAATGATCAGCTAGATTTTGCTCAGACCGAACAAACTGTATGGTAATAGCCCCATGAGTGATCAGCTCACGTATCATGCTATGTCTAACACCAAGGTGTCATGACTTACCATTATACACTTGAATATAAGCTCTAGCCAAAGTGGCTTTACTATCACAATGTATACAAATTGGTGATACCGGTCTCGGCCACAATGGAATCTCATAGACTAAATTTCTTAGCCAATTTGCCTCTTTGCTAGCAGCCGCTAACGCTATGAACTCTGATTCCATAGTCGAACTTGTAATACAAGTTTGTTTCCTAGAAGCCCAAGAAATTGCACCTCCTCCAAGCAAGAACACGCAACCACTTGTAGAAGAGTTACTTTCTAAGCAGGAGTTCCAACTTGCATCGGAATATCCTTCTAAGACCAAAGGAAATCCGACATAAGACAAACCATAATTTATGGTTCCTTTCAAGTACTTAAGCACCCGTCTTATAGCTTGCCAATGGTGAGTACTAGGGTTACTAGTGTATCTACTCAACTTTCCTACTGCATAAGTTATATCCGGTCTAGTACTTGTCATGGCATACATTAAACAGCCAATCAGTTGTGAGTATTTCAGTTGTGAAATCGCTTTTCCTGTATTAGGCATAAGCTTCACACTCGCATCCATGGGAGTGCTCACAGGAGAACATTTCTCATAATTGAACCTCTTTATCTCCTTTTCAATGTAATGAGACTGAGATAAACATAGGCCTTTGTTCTCACGCTTGATTCGAATTCCAAGAATCACATCTGCCTCCCCCATGTCTTTCATGGCAAAATTTGGTGACAAGAACTCTTTTGCAAGTTCTACTTGTCTTAAGTTAGTACCAAAAATCAACATGTCATCAACATATAAGCAAATGATTACTCCATTACCATAATCATCAAATTTGCTATATAAGCACTTGTCTGCTTGATTCAACTTGAATCCATTTGATAAGATAGCCTTCATAAATTCTTTGATGCCACTGTTTAGGTGCTTGCTTCAGCCCATACAATGACTTTATTAACTTACACACCTTTTGCTCATTCTCGGGCATAACAAACCCTTCAGGTTGCTTCATATAGACTTTTTCTTCCAAAACACCGTTCAAGAACGCTGTTTTAACATCCATTTTGTGGATCACAAGATCATTAATAGCAGCCAGAGCAATTAATAATCTTATAGAAGATATTCTAGCAACAGGAGCATAGGTATCAAAATAATCGATACCTTTCTTTTGTCTAAAGCCTTGGATCACCAATCTAGCTTTAAACTTGTCAATTGTTCCATCGACTTTCATCTTCTTTTTGAAGATCCACTTGCAGCCTAAAGGCTTGCAACCAGGTGGGAGATCTGTTAGGATCCAGGTATTATTCTCTACGATGGAGTCTATCTCATCGTTTACCGCTTCTTTCCAAAACGCAACGTCTTGAGACTTCATAGCCTCATCAAACGTTCTAGGGTCCTAATCAATATGATAACAATATAAATATCGATATTCAACCTCATCTCTTGATCTCTCAAGTAAATAAAGATGAAAATCGGGACTGAAAGATTTTTAAATTCTTCCTTGCTTGCTCTTGCGAAGCATGGGTGACGCATTAGAAGGAATGAGTGTGTCATCTCCTTCCTTTGTTCCACTTGAACTAGTAACAAGATCCTTGGGTCTAGGTATTGATGAAAAACGTGTCTCATTAAATATTGCATCTCTTGACTCAATCACGGTGTTAACCGATATAGAATCATTAGGTTCTATGACATAGAACCGATAAGCTTTGGAATGCTCAGCATATCCAATAAAGATGCAATCAATACCTCTTTCTCCCAAAGTTTTAATCTTTGGTTGGGGTAGTCTAACAACCGCCCTACAGCCCCAAACTCGAAGGTAATTCAAGTTTGGTTTCTTTTTGTACTAAAGCTCATATGGGGTAATCTTGTTCCTTTTTGTACCAAAGCTCATATGGGGTAATCTTGTTCCTTTTTGTACCAAAGCTCATATGGGGTAACCCTATTTAATAAATAGCAAGCTGTTAGCATGGCTTCACCCCAAAATCCGTCACTTAATCCAGCGTAAGATAACATGGAATTAATAATTTCTTTTAGGACTCTATTTTTCCTCTCAGATACACCATTTTGTTGTGGTGTATATGGAGCCGTAGTCTCATGAATAATTCTTACAGACTGAAAATAAACAGGATCATAATACTCTCCACCTCTATCGGTGCATAACTTCTTAATCAAGTCACTATGTTGTAGTTCAACCTCGATTTTATAAACCTTGAACTTATCCGGGACTTCATCTTTAGCATGTAATAAATAAACATAACAGAACTGAGTGTGATCATCTATGAATGTGATGAAATACTTTTTGTTCCCTAAAGATGGTGTAGCATGCAAATCACATAGATCACTATGTACAAGTTCTAGCACCTTAGAATTCCTTCCAATACTCTTAAAAGGTTTTCTAACTATCTTAGTCAACATACAAGTACTACACTTCTCTAAATTTATGTCAAAATTAGGAATCAATCATTCTTTAGACATATCAATCATTATTTTATAGTGCACATGACCTAATCTTAAATGCCATAGAGAAGAATCATTTTTGCTAGAACATGCCATGTAAATAGAACTCACAACTTTATTAATATTAAGCATAAACATGCCATTACAAAAATATCCAAATCCAACAAAGACACCAGCTTTAGATAGAACATACTTATCCGACTCATACACTTGTTTATAACCACACTTATTTAAAACACTACCAGAGACTAAGTTCTTCCTAATTCCAGGTACATGAAGTACATTATTGAGATCAATAGATTTCCCGGAACTAAACTCCAACACCACTTTTCCACGGCCTAGGATAGGAGCAGTTGACTCGTTGCCCATATGTAGTACAGAGCAATCTTGAACTAGTTCATATGTCTTGAACCAGCCACGATCATTGCAAACATGTGTAGTTGCACCCGAGTCAATCCACCACGTCACTCCATCATCCTCCATATAAAATGCCTCAGAAATGTTTGATACATAATACACATGTGAATGTGAATCATTTACAAAATTTTTACCTTGATGAGTGGTTTGGCCTTGGTACTTAGACCCTTGCCCTGAACGGTTTTGTCCCATTCTGCTCTTATCCTTTGCAGCTCGACAATCACGTCTAAAGTGACCCGGCTTGTTACAGAACCAACAAACGCTCTTAAGTTTTTTGTTAGGTCCACCGTAAGTATTATCATTAAAGGGACGTTTCTTCCCCTTATTATTCATTTTAGAACTCCCACCTTCCTCCATTATATTGATTGAAGAAGGTTCAGCCTCTTTGGGTTTTCCACCCTCTTGCACCCTTAGAGATTCCTCTATGCGCAAATGGCTACCAAGTTGTACCAGAGACAACTCTTCCTTTTTGTGTTTTAACATGCGCCTAAAATCCTTCCATGAAGGTGACAACTTGTCGATGATACTCGACACCGAGATGGATTCATCCATCATCATGTTGTGTTGAGCGAATTGCCCTAGGATGCGAAGCAATTCATTGTATTGCTCCATAACAGGCCTTGAATCAGACATCTTGTAATTATTAAAATTACTCACAAGGAACTTCTTACTAGAAGCATCCTCAGCCATGTACTTTGATTGCAACGCATCTCATAGTTCCTTTGCGGATTCGACATTTTGATAGACATTAAAGAGGGGATCAGACATACCGTTAAGAATGTGGCCATGGCATATGTAATCATCGTCAGAGAAATCTCAAGCTTAGATAAGCCATGGTCATGCACTCACCATTGCCAAAGACGATTCTGACTCTAAAACGCAAGATCTACACTCCGAGGAAGCTCCTATAATGATCTCAGCTACAGATCTCTAAAGGAACAGCCTCAAATCTCCCAATAACCTCAAAAACACTCAAGAACACCCTTTCTCTCTTTCTTTTCTCCCAAAAGCGGCCAAACTCCTCTAATGACGACAAAACACGTGATCTTTCTATGTCTGACGGTCGTTTGCTATGTCTGACGATCGTTTGCTACGCAGAGACCGACAAACCCATCCATATCTGACAGTCGTTTGCTATGTCCAGGAGGATTTAAGGACTTGTTACCATCCCTACAAATCACTACATGATCTTTTCTTGTGTTTTGTCCTCACTGGCACAGTTCCGATAGTCATATTCCGAAAGGCCACCTATCCTGACACTACTCTAGCATAAGCAAGATTAACTGTGGAGTTCTCTCAGAACCCTTGACCGAAGAGATAAGTGCACTTTGGTGACATATGTGGCCAAATCAGTTATTTTAAACCTCTCCGCAAACCAGGATGTCACAACTTATCTCTCGTGGTGTCGACATTGACAAAAATTTTCAATGATGTAAATGATCAGAAGAAACGATAAACCATACTCTTTTTACATGCCCATCACCCAATTGGTTTAGATACTCGGCAAATCTCCGAATTTAGTCTTCTTTTCATGGCACATATCATGAATTGAATGTGTCATCTTTGCTCGGTCTATAATGACCGCTCTCTCTCAATGGAACAAAATCTTTTACCTATTTGGCCCATTTGGAACATTCGTAAAGATTGCAATAATTATATATTTACTAATGTTTCAAAAGATCAACATTGCAACTTTCTCCAAGCAAATGCAGATGTCGCAAAATAGATTCAGGCCATGAATTCACATTCATAGTTCGCCTTCTTGGTTACAATTACATAACCCTCAATGGGTGAGACCTATATCTCCCTATGTGAAATGCAATTTCGATGTTATCTACCCATGTACTACCAAAAACATAGTTGGCAGATGAGTTGTTCGCAATTACTTAGAAGTGTTAACATATTGGGGATCGAGTGTTCTACGACCTGCAAGTTCTTCTTTAGAAGGAGTGGCAGAGGCTTTATTGTTCGCAATGTACAAAACTTTGCATCATGGCTATGAGAATGTTTGCTTCAAAGGTGATTGTAAAACACTAATTGATTGCTTAAATGGATATTTGGTGGATGTTTTCATTCATAATTTAATCCAGGATATAAATCTTTGTTCCCAGAGCTTTAGAGAGGTCCGGTTTGAATTTGTTCGTCGTTCCAATAATGAGGTTGCACATTTTTTAGCAAAATGGGTTGTAATAATTTAGATTTCTATTCTGATTGTATGAATCCTCCAGTTTGGTTGATGGAACCTTTTTATGTTGACAGATTTTATTCTGGAATAAAAAACAGAAGAGAAGACAATGATAGATGGACTTCATATGTGGTTGGATTTATCTACGCTATAGACAATGATAGACAAACTAAATCAATATATAAGTAAAATATTCATAAAATGCTTCACATATGTACCTTGTTCTAAAAATCGCTCAAGGCGGCCGATTCCTCGCAGGAAAAACACTCGGCAGTGCCCGGCTGCCGAGATTTTGTTTAATTGGACAAAAAATTGAAAAGTTGAAAAAAAAACTAGTTTGCTCTTTCAAACTATAGAAATCCAATGTATTTGAGTATATCTATCGGTTTAATGCACAAATTTAAAGGAAAAGAAAATGAAAAGTGAACAAAATGAAAAAAACAAATTCGGCCGCATCTAGGGTTGCAGAGATAAAAGAAGAAGATGATAGCAAAAAACATTTATACACACTATCTAAGCTTAAGTTAAAAAATATTTATAGGTGATGATAAAGAGTATATTTTAAAAATAAAATATATTTTCGTGTAAAGACATATTTTGTTTACACGAATATATTAAAGTTGTCACACACAAATACAACCAGTTTTGCTTGGGAGACGAGCAGCAGCACGACAGACAGCGCGAAGAGGAAGCTGCAGCACAAAATGACCGAGCATGGGTTCAAAATGAGCGAGCACGGGAAATCGCTCGCTTACTCCCTCCCCCAAACGGAATCACGACACGGAAGAGCACGATGAACCACCAGCTCCTCGCCGAAGGATCAACATGATCATGGGTGGCTTGTCAACATGCCGCGATTCTGTTCGGTCTATCCAAGCCTACTGCCGCGAAGCAGAAACAAAACGCAACATGCCTTCCCACAGCAACATGTTCAAGACATCCTCCGCTCCGATTACGTTTACTGAAGAAGACGCGCGCAACGCAAGTCCAAACAATGACCCACTTGTCGTAGAAATGGTGATCTGGGAAAGCTCGGTGACGTGAATTCTTATTGACACCGGGAGCTCGGTCAACGTAATATTCAAGGATGTACTGATCCAGATGGAGATTGATCTACGCAACACGGTACATGAAACGCAGCCTCTGACGGGATTCGATGGCGATACAATCATGACTGTTGGAACCATCACACTTCCGATCTACGTCGGCCGCACGATGCAATGCTTTAACTTCGCAATTGTAGACAAACCCATCGTCTACAATGTCATTCTTAGAACATCGTGGCTTCACAAGATGCGCGTTGTTGCTTCAACTTACCACCAATGTGTCAATTTCCAAACGCACTAGGATATATCGGTTAGCTCGTGCAAGTACTTCGCCTAAGCTTGTGACAGGCATGATTGTTAGGTCGTCCTTGAATCTGGAACCCCGGGCGAGCACGTTTTTTAACGCACCGATCGCGGACTCGTCACTTATAGCGAGTCAGGACATGACTTCCTTAAACCTTTCCATCAAAGCCCGTAACGACTCGTCACGCTTCTGGTACATTCTCCACAGGTCAGCATTTGACGCTGGCGTGCGCATGAAGTACTGGTGATGCTGAAGCAATGCGCTCGTTAATGCTTCGTACCCATCGATCGAGTTAGCCTCGAGCCTGGAGAACCAATTGAGTGCCTCGTCGGAGAGACTTTCGACGAATAACTGACAGCTTCCCGCGTCTGCTTCTTTGGGTGAGAAATACGACAAATTGATGTGGATCGTCATTGACTTCAGGAAGACGGTGGGATCTTCCTTTCTATCGTATGGAATTGGTCTGTTCTTACTGCTGTCCGGGTTGTGCTTGACTCTAACTCCTGAGACCCTTGCAGTGAAGGGTGAACGTCTTGCTTCCGCCAGCACGTGATGTTCATATATTTCACCCTGTTTTCCCTTAGTATATTCACATCTTTTGAATCTTTTGCTATCCATTTTCACCATTATTGCATAGCTTTAGGACTTATCATGCATTAGAGTTTAGTTGCATTGCATTTGCATCTTTTCATGCATAAACAGGTGATTTTGGAGCTTAAGGAGCATGGAAGCAATGCTGAGGAAGAAGTGAAGCAATCATGAAGGGAAAGCAAGAGAGTTAAGGCTGAAATAACAAGGTCCGGAGTCCAACTCCACCGCACACTCGACCAGACACTCGACCGTGTGCTGAGGAGGACTCGACCGAGTGGAGAACGCACGAGAGAAGCCAGCTCGACCTGCCACTCGACCGAGCACAGGTCGAGTTGACCGAGCCGTTGACTATTTTGTCTTTTAGTATTTTTAGGGCTTCCACTCCCCTCCTATATAAAGCCTTGTACCTGCAGCCACAAAATGGTGCAGCTTTTTAGATATTCTCTAAACCTAGTATTTTACCCTTTTGGGAATTATTCTTTTTGCATTTTTATATTTCTTAGATCTTGTACTTGAAAAATACTAAATTCTTCAATATTGTTGGTTTCATAACTTTCTTAATATTGAGAATTCGAGTTTCATTTCTTTTTCAATATTGAAGATCTCTGTTTTATCTTTTTAGTGATGCAAGTTTCATTATTTTCTGGGTTTTTGACTTTGTTCACCATGTGTTCTTGTGAGTAGTTTGCTTAGGATCTTGAGGATGGGTTAGGCTGGGTTGATCTTGTGGTTTATTTGATTTGGTTAAGCTTGATTGTTGTAGATCTCTTCTAGGCTAGATGTTCTTAGTGCTGATCCTATATCTGAGAAGGTAGGGTTTGATTTCAAGAATCTTAGCATCACACCAATGTCTAAGGAGCATAGATAAGGCTAGATCTAGAGCTTACCACTAGGCTTGGTAAGAGATTAGAGGTCTTGCTTGGTTTGAGATGTATTGCTTAATGCCTGCTTGTGTAGATTCTTTACTATGTGAGAGCAAGTCTAGAAATGCATAGGTTTGATTGTTTCTTGCCATGAGACTGGATTAAACATGTCTTAGAATAGTATGTCTAGAGATTAGCTCAAAGTTTGTTTGAGGTTTGTTGACCAAGTTAAATAACCACAATGATTAGTTCAGCCCATGAATCCCTCCTGAGAACCTTTTTTGTTTATTGATATCTTAGTCTTAATCTTGTTGCTTGATTGTTGTTTGATTCGTTTTTGCATTGCTCTGTTTTTATTGTGTTGCTCTGTTTTCACGTTTAGTCTAGCTCGACCCTGTACTCGACCTACACTCGGTCGAGTGCTTGCTCGAGTTCTTCCCCAGAGCTTGTGTTTATGATTTGTGATTGTTTCATTTCTGCTGCATTCATTTAGTTTTCTGTTCATTGCTTGTCTTGCATAGGTTTATTTCTTGCATTATAGTAGTTTCTATTTCTGTTTTAGCTTCATTACTGCTACAATCATTCTGTTCATTTACATTCAGCATCTAGTTCTTGTAGTTTTATTTTCTGCACTTTGCATTTTAATCATAGGATTGTTAGTGACAAACATCCTTTACATCTGGCTTAAATTAGATCTTTATGCACATCTTGACTGTTCACAAACACTCAGATTGGATTGACACCTCTTATACTGCAACTGCATAAGGGGAATTGAAACACCTTACCATCCATCCATTCATTGCATACATTCATCATCATTCACATTCACCACCATCAAAACCATGTTTCAATTTGGCGCCGTTGCCTATTTGAGTGTGTTTTTGTGACAATTAGGATCCATAAAAGTCTAAGATTAAGTTCGTTTATCTACTTGTTCACTACTGATCTTGTTTCTTCTTCTGCTTGTATGTGCTTGAGTTTCAGGTACCAGCTCGACCATCAACTCGACCACCACTCGACCGAGTGTGTGATCGAGCACTTGATCGAGTCAGAAGCCGGATACAAATAGACATCAGTTCCCAGTCGACTCGACCACCCACTCGAGCCTGTAATCGACCGAGTGCCTGTTCGAGTCCGTCATTATGATTCACAACAATATGTTTCATTCTGTACCATGGCAACATCAACCAGGATTCCAGGCTCAATGGTGTCACCCTCCAGTGTTTCAAACTTCACAAGCCCAAGAACCTGACTTAAGAGCTATGATGCAGCAACTTTTACTTGGCCAAGAAACTGAGCAGATTGAGGTAGCAAAGCAGTTTGCTGAGCTGCACCAAACGTTGAATTCCTATTCTAGTGACCTAAACTCCAAGGTCAAGTATATGGAGAGCTCCATTGTTCCCACTTCAGCCCCTAAGCCAAACCAACTTCTTGAAGAACCTATTCCTAACCCAAGGGGGTTTACAGCTAAAGCTCTTAATCTCTATGAAGATGCTGTCACTGAGGACAGTGAGATGCAAGGTGGGGAGGATTGGTCACTTATGGGACCCTAGAGTGAAGGTTTTTCAAAGCAGACTGAAGCAGGGAAACCACTCGACCAGATGCTCGAGCCAGCACTCGACCGAGTGCCTAATCGAGTGGTCCAACGAGCTGAAGAACCAGAAGCTGTTAAGCCTGCTAAGTACATTCCTCCTGCTTACAAACCGCCTCTACCATTCCCAGGACGTTTCAAAGCACATAAGATTAAGGAATTAAGGGAGATCATTGAGAAAAAAAGAAATGTTGGCTAAGCAACAAGAGGAAGTGATGGTTTTGAAAGAAGAAGTAGTCATTGAAAAGAAGGAAGAAATGGACAACAGGAGGTTGTCATTGAGAAGAAGAAGGAAGTGATGGCTATACAAGAGATTACCATTGCTTACAAGGAAGAGGAGAGAGGGCCTGACTTGAGCAAATTTGTTTAGAATCCTTCCTACAAGGACATGCTGCTTGAATTATCCAAGATGAAAGCTCAGGAACAAGACATGAAGGACTTAAGAGAGATTGGGGAAGCTGTTATACCAACAAAACTTGAAGACCCTGGATCATTTGATCTACCTTGCCCCATTAGTTACATGCACTTCAACAAATGCTTGTGTGATCTGGGAGCTTCAGTGAGCTTAATGCCATACTCAGTGGCTGAAAAGTTGGGGTATGAATACTTTAAGCCTTGCAACCTCTATATTGGCATGGCAGATGGATCCAAGAGGGATGTGCTTGGGATAATTAAAAACCTTCCAGTCAAGATAGGAAAGGCAAGAATCCCAACTGATTTTGTGATCATGAACATGGATCAAGAGCCAGAAGATCCTCTCATCTTGGGGACACCATTCTTAGCCACAGTTGGAGCTGTAATAGATGTTAAGATGGGAACCATCAAACTTCACCTTGCTAAAGACTTCACTATGAAGTTTGACATCAAGAATACTACTCATCAGCCTACTATTGAAGGTCAGCACTTTATGATAGGGAAAAAGGCTAGTTGTGAAGTTTTTGAGGAAGGAGGAAATTCTAGTATTAAAGGTTCAGCCCAAGCTAAGACTGTCCAAGAACTAAAGGGGTCAGTTCAAGTGCTAGCTGGTTTAGTGAAGGAACTTCAAGCTCAGCTCAACAAGAGGTCTTTGAAGAAGGCAAGACCAAGACTCAAGTTTAAGAAGAAACATGCTTCAACTGTCAAGGAAGTAGTGATCAAGAAGGAACACCAAGGTTATCAAGTCGAACCAGGAGGGATTTTATCACCTCCTTGGTCTCCAAATCAAGCTTAAAGAGCTATAAGAAGTCAAGCTTAGTGACTCTAAACAAGCTCACTAGGGAGGAAGTCCCTAAGGTATCCTTTGTAAATATGGTTTATTTTCTTAGTAGTTTTGATGTGTTTTCTTTTATGTTTGTGTTGGACAGGCCTTTTAGTGATAATGTAGTTGGGTAAGGAGAGATTTGGACTTGGAGAAGGAGACTTGGAAGCCCACTCGACCAGCCCACGAGAGGTACTCGACCGAGTTGGAAAGGAACTAAAGCCCATTTGATCTTCAAATCGCTAGAACGATTGAGTGGAGGGAAGAACAAGAAGAAAATTTTGAATTTTCAAACTTTGGTCAAGGGATCTCGACCGTGTACAGTCGAGTGTGGGGTCGAGTGGCAGCAAAAAGCAGGTCAAAGATTCTCAATTCGAATTTGAATGGTATGGACGTTCCACCCTTGTCTCCTTGTCTCCTTAGCTTCTTTATATAGAGCTTGCACGAGATTATACCTCTCACACTCTCTCATTTGCTTAAAACAACTAAATTCAAGTTTTAAAATCTCTCCCAAGTTCATCTTTTGCTCAAGCTTTGTTCTTTCAAGTTTTTGGGTCACTAACCTATTAACTTTGAGCTTTGAGTCTATTCCTTTCAGTTCTTTTTGAAAATGTCTTCAAAGATCACCAGGAAGTCTCAACAAACCGCTGCAAGCTCCATGGAACGTCGTGATGCTGGCCTTGAATCAAGAAGAGAAGCTGGAAAATCAACTCGACGCCCCACTCGGCCATGTACTCGACCGAGTGGTGGCTCGAGCAGCCGGTCGAGCCAGGTGCTGTGTACAAGGAGAGAGTCAGTTGAGGAAGATCCTGAGAGGACTGAAAGTGAGGAGGAAAGGGAGCCAACTCTCAATGAGTTCATGAGGAGACACAAGGCCAAAGGGAAGAGGCCAAAGGGAAGAGGCCAACAGTTGAGGTTAAGCAAGAGGAGAGTGAAAATGAGAGTGAGGAAGAAATTGAAGAAGAAGAGTTAATGGATGATGGGGAAGCAGAATCTTGTGGGTTGTCAAAGAGGCAGCTTTATGATGCTTTTATGAGAATGGAGTTCTTGGGGACTAGATATCCTCACAAAGAAACCATGGAGAAGCTTGCCATTGATGAAGATGTGGAGTTTCTTTTTGAGAAAAGTAACTTAACCAAGTTCATGGGGATTTGCATGGAGGGCTACAAGGAGGAAAGTTGTGAGTTTCTAGCCACTATCAAGCTGCATACATATGCAAGGAAAGATCCTGAGGTTGGAGCTGGTCACATCACCTTCACAATCAAGGGGAAGAGGCATGAGCTTTCAATGAAAAAGATAGCCAATGTGTTTGGTTTTGAAGTTGGGAGCTATAGGAGCTTGATGATACCAAAAGAGGAGCTCTATTCAGTTTGGGAAACCATTGGGGACAACAAACTCTACTCATCCTCCATTTCCAAGAGCTCAAGGATAAGGAGCCCAGTCCTAAGGTACTTCCACAAAGCTCTTGCAAATACATTCTTTGCAAGGAAGGAAACTGGGAATATCAATGAGGGAGAGCTTAAGATGATTGACATGGCTCTCAATGGGATCATCCTCAAAGCAAGAGATGGAACCATCATCCTTGGGAGAACTGTAGAGACTGATCTTGCAATGGTGCTCATTGACCACATGGTTTACTTGAGAAGTTAGGTAGGCAAGTTGGAGAACAAAGGCTCAAGAGGAGCACTAACCATTGGAGGCATCATTACTCCAATTCTACAAGCTGCCAAGGTTCCACTTAGAGGACAGAGGGTCTCACCAAGATGGATTGACTCAATCTACCTCACCTCTACTCTCATCCTAGCTAAGGAGATGCATCAAGGAAATCACATCTTCAACTTTGAGCTACCAACACTTGGGAAAAAGCAATTGATCTTGCCTAACCAAGAGCTCACCACCATTCAAGAAGGGGCCAACATTGACTTTTGGCCAGCTGAGGAGCACTTGTTTGATGGAGTAGTTCAACCTAGAGTTGAGGAAGCTGGGAATGCACAAGTGGTTGATGGGGAGGAGCAATTTTACTTTGAGGATTATAAGCCCAACCCAAGGGATAGTAGAGGAGTGAGGGAGAATAGCAAGAGGTTGACACTTTTGCAAAAGTGGAACAAGTGGCAAGGAAAGAGGTTTGATAAGCTGAAGAAGAAGGTGACCAACATGGCTAAGTCTATCAAGGGCTTAAAGAAGGAAATTGCTGAGTTGAAGAGTGGGAATTCTTCACCTACACCATCAAATCCTTTGAGGAGAAGTAGCTCAACTAGAGCACTTTCAAGAGTTGCGAACCCTGTGGAACCAGCTAGGGCTTCAATATATGAGCTAAATCTGAGGAAGAGGAGCTCAAGTACCCAAGAACAGCAGCTTTCGAGGCACTCGACCGGGTCACTCGACCACCCACACGACCGAGCACCGCCGACCCACTCGACCGAGTTCCAGCCCAGATCACCATATGGCTTCCCACCTCCAGCTGCTTATCCAGGTTACCCTCCCATCCCACCACAATACTTCATGGATCCAGCACTCTACCAGAAGTTCTACCAGCAGTTCTCCCAGCAGTAAGGACAGAATGTTGGCATCCGCAGTCCATCTCGACCCCCTCACTCGGACACGCACTCGACCGAGTCACGGTCGATCGCCATCGTCGAGCTTCCCCAATCTCCATCTATAAGTCACCAACAAGACCCCAACTACACGTTTGACAGCATGCAAGAGGATGTGGACAACTTCTTCTCCAATCCTTAAGGTACCAATATCACCTTCATTTGTAAATATCATTGCATTTCATATTTGTGTTTTGTTTTTAGTCTTGAATCCTCATTCAAATTTCTTTCACACAGAGGACTGTGTGATTTAAGTTTGGGGGAGGGTTTGAGATAGCATTTGACATTGTGTTTTGTGATCTTATTTCAATTTTTTAGCATCCTCATATTAGTATTTGCATAAGCATCTAAGGCATAGAAAAACCATAAAAATTTGAAATTTTTTGAAAAAATCTTTATAAAAAAAAAGAGTGTTCATGTAGTTTGCATTGCATATTAGAATCTTGTTTAGCATGTTTCATGTAGGATTGTATAATATTTGCATTAGGGATCTATGATGAGTATTTCCTTGTTAGCTTGCTAATTCACTAGACTAGGATCAATGCCCAAGTTAATAGTACTTTGATGCAAGTTGAGTGGTTAGAAGCATAAGATTGAACCAAGCCTTGAATTCCTTCATTGTATTTGGTCTATATTGAAGCATGTTATGATTTGACATCATTTCCTATCTATAAGAACCTAATATTGACTTTCAATTATCAATGTGTGCATTGCTTTATACTCATGGATACCATATACATATTTGGATCATCTTTCTCCATTTTACCACTCTTGTTGATCCAAGTAGCTGATTTCCTCATTAAGAATCAGTTTCCCTACCCTTAACCAACCTTTCTTTCAAGCCATGTTTATTCTTGAGTGTGTGAGGCCTATTTTTGGGATTGAGCTTGGTAGAAAGTGTTAGGTTTGAACTGACAAGAGTAAAGCCTTATGCCGATGCACCTTATGCCGATAACAATCCAAATGCACCTTATGCCGATGCAACCAATCCATCCCGAGAATCACATCATACAACTCCACTGGACTGATAAGCAAATCTGCTGGCCACGACTCTCCTGCGATCTTAATATCAAATCCTCTAGCTCGTCCAATGACTCTCAGGAACTTGCCTCCCGCAACTCTGACAACTCATGTACGCTCCCCGGAATCCCCTCTGATCCCCGCACTCACTGCACACTCCGGAGTGATGAAGCTATGAGAAGCTCCAGAATCAAACATAACATGGGACATAAACCCGCCCACCGACAAGGTCCCTACACAAACCTCATGTGTTGAGAACCTAACACTTGATCACAAGCAAAAACAAATATAATCTGAACTATTGAATTGACCAAGTTCGAATCTCAGAAGTTATACCTGTGACCGCTCCTGCACTAGTGCCACCGGGCTCCACATTCGAGTACACCCGCGACGTCGGCTAGATCCAACCCACCGGCTGCACACCCTGCTGCACTCCTGGCTGACCACCAGCCTGCACTGCTGCTACTGCCATCTGATGCAACTTGGGAAAGCGAGGCATGATAAGCCCCGTCTCTCTACAGTAGTAACACACACGAGTATCTGTCCGCGGCTCCAACACCGCCCGCTGCTCTGTCACTGCCCTGTGCTCACCCCTCTGTGGACAGTTGGTCACCTTGTGGTCCCTGCTACCACACCCAAAGCATCTCGCACCCCCGTGCCTCGATCTCTACATATCATCAAACTTCCGCTTCTGCCCATGCTCAGGCTTGCCACCCTTGCTAGGAACAAAATGCGGCTGAGACCGCTGTGACTGCACCGAAGAACTGACCACAACCACCTGTGACCTCAAGTCATCCTCTATCCCAGCTGCAACCTCAACCAGCTCCGCTCTCGTAGGATAGCTCCTCACTCTGCACCGAGTCCTCAGATCATCCCGCAGAGCCAACAAGAACCTCCGCACCTGAGCCGACTCTGGCTCCCATGCCCGGCCTGCATACCCCACAAGCCGACTGAACTCTGCATCCAGCTCTCGCACTGTACGGTCCCCCTGAGTCAACCCCAAGAATCGTGCCTCCATACGATCAAGAGCCTCCTGAGGAAAATACTTGGAGTTAAACTCCCTCCCCAAGAAATACCCCGCTGCACCCTCCGTGCTGTCACCGACCTCCACCACACACGTGCATCACCTGACAAGTAATACACTGCCAGATCCACCCTTAACTGGTTGGGACACCGAAGCGAAAGGAAAAGATCCTCCATCCGCTCTCTCCACTCATCCGCTGCAGTCGGATCGGTACCTCCTGAGAAATACCCTGCTCCCACTCGCTGCAGCTGCACCATCATCTGCACATACTGAGCATCCACTACCTCGGCCCCCGGCTGCACACCTGCCTGCAAACCCGCCACAGGCTGCACCGCTGGAACCTGCCCACCAACCACTGGCGGCACTACTGGAACCTGCCCACCATCCACCGACGGCACTATTGGAACCTGCCCACCAACCACTGGCGGCACCACTGGATCCTGCCCACCAACCACTGGCGGCACCACTGCTGGAAGTCGCTGCAAAACCTGAGTTAGCAAGCCCATCAAGACATCCTCCCTGCCTGTAGCACCTTCCGCTGCAGCCCTCCCTCACACCCGGGGCAACACCGTGACCGACACCGGGCCCATCCGCCCTGCCGCCACCCAAACCAGCCTGGTCTCCAGACACATTAGGATGAACCTGTGACTCCGCTACCTCTTCACTGGCCATGCTCTGGGTCACACTCATACTGGCCTCAGGAACCTGACCTCATCCCCGACCACGACCACGACCACGACCACGCCCACGACCGCGACCAACAGCAGCTTCACCTCTAACCATCCGTATCACCAAGAACACAAGAACACAACTTACCGTGGAATCACAAAACAGGCTCGAAGAAGATGTTCTAGGACCTCATGCCACACACAATTGACCAACTCACACAATCAACTCTAGCATGAAATCCTAAACGAAAAAAACGAAAAAAAAAACAAAAATAATAGATATAGGAAACAACGAAAAAAAAAAAAAACAAGAAAAGAAAATTACAATTAATAATTGTGCATATTTTTTTCCTCACAGTTTTATGAACAAATAAATAAATCCAGTTTAATTATTTTAAAAAAATAAAATTAAAATTAAATTACTTTACAAAGTATTTTAAAATAGTAAACTATTCATTATAGCCTTAATAATATAAAGTTAATAAATATAGAAGATATGTGAAATTAATAAAAATCAATTCAAATTTATTTTAATGGATATATAAAATACATCTAAAATCAACTTATTTGTAAATACACTCTAAAACACAAGATATGAAAGAAATATCTTTAAAAAGATCTTATGTAACTAATATATTTTGTCGTCATAAAGAAAAATAATAAAATTTATGAAAATAAACTATTTCATGGATTACATTATTTGTTTAAGAAAAAATAGAAAAAATCATTTTTAAAAAACAAAAAGAAGCAAAGAAATTTTAATTTATATATGTATTTCTAAATAGTAATTACCCTAAAATAAATATTTAAAACTCTAAAATTCACTAATTACAATTGTTTGACTATATATATTGTATTACTATATATTTATGCAAAATTGAATATTAATAAGTAGCTTTTTAATTTATTTCTTATGAACAAATCTTCTATTGCAGAAAGAAATAAATTCTATGTCAAAAAATGTGAGAAAAACATCAAATTTAGTTATGTTCTTATCCAAAAATTTTGGAGTTATGGGGCATAAAAAATTTACGGGTAGGGACGAGATGAAACAGGACGGGACAGGACAAGACGGGATAAGACGAGATGTCTTTGCCATTCTAAAATAGCTACGTGTAGGTTATATTCGTGCAATTGTCCAAACTAAAACCACATTAAAATATGATATTTGAATTTTAACACCTTTTACCATACCGCTATCGCTTAAAAATGATGGCTCACCCCCTTTCTTTCACTCCCTTAAAACCCATCATCTTTAAAAACTACTATCCGATATAGCGGTGTGTCTGTTTCCGTGAAATGTTACATTCTCTAAACAACTTACTCTATCGAGATTTCCAATTTATCGTATATCACCAAATATACAACTCAACACTATATAAACAAAGGAAATAAGTCAACACTATATATACAATTTACCGTGTTTTCAATGCGTACAAAAAATCAAATTACAAAAAATTACTAACAAAATATAATCCCGTGTTGTAGCACGGGTTCTCTCGTAGTATCAAATACCACCAAAGACGTTTATTAGAAAACCATAAAACAGAAAAGTACAAACAAACACAAACAAGCGTTTTGGAGAACAAAAACGAACAGGACGGTACAAAATGCTTCACAAATTCTTAAAGGGACTACAAGAGATGAGCTTAAGTAACGAGCACTCGTGGTGGTGACTCTGAGTTTTTTTCAACCAAAGTTCAGAGGAAACCATTCATGATTGTGTGAAGTGAAGATGTATCCCATCACCACACCAGGTCCATAGGCTATTGCAGCTATTACCCAATTGAACATTGTTTCCTTCTCCTCTGACAACTCCTCTGGTAGTTGTGATGTAGGACTAGAGACATGCGTTTCTCCACATATATCTTCAAGAGCATAGAGTCTATGGTTTCCCAAGAAGGAAAAACATTTCTGCCTTTGAAACTGTGTGTCTCATGGCAATGGAGCCAGGAGAAGGTTATGGGAGGAGTTCATGTATAACAGAAAGGAGAGTTTCCCAATATCTAGAGCAATTTGACCTGAAAACTTGTTACATGATAGGTCTATTGCCTTGAGATTAGTCAAATTTGTCAGGAATCGTGGGATGTCGCTTGTGAAAGTGTTACCTGACAAGTTTAGAAGACGCAGTTCCACCAAAGAGCCAATGGATTCACGGAATTTGCCAAATATTTTGTTTGCAGAAAAATCAATGGCTCTAAAGTCTTGTGGGATCCGCTCAAAACTCATCTCTAGTCCTTCACCATTTCCATCGAACTATAGACAAGAGAAAAAATCTGAATATCTTACAAACCAAGAAACTCCAAAACTCTAAACTCACAATGACTCTTTTTCTCCCTTCTGTTTCTCTCTGGAAAGCGACAATAAGCTGCCACTGAAACTCTCAAGTCGATTATTCCCTTAGATACATCGGTTGAGGCTTCCCAAACCCAACCAATTTCTAATTTTGACGGTTGAAAACAAACCGGTCGAACCGGAAATTTTTGGTGTCGGCTGACACCCTCTTTGATGTCCATTGACACCCACCCCCAAAATTGACTATTTTGTTCGCGGATGTTACAAAGGGTATGTTGCTCCAATGTTAAAGTTTTTAGAAGAGTGTTCATTGGCAAAGGGGCAAATAATGGCGGCTATGGTGTTAGTGTTAATGTCTTGAAATAATGAATTGGGTGTTCCAATAATTGTTCACGTTCTTGGTGATTCTTCAGTTAGAGTTCATATTCAAGCTAGTTACAATAGTTGCAGAAATGGTTGATGTACGAGGTGATTAATCATCAAGTTATAGTCTTAACAAACACAAGAAACGTAGCAGAGAAAGAGAACAAGGGACGATATACTCGATTCCATAGCAAAGATGAGGATTCTACAACACATGGACATAATTCTGGTTATGGCCACACCAGTTTGAAGAAAAAGATAATTATGGTTCTCGTCATCACCACTTTCTGAATTTCTAAATATTTATGAAATCCTTCTTATATATTAAGGACGTCTTTCTAAACATTATGAAATCCTTCCTAATTTTTGTAAAAAATTGAGTTTTTGAGTCTTCATTTATGTTTTGCTTTAATGTATTACATACTAGAAAAAGTCTCAAGCGATGCGGGAATAAAATGAACATAATAAATTATGTTTAGGTATTTTAAAATACATTCAATAATTATTAATATCAATATTGTTACAAAATCTAAAAATTTATGTGAAATGTAGAATATAATGTTTGATGAAAGAATTGTCTTGCTATTTATTAAAAAAATTGTGGTATCAATATTTAATCATCATGGGAGCTAGTTATGGTTATATTTCAAAGAATAAATATGCCATAAAATTTCTTTGTGTTTTTTTTTTCTTATTTTTTGTAAAACACAAATTGTATGGCATTAATACATTAAAGTGTATTAATATACTGCAAGTTTTTTTTTAAACATCATTGGAGTTACATTTTCAAAAATTAATATGCAATAGATTGTTATAATTATTATTATTAAAGAAAAACAAAATATAATTATTTTTTAATATCTTGAAATTAATCAAGAATAAAATTATCTTTTGTTTTAAAATGATAAAACAAATATTTTCTTCTTGAATTATTGAAAATTAAAATGTTATGGTAATTATATACAATTTTGATAAATGATACCCCATAAGTAATATACAATGTTTGGGAAAAAAGTTCCCCCAGATATAAGATCTCAGTTACATTCTGTAATGGGTATCACCAAAGAAGGCGGGATGGGTTCGTATTTGGATATTCCTTTTCAAGAACTAAGGTTTTTAGTTACGTTAATGAGCGTTTAGATGATCGGGTGAATGGTTGGTCTGCGAAGTATCTCTCGAAAGGTGGTAAGGAGGTTATGATTAAATCGGTGGCTTTGGCTCTTCCAACCCATATTATGTCTTGTTACAAATTGCCAAAGGGATTAACGTCTAATTTAACAAGTGCTATTTCAAAATTTTGGTGGAAGTCCAACGATAAGGCAAGAGGTCTACACTGGGTCACGTGGGATAAATTGTGTAAGGATAAATGTGATGGCGGTTTAGGTTTTCGCGCTCTGGAACAATTTAATGAAGCAATGTTGGCTAAACAATATTGGCGGTTAATTCATTATCCAACATCTCTGATGGCTCGGGTTATGAAAGGTAGATATTTTTGGAAGAAACACCCTCTATAGGCTAAGAAACCTTACTCCCCTTCATTTGCTTGGAGGAGTATTTTCTCAACTAAAGGTTTGGTGGAAAATGGATCAAGATGGGCAATAGGCTCGGGTGTAACGTTTCAGTGTGGCGGGACTCGTGGATTCCGGATATTCAGCCTAGACCAGCAAACGGCCGTGGTAGGTTGTTACATCCCAATTTAATGGTTAACCATTTGATTAACCCAAGAACGAAGGAATGGCATATGCCAATTCTCGAGGAGTACATGGATCCAGCGGATATCCCACTTATTTTATCGATAAAGATCAGTAAATCGTTTAAACTATATCAATTGATTTGGCATTATTCTAGATCAGGGAGGTATACGGTCAATTCTGGCTACCATCAAGCACGTGCTTTAATTAAAGAAGTCGAATATGGACCGATGTATACGGCCCTTAGGGCACAGGCTTGAAACCTCGAGGTTCCCACGAAAATTCAGCATTTTTTCTGGCAAATTGCCTCTGGGTCTCTTCCGGTGATGGAACGTCTGGCTTATAGGGGAGTTCGGTGCGATCCTCTCTGTCCAAGATGTGGTCTGGCGAGTGAGTCTATTAATCATGTACTTTTTGAGTGTCCCCGTTCGCGTCGGATTCGGGAATTATTTTCACAGAATTTATGTAGGGAAGGTTTTCCCTATAATTCTGTTTTCACGAATTTAGATTTCATTTACTGGAGGGTGTCATCCCTGTCGTTGGCCTCGGGCTTAAGTTTTACTTTACCGTGGCTTGTTTGGTCAATTTGGAAAGAAAGGAACAAGAAAGTTTACCAGGGTGTTGAGGCAGAGCCATTTGAAGTTATTAGTCAGGCGACATCTGATAAGCTGCTTTGGGAGAAGGTCAAATCCTACAATTCGGTTCCTCATCATCCCTCATCTTTGGAGGATCGGAATCCCGGTCCCTGATGTGAGGTCGATGGTTCTTGGAAAGTTTCGGATCCTCTGGAAGGTTTAGGGTGGAGGCTTTGTAATGGTGAGGAAACAACGATACTTTTAGGTGCACGAAGTCAGCGACACAGTCCTTCTCCCGTAATCTTGGAGCTCCAGGCGTTGATTTGGGCGATGGAGTCCCTAGTGGAGTTAAGGATAGATTGTCAGAATTTCGAGACGGACTGCGCAGAATTAGTGGCGATGGTGCAATCTCCAGAAGAATGGCCCGCTTTCTCCAATTTATTAGACGACTTCAGTTTGCTACGTTCATCCTTTCCTTCCTTCAAGCTATCGAGGATTCCGCGCACAGATAATGTTCGAGCAGATTGTCTTGCTTGATCTTCAAGATCTTTACTTTATGCGTCTTCTTTTGTAAACTCTTTTCCTCCGGTTTGGACTACCAACTCTGGGATTATCTTCTAATTTAATGTTTGGTTGACAAGAAAAAAACAAAAAAAAAGTAATATACTTACTTGCAAAATATGATGTCCAATAAAACTTATATTATATTCCAATTAATACATTAAAGTGTATTAAATTGATGAGTGTTTTTTTTTATTGACATCAATAAATTTTTGTTTTCTGGCAAACATTATGGGAGTTCCAATTTATTGAATTAATACATATATAATAAATTGTGATTATGATTATAATAAAAGAAAATAAAATATCATATTGTTTTATATGAAATAAGTTTTGATTATGATTCAAATTAAAGGAAAATAAAATATCATATTTTAAAATCTTAAAATTACTTAGAAAAATATTTGATCTTCTGGCACAAAAATTTTAAACAAAATATTATACTTTTTCAAAAAAATAAATTGTTTTAAAATAAAACTACCATAACTATAATTTTTCAAAACTATAATATTAATATTTTATTCTTTAATTATCGGCAGATTATTATTTGAGGAATTATAATGTTATGGTAAATATATAAAATATTGATTAATAATATATTATAATAATAATAATAATAATAATAATAATAATAACTAAAAGGACATTGCTAAAATGCTAAGATTTTTTTTTAGGATATTTTTTTATGTATTTAATCTTTAGTGCAATGAATGCCACTTGTGAGTTTTTTAAAGTATAAGTTTGAGAAAATCTTACTTTATTATACAAAATAAAGAAATACACTAAAATGTTAGTTGAATACAAAAACTTATAGAATTTACAAACTTATGTGAGGTTTGAGATATGAGGGTTATTGAGATGTTTGTCTTTCTTTTTGTATGAAAATTTGGAGTTATAAATTTATTATTTAATTGGGTATTTTTTTTTTTTTTTTTTTGTCATCTGATAGGAATAAAAATAAAGTCTGAAAGATTACAACCACAAGAGCATATAAAAACTTAGAAAATAAAGTCTTAATTGAGTAGTTAATGCACTAATCTTTATATAAATATTTTTTTTGGGTGGGAAATCTTTATATTAATTTATATCTATAAAAAGTCATATAAGCTACATAAGAGTTACAAAATGTAATAAATACATATTAATATATTTTAAAATTTAGTATGCTTCTAATCCTAACACACACATGCTTCAACAGAAAACCCTAATCTCATTGAGAGAGAGAGAGAGATAGGAATATATTGTAAGAGATACTCCAAGATACACAAGATCATATCATATCTCCATATTATGAATATATAGTAATGACTAAACCTAGAGGCTCCCTCACCTCTCTTGTATATAAACGTCCATTGTACAATTGTAAAGACATACTTAATATAACATTCTTTACTTGGTATCAAGAGCCTAATTTTTTTTTCTCCGCCGCTTTCATTGTCTCTCCTTTCTCCTTCTCGCTTTCTCACCTCTCTAGATCCCTCTGCTCTTTCTCATATTCACGATGGCCGCTGTCGAACAAGTCGATCCCACATCCTCTCTTCTAAACATAAACATGATGAACATCAACAAGCTTTCTTCTGTCAACTACATGACTTGGAGTCTTTAAGTTCATTCGCTTCTTGATGGTTATGGTCTCGCTGGATTCCTCAATGGTTCCTCTGTTCCACCAGATCCCACAGTCACCATCAACGATCAGGTCATGACGAATCCAATGCACACCACCTGGCATCACCAAGATAAACTCATCTACAGTGGTTTACTTGGCACTCTGTCACCGTCCATCCAGTCCGTTGTCTCCAAAACCAAGACCGCTGCTGAAATGTGGAAGAAGATCGCAGCTACGTATGCTAATCCCAGTTGGGGACATGTTCAACAACTTCGGATTCAGCTCAAACATTTCACCAAAGATGACAAAACAATTGATGATTACCTGCAAGGACTCAATGCTCGTTTCGATCAGTTGGCCTTGCTTGGTGAACCGGTAGAACATGAAGCGTAGATTGAGTTCATCATCGATGGTCTGCCAGAGGAGTACAAGCCTATCACGGATCAAATGGAGGGTCATGACACGCCCCCAACTGTCACTGAGATTCCTGAAAAACTTCTCAACAGAGAAGCCAAACTGCTCGCCACCTCTCATGCTGTCACTAGCCCAGCTCCGATCACCGCCAATACCGCATCACGTCAACGCCAAAACCAGGGTCGTCCTCATCAGCGCTCAACTCAGCTGTGGTCGAAGAACAACTCCTCGTCCTCTGAAACTCCAAAAGGTTATCAGGGGAGGTGTCAATTATGTGGCCTTTACGGTCATAGTGCCAAATGATGCCATCACCTGCAACCCCGTCAAGACTACTACACATATCCCATGCTCTCACAGCCTCGTCCGTGGCAACCAAGAGCTAACTTAGCGTTGGGTTCTACCTCTTCTCAGAGTCCATGGATCATGGACAGTGGTGCAACCCATCACATGACAAATGATCTCCACAACCTCTCGCTCCAGCAACCGTAAAACGGTGGTGACAATGTTCTTCTTGGTGATGGTAAAGGCATCCCTATTACACATATGGGTTCCCTTTCTCTACCCTCCTCCCTGACTCGTTCTTTCACATTACCTAATGTGTTATGTGTCCCACATACTCACAAAAATCTCATCTCTGTTTATCGATTGTGTAATGCTAATCAGGTTTCTGTGGAATTCTTTCCTGCTTTGTTTCAGGTGAAGGATCTATTCTCTGGAATCCCCTTAATCCAAGGCAAGACCAAGGATGAGCTTTATGAGTGGCCAGTCTCCCTCTCCACCATCAAATCATACTTCGCCTCAACCACCTCCAAACCATCCATGGCTGACTGGCACAACCGTTTAGGCCACCCCTCTAGCTCTATTCTTAAAACAATTATTTCTAAATTTTCACTTCCTTATTTGCATTCTGTTTCCTCTTCTTCCCTTTGTTCTGATTGCTCCATTAATAAAGCTCATAAACTTCCAATCTCTGAATCCACAATTATTTCGACCCGACCTCTCGAATATATCTTCTCCGATGTCTGGACTTCTCCCATTGTTTTGGTTGATAACTACAAATACTATGTTGTCTCTGTTGATCACTATACACGCTATACATGGCTTTACCCTCTCAAAACCAAAGCTCAAGTTCGTGAAACCTTTGTTCCGTTTAAGTCCCTTGTCGAGAACCGCTTCAATGTCAAAACTGGTACCTTATACACTGACAACGGTGGCGAGTTCATCGCTCTTCGTCCATTCCTTGGGTCAGCCGGAATCTCTCATCTGACCTCTCCGCCTCACACCCCCGAACACAATGGTCTCTCTGAAAGAAAACACATGCATATAGTCGAAACAAGGCTCACACTCCTCTCCCATGCTGGCATGCCTAAGTCCTATTGGTCCTATGCGCTGCTTGCTGCAGTCTATCTCATCAACCGCTTACCGACGCCGGTTCTAGCACTGAAGTCACCATTTGAGATGCTGTTTGGTTCGTCACCCAATTACTTGAAAATGAGAGCTTTTGGATGTCTTTGCTTCCCTCTCCTCCGACCTTACAACAATCACAAACTGGAGGATAGATCAACGCCGTGTGTCTTCCTTGGATACTCGCCAACACAGAGCGCCTATCACTGCCTTCAACCAAGCTCCGGTCGAATCTACACGTCTCGCCATGTTAAATTTGATGAGACCATCTATCCGTACAAAACTCCTCGTTCCCAACCTGCCTCTCCTCCTCACACGAACCCACTATCCGCACTCGTCACACCTCTCACATCATCGTCTCCACAACCCGCTGTCATTCTGTTACCATCCCCTCCGCCACTCGTACCGTCTCCATTGATACGGGATTCCATCGAGAATACGGTCCTTCCCTCGACGCCTCCGGGAAACCATTCCACCGAGATCGTGGATTCAGTGTCGCCGTCGCAAACATGTATGTTTTCATCCTCCTCTCTTCCTTCGCAGATTCCAACAACATCATCGTCGCCACGGAACTCAGGCCCAACAAACAACAACTCTATTCCCGGCCCATTAACGGATCCATCAAGTCCAACTCATACTTCTCACTTGAGCCCACACACCTTCGACATCCTCTTCGACGTCCTCCAGTGCCATCTCTCCTGATCCAAATCCACCGAATCCTCCAGATCCCTCACCAGTTCCAACACCGACTCCGTCGCCACCTCTCTCACCTGTCAATCAACACATGATGCAAACTCGCTGGCAAAACAACATCGTCAAACCAAATCCTTGGTACAACCTCTATGCTGGTCTATCTCCATCCATACCACGAGAACCTCAAATTGTGTCTCAAGCGATGAAGGATAAACGCTGGATAGGCGCGATATCTGAAGAAATAGATGCCTTTGAGCGCAATGGCACTCTTGAGCTGGTCCCTCGACAACCACATCACAACGTAATTGGCTGCAAATGGATCTTCAAAAACAAGTTCCTTCCCACCGGCTCTCATCACCGATGCAAGGCACGCCTTGTCACCAAAGGTTACAACCAGGAATACGGTCGCGACTACACTGACACGTTCAGTCCCGTTGTCAAAGCTACCACGATTCGGATGGTTCTTGATGTTGCAGTCCCAACAACTTGATGTCAACAATGCGTTTCTTCAAGGAATGCTGACCAAAGAAGTTTACATGAAACAACCACCGGGTTTCATAGACTCTGATCATTCGTCACATGTCTGTCGACTTCACAAAGCAATTTACGGTTTAAAACAGGCTCCTCGAGCCTGGTACACTGAGTTGAAAACATTCCTCCTCAGCCTTGGTTTCCGAAATTTTCTCTCTGACACTTCAGTCTTCATGATGCAACAAGGTTCTCACTTCATTTACCTGTTAATATATGTTGATGACATTTTAATAACAGGTAGCAGTACCAATGGCATTACCAAGATCCTTCGTCTTCTTGCTGATCGCTTCTCCGTCAAGGACCCGGAAGACTTGAACTATTTCCTTGGCTTGGAGGCTCACCGTACGGATCTTGGTCTCCATCTCTACCAACGGAAATACACCATCGACTTGATCCACCGTTACAATATGCAAAATGCCAAGCCAGTAAGCACCCCGATGGCAGCCATTCCAAAGCTCACAATCAGCTCGCGAGTACCTCTGTCCGATCCGTCACGGTACCGTCAACTAGTAGGCAGCTTACAATATCTTGCATTCGAAAGGTTGGACATTGCATATGCCATCAACTGGCTATCTCAGTTCATGCATAAGCCCATTGAAGAACATTGGCAGGCCGCCAAGCGCATACTTCGATATCTAGCCGGGACACCAACACATGCCATTTACTTCTCCGCCAAGAATCGCCTCTCCATACACGCCTACTCAGATGCAGATTGGGCAGGCGACTCCGATGATTACACCTCCACCAATGGCTACATCATTTACATCGGCAATCATCCTATCTCGTGGACTGCAAAGAAGCAAAAGGGCGTTGCAAGGTCGTCTACTGAAGCCAAATATCGTGCGGTTGCGAACACGGCCGCTGAACTAAGCTGGGTCTACAATGTTTTAACTAAACTTGGGATAGGCTTACCACACAAACCAGTGGTGTACTGTGACAACATCGGTGCGACCTTCCTTTGTGCAAACCCTGTTTTTCATTCCAGGATGAAACACATTGCAGTGGACTATCACTTCGTTCGTGACCAAATACAACAAGGCGCGCTACGTGTTGCCCATGTCAATACCCGAGACCAACTTGCCGATGCGTTAACAAAGCCATTACCTCGCCCACGATTCTTGGACCTTCGAGACAAGATTGGCGTGGTCAAGACCCCTTCATCTTGAGGGGGCATGTAAGAGATTCTCCAAGATACACAAGATCATATCATATCTCCATATTAGGAATGTATAGTAATGACTCAACCTAGAGGCTCCCTCACCTCTCTTGTATATAAACGTCCATTGTACAATTGTAAAGACATACTCAATATAACATTCTTTACAGATATGAATTCGTTTCCAGAGGATCTATTGGCAAATATACTCTCGATATTACCAGTAAAGATTTTCACAGCTTTGAAACTTGTTTGCAAGCAATGGGAATCGATCGTGGAGTCTCCATATTTCCGTGACTTGTTTCGGTCTATGGACCAAAACTCAGATTCTTCATCATGGTCGCTCATGGATTCTGGTGATGGAAAAGAAGTCATAGCTCACTACAGATTCAACACTTGGGGACTCAAATGGTCTCTAGGCTCTTACATCTCGTCATTCCTAACCAAGTTTGAGATTCAGAGAAACAACTACAGAGTCTGGGCTTACAGTACTGATCCTGGTTTGATATTGATCAGTAAAGTCCCTTTCCATGTGAATAACCGATCCTTGTACGTTGCTAATCCAGTTTCACATGAATGCGTAAAGATCCCTCCTCATAATAAGGGAGATTCGCGTCCTTTGGGAATTGCCACACGAACTGAGAATGGCGTTCTTCTGGATTATAAATTTGTTCTGTTTGATCACTCTGATGAGGAGAGCATAGATATTCGCTTGCTGATATATTCATCTGAGAGGTTTGTGGACTCTCGCCACTGTCAATTTGTATTTTCCAGGTTTTTATTGTGAAACACCCATTAGTTTGCACGGGAGTATTCACTTGATCGCCACAAATAGTGATGAAGATGATGTTGCTGTATCCATCGATTTTTATGCAACTGGCACGAACTCTGTTGAAGGCCGTGGGACTTCTTTCCCTGATTTCGGACAACATTCCAGATTCAACAGATCTTTCTCAACTTGTCAAGGATCTCTCATGTATATGAGAATAGTCGTTGTTACCAAAGCTGATGGAAATGTAGAGGATAAGCTATGTGTGTATGGATGCTAAAGAGCGGAGAATGGCAAGTAGTATCTACTTTTATTTATACTGCTTTCAAGTATTTCCCGATGGGAATAAACCCTTTTGATGCTAATGTAAGTGCATCAGAGCTCTATCGGTGACACGATGTTGTGGTGAGTACCAGAGGTCTGATTAATTGACGTGGCATGGAGTGTTGAGCTGGAGGAAGATTGTTCGACAAGGTGATAAGCTAATGGATTCGGGAGGAATAAGCGATCGTGATATACTCGAAAATATTGAAAGTATATCTCGAGAAGGGAATAAGGATATTCGAAAAAGATTGTTTACATTTTGTTAGGATGCACAAAGATTTAGGTTAGAAATCTTTAGTGTGAGTATAAGTAGACGTGGGCTAGCCTCGAAACAAGGTAGCACTCGTGGAGATAAAAGTTGTGAGATTTGTAACCTTCAAGCAATCATAAAAAGGCTTAGAAGGAGAGTGTGTTAATTTCTCTTGAATCTACACACGGTGTTGTGTTAGATAGATAAGAGAGTGAGCTTAGTTTCAAGTCTTGTTAGAAACGGGAGTTTTTGTATAAGATTGAATAAGAAGCGTTTGCTTGGCGCGGTTCCAAGTGGGTTTATTACTTGTGCCTGTCTCTATACCTTTACAATTGGTATCAGAGCAGATACCTGATAAAAGTTCTGATATCCTTTTATAACAGGTGAGATCTTGCGACATGGGTATGGAGAAATCACTGGGTTTCGTTGTGTCACCAACACTATTGGAAGTTGACTCTGAGTGTTTTGGGCACCGGAAAGTCATGGTGAAGCAGATCATTTTGAGCATTGATGTGAAAGCCTAGAGTGCTGTGGAGGATGGCTGGTCATCTCCTATGGTCAAGGACGAGAAAGGTGATTTTGTTCCCAAATAGAAGACGAGATGGATAGCTGAGGAAAAAGCAAAATCAAAATATAATTCCCAAGCATTATTAGTTATCTTCAATGCTCTGCCAATGGAGATCTTCATTCGGGTACAAGGGTGTGTGGCTGCCAAGGAAGCATGGAATTGGATAATCTTGCATATGAATTTGAGAGACTTTACATGACTGAAAATGAATCTGTTGCTAAATACAGCAGTAGATTGAATGAAATCGCACAAAAGGCTGAAGTTTTGGGGAAACGATACAGCGATGAGTCAATGGTGAAAAAGTTTTTTGGGAGTTTGTCTTATAAACTCCTACCGCACAGGTCTGCTGTAGTCAAGTCTCTAAACTTAGAAGAGGTTAAGTTTAATCAGTTAGTAGAGATTATGCAGGTAGGTGTCATACCTCAGGGAAGAATAGAATATAGCAAGGGTGAGTCTTTGAAAAACTTTGTAGTACTACTATGTGATGCTGAAGATATCAAAGAAAACGAGGTCTGGTCAGAAGAAGAGGATGTAATCAGGAAAGATGATCTCGACTATCGAATAGCATATACAGCCAAAAGAGCAGAGGGCGATCAGACCGAGTGGTACTTTGATAGTGGATTCTCTAGGCATATGACATGTGCTTTTAACACTCTGTCACATGTAGAGGCTGTTGATGAAGGGAGAATTACCTTTGGTGATGGAGGAAATGGAATAATCCGAGGAAAGGGTACAACTGGTGGTGACTCTCAACCACATCTAAAGGATGTTGTCTTGGTTGATGGTTTGAAGGCAAACCTGATAAGCATCAGTCAGCTGTGTGATGAAGGTCTGGATGTTACTTTTACCAAGAAGCAGTGTGAGGTAGTTGATCAGCAAGGATATGTTCGGTTCAGAGGAAGGAGATCTAGTAACAACTGTTACGTGTGGGAATCAACAATGCAGTGCGTCAACACAACCACTGCAATGGACACTGATATGTGGCATCAGAAACTTGGTTGCTTGAATATATGCATAACGATGGGGCTTGCTAATCAAGAAGCTGTGTATGGAATTTCTGAGCTGAAGGATGACCCACACTTCATATGTGGTCCTTGCAACAAGGGTGAAAAGCATTCTATCCTAACTATTTGTGGTAATCATGAAGGAGGACTACATAATGACAGGTCTGATCAACCCTACGATCATCAAGGTCTTATGCGTCAATACTCTGTCCTAGGAACATCAGAGCAGGATGAAGTTGTAGAGCGGAAGGACAAAACATTGCATGAGATAGCACGAGCTGTGTTACATGAGAATAAGGTTTCTTATTGGTACTGGGTTGAAGCTGTTCATACAGCCTGCTACATCATCAACCGAGTGTATGTTCAATCAGGAACCAACAAGACTTCCTATGAGTTGTGGAAAGGGGAGTATCCTACAGTGAGCTACTCTCAGGTGTGTGGATGTCTCTACTATTTTCTGGATGACAAGAAACTGGTAACAAGTGATGAGAAGCAAGAGCAAGAACCTGCAAGCCATGGTGACTTGGTCATCCCCATGCCTTCATCGTATGTTCCCTTTTCGTCTTCTCTGATTCATCGGAATCACTCCTCTAAAGGTGTTATCGGTGCGATTCAGGGGGGTAGAGTTACCAGAGGGAAGAATATTGTTTTTGCTCACCTGACTGGAAAGAATCAGAAGGCTGCTGTTTCTGACACTGTTTCTCAGAACTTTGATCTTGTTCAACAGGCCTATTCCGTCTCATCTATTGAGCCAAAGAATCACAAGGAGTCACTTACTGAACAATTCTGGGTTTCTGCAATGCAAGATGAGTTGGGACAATGTGAGCGGAGTAATGTGTGGAATCTTACTAATCGCCCTGATAATGTCAATGGAGTGTCAAGAACAAGAATGGATCTTGTGGATGAGACACACATCTGACTATGGTATGGATTTTGATACTGTGTTAATTCATTGTGATAATTTGAGTGCAATAAACATCTCTAAGAATCCTGTTCAACTTTCTAGAACTAAACACATTGATATTAGACACCACTTTGTCTATGAACTAGTTGAGGCGAAACTGATCGAGATTGACCATGTGAGCACGATTTTTCAGTTAGTTGATTTGTTTACTACGCCATTGGTGCCTGTGAACTCTACTCTATTCTATGAGCTGTGTTAATCAAAGACAGGAACATGTGCTAGGACAGATCATGAAAATCGTGGAATATATAGAAGATCAACACTCTAAAAATGGCTGTGGGAAATAGCTGCCTGTCATGCCGTTCTGTGTGTCATGTTAAATGTTATCATGATTTAAGGAGGTCAAAGAGCTGTGAAGAGACATGCACATATAGTCTCAGGATCAATGTCCTATTGAATGATGAGCCTAGAATCAGTGATTGACAAAATCAAGTGATGTCACTGGAGTTCAAGACCATGAAATAGCTATCAAAAGGCTGAGTGGAATATATAAAAAAAAACAAAAAAAAAATTGTGTGCTCTTCAAAAAGATGATCTCCAGCTGCCTTAACATGTTGGGATGGATTGTGGACTGAAGGCATGACAGTGTGAAAGACTACCCATATGCAACAGTTCTCTGATCTTCGACAATTCAAAAGGTTGTGATAGTTCCTAGCAAAGGTTCTGAACAAGTGGTTGACATGACACAAGTATGAGGAGTGTATTGATTTCTGTTAATTTTTCAAAAAAATATATATATATATATATGTGCTCATGTGTGTTTATTTCTTGATCTGGGTCCCTCCCTGTTCATCGTAAGTGTATGTGCATATTATGTGTGAGTTCATGAACCTTTTTTAAAAAAGGAATATGTTTGAAATCAAGGTTAGAGGGAGAAGAATGTGTTTTATTAAAAGCGTGTCATTAATTCGAATTGATGATTAGGGAAGAGTTTGGAGTTGGAAAGGGGAGAAGTTTCAGTGTACACTAGTGGTCAATTGAGTGTGTTCAAGATTGTCTTTTATGTTTTGGCCCGAGTATTTGAAGCCCATTGAGACACATGAGGGTGTATAAAAGGAGCAGCTAGGGTTTTTGGCGTTTTCCTCTTCATCCTTGCAATATCAAACCTGTGCCGATTAAGCTTTTATCCTCTCTTCTCTTCTGATAGTGTATTCAAACCCCTAATCACCATGAAATCAATCTTCAGCGGCTTCCACTATGATTCTAGCTCAGATGAGGAGCTTCACACGCCACCATCGTCACTACCACCACCAACTCCATGTGTTCCGATTGATCCTACCACGGCGATGGTAGTCTACGAGCCTCGTGACGAGTCGACCACTACAATTCCTGCTCCGGAGAATCCCACATCCACACCCTCGTTTACCGATGAGGACGACGAAACCTGTGACTCTTCGTCTTCTCCACCAAGAGAGGTGCCATCTCAATTTCCGGTTGTTGATCTCACCGGTGATGTTCCCAAGACTGTTATGTCGAGTCAGGGAATCTCGTCTCGTCTGCGCAAGAGATAGGTGACTGCTAATGCCGACAGCCACGATTCCAAGAGTCCGTCTCTTGCCAAGGATAAGGGCGTCTCAACTTCTCTCAGCGGCACTTCGAAGGAGTTTGATGTGAAACGATTCACATCCGCTGAAGCAGCCCGACGGTATGGCTTCTTTGCTTCACGAACCCTTGCCCCCGAATTAGCTATTCTCTGGGTGCTAATGATAAGGCTAGAATGCTGATTGATCAAGCCGGTCTCTGGCAAACCATCTCTCAATTCGAGTCTTTTGATTCAGATGTTGTGTACGAGTTTTGGGCAAATCTCCCTACAATGAAGATTGAAGGGAATTCGGTTCTTGTGCTTGTTCGTGACTGGGTGTATGAATTTTCCCCTGGTCGAATCAATGCTCTCTTCGGCCTACAATCCGTTGATGTGCGTGAACAACGACTGCAGGCGGCTGTTATCTTGGAGGAGGATCTGGCACTGTTTCTGTCTGGTGGTAAGGTGAAGTCCTACAAACAGCTGGTGGCTACAGCAATCAAGAACCCAGTCATCAAATACCTGCATAAGATCTGCTGTAGTAACTGGTCTCCAACAGTGAACTCCGGATATATCTCGACGAACAGAGCCATGGTGATCTACATGATTATGCATCACATTCCGTTCGACTTTGGGAGGATGATCTACGATCAGGTCATACAGTTGGGCCTACAAGCTCAATCTGCTTTCCGGTTACCGTTTCCTAGTCTCATCTATCAGCTCTTAGAAGATCAGCGACCTGTTCCGAGTCTTTGGCCACATGCCACGAAGACGACCAAGGGAAAGAAGACTGTATCAGTACTTGCTGAGTCTGTTCCTCGAAGTGGTTTGTCTGCAGAGCATAAAGTCATCCGATCGGCTATCAAGATTCTGCAAGACGCCTTGGATGCTGGTAAGTAGTACTCTCTCTCATTTTCCATGTTTCTGGCATATTCTATTGATGTTTTTGACTTATCTGTGCTAAACAAGCAGGGGAAGATGAGTCTGATTCTGAAGCTTGAGGGGGAGTTTAGACTATGGGGGAGCAGTTGTTTATTTTGTTTTCTTTTGTTTCCTGTTGAAACTTAAGACATGTTGGTTTTTTCTTTTAAGACTCGGTTTGGCTTGTTTGAAGATCCAATTTATTTTAATAAGTTCTTGTCGGGTTGATCATTTGTGTTCTTGAGAGCTGTAATATCTTGTTGGTATGGGTGTGTTGTTTGTCTTGGCTGTTGTTGTCTGTGTATTTTCAGGTTCGATGCAGTGGTTGCTTATGTGGCAAGATTCAGACAAAAAGGAGGAGATTGTAAGTGCATCAGAGCTCTGTCGGTGACACGATGCTGTGGTGCGTGCCAAAGGTATGATTAGTTGACGTGGCATGGAGCGTTGAGCTGGAGGAAGATTGTTCGAGAAGGTGACAAGCCAATGGATTTGTAAGGAAGAAGCGATCGTGATATACTCGAAGATATTGAGAGTATATCTCGATAAGGGAATAAGGATATTCAAAAAAGATTATTCCCTTTTTGTTAGGATGCACAAAGTTTTAGGTTAGAAATCTTTAGTGCGAGTATAAGTATACGTGGGCTAGCCTCAGAAAAAGGTAGCACTCGTGGGGATAAAAGTTGTGAGATTTGTAACCTTCAAGCAATCATAAAAAGGGTTAGAAGGGGAGTGTGTTAGTTTCTCTTAAATCTATACAGGGTGTTGTGTTAGATAGATAGAAGAGTGAGCTTAGTTTCAAATCTTCTAAGAAACTGGAGTTTTTGTATAAGATTGAATAAGAAGCGTTTGCTTGGCGCGGTTCCAAGTGGATTTATTACTTGTGCGTTTCTCTATACCTTTACAGCTAATACAATATACTTTTGGAGAAAGGAGGACCGAAGTTTGCTATCTTTTAACGTACGCAATGAAAAGTTTGTGCTCGAGAGAAAGTTGAAACATAGCCACGACGTAACAGGATCATACGTTTCCTTGTTCGTCCTCCCACAATGGCTGCATAAGATTTCCAGTACGGTGAGAGAATAGTTTCTTAATTCTTTTTTTGTAATACTCTCAGTTCCCTTACGCAAGAGGAATGAGGTGTCACTAGTAAAATTGGTCTGTATTAAGAACTATTTGGTTGCTAAAAATTTTGTAACTATTAGGTGTTTTTCGTAGCTAGAAAATATTTGTTACTGTTTTGTGACAAATGAAATTAAGAACTATTTGGTTGTCATTAATTTCTCCTTCATAACTAATTGTCGCAAAAGGCTACAATTTAGATACTAATTAATCTGTCTCAAATTGCTACTAATTGTTATAAGTATATGTAACTATTTGTTATAAATTGCGTCAGAAATATGAGTAACATATACTTTCAAAAAGCCACAAAATTTTGTCGCAAATTGACTCACAACAGGGTACAATTTACTTGTCATAAAGTTGTTACAAATTGCTACACCTTTTCGTATTCATTACAAATTTATATTGTTGCCATGTGCGACAAGGTTTTATATGTAGAGCCAAAATAAATTGTCTGAAAATATTCTTGAAAATCAAATTGCTAAACGAAAGTAAAGAAGTTCCAATTAATGGTAAACCTTAGTTCTAAAATTTCAAAATAGATAAGAGTTTTAAATTTGTGACCAAATCCTCCTTGTGGTGTGTAGATCAAGCTTACCGCTTTCAATGTTGGAACTGAGAACTGAGAACTGAGAGCTGAACTAAGCGCTCACACTTGACCAGAACTGAGAGCTCGCAGGACATCCTCTATGCTTCAAGTCAGAAAACTGTTCCCAAACAGAAACCTCCCCATTCCACACTCCATACTCTTTAGGTAAGGTCAAGGTATGCATCTTCTTCACCCAAACCTCCTCTTATCATCAATAAGACCTTCAAAGATACAAACACTGTTTTGCAGTTAACCAAGCCACGAGATTATCGCCCTGGTCCTTTTCCTCATGTCCTTGGTAGACCTCACTCTTCTACTGTTTATACACCACCTTGGATGATGAGACATTCCTCTCTGCAGCATTCATTGCCAATTTCCAATCCATTCGATGCCTGAGCTTCAACACAGTCAAGCTAATGACTGAAAACAAGCGCTTAGTAGGAGGCAACCTACTTCTAGTTTTTTCTTTTCCTTTTGAGTCATTTTTCTTTTTGCATTGAGTCATTTTTTCTTTGAATTTTGTTTGACATTTTTCTTGTGTTTGAGTGTTTCTTAACAACATTAACATCCAAGGATTGATCAAACAACTCATCAACACAACTAACTGCAACTAACAAGGAGTCTGATCATGTGAACAGCATCGACTGACACCACAGCAGCATCGGTCGACACCCCTGGGTAAGCCGAGAATCAGTTCATCATTTCATTACAATTTCCATACATTTTTGTTTCTTTTTTCTTTCCTCTTGCTTGAAAACACTGGGGACAATGTCGTTTAAGTCTGGGGGAGGTTAGTACTAACTACTAACATAGTTTTTGTTTTTAGTGTGTCAAAACCGTATTTTTGTTTTTATTTAGTCAAAATTGTCAAAAATTTTGTTGGGAACTATGATTTTAATTTTCTTTTTAGTTTATTGCCTTGGTTGATTAATACTGCAGATTGAATCCACTAATCCGACTAATAAAAAATCCAATGGCTGACCAGTAAACCAGAGACATCCAAATTTTTAACAGAATCCATAAAAGTCTGAGGTAACTTCTGCACTTTTTGTTTACCTCATCAAGGAGATTGATGTTCATAGAGCTTGACTCCTTGTTTATACATGACAAGTAAGAAGAAAATGGTACTCCTCTCCCTTATTTAAGTTGAAAAGATTACTCCTGAGAGCTTTGTTTAAAAAAAAAAAGAGAATAAAAGATGAGATGATTTTGATCAGTTTAGAGAGGGGGGTAAATTACCTGTAACCTCATTATTCTATTTTTGAGTCAAATGATCACACAAAGTCTGGAAGAGAGGGGTAAGTAAATTATCGATGACCCCATTATTCGCCTACACCTTTGAATCAAAGAAAAAAAAATCAGCAAAGCTCAAAGGAAGATAAGAATATAATAAGTCTGGGGGAGAGAAAGAGTACCACAAATTGTAAAAATTATATCTTGCTTGTTATGGTATAGTACGGGAATGAGTCTAGAAGGCTCTTGACATTGATCAAATTGATGATCCCCACCGATGAAGGCTTAATGGAGGAAGTAGTGGAATTTGTTTTGAATTGGGATGCTATGAATGTCAACGGAGAAGTACATGGTGGTTCAATTTGGATTTATTTGCTAAGCATATGGATTATGGTTTGAATGATCGTGGCATTACCTTAGAGAGAAGATGAGTTTCTGTGTTTTCAAACCTCTTTCGCAGGTCTAAGCTTCTGTTTTGCTTGAGGGCAAGCAAATGCTAAGTTTGGGGGAGTTAATATAACATGGTTTTTACGGTTTTTAACCATGATATAAGTGTGCTTTTTGAGTCTTCTTATTTGTTTTCTAGGATGTTTTTGAGTCTTGACAGGTTTTCAAGGATTTTGGCATGGATGGAGCAAAGTGGAGCAATTTGGATCGTTTTGGAGCATTAATCCGGAGGAAATCAACGTGGAATCGATTCAGTGAGATGGTGTCGGTCGACACCCCAGTTATCCGCAAGAAGACCCAAGTTTTGGAAGTTTTACAATTCTGCCCCAAAGTATTCCATAATTGCAAGACAAGTCCATGGCGTATTTTAGGACATATATGTATTTTTTTTGGGTTTTAGAAACCAATAAGTTTTATTTTAGCAAGTTTTATTTTCTGCAATCCTAAGAGATTTTGAGAGCTTTGGGAGAGAGAGATCTGAACTGCTTTGTAGAGAAGAATTCATAAACCCCTCTTTAATCTTTTAATTTCAATTGCTTATTATTCAGAATGATGATTTGTGTTTCATTGAATATGTCTTAGTAGTTTGCTTGTTAGGTTCAGGGTTTTTCACAGAGTTTTTATGATTTATTAAATCTGTTTATTTAGGATTCATAATCTTTCTAGATCTTCATCATAGGTTGCTCTTCATATTAAATTTTGATTGGCCATCTAAAATTAATAACCTAGGAAAATAAATTGATATGAGAATATAATTAATTTTACTGACAAAACCTTTTGATGAGCAAAATTACTTCTTGCAAAGATATTTGATTTAGTAATTTTGTGAACAATCTAACTTGTGTTTAAAGCTGATTTTTAACCTTGAAATTTACAAAGAGATTTGGATTTTTTTGTTTTAAATTTAGATAATATTTGCAGTGAGAATTGATTTATTTTACAAAAGTGTTTAGAGTTCTAGATCTGATCTTAATTTCTTAAATCCTATTTATTTGTTGATTTAATAATTTGTAATTTTCTGAGAAATTCCCTAGACCTAGCTTTTTGATCCATTGAATTTACAACAGTTTTATTTAATATTTTGCATTGTTATTTCAATTCAAATTAATCTGTTTAACTTAATTATAAAACTCTATAATTTATTGTGTAGACTTAAGTCCTTGTGGAATTCGACCTCTAAGTACTGCAGTGATCTCTTAATTTGAGAGAGTAGCTCTAGGGTTTACATTTGAGCATATTATTTATTAACGTTAAGGCTTGTTGCTCCTGAGGGGATGATGATTCCCCTAAATACCGATAGCTCGAGGGGTTGGGGGATCCGAGAGTGGCAGCGGGATGATGTTCCTCTGAGGGGATGAGTAGTTCCCCTGATACCGAGACCTTGAGGAATGTGGTCCAAGAGTGAGACGGTATAACTCGAAGACGTGGTCTGAGAGTGAGATCGGTATGGCTCGAAGGTTGCGACCTAAGGGGGGACGAGTTGGGAGCAATCAATGCCTAAGATATGAGTATAAAAATAACGACAAAATGTAGACCTCGAGAGTTGATGGTGGTTTAATCTTGGAGTATAGTTGTGTTGGCCGGTGGGCTAGGGTACTATGACCGGTTCGGTCATGAATGTGTGGCTGATGCGCCAGGATTGTGTGGCCGGTAGTGCTTGAGTCAGCTGCAGCAGATATGAGCCGGAAAGGGCATGGTTGCCAGGTACATAAGTTCACGAGAATCCTTCATGGCAGGATAAAAAAATCGTTGCAAAAATGTTGGATAAAGTTCATTGGAGATGGATAGGGTTGCTAGATTCAAGGTATTGGTAAGCTTACTAGGGGAAATAAGTCAACTGGGTTGAGTTGGCGACTTACAAAGCATTTGATGCGGTGAATCAGAATATGCGAAAGTATGGTACTTGTTTGTTTTATTATGCTCGTATTGATGATTTGCTATGGAGAATTACCAAGCCGGAAGCTATTTTTGGAATAAGCTGTCTTGTGAAAGTTTCATTTAGATGCAAGTTACTAGAGGCTCTTGGACGGGCAAGAGGAGTTGTTATTCGGGTGGTGGTGAGTTGATGTCTGCATAATTAATTATTTGTCTAGTAGAGTTGAGGAAGTAACCAGAGTATATGTTGAGCAGGGGATTCATTTGTCTTATCATTTCACCATGGGAAGCGTCGGTGTTGTTCCTCAAGTAGAAGGACGAGGTAGGGGTTTTATCAGTTCGTGGTGATGCCTTTTGGGTTGTCTAACGCACCAGCAGCGTTTATGATATTGATGAACAACATGTATCAAGAGTTTTTGGATGTGTCTGTCATCATTTTCATCGACGACATCCTGGTTTATTCCAAGTGTCCTGAGGAGCATGAAATGCATTTGAGGGCAGTTCTGGAGAAGCTGCACAAGCAGAAGTTGTTTGCTAAGTTGAGGATAAGTGTAGTTTTGGCAGCGTGAGATAGGTTTTCTGGGTCACATTGTTTCTGCAGAGGGGGTTTCTGTAGATCTGGAGAAGATTCAGGCTATCAGATATTGGCCTAGATAAGGAGTTTCCTTGGTTTGGCAGGTTATTACAGGAGATTTGTGCATGACTTTGCAAGCAAGGCACGTCTGATGTTTAAGTTGACAGGGAAGGATGTTCCTTTTCTTTGGTCAAAGGAGTGCGAGGAGGACTTTGCAAGCCTGAAGGAGATGCTGACTACTACGCCAGTATTGGCATTGCCATAGCAGGGAGAACCCAATGTGGTTTATACAGATGCATTTAGAGTTGGTTTGGGGTGTGTGTTGATGCAGCATGAGAAGGTGATTGCCTACGCTTCGCGGCAGTTGTGGAAGCATGAGGACAAGTATCCTACTCATGACTTGGATATGGCTGCTGTAGTTTTTGCCCTGAAGATTTGGAGATCTTATCTTTATGGTGCAAAGGTACATGTGTTTACAGATCTAAGAGCCTAAAGTATATATTCACTCAGTCTGAGCTGAACATGAGGCAGAGATGGTGGATGGAACTGGTCGCAGATTATGATTTGGAGATAGTCTATCACCCTAGTAAGGCTAACTTGGTTGCAGATGCTCTAAGTCGAAAGTGGACGGCTTTGGCTCGGAAGCAGGATATGGAGTCTCTGGTAGGAGAGATCAGTGCGTTGAGGTTGTGTGCGGTTTCTCAGGAGCCGTTGGAATTGGAGGCTGCTGACAGAGAAGATATTTTGAGCAGGGTGCGGTTGGCTTAGGAGAAGGATTTGGGGCTGGTGAATGCCTCTAAAGATGTCAATTCAGAGTATCAGGTCTCAGCTAATGGTACTATATTGGTGCACGAGCGGATTTGTGTGCCCAAGGATGAGGAGTTGAGGCAGGAGATCTTGAGGGAGGCTCATGCGAGCATGTTCTCTATTCATCTAGGAGCGACTAATATGTACCATGATCTCAAGAGGTACTATCAATGGGTCGGGATGAAGAAGGATGTGGCTAGTTGGGTCGTGAGGTGCGATGTGTGTTAGCTAGTGAAGGTTGAGCATCAGTTTCCCGGTGGGTTGCTGAAGAGTCTACCCATTCTAAAGGGGAAGTGGGATATGATCACGATGGACTTTGTGGTGGGTTTGCCAGTGTCACGGACCTTTAATGCTATTTGGGTCATTGTGGACCAGTTGACTAAGTCGGCACATTTTCTGGCCATTAAGAAGACTGATAGAGGAGCGGTCTTGGCTAAGAAAAATGTGAACGAGATAGTCAGGTTGCATTGGGTGCCAGTGAGTATTGTGTCTGATAGGGATTCCAAGTTTCCTTCAGTGTTCTGGAGAGCGTTTTAGGCAGAGATGGGCACTAAGGTGCGTATGAGTACAACTTATTAGCCCCAGAAAAATGGGCAGTCAGATAAGACAATTCAGACGTTGTAGGATTTGCTGAGGATGTGTTTGTTGGATTGGGGTGGCCATTGGGCAGATCACCTGAGCTTGGTAGAGTTTGCTTACAACAACAATTACCATGCGAGTGTTAGGATGGCTCCTTATGAGATTTTGTATGGGAGGCCATGTCATACACCGTTATGCTGGATTCAAGTGGGGAGAGGAGCATGTACGGGGCCAGTTTTGTTTTAGGAGACCTCAGAGAAGATTCTGATTCTCAAGCTGAACATGAAGAAAGCTCAGGACCGGCAGAGAAGTTATGCCGACAAGAGGAGGAGAGATCTTGTTGGTCTGATGGACAAAAAGAGCGAAGATACAGGCACAATAAGCTTACTCATATATTCATCTAAGACAGGTTTCTGGCGTTTCAACACTCTACATACTCCTTTCACTTTGAGGTGTGTTACTTGGTTCAACCCTGTTAGCTTGAACGGAAACCTTTACTGGCTTGGCTGCAATTACGGGAGAGACGATCTTGACGTTGTTGTATCCCATAATTTATATGCTACAATGCAGAGTTATACAGTTCCCTGATGTAGAAAACAATGTGAATTACAGAAGAGCTTGCACAACATCTCAAGGATCTTTAATGTATATGAACATTATCAAAGAAGACAAAGATGATGGAAGGGTAGTGAATAAGTTATGTGTGTGGAGATTACATAGAGAGGAATGGCAAATAGTATCTGAAATATCTCCGGCTTGTATGAAGAGGGGTTTAAATTACTATCCGTTGGCAACAAACCCTTTTGATGCTAATAAAATGTACCTTTGGAGTGAGATTCATAAATGTTTTGTATCTACTACTAACTTGTTCAAAGGCAAGTTTGGGCGTCACAAGAACTTGGAATGTAGCAGCGTTGGTCACGTTTTGAGATTTGCTAGAGACTGGAATCCGTTTGAAGACCTCTTTGACTCATTCTCTTCCAAGTTTGTTCTCCCACGTTCGCTGCACCGTATTCCTACAAGAGAATTGTGAGATGAGTTTCCTTGCTTCTTATTAATTTTTCTATCTATTTTTATGTCCTAATTAAGAGGAACGAGGTGTAGGATGGTTTTACCTTTTTGGCTTAGTTTTTTTTACTTTTGAGTATTTTGGTAACTAAGTTGGTAGAAAATGACATAACATATGAACAGAACACATTAATATACTACAAAACAAAATTTCTATGCGGGCAGCATTGACTGCTTGTTCGATGTGTGAAATGTATACACAAAACTTTCCGGGTATACTTTCTAAAATGTATACAAAATACAGTTTTTAATTAATTGAAACGAGACTTTTGGTTTGTGTTTACCGTCTCTTTCATAGTTACATAATTTTCAAATTATCATTGGTTATAAATATAATTTTTTGGTCAACCAGGCATATGTATTTCTATAGCCACTACTGTATATAGATTCGTTAATACCGGAGAGAACCCTAATTAGTTATCACAGTAAAACCTGATTCCAGTAAAAATATTGGCGACAGTGAAGAAAAAGAAGATGGGTTCCTTAACAGAGGATGTTTTGGTAACCATATGCGTGAGATTAACGCTAATGAGCATCACTACTTGAACATCGGTTTGCAAGAACTGGAAATCAATTCTTGAATCTCAATATTTCCGAGAGCATTTACTGTCTTACCATCACAAAAACTCGGATTCTTCGTGCAGGGACTCTCCGAAATAAGTAATGGCTTACTTTGGATGCAAGATTTGGGGACTTCCACGATCTCAAGGGTTTTTTTTTTTTTTTTTTTTTTTTTTTTTTTTATAATAAAATAACATTACAGTCACGGACTCGAACTCACGACCTATGACTCACATCAGATGTTCCATTGCTAACTGGAATCTCCAGGTTCTTACATCTCTTCTTTCATAGCCGAAACGTTGGAGGCTTACACCGATGTAGGATTTATTCTCATCTGTTTGGCTAATACGATCTCTAATAATATAACCTACTTTACGTGGCTAATCCGTATTCACGAAAATATGTTGAGATCCCTCCTCATCCCTCATCCTCATCCTCATCCTCATTCTCATCATCCTACAGAAGAACTATTCAGAGACTTTGGACTAGTCACACGAATCAAAAACGGTGTCGTTTTGGGGTACAAAGTTGTTTACATGGATAAAAGTGACATAGATGATCCAAAGTTGCATATATATTCATCTGAGACGGGCTCTTAACATCCTTATTTTCTGTTTCCCGGTGTTGGTTTGTGTGACACGGTTAGCTTGAACGAACACCTTTACTGGGTCCTCTACAGCTTAAGAAATGAAGTAGTTATTGTATCCCATGATTTCTAATATATACAGCGTTATGTTATTCCCTGATGTAGGTGAAGATTTCTTATTGAGAAGAGTTTGCACAACTTCTCAAGGATGAAGGATCTCTTATGTATATGAACATCGTCTATAAAACCCCAGCGAATAAGTTATGTCTATGGAGGTTAGAGAGCGGTGAATGGCAACTAGTATCCGAAATCTCTATGGATTGCAATAAGGACGGTAGCAAATACTTCCCGGTGGCTACAAACTCATTTGATGTCAGTACTATATACCTGTGGAGCAGGATGCATAACTGTTTGGTATCTGCTAACTTCAACGAAGGAAGGAAAGCTTTGGATTCACAACAACTTGGAACAGAGTAGCCATGGTAACATTTTGACAGATACTTTATCCGTTTTTTCTCCCGCATTGGCTGTATCGGATCCCTTCCTCACCATCATGAGCAAAGGGGAGACGTTTCCTTTTACGTACTTCTTATTTATTTCCTAGTTGTTTTAGATATTGGTAATTTTGATTTGCTTATTGATGATCGTTAACGATGCAATGAAAGAAGAGTATGGATTCGTTACCTAACTTAATTACATAAACTGTACAACTAACTTGGTAGATCTCTATGTATCATAGAATAAATAACCATATAAATAATAGAATAGAAAGAAAAAAACAGTGGAAAACAGAGCAAATAACAAAGAAGCACTCATGAATCCTAGGAACATGAAGTTCATTTTGGTGAGAAACTTTTTAGTATTTCAAATTACTATGATACGCAAACTTATTTCCAAGTTGATTTTAGAAGTTTTGTTTTACAGTCATTGTTGAATCTTATGTTAGTTAAGTAAGATCAAGAGTTTTTTAATGGTAGGTAGATGAAGACTGCCTTTATTCTTGGTTCTCATTTATTTAGTTAGGAAACAAGCACACAAAAAGCATGGAGAATTGGGAAAAGCGGTAGATAGGCTCCTACCTTAGGAAGACCAATCCTCCAATTTTAACACAAAACACACTTAAATTAAAAACATAAATATGTGAATTTGGTTGACTAATCCAAGTAGCTTCGGTATGGTTCTCTGGTCGTGTTCAAAGCTCTCTGGTTGGACTGGTAGTCCGCATACGGCAAAAACATAACTTGGAAAGTATTTAGTGTTAGATAAGTCTTCAAATTCGACCTCTAACTTCAATGTATCATTCACGAGAAGACCTTTAGAAGTATCCTTAAGATCAGCAAACGATACAAACCTCTGGAATCCCCAACTGCTTGCTTGATCCGACCAGCTTTCGACTGTCGATAAGATAGTGACAAAAGAATGGTTAAATCTGAAGGAACAATATTATCAAAGTAACATTAGTCACACTATAATTCGTATAGCTTTATATTATATTTACCTTTTGTCTCCATATCTTTAGAGTCCTTCTGATTTATAATTCGTACTTTAGCTTTTAGGTACACTTGTTCATAAGGCTTAATATCAGGCGCAATAACATATACCGACAATGAGTTACCCTGTCCTTCCCCATCGCCTCTTGGATACATTTTCAGAGCCCTAAGAGTTATACATAGGAAAATAGTTAAATTTTTATTAAATCATATTACTTAGACCAGTTATGACTTATGAGGAACTCACCAGCTTCTTCCTCCGATCACAGACATGTTAGATAGATAGACCTTTTGCTCTAGTAAGGAAACGTTGGGTATCGTCCATTTAAGAAGGCGGTTATGCAAACTCTTAGTGAAGGAGAACACTTCCATTTTGTTAAAAACTTCAGTGACAAATATGTCGACACCGAATAAAACACTGTCACCATCGAAAAGCCAACCAGCATCTGGATTGGCTAATTCGCCGTAGGATCTAACGTTACCGTATCCCCAGTATGGTTTGGACAGAAAAAAGCGTTTTGCATCCGTCTCTGTATACCAGACATAAGTTTGAGATTATGTATTTTAAATGAAAATATTGGCATTTGAAATTACGTTAAAACCATCATCGTCTCAGTTGTTTTAATTTTAAACGTTTAAAGCTTCACTTTTTAAAAGCTATATAACATGGCCAGTATTAATTTTACCACATAAACTGTTTGAAGCAGTTGTGATGGCCGCCCTTGTGTTTTTGTGTACAACTTGCAATGAAATTTTGATAAATTCACTAGAGACTATAAGAAAGCAGATGTTATAGGAGAAAGAGGTACGAAAAGGGCATAAGGATGTACCTTGATATGTAAAATACTTGTCTTCTTTCCGGTTATAAATGAAGAATTTGACTTCTGCGTAAACTTCTTTAGGAGAGTTAAGTAGTGCTGAAGTGTCCATTTGGACGTACATTGAAACCCAATCAGCTGGAGCACCATCCTTAACGTTTCCTTTTGGATAGACAATAAATGTCCTGTTTGAATATGAATATATATACTCTTACTATCAAATGTGTCTTTGTACCTTGAGATGCAAGGAAATGCACAAAACCGTAAAATAAAAGAATATGTACCAGTTGTATCCACCGGATTGAAAGGGACGGGATTTGTACTTCTCGACGTTCGGTGAAGTGGCGAGTTTTGTGAAAGATTCGATTTTGAGACAATACGTAGACGGTTGACTAACTCTCCACAATTCTCTCCTGTCAGAGAGCTTATCGGCGGAGATTGGGCTATCAATAACGGAAATGGAAGATGTTGCTGTTGTTACAAGTTTCATGAATTGGAATGCAAAGAAACAACAAAAGAAGCAAACCAAGCAAATTGCTCCATAGTTTGTCTTTCTCTTCTCCTCTTGAAACATGTTTTCTTCTTTATTTATCAAACCCTTCGCAAACATGTTTAATCCAGTGAGTTGATAAGTGTGACGGTAGTTATTTATAATTAAATCAAAAGATGGATATATGTAATGGCGTTAGTTAGACATATTTTAATTATAAACAGAAAAGGGGTGAGTTAGGTATATATGGATCATATATATAGTAGCCACATTTCTTTTGGTTTTTGGCTTTTTATATCTGGTGTAAAGAGTTCCTAAATCGCAAAAAGTTACTTCAACCATACATATCTTGAGACTTTTCACATTGCAATAACTTGGATTGCGCCTAGATAAGATTTCTTAATTATCTACCAGATTTGTCCAAAAAGGAAAGAAAAAAATATCTACCAGATACGATTTTCTCAACACGTGTTGGAATTAATAGTAAACTATAGAAGTAGTAGTACCTAATTTAGCATGGAGAGGAATTAACGAAAAGCGCCACAGACCCTATACGCCACACACTAGACAGTAGCTTTTAGCTACAAAACAAGAAGATGGATCCAACAGCTGATGACTATGTCATATTCTTTTCACGGGGCCGTAAAAACATCGAGTACCCCCTAAAGATAATTCTATCAATATTGTATACGAATTTATAAGAAAAAATAGATATATATATATATATATATATATATATATATAAGTTGGCTATATCATGCATTTATATTAAGAGTAATTCTTTGAAATAGCACATTCTAAAATATCACAATTAATGTATTTTAAAAAATATTACCAAAGTTTTATTTTTTTCAAAAAAATAGCATAAACACAAAAACTGATTTTCAAAGATACACCGAAAGAAGAGTATGAATTTGCTACCTAACTTAATTTACATACACTGTATAAAACTAGCTTGGTAGATCTCTATGTATCACATACTCTCTACATAACCATGGAAATAATAGAGTGAAAAACAGAGAAGAGATCAAATAACAAAGAAGAACTTAGAAAATAAGAACGTGATGTATATTTTTGGTGAGAAACGTTTTATTATTTCACATTACTATCATACGCAAACTTATGAAGAATGCTTTTACTAGCTTCGTAGGTAAATAAAGACTGTTTATACTAGGTTGGTAATTAGCAGATAAATACTGCTTCTATTCTTGGTTTTCATTTATTTAAATAAGAAACAAGTACACAAAGAGCATGAGGGAAAAGTGGTAGATAGGCTCCTACCTTAGAAGACTAATCCTCCAATTATTAACACAAAAACACTTGGAAAAAAAAAACGCAAAGAGTGTGTCTATCCGGTTATCTTGTCTTGTCTGAGGCTATCCGGCTCGGCTAATCGGTCGCAAAAGGCAAACCATAACTTGGGAAGTATTTGGTGTTAGAGAACTCTTCAAATTCAACCTCTATCTTCAATGTATCATTCACGAGAAGACCTTTAGAAATTAGAAGTATTCCTAAGATAAGCAAACGGTACAAGCTTCTGGAATCCCCAACTGTTTGCTTGATCCGACCAGCTTTCGACTGTCGATAAGATAGTGACGAAAGGGTGGTTAAAATTCTTATGGACAATATTATCAGAATAAGTACATTAATCACACAACTATGTATATATATATTAAATAAGGACCCGCCTGATGTGCGAGATTAAATTTTTCTAAATAAGCTTAAATTTAATTAAAAAAATATATTAAAATTTATTGTATATTATTTATAATTTTTTTTGCTATAATACACTAATTTATATCTATATACAGTTCTTTTATGTATGTTACCATTAAAAGTGTATTTTTTACACCTAGGTATATTATATGTTACAAATATATTATTTACCACCACCTAGAAAATGTCTATATGAACAAATTAAGCCAACTATTATATTTCTCTTTACTTTCATTTTTGCATAGTTTCTTTAATCACTAAAATTGTTGGCTCAAAAAACATTTGAATAAAAAATAAATTACATCACAATATGTATGACTAATCATGGAGAGAACTTCGGTTCTGCCCTCCTCTCTTATGGAGAGAACCCTGCGTCCAACCTCCTCCACCATGGAGAGAACTTTCGCTCTGCTTTCTCCTTTGGAGAGATAACCTTGCGTCAAACCTCCTCCACCATAGAGAACCTCGACTCTGTCCTTCTCCTGTGTGGAGAGAACACGTTCATGTATTTTATCTATCTCAAAGTGGCTTACTCCAGGAACTAATGAAACTAAAGACCACTTTCATACGTCACAAAATCTTTTGATAGTAACTAATGTTAAATTTTCCAATGTATTTCATGGAAGTTTCTTTGACACACTATAATATAGCCTATGTCTCCAAGCTCCTATGGATCTATCAACAACGATTTATGTTTTTCCGATATATCTATGTTTATTGTAGGGTTGTGCTTGATTAGCCTATTTTATCCAACCATTAAGTTGATGATCTTATCCTCTTTATCTCCTTTTAAGATTGAAAGAATGGTAACTATTATGTTTCCACAAGAAAAAATGTCTATAACCAACCAATCAAGGTTGAAAAATTAGAAGAAAATTAATTTGACATAATTAACGAAATAATAGAAAATTATAAGGACGGTAATATATGAATCTCAAATAATTTAAAGATGAAAATATAAATTAAATAAAACAATCTAAAACTACTACAATAAATTTTAAAATATAGTACTAGAAAAAAAGATGCATATATTAATCTTTCATTTTTTTTGGTCAACATATTAATCTTACCTATTTCAAACTGAAAAAGTAGAAAGCATGAGTATATTTTAGTTTTAAAAAATAAAGAAAATTTGTCTTTCCATCAAAAAAGTTTGACCAATAGAACAAAGTTGAAAGCAATATTTTTGAATAAATTATTTTCTTAGATGAATAATATGAAATGATCTATGTTTATATAGAAGTGAGAATTTACAATTTTTAGAATTAATAATTTTCTGTATATTTTCCTTAAATCCTTTTTCTATTTTATGAGAAAATTTATTTCAATGAGCTCATTGTTTTTTTTAAAAAACTTATTTCTTCTCACTTTCTTGTAAGACGTACTACCGTTCGACGATAAGAACGCTTGCTGTTTAGTTGATATAGTGTTATATAATCTATGTTGTTATCTTGTATTTGTGTATTTATCTTTTTTTTAGGCTACCTTTCATACAAATTAATAGAAATAATAATAACTGTAACATCCGTGTTCCGGGAATAGAGTTTGAGTTTGTTGAGTAAACCAAAGAGTGGATTTTAATTAATTTTGGTTTAATTAAATCTTGGTTTAATTAGATTAAACAAAAAACCCTTAATCTCTGTCTCAAAGTCACGCCTTCTTTCATGTTTTTGGTGTTTTGGTGACATTTTCATCAGATGAAGGGAGAGAAAGAGAGATAAAACCTTGGTTATTTGGTGTAAAGGAGAAAGAGAAGGAGATCAAGCTTTTTCCTTAGAGTTAAGAGAGAAATAGAACTGTCAGAGTTTGGGGGAAGGAGGATCCGACTGGTCAAATCGTTTCGAAAGGTACTGATTTTTGGTAGGGTTGTAGATAAGAGATTTTTGTACACTCTCATTTTTACAGAAGTGAATTTGGGTTAATATTTTAAGAGATATTGGCAGTTTCGTGGGGTGTTTCTTCTCATTCTCGGATTGAGACCAGCGGGTGTTACGGGGACGATTGCGGTTTCATCAATAATCTGATCGTGCTGAAATTTTGTAGGAAGCTTCTGGACAGATATACCTTGCTTTTCACCGGAGGGGTTAGAAAGTTAACGGTTAGTTTTGATTTCGTGGTTTCACTTGCGAAGTTGTTCTTTTCTGTTTTCTTGGCAGTTTGTTTTTAATATTTGTTTGTTGTTGTGATTGGTTGTAGGAGCAAGTTTGGTTGTTCTTGGATATTGGAAAGCCTCTCATTTGGTTGTATTTAGTTTTGTGAATCACTTGTTAAGGTAAGTGCAGGACCATAGCTTATCTAAGCTGGAGATTTCTCTAATCTGCTTGTTTATGTGTTGTTTGGCTTGTTGATTGTTGATTGATGATTGTTGGTTGATGGTTGATGGTTAGAGATGTCTCTATTGCTTGTGTGTATAGCCCAGTAGATAGGAGGATTGCCTTACTGAGTGTTTATTAAATACTCATGCATTGCAATATGTGTTTGTGGTGTAGGTAAAGGCAAAGTGTGACCGTGGAATCAGGGCGATGAAGAGGAGGATGTTCTAGTGGTTCGTTTGGTTGTCTGGCTTCTGTTAGGTTGCTAGAATGGAGTCCTAGAATGTTGTTTAGGATTGCTGGTTTTTTGGATGTTGTTTGGATCATTAGTTTGTGATTGGAATTAGTATTGGCTATTTATATTTATTGGATATTGGTAATGTTTTCCGTTGATGATTGTGATTATGGTTAGGTGGCTAGTGGGTATGAGACCACTAGTTGTAGTTTATTTATTATATTGTATTTATTATTTATTGTTTTGAAAAAAAAAAAGTCAGTCGTTTCAATAACACCATGAGAAATTTGTTAATCCCAAAACCCTAGTTATTATGCATAACAAACTTTGTCAAAACTAACATGTCAGGGGAGTTACTAATTTTGAAAACCAATCTTTATATATAATAAGATAAGATATATATAAATATATATATAGAATTAATAATAAACTATAGAAGTAGTACCTAATTTAGCATGGAGGGAATTAACGGAAAGCACCGTAGACCTATATGCGCGCCAGACACTAGACACTAGACAGTAGCTTTTAGCTACAAAACAAGAAGATGGACCCAACAGCTGAAGACTATTTCATATTCTTTTCACGGAACCGACGAGCCGTAAAAACATCGAATGCCCCCTAAAGATAATTCTATCAATATTGTTTAAGAAATTTAGAAGAAAAACAAAACAAATATAAAAATTGACTATATCATGCATTTATGTTTGGATTAATTCTTCGAAATACCACATTCTAAAATATGACAATAGATGTATTTTTAAAAATATCACAGAAGTTTTATTTTTTCAAAAATAGCATAAACTTAAAAACTGATTTTCAAAGATGTAAAAGTAATTTTCAAAGATACACTGAAAAATGAGTATGAGTTTGTTACCTAACTTAATTTACATAAACTGTACAACTAGCTTGGTAGATCTCTCTATATGTATCATACTCTACATAACCATGGAAATAATAGAGTAAAAAAAACAAAGAAGATAGCAAATAACGGAGAAGAACTTATGAACATAAGAACATGATGTTTATTTTCGGTGAGAAACTTTTTTTCTTCCACATTACTATCATACGCAAACATGAAGAATGCTTTTACTAGCTCGGTAAGTAGATAAATACTACTTTTATTCTTGGTTTTCATTTATTTAAACAGGAAACAAGTACACAAAGAGCATGAGGGAAAAGTGGTAGATAGGCTCCTACCTTAGGAAGACCAATCCTCCAATTATTAACACAAAAACACTTGGCAAAATAACCGCAAAGAGTGTGTCTATCCGGTTATCTTGTCTTGTTTGAGGCTATCCGGCTCGGCTAATCCGTCGCAAAAGGCAAACCATAACTTGGGAAGTATTTGGTGTTAGAGAACTCTTCAAATTCAACCTCTATCTTCAATGTATCATTCACGAGAAGACCTTTAGAAGTATTCCTAAGATCAGCAAACGGTACAAACTTCTGGAATCCCCAACTGTTTGCTTGATCCGACCAGCTTTCAACTGTCAATAAGATAGTTACAAATGAGTGGTTAAATTCTAATGGACAATATTAACAGAATAAGTAGCATTACTGCATTAGTCACACTACTGTGTCTAATTTACCTTTCTTCTCCACATCTTTTGAATCTTTCTGATCTATAATTCGTAGCTTAGCTTTTAGGTAAATCTTTTCATACGGCTTAACACCAACGGCATAAACATATAACGACAATGAGTTACCCTGTCCTTCCCCATCGCCACTTGGATACACTGTCAAAGCCCTAAGAGTTATACATAGGAACATAGTAAATAGTTATAAATTTTCATTAAATCATATTTACTTAGATCACTTAATTATAACTTATGAGGAACTCACCAGCTTCTTCCTCCGATCATGAACATGTCAGAAACATAGAGATATTGCTCTCGTGAGGAGAAGTTGGGTATCGTCCATTCAAGAAGGCGGTTATGCAAATTGTTAGTGAAGGAGAACACTTCCCATTTGTTAAAAACTTCAGTGACAAATACGTCGACACCGAATACAACACTGTCACCGTCAAAAAGCCAACCAGCAGCGGGATTGGCCACGTCAACGTAGGGTCTAACGTTACCGTATCCCCAAGATGGGTTGAACAGAAAAAAGCGCTTTGCATCCGTCTCTGTGTACCAGACATAAGTTTGAGATTGTGTGTTTTAAATGAAAGGCAATTGGAATTATGTAAAATCATCAACGATTGTTTTAATTTTTAGGAGTTATAAATTTTGTATGTAAACTCATTTTAGTAGTATTTACGAGAATTACCCTATGTAAGTGGCCGTTTGTGTTTTAAATCTAGAGGATGCAATGAAATTTTGATTAATGTATACACTAGTGCTTATAAGAAAGCATATGTTATATGTGATATACCTTGATATGTGAAGTACTTGTCCTGTTTTCGGTTATAAATGAAGAATTTGACTTCTGCGTAAACTTCTTTGGGAGAGTTGAGGAGTGTTGAATTGTCTATTTGGACGTACATCGAAACCCAACCAGCTGGAGCACCATCCTTAACGTTTCCTTTAGGATAGACAATAAATGTCCTGTTTGAAAATGAATATATATACTCTCACTATCAAATGTGTCTTTGCAACTTGATATGCAAGCAAATGCGGTAAGCCGTAAAAGAAGATGATACTTACCAATTGTATCCACCGGATTGGAAAGGACGGGATTCATACTTTTCGACATTTGGAGAAGTGGCGAGTTTTGTGAAAGATTCGATTTTCAGACAATACGTAGACGGTGGATTAACTCTCCACAATTCTCTCCTGTCATAGAGCTTACCGGAGGTGACTGGGCTATCGATAACGGAAATGGATGATGTTGTAGTTGGAGGTTGTGTTGTTACGAGTTTTATGAATTGGAACGCAAAGAAACAACAAAAGAAGCAAACCAAGAATATTGCTCCGTAATTTGTTTTTCTCTTCTCCTCTTGAAACATGTTTTCTTCTGTTTTTGTCAACCCCTTTTCAAACATATTTAGTTACGTGAGTGTGTAAGTGTGACGGTAGTCATTTATAATCAAACGATTGGAATAAGGAATGGCGTTATTTCGACATATTTTTATACATACAAAAAAGGGTATGATGTTTCTTTTGGTTTTTTCATTAATTTGTTGCAAAAAATTATTTTTACTAAAACAAGAAAATGTTGTGGAGGAGAAATGTACGTACAGACTGTGATATGGGTTTATTTGGATTGTTGGGAAAATTATCAATATACGTGTCTTGAGATCTTTCATGTCGGTATAAGTTGGATTGCTACTAGATAAGATTTTATGAACTATCGACCAGATTTCTCAACACGTGTTTAAACAAAATGTAAATAAACTATAGGAGTAGTACCTAATTTAGCAAGAAGACGAATTAACGAGAGGACCGTAACTTTTAGCTACCAAACAACAAGAAATGGACCCAACCGCTGAAGACATAATAAGTCGATCATACCCTTTAAATTAATCAATCATAATTAAGCATATATATAATTAGTCAAGTTTTCGCAAGAGTGCAAACGTTCATGAATCAACTATTAAGATACAATATATATCTAGCTTTAGTTGACTTTAGAAGAACTTCGGTTTTATTTGTAATTGAAATCCGGTTTACTTCAGTAGGTTTTTTTGGGTTACTTTGGTTTGGCCATTTCAAGAGAGACATTTTTTTTTTGTCAGCTGTCAACTTTGGACTATCATTTCTCATCCAAATGTAATTCAATTTTGACATATGAATACACTATGTTATAGTGCTCACTGCAATGAGTTCATTGCTCTCGTAAATCCGGTTGTTCTGTCAAAATAAATTGCTAAAAATGTTACCCGAAGAGTAGTCCGGCAAACCTGTCAAAAATGAGTTAACTCACATTCTAGCGATATATATTCATAGAGAAGTCTCATTTTCTTTTGGAACATTATTTTAGCCTTCAAACATACATTTTCTGATGGGTTTTAGATAAATGACCATTAATAATTATATATTTGTTAAGAACATTATCATTTTACATTACTCCCTTCGTATTGATTTAATTGTTGTTTTTTTGTTTGTTCTTTTGTTTTACAATACTTGTTGTTAAGACTTTTCAATGTAAGTTTTGTAAAAGAATCTCAATTATAACCTCACGTCTAAAAGTATCTGAAGAGTCACTTTTAAAGTTAATGTTGTTTGTAAGGTTAAAATAATCAATTTACTCAATTTTTTAATCTATTCAAAATAATCTAAAACAACAATTAAATATATACAGGGGGGAATATTAATTAAAAACACAAAGATTCTGGCGACACACATTGAAGTCCTTGATTTGAAACCTACACAAACAAAATGGAAGTGGTTGTGTGATTCGTGAGGAAGAGCCACCGACAAAGGGAGAGGTCAACCAAACAAAAGAGGTGAATGGGCCTATTATTAAGGCCCAGATCGTATAAATGCTTTTGTGTTGGGAAAGCTCAGTAAGAGAAGAGGTTGTTCTTTGTTCAAAAAAAAAGAGAGAAGAGGTTGTTTTGCCCTGGAGATTAAATAAATGCCCGTATGAAAGACAAATGTGTCACTTTGTCTCTTTTATTGGAAAATCATTGTATTAAAATCCACTTTCTGAAAAACAAATGCCATGTCAATGATGAAGAAGTTGGAAACAAAAGACTTCGTAATCGTAGTTCATTGCGTAGAGATACATGAGAACATATAGAATGATTTGGTTGAAGTAGATTGTTACAATAGAAGAAACTAAAAGATCTAACCGATGGTGGAGATCTTGATGAAACATGTAGAATTTAGGTGTCGAACCAACTTGATTTTATTAACTTATGAACTTGGGTATAAATACAAGAGACCCTTTAAACAAAATAAGGCTAAAACTCGTAAAGTATACAACACATTCTTATCACAAAGAGAACAAACGATACTGACTTATCCCGTAATACTCCCCCTCACGTTGGAGTGTGAAGATCTTGAGCACCCAACTTGGACATAAGATAAAGAAACTGGTCACATCCAAGTACTTTTATAAAAATGTCAGCGAGCTGCTCGGTCGTATGTACATGTTGTGTTAGATAATGCCCTCAAGAACCGCATCACGAACAGCATGACAGTCGTTCTTAATGTGCTTAGTTTGCTCATGAAAAACATGATTAGTGGCGATATAAATAGCAGCTTTGTTATCACAGTACAATCGAGCTGGCGCAGCCTGGTCGACGCCTAATTTCTTCAACAAATTGCGGAGTCATTTGATTTCTTTAAGAGCATAAGACATTGCCCGATACTTGGACTCTGCGGAAGAATGAGAGACAGTCTTTTGTATCTTAGTTTTCCATGAAATTGGCGAACCACCAAGTAACACAACATAAGCACTAAGAGAACGACGAGTAATTGGGCAAGAACTCCAATCCGAATCACAATAGACTACAAGAGTTAACTCCGAAGAAGAATGAAGCATGATACCCTGTCCGGGCGACCCCTTTAAGTAACAAACCACTCGCAAAGCAGCATCCATGTGAACCTCACACGGTGACTGCATAAACTGTGCCAAAACATGAACAGAGTAACTCAACTCCGGATGCGTGTGAAGCAAGTACAATAAACGACCAACAAGACGACGATAAGATTTAGGATCAGAGAGAAAAGGACCATCATCGGTAGCAAGATGATGATTCTGTTCTAACAGAGTAAACGCAGGACGTGCACCAAGATCCCCACAATCAGCAACAATATCAAGAGCGTACTTACGCTGTGACAAGAAGATACCCTCAGAACCACGACACACCTCAATGCCCAAGAAATATTTAAGTTTCCCCAAATCCTTCATAGAGAAACAACGGCTGAGATAGTCTTTAAACTTCTGAAGCATATAACGATCATTACCAAAAATGACGAGATCATCAACATAAATCAACACATGCAACTGAAGACCTTTGCGAGTATAGGAGAAAAGCGAATAATCATCATATGATTGGACAAAACCAAAACGTATAAGTGCATCAGAAAGATTCTTAAACCAACACCGAGGAGCCTGTTTCAAGCCGTACAATGACTTACGAAGACGCCAAAACTTACCAGGATGAGAGTGATAAAATCCCGGAGGCAACTTCATGTAAACCTCCTCATCAAGGTCACCATGAAGAAACACATTGTGAACGTCCATCTGGTAAACCTCCCATTGCTTAGTAGCCACAAGGCGAAGAAGAGTGTGAACAGTTGTCATACGAACTACCGGAGCAAATGTCTTCTTGTAATCCTCCCCCTCGACCTGATTTTTCCCAAGAGCAACAAGCCAAGCTTTGTAACGTTCTACAGTACCATCATAATTATACTTCATCTTGTAAATCCATTGACAACCAATGGCGACTTTGTTAAACGGCAAATCAACCAATTCCACTGTTTTATTGATTTCAAGAGCATCAACCTCTTTAGTCATCACATTATTCCACTCTTTGATCTTAACCGCCTCTTTAAAATGCTTTGGTTCAACATTAGCAGTAACCGCCGCTAAAAAGATCTGATGACTTGGGGAGAAATCAGCATCAGAAACATAATTTGTCAAAGGAAACAGAGATGTACCTTGGACCGATGTCGAAGACTGTGACGGCAGATCGGGAAGAGCGTGTGAGGAAGATGGTGTGTAACTGGCATTGTAGAGAACATAATCAGTCAATCGCATAGACGGCTTAGATGTGCGCTTACTTTGACGTGGCACAGGAGAAGACTACGTAACCTGTGGAACAGCAGGAACTATCGGAGCAACAAGCTCAGGAACAGGAGGATTAACCGGTAGTGAAACTGGTGAGGAAACATCCGAAGTCACCAGCTCTGTAGAAGAAGGAGACTCATCATCAACAGGACAAACAACATTGCCGTCGACAGATGGAGAAGCAACAACTGGAGACGACGGAAGAGGAACTGCAGGAGAAATAACATTGCCCCCCCTGTCACCCGAAGTACTTACTATCCCTCATCGTCAAAAGAAATCGGAGATGAAGACACAACAGTTGAAGAAGGAGAAACAACCGCATAAGGAAACACATCTTCTTGGAAGATAACATCGCGAGACACAAGAAACTCGTTGCGCTCAATATCAAATACCTTCCATCCTTTTTGCCAAAAGGATAACCCACAAATACACACTTGCGGCTACGCTGACCAAACTTATCCTTGTCTCGTATAGTACAATGAACGTAACACGCAGAGCCAAACACTCGGAGCTGATCATAAGCAGGCTTGCGATCATGAAAAACTTCATAAGGACTACAACCAGAGTGAAGAGCAGATGGAGTACGGTTGATCAAATAGGCGGCAGTGAGCACAGCTTCACCCCAAAACTTGGTAGGCAAACTAGCCTGAAACAACAAAGCCCTAGCAACATTAAGAATATGTCGATGCTTTGGTTCTACCCGTCCATTATGCTGAGGCATAACCACACAAAACGTCTGATGTACAATGCCACTGGCACGAAAATAAGAGGAAAGGCACATGAATTTCGTCCCATTATCGGTTCGAACTGTCTTGACCGCTTTACAAAACTGTTTTTCCGTGTATGCCAAGAAATTTTGCATAACACCGCGTACTTCAGATTTTTTAAGTCAAAGATACGTCCAAACAGCTCCTAAAATCATCAACAATTGTCAAAAAATAGACTGCACCACAAGAAGAAGGGACACGATTCGGACCCCAAACAACCCAATGAATCAATGAAAAACAATCTGTTGTTTTATTAATGCTATCCAGAAAAACTGTTCTTGTTTGTTTAGCTCTAAAACACACGTCATAAGACAAAGAGCTAACAGAAGATGAAGAATGAGAAAACAAAGGTAAAGCTGAAAGAACCAAAAAACTAGGCTGTCCTAAACATTGATGCCAAAAAGCCTAATCTGAAACCGCACTTGCCATATGAATCTTTGTTGTAGTCACATCCGTAAGATAGTACACACCGTTACGCTCTTCACCGCTTCCAATCAAAGTCTTCGAAAAACGGTCCTATAAAAATACAAATAGTGTCAGAGAACGTGGCAAGACACTTTGTTTGTTTCAATATTTTTGAAACAGAGATCAGTGTGCAGTTGAGTGAAGGCACAAAAGGAACATTAGTCAACTTGACATTGTTTAAGAGTGGAAAAACTCCCATGCTTATAGCAAAGGCCTTACTTCCATCAGCAAATCCAACTGGACTTGGTGGAATAGGAACAACATTGATGAGCAAGGAAAGATTCCCTGTCATGTGGTGAGATGCTCATGTATCCAAGATAACATTGCCAACTTTAAGCTTACCAGACAACTTGTCGGAGCTGTCGCCTGCGGAGGTGCTATTGTTGGATTTTTCTTGAAGAAACTGAGTGAAAGCCTTCAAGTGTTCTTGTGTAAACTCAGGAAAAACAGAGGAGTTTGAGCTGGTAGCATGTGCAGCAACCATCTGACCACGTCCACGGCCACCGCTGTCGAAAGCGGAACCACGACTGCCTCTTTCTCTGCTGTCGGAACCACGACCATTGTTACTCTTTACAGACCTCTCTGTCCACCAGTCTGGGCAGCCGACGAGCTGCCAACAGTTATGCTTTTCGTGACTAGTATGTCTGCAGTGAGAGCAAAAGAGACAACTCTTTCACCGCGTACTTCAGATTTTTTAAGACAATGGAGTCTGGTTTGCTTTCACCAGTAGCATCAGATCGAGTAAGAAAGCCCACAGCCTCCTCTTTTCGTTCACGTTGACGATTAGAACACAATCTTTGTTTCTATCTTATTACTCAGCTATAAACTTCACCGAGAGAAGGAAGAGGATCCATCGCAACAAGAGTGGCACACAAACCACCAAACCTGGATTCATCGAGACCCAATACGAACTGATGAACCTTTTTTTCCTCCCTTTCTTTAGCCGGAGCAGAGGTAGCTCCACAGGTACACAAGCCACAAGAACACATTGTGAGCGGCTTGTAAATCTGATATTCCTCCCAAAGAGAACACAATTTTCCATAGTAGTCGATAACCGCTTGACCCTCTTGTCGACACGACGCAAGCTGACTTTTAAGTTGGTGAACACGCACCTTGCTCCCAACAGAGAACCTCTGCTTCAAATCCAACCACAACTGATGAGCATTGGCTATAAAAGTCACAGTAGACTTGACCTTTGGTTCAATCGAAGTCCTTATCCAACCAACCAACGATCATAGAGTTCACCGTCATCCCATTCTCCAAATTGGGATTGTCACCAGCTGGTTTAGGGATCTTTCCATTGAAAAAACCTGTCTTGCATTTAGCTTGAAGAGCGTTTAACATCTATGTCACCCACTCGTTATAGTTGTCGCCTGTTAACAAGACTGACGAGATCACATAACCGGGGTTGTCGGAGCTTGACAAGGTGTAAGGAGACACCACATGTGTCTCTGGCTGTTGACCAACAGCTTTCTTAATTGCAGAAGAACTTTCTTTTACGGTAGACATGGTTTCTTGTCACGCAAGAAACGAACGTTTATCGAAACAAAAGAGATCGAAACAATCGATGAGAAAGAAAAGTGAAAATTTAGAGATTTTTATGTGATCTTGGCTCTGATACCATGTAGAATTTAGGTGTCGAACCAACTTGATTTTATTAACTTATGATCTTGGGTATAAATACAAGAGACCCTTTTAACAGGATAAGGCAGACCGTTTGCTATCTTCTCTGCAACATTCTCTGTGACTCTGTCCGTCCCTCTCTCTTTCTATTTCATCTGTTCCATTTGTTTTATACTTGGGTTAGGCAAAGCTGGAGGAGAAACAGTTGCAGAGATGGTTAAAAGCATATAGAGAAAAACAAGATTTCTTGGTTAAAAGCTTAGGTGATATCAAAGGTGTTAAGATCTCTGAACCTCAGGTACTTCTCCTTCTATGTTCGAAGCTATTACTACCTCATTTATTCATCTTTTTCTTTTTTATTATTATTGGCATTGTTTACTTGCAGGGACCTTTTTATCTCTTTATTGACTTCAGTGCTTACTATGGATCAGAAGCTGAAGGTTTTGGTCTGATCAGTGACTCGTCGTCTCTTGCATTATACTTTCTTGACAAGTTTCAGGTAAGTCCTTATCCTCAAGAAGTACAAAACAGATCTTGAACTTTGGTCTTAAGAAAGATTTTGATTTGATATGTTTTGTTTTGTTTTAACATGTTCGTTTTTTGTGCTCTCCGTCTAACCCGTCTCTCTCTCTCTCTTTCTCTCTATCTCTTCATTCAACTTAATTCCTCCAATCAGTTTTTTTTTTCTTTTTGTTGTTGTTGGTGCTAGTATGAGGAAACTATGTCCAAATTACAACCTCGAAGACGGGTTAGAAACCGTCCTCGAGGTTCCAGTGCCTGAGAAGTTGTTTGCTGCGTACAAGAGAAAACCAGGATGGAACCAAATGAAGTCTTACTGGTCAAAACCTACCGCGACAGCCACAATCATGACAAGACTCTTTGGTGGTCGAAACGCAGAGATCCAGCTCCTTCTTGGAGTCGTTGGAGCTCCTTTGATCCCTCTCCCTGTGCAGCCTGACCACCATTACGATTACGAGAACCCCATCCACAAAGACATCAAAGATCAACCTCTCGTAAGTGACTTTTATCAAGTTGCGTTATCTTTTGCTATTATGTATTTCCAAACGAAAGCACTATCTAGATCGTATGTTTTTTACTCGCATTCAATTTTTTTGTATTGGAAATATGCAGGAGATGTCGATGGCACAATACATAGTGAAGCAGTACATAGCGGCGGTAGGAGGCAATCGCGCGTTATACGCGGTAGAGAGCATGTGCGCGATGGGAAAAGTAAGGATGACGGCATCAGAGTTTTGCACAGGAGAAGGAAGGTTGAACAGCAAAATGGTGAAAGCAAGGAGTATAGCGGAAGAGGAGAAGTGGGAGGCTTGTGTTGTGGCAGAAGGGAATAGAGAAGTGGGAGGCTTTGTGTTGACGAGGTGAGATTGTTTCCTTTTCCATTTTGATTTCCCAAGAAATACAATTTTCTTCTTCTTATAAAATCCTGTAAAATTCTACCTCAAATGGTATGATTTTCAGAGAGAGTATTTTTAACTAAAAAACAAATCAAAATCTCCTAGAATCAGTCAAAGTAGTAGTTTTTAAAAAAATTGTGATATTTTGAATAATAGTAGATTTCATGTAAGTTTTACAAATCATTGATTGAATAACAAGGGATCTAATATATTAAAGGAGAAGTCGAGAGGGCTCACAGCCATTCTCATAAAAAATTACGTCATTTACCCTTAATAAAAAATACCCCTAAAAAATTTTCGGACAAGCTTTTGTTCTCTATTTAGGTTGCTGAAACGCACCACATTCATCCTCAGAATTAAGATTACTAATTTGCCATTAATGAGATTCAAAACTGGACGTTTTTACCCTTTTTTAATTTTTAAAAATTATTAAAAAATTAATTACGAAAATATATGAATTAAAAGTCAAAATTCATATAAAAAAATGGCAAGATCGAAAATCTAATATATTTATATGCAATATCTCTCTTTAAAAACTAGAAGATAAATATTAGAATATATTACGAATATTCATTTAAAGAAAATTTCTATTTTTAAAAATATTAAAATGGTAAAGATAATTATGACGATTTTCTTTCTAAACTATAAATATAGAGGCTGATGCAAAATAGTAGAAATCGGATTTATTAAGCTAAACATATAGTTTTGAGAGTAGATATTTTTTTTTTTGTATTATTTTGGTTCTAATGAATCAACTTTACTATTATATGATTTTGATTTTTTTTTTCATGTTGATGTACTATCGATATGTTTGGGTGCTTTGCATGAATTAAATTTCATGTTGTTATAATGTTTAATTATTACTTTTGAATCATATCAAAAAGTTTTACTGATTTTGTATTGTTTGATTGTGTTTTAGGTCTACATGTCACGAACCATGGTGTTTTCTTATATATCAAAAACAAGATTGGACAAAAGAATTCAAGAAGCAAGCAAAAAAATCAAATCGGTGAAATATTATTAGTAGTTATGTTTATTTGTTTTTTGTTTTTTTTAGGGTGGTGTTTGTTATTTAATTTAATTTTTTTTTTAAACATGATCATATTCTTATTCGATGATTTTTTTCAACAAGCAAAGCAGTAAAGAAAACGAACGCAAACAATAATTATTGATCTAAAAGCTAGAGATTTGATTCTTTTTATTTGCATGATTTAGTAGGTAATTTAATTTTTATGAACCAATCTTGACTATAAACCAATATTTTTTGTAGCTTAGAACAGAAAAATTGTTGAACACATTATTTTTTACTTATTTTGTATTGTTTGATTGTATTTTAGGTTTACAGGTCATGGACTATGGTTGCTTTTTACTAATAATATTTTATATTTGTAAATTAAATTTGGTCCTTTATATGATTCATCATATTCTAATTGTACATTCCCTCTTTTTGTAATAGCTGTTTGGAAAGCAAGATCAAGCAATTCTAGATCTTTGTGTATCGTTTCTTTACCTTTAAAAATATGTATGTTGTATGATATAGTTTGATATTTTGATTTATAGTTTTGTAAGCTAATACAATTTTTTTTTTGTTTCAGGTGAATCCGTAGATGATTGTAATTGTGGATCTACAAATCTAAATTTAATTAAATACATGTATTGTTTTAAAAAACCCTAATTCTTATTTTTTTGAAAAGTAATGGTTATAGTTGCATCATAGCTAATAATAAGGATATGTTTATGGTAGTTTCATAATAAACGATTTTTCATCTTTTTTTGAATAATAAATCGATGTTTGTGTCGATACATATTTCTTATCTTTGTATATGTTATTGTTCCATTAATTTCACAGGAAATAGATACGTAATCTGAGTAGTTTTGTTATTTTTCCATTAATTTCAGGGGAATAATATTTTATATTGATTTGCAAAATGGTTGATTTCATTAGAATAAATTCCTAAATCTAAAGAAGTTTATGTTATCGTCTACTTCTGAGTGATGTTTCACGTATTTGGTATTTTTATTTTAACTAAATATGGATAACAGTGAAAAAGGTTTATTTACAAATATTTTAGTTCGATGACGATGAATTTTATAACTTCCTTAAATTGTTGTTATTATCGTAAAAAATAAAATAATAAATAAATGTTACAACCCTCATAACTCTATATAAATACATTCAAATCGTAACTAACCCACGTTCTTTTGCACCGTTTATTTTTTTTATAAATTATACACAAAAAATTACTAATGGTCTTTACTTATGGTCGTATAGGTTATGTGAATGGATTCATTGCTGCGGATCAGTCCAGTTCAATTTTTTTAGTGGTTGATTCAAGCGATATTATGGTGAGCTTTTGTTTTTATTTGTTTGGGTTTGGATTTATCCAATATAAGATATTTGAATCTGTGCAGGTAATTCAACGGGACGAGTTTAATCGTTTAGATTTACGATTATATTTGACTGTTGACAACGAATTTGAAACTTCTCATTCGTCCTACTTCTTCTAATGGGGGATTTTATTCTATTTAATTACTTAATTATTTATTTATTTAATATTTGGGTTTGTTAGACTGTTAAAGGTTGTTATATGTTGTTATATATTCTATATAATTTAGTTTTGTTTTGAAATTTGAATATGCTATTGAGATAGCTGAGGTACAATATTCTCTTATTATATTATATTTCGTATGTTTTTGGTTTCTGCCTCACATATAGCTTAATCCAAATTTTAAATTTCAGGAAAAAATATTGAGTATTGAAGCAACCACAAAGGCCAAGAAACTGCTGGAGATATTAGTTTGACACAGTTTCTCTGAACCTATTATAAAATTATATTTTTTATTGTTTGAGATATTAACTGAGCCTGGAAGCCGGGATTCAGCAAAAGGCTAATGACAATTGTTTTATTTACTCAGGCTCATGGTTCGTGGTTTCCCCCTTGGCTTGCTGTTCACTGGTATGAATTTCAGGTACAGTTATTGTTGCCTTTTTACTGTTTTGTAACACATCAGATTTTCCCACGACTAACATCGGAAATTTCATGTACTCATAGACTTATACCGAGCCACATTGGGAGGCCCATGGGAAATAGCAATTCTAAGGGTGCTATTTCAATTCTGTCATATTGATATTTATGCCTCTGTTCTAATTCCTCATCTGCAACTACACAGACTGAAGATAAGGAATATAAAAGTTTTGACTGTGAGGCTGATTCAGGTGGCGGTTCCACCACTGAGCTTGATGGTTTGCTACCATCATCACCAGGTGTATCTGCTACATCAGCTAAGAGCATTTATAACCAGAGACAATGTCAGTATGCTGATGCCATAAAGTGGCTCTCTTGGACTGTGATTCTTATGGATGAAGCTGGTGATGAAGCTGGATCAGCCGAGATTCTTTCAACAAGGACTTCCTCTTACGAAGAAGTTGGAGAAGATAATGACATATCTGGAGTCTGGAGCATTTGGCTAATGGGTCGGATCATATGTGAAAAATTACGTTGGCAAAATATTTTGGATAAAATTTCTCTGGCATTAAAAGCATATATTTTTATGGATATTAATTGGCTCATATATACTATGCTTTATGACACTACTTACAAAAACATATTCCAAAGAAACTTTTACTACACACGTCCGAAAACTATCCATCAAAGATAAGAGGCTTACCATGCATCAAAGAGTGATATTTCCCCTCACACGTATTATAAAAGCAGATATTTGTGTCACAACCTAAATCTTATACTGCCTCTACGTTTTATATACATATATACCTCCATTAGTATTCACTTTCAGATCAAAACTAACCATTGCTTCTTTTGCTTTATAGTCTTTTTTTTTGGGTTTGTAGTCCTTTCTTATAATTGTTATAAATATTAATATATTTAATAATTTTTTTTTTTCAAATTTTGGTATTAGGATGAAAGTAATAAAAGGAAGAGCTAGAGGAACTTCGGTTTCAGGAAACCCACAAAAAAACTTATTCCTTAAGCGTTCGAGCTTGAACTATGACATAAGCACTTATTCTCTTGATCTAAATTTAGTGTGTGGTTTTCTCATATTTCCACATTTTCATTGTGATCATCTATGCTTAAACCGAGTTTGTGATCACACTAACATTCAACCCCTTAGTGATTGAGATCAATTGACTAGAGACAAAAGAATGAAGATGAAATAAAGTAGATGATCACGAACAGACAGAAGAAGGAATCCAAATTTTGTTCTTTTTATCTTTGGGTTCTTTATTTACATTTAGGGTAATTTTGAGGGGTAGGGTTTAGTTATTAGACTTTAGTGTTTAATTTTGAAACTTCCAAAATAACACTATTCACACAATAATTTAAATTTCTTTTTAGAATATTTTTGTAGGTTTGGGTTCTCTATCTAGAGTTTAAGGTTAAAATTTGGAATATAATACTATTTTGGAATTTTAGAGATTAATTATTAATAATTGTGTTTATTTTTGTTTTTAAGTGCTGATTGTTATTCAATTTTATTCTCTTAATCATGATCATATTTTTATTCGATGATTTGTTATTCTACAAGCAAATGAGCAAATACAACTTTTCACAATTTTATATGATTCATCAGATTCTAATTTTTATGCTTTTTTTTTTTAGTGGTTGTTTGGAAAGCAAGATCAATACATCATAGATTTTGTCTATGGTTTCTCCATCTTTTAAAACATATATGTTATATTATTTTCTATATTTTGTTTTGTAGTTTAGTAATTTGAAATAAAATTTTATATGTAACCTAATACATATTTTTTTTTGTTTCAGTTGAATTCATGGATGATCTCATAATTGTAGATCTACAAAACTGAATATAAAATGAATTCAGATATAAATTTTTGCTAATCTGATTCCTTAATTTAATACTGTTGCTAATGTTTTTTTGTAATGATTATAGTTGCAGAAAAATTATGGTGGATTCTGTTCATAACAAATTTATGGTAATTTTCTAAAGATTTGGATTTCTTTCTGTTTACAAATAGATTTAAATTATAATTCTATTTATATGTAACCTATTACATATTTTTTTTTTGTTCCAGTTGAATTCATGGATGATCATTGATCATAATTGTGGATCTACAAAATTGAATATAATGGAATTCATGTATTAATTTTTGCTAACCCGAATCCTTAAATTTTTTAAAATTTGTTGCTAATATTTTTTGTAATGATTATAGTTGCATAAAAACTATGGTGGATTCTATTCATAAAAAAATATGGTAATTTTCTAAAAACTATGATTTCTTTCTATTTACAAATAGATTAAATAGTTTTTATGACTAATATTTAAATAAATATTTAAAAATATGACTAATATTTCTTCATAAATATTTGTGACTAATATTTCTTCTTCCTTTTAAATTGATAGAAAGATTAGGAAGAGTTGATCTTTAAATGTTAATCTATAAGATATAAAAAATAATATTTATCTCGATGAAGACGTTATTAGAAATCCAAGACGGAGACATTATTGGCAATGAATATTGCTTTGTCCTTCGACTCATGTTGCAACAGCAAAACTTAAGTTCGACTCATCAACTGAGAGGTCGGCTACGACATTCAAAGAGATTCACCGACTATATATATATATATATATATATATATATATATATACCAACAGTTAGTCAAATAAACGAGTATAAGTTATCTCGGTAAATAACAAAGCAATAATAAAATATATAAGCAATAAGTGGTACAGGTTGAATCACCGTTTATGTATTCTTATAATTCACACTCATATATAATATAGTTGTATACATACATAAACCAACGAGATATTAGACCAGCTATAAGCATGAAATCAGATCAGCATATTTTTAAGCAATAGTGACCAAAGAAATTGAATTAAATCAACCGAAGCATGGATATGTGGGCTTTTTTTTTTTAATTTTTTCCAATAAATAGATCAGCTAATAAGAGCCAATGTGAAGGAAAAGAGTTTACAAACAAAATATAATGCGAAGACGTACGCGCTTGGCGTGCCAAAGAATCCGCACTTACATTAGCATTTCTGGAAATAAGAGATAAAGAGAAAGAAGAAAACTCTTCCCTATCCATCTTGATATCGTCGAGATAGGTGTTGAAAGCCGGCCAGTCATGAGGAGAAGACACCATCTTCACCAAGTCTGAGTAATTTGTATATGTAGGCTTAGTTGCTTCAGTAATTGTGAAACAATAATCAATCAAGCATTATAATGAAAAGCTATCCATACGAGGATAAATTAAGCATTAATTGATGTATATACTATGTCTTATTTACAATTGCAGTATAGTTATAACCGATTCATAAAATAAACATGAACGACAAATTAATACAATGAGTTGTTACCTATGCTAACTGAAGAGCAACGACGTGTTTATGAAGAAATCATTCACTCTGTGAATCACGACAAATGTGGTATGTTTTTTGTTAATGGATTTGGTGGTACTGGGAAAACTTTCTTGTGGATTATTCTTGGTGCTGATTTAAGGTCTAAATGTAATATTGTTTTGGATGTTGCTTCAAGTGGTATAGCTGCTTTGCTTTTGGAAGGTGGTAGAACGGCTCATTCAAGATTTGGTATTCAATCAATCTTAATAAATATTTTGTGTGTACGATCGATGCCGAATCTGATCTTGCTGACTTAATTAGAGAAGCAAAGCTCATAATATGGGATGAAGCTCCAATGATGAACAAGCTTTGTTACGAAACTTTGGATAGGAGTTTACGAGATATCATGAGGTGTGACCAGATTTTTGGAGGTAAAGGTGTTGTGGTAGGAGATGGTTTTAGACAGATTCTACATGTTATTACAGAAGGAGGAAGAGTAGCGACAGTTTTAGCATCTATCAACTCATTTGTTCTTTGGAATAGTTGTAAGGTTCTTAAACTTACCGAAAATTTGAGACTTGGCAAGGCACATAATAGTATGGATGCGGGTGCTCTCGCCACTTTTTCAAAATGGCTTCTTGATATCGGGGATGGCAAAATCAACAAAACAAATAGTGGAGATGTGGAGATAGAAATTTCGGATGATTTATTAATGAATACAAGTGGAAATCCTATTCAAGCAATAGTTACAGAAATCTAAGGTGAAAATTTTGCAAGCAGAACTGATCCAACGTTCTTTAGGGAAAGAGCTATTCTAGGTCCAAGAAATGGTGATGTTGATAAGATAAATCAATTTATGCTTAGCAAGCTACCAAGTATGCAAATTAAATAGGATATGGAATATGGATATTGAAGTAATAATTTTAAAAAATACTAATATTAAATACATATTGATGTAGTATTTTTCTATTAATTAAATTATCAATCTACAATTTGCATTAATCAACTCACTAATAATACACAAATATGCTTAATCTATTCTTAAACAAGAAAAGGTTTTTTTGTAACAATCTTAACTAACAAACTGATTCAAAGAAAGAAAACAAGACAATTCGAATAATGCAAACTCAAAGAAACATAACACAACTAGCAACAAACTTTAAATCAAAATTAAACAAGTGAGCCTTAGGCAAGGTAATTGACTTGGGAGATAGCTAACAAATCCTAGATGTCTAAGCAACAATCAAGAACAATCCTATGGCTAAGAACACTTATGCAAATCAATTCATTTCCATGATAGAGATTCCTATGCTAATCAAGTGATAATCAACAATTTCCAAAGGCAATCACAAGGCAAGCATGCATTAAGAACAAGTCTAAATACCACTAAGCACCCTAATCATCAATTTCCATTTGCTAGGAATACAAAGCTCTTGATTAATTTGGTTCGAGAACTTCATCAAACATCTTATGGGCATGGAAATCCTAATGTCTAGATTCAAGCATGATCAAAGCTATCTAGCATTATTAACACTAATCAAGATAGGAAACACATAAATAAAGCCTTAGACATCAAAGATCAATCCTCTATCTCCTAAATCTACCTAGCCCAAAGTTCTAAGGATCTACTCACTCATCATCATGATCACACAAAGAAAAGAGTTTGATCTTTGTGAAATCATAATAAGAGATTATAGATTAAGAGATTTAAAGGAGAAATTGCTATTAAAAACTTAGAAGTACTCAATCATTCAACAAACCAAGAGTAGATAAGCTTAAGAACCCTAAGTGGTTGCTAAACAAAATATAAGATAAAGGATAAAATGGAGCCGGGTTAATCCAGGTCAAACCGGTTTAAACCCGGATCAAAACTAAAACAAGTGAGGAGCATGGCGGCTCCACGCGGTCAGGGTTTGGCCGATGGGAGGTGGCAGATGGCTTCACGCGGGAAAGGTTTAGCCGTTGGGAGGTGGTCGATGGCTTCACGTGGGCATGGTTTGGCCGCGGGAGGTGGCCGCTGGCTTCACGCGGAAAAGGTTTGGCTGCGGGAGGTGGCCGTTGATGGTGGCGATCAAGCGTGTCTCCTGTACCATCGGCTTGTGTTTGGTTGCTGGTCTTGACCGCTTGCTTCATGCGGGCAAGGTTTGGCCGATGGGAGGTGGCAGATGGCTTCACACAAGCATGGTTTGGCCGCGGGAGGTGGCCGCTGGCTTCACGTGGAAAAGGTTTGGCCGCGGGACGTGGCCGCTGATGGTGGAGATCAAATGCGTCTCCTGTTCCATCGGCTTGTGTTTGGCTGCTGGTCTTGACCGCTTGCTTCTCTCGACCACCGTTTGGCCGATGGTCTTGGCCGTTGATGGTGGTGATCAAGTGCCTCTTCTCCACTTCACTCTTCTTTGCTTCTTTGCATCAAAACAAGTCCAAATGCTCCAAATGTGATGATATTACTCCAAGAACTTGAGAGGTAGCACACTAGATGCATATGCTCCTAAAACAACCTTGAATGACAAGATTTATGCAACAAAACTAACCAAAAACAAGGCTTAAAACCCAACAAAAAACAAGATATCACATATCTAAAATTCCATCTTTATTTTTTTATTTACAGGTGAGGAGAGACGATATCTTAACTCTGATAGTATTGAAACTTCAGATAAAAGTGCTCATGATAATATGATCTACACTCAGGATTTCCTAAACAATATACAAGTTTCTGGATTGCCAAGTCATGCTTTAACGTTGAAAATAGGAGCACCTGTCATGTTGCTAAGGAATATAAAACCTAAGGGAGGTTTGCATAACGGTACGAGGTTAATTATTACTCAAATGGCCAATCATGTAATCGAAGCAAGAATCGTGACAGGAAAAAATGTTGGTGATAAAGTACTTATCCCTAGGATGTATGTTAGTCCACCTAATGCAAAGTTTCCCTTTCGTATGAGGCGACGAAAGTTTTCTGTTACCGTGGCGTTTGCAATTACTATAAACAAAAGTCAAGGTCAGACGATAGAACATGTTGGATTGTTTTTACCGAAACCGGTTTTCACACATTGACAGCTTTATGTTGCCTTCTCTCGAGTCACAACCAGAAAATGCTTAAAAGTATTAATTACAGATAACCAGAATAAAACACTTAATGTTGTTTTCAAAGAGGTATTTGAGACTGTATAATTATGGTTTGTAGTTGGATAATTGTTTTGGATATTTAGACTTGAATTATATTTCTTCTCTTAAATAAAGTGATTTTTAATATCTTTAACACCACCTCTATTTAATAGTCAAATATTGACTTTCACATTGGAGAAAACCATTTTATAATTTTGACTTATTCTATATTATAAAATAATAGATAAATACATTGGAGATGGTCTAAGAACATTTTAATAAAAAATTTCACATGATTATATTTTATTTGGTTTTAACAAATGTTGTTTGAAAACATATAATTGTTAGCTGTGTCATAAAATGTATATATCATTTTACATCATATCTATTAACTACAAACTTTACCTTTAATCTGTAATTATATATATAATAATAAATATTAAAACTATTTAATAGTCAAACAAAATGTGAGATACTAAAACGATTAAGACGCAACGTTTAATCGTGACTGTTTGTATTCTTACAAATCTGGAATCCCTTTTCGTTTTCGATAACAGAGAAGAAACAGGAAAAACCCTAATTGGAGAAAATCATGAAATTCGATTAGCGCCAAGGTCAAGGTCTAATTGATTTTTCTTCCCGAAAGAATTAATTGGCGTATACACGCCAAGGTCTTACATTCTTGGAGTATCAGCGAGTTCTTTACAAAAAGAGTATTGCTTCTTGTGGATGTAGAGGTTAGTGTCGTTAATTGAACATTATTTTTTACTTAAAGTTCAATTTTTAACAATTCTTATATATACGACTTCCTACACAATTGTTATTAAACTGTGAAGAGTAACACAATCGAAACTACTTTTTTACCAAATACACTCGCTAAACTCCGGAATATATCAACGATGGTGAATGGTATGATATTAGAACTTTTAAAGTAATCAATCCAACCCTGAATGAGAGGAATACTCATCAGACTTATCAAATTAAATTCATGGACGATACCACTATGACGCTGGTCCAACAATTGAGTCCAAAGAATTACTTTTGATTCAAGGATTTGGATGATATATATCGTGTAAAAATAAATCATCCCATCTCTTTCGGTAAGTGTTTCGTTAATTAATTTAATATTGATATGGTACAATATATGAGTATAGTTAATTGTAACTTTGTGTTCGGGAATCTAGAATCTTATAGGATTTGTTGTAACTTTGTGTATTGGTCCCTCTCTTAGAAAAGTATGAATTAAACTTTTATCAAATATAGATTTGCAACACTTTGGAAAGCTAAATTCTGTTTTTTTCCCAAATTAGATGTCAGTGAGTGTATAGTAGATGTGGAAGATAAAAGAATACCAGAGAGTGCCAATAATAGTAATGATGTTCTCACGTTGTTGAATGGCAGGTAAAAGACATTTACTCTACTTTTAGGACAGTTACATTTTAAAGTTGTTTCTGTTAAAATTTTTTTATTAATTTGATAAACATGTAGGAATGAAACTGTGAAATGTCGTGTCAAAGACAACTACGCTTCTGAATTCATGTCTAAATGGCAATCAAACGGGTGCCATCTCATATACAAATCCGAACCTTTGTTTTGTGTAATGCGGTTTGTGAAAGTTGGAGAATATGAAGGTGTGTAACATAAAATAGTTCTGGAATAATCATCATAAGGTAACTAATATATTCACTTTAAACTGCAAATGTTTATAGGTGCACCATGTATCAAAAACACATTGGCCTATTCGAAGATCTTTATAAAACCACTGTTCGAAGGACTGGAGCATCGCCAGGCTATGTAAGATTTGATTATGTAAAAATAACTTTATACACTTTATATATGATTATGTATGATGTTAAAATAATTTTGTTTCATACACTTTATATATTTAAAGGTCTGAGTTTGTTGGACGTTATTACATAAACCATGTGATGGAGCATCAAAGTGAGAGCTCAGGGACTCAGTCATAAAGAATGGACTCAGAAATGAAGATACAGTGGCTTAATGAACTTTTTGTATATGCAAACTTTAGTATAATTTTGAATGTTTATAGTACCAAATACAATGCTCTAAATAGAAGTATACATTTATGGGTTGCTAAAAATATTATTTTAATGGTCTAAACGAAATTACATATTATATTGTCCCAAATTATTATATCAAAGTAATTAAAATTGACCGTAACAATTGTATTTGGCTCATTTAAAACTTTGTTACGGTCAATTTGGGCTTAAACTTTGAAAATGGACTTTAAAATTTCAATTAAACTTTAAAAATGGATTTCAAAATTTCAATTTATATTTGGCATATGCAGAGTAATACTATAAACATTTTATTAACTATTCATTTTATTATTTTAAAAAGTAAAAAAATAATATTTAATCTGAAACTTAAAAAAATAATTTATATTTGAACATACGAACTACTATAAAAATTAAAAAAATTAAACTGGTTTTTTAAAATATAATATTGATTCCATATTATAAAGAATTAAATTACTTTTTTTTTAATTCAGTTCCTGCCCGCACAAGCGTGCGGGTAACTCTCCTAGTTGTAATTATTTCAAATGATTTTGCATAAATCTAAGTTGAATAACATAGGATTTTAAAAGATTTTTAAAAATCATCAATTGAATAACAAATGATTTTAAGAATACCTTAAAATCTTCTAAAATTCCAAGTTCAATACCTTCCTCACAATTTCTTGTGAGTTTTAGATAAATTATTATGTATAGTTGTATATTTGTAAGAAATTTTTTAATTTGTTATGCAATGATGAAAAGTTAAATATTCTCGCTCGACACACATCGATATATATATATATATATATATATTTATATATTTGTGAAAATTCATACATTAATGCACTTTATATTCTCTTAAATATATAAACGCAGTTATTAATTCATACTCACATCTTCATTTTTCTTTGTGAACATTACGAGAGTTTCTAAACATACATTATTATTATTATTATCTTAATTAAACAATATGAAGAAATGAAATTGTTGAAGTTGAATACTTGAATTCCTACATTGAAGTCTACACAAACCAAATGGAAAGATGAAAAGAAGAAGAAGAAGCATAGTGTTAAAAGGAAGAAGAGGACGTGTTTGAGAAGACGAGGTGGTCGCGAGGAAGAGTCAAAGACAATGAGATAGGTCAACCAAAGAGAAGAGGTAAATGGGCCTGTTATATGATTAAGGCCCATATCGTGTAAGTGTTTTTGTTTGGGAAAGACCAACAGAAGAAGAGTGGTTGTTTTGCTCTCGAGATTAACGGTATGAACGGTGACTGCGGTCAGTGCGGCCAAATCCATCTGTGTTTTAGTTCGCTCCAAAAATAGGGCGATCAGCAGACCACTGCGGACTAAGTTTATTTGTATGTAAAAGCGGTCCACAGCGGTTTTGTTTTTGCTTTATTTGGACCGTACCACTGCAGACTGTGGGGATATATTCAAACCATGACTTTGGAGAATTTGATGGGATTTAGAAAATTTAGAATTTTGATAGATTTTTGGGAAGTTCATATGATTTTCTGTAAAATTCTTTCAAATCCCACCTAAAACAATGAGATTTAAATTTTTGTATTTTTAACTAAACAAATTCTCCAGAATCCTCCAGAATCCTAAAAGTAAATAATCAGTTCAATAACAAGGGATTTTAATGGATTTTAAAGTAGATTTTTAAATCATCAGTTCAATAACAATGGATTTTAATAGACTTTTTAAAATCCATGATTGAATAACATAGATCATGTAAATTTCACACAAATCACTTAAAATGTCAAGTTGAATACACCCCTTGTATTTGATGAATGGTAAATAAAAAACGGTCCAGTCCACTGACAAATTTGTCTACCCTGACCGCAAATTTGTCTACCCTAACCACTGTAACCATTCACACCCTAAAATTGTGCCCGTATGAAAGACAGATGTGCCACTTTATTTTATCTCTTTCTTTGCTGTAACCATTCACACTCTAAAATTGTGCCCGTATGAAAGACAGATGTGCCACTTTATTTTATCTCTTTCTTTACGAAATCATTGCATAAATTGACTTTCTGAGATACAAATGTCATATTAATGATGAAGAAGTTGGAATCAAAAGACTTCGTTGTTCATTGCGTAGAGGTACATGAAATCATAGAGAAAGATTTAGACTAGTTGAAGCAAATTGTTATAATAGAAGAAACTAAAAGGATCTAACTGATGGTGGAGATCTTGATGAAACAGAACTTCCTCTTCCACAACCTTTCTCGTTTCTCAAACTCAAAGCTTCCATAAACCTCTCGTTCCACCTCGAGCTTTTCCCTGAATTAGTAATGGTCTTCTTGTTACAAACATGATCTGACGGAAACCGGTGTTTCAAACAGAACTTGACTCCACAATCTTTGCAAGTAAGGTTGTTCGCAAAAGTCAGAACCTCTCTGCAACGTTTCACAGGACACGTTTGTTTCTTTTTCTTGTTGGGATCGCAATCTCCGGATCTTTCGTGTTTCTCAAGCAATGATTTGATCCCTTCTATGTCAAAACCAGTTGTTTCAATAGCGATAGAACACGTTTCACAGATGGAAACTGTTCTGCTCCCGTGGTCGGATTTAGGACAGTTATGTGACTTGTATGATCTATGGTCCAAACAAAACACCTTCACACCCGCAAAAATTTTCTATCAAGAAGCATTCAATTGTGAGAAAAGATTAAAAGATTCTGAGAAAAAAAATGCTTACTAATTTGCAGCCGTCGCAAGTAAAAGGGAGAAAATCGAGTAATTTGCAATCAGGGTTTTGGCAATGCTCTCCAAGATGAGGAAACGCTTCTGTTCCTCCTCCTGCCATAGCTTCTTCGTATGTTCCTGATATGTTCTGGTTCTGGTTCTTGTTCTTCAATTTCTTGTGTTCTTGATTATGTATATATAGAGAGAGAAGTTGAGGCTGACTTGAAGACGAAGCCAGCGTCCAAGTTGGATTCTTCCTTCGGTTGTCAATTTTAAGTTTTCTTTATTTGGATTTTTCTTTTTTTCTTTAAATTTTTTCTTTTTTTATTTGGAGCGGAAAAAAAATTATTTTTTTTACGAGACGCGGTTTTAGAACTTTCTAGGTCCATTTAACTCATAATTCTGTTGTTCTTATCTTCTTAATTTAATCCATTGTACTTTGTTATTTTTATTTTATTTAAAAAATAGTTGTAAAAATCGTTGAGTTAATACCCGCTTTCTTATTAGTACCCAAATGTCTAAAACACTTTAGTCGGGATGATTTAAACAGTTTAAATATATATATTTTTTTTTTAACTTTCTTTTGTCATAAAATGATTTATATTATATGATATTTTCTCTGTAAAAATATCATCATTTTAGAGATTCTCTTTGTTTTATAAAGAGTGTCACTTTACAATTCCAATATATATTTTTAATTAATTTTTCTAATTTACCCTTTAACTCAAAAATCTTTTTCATTGAATTTAAACAATTAGTCACTTAATTATTAAATAGGAGTAAACATGTATAATTTTATATTTTCTTAATTTGTATTCATTGTGTCAAAATAACATTTTTTGTGAAACAGATGGAATATATATAACGCCCCTGAACTGTCCCTACGGCCAGACAAACCGCGGACTGGCTCGAAAACACCACCTCCCCGCTGCACACATCCTTTAGGCTTTTCAACTCTTGGGACGTATGTGGCGTTGTGATGGTCCGGACTAAGCCATGTACTACTTTCACTTGTCCGAATATACAAAAAAAAAAGTCTTTTATTAATACTTAGTATATTGTTGCGTTTAAAACAAAGACCAAGTAAAATGAGTGGATACATTTCAAAGAAAACATGTTACAGGCATAGGATTTTGCAAAATAGCACGAAAACACCCTATCCGATTTCCTAGCTGGCCCAACTCTAGCTCACTTAGTCTTTCCTGCAAGGCAAAAACAATATTGGAAAGGAATGAGTAATCTAAGATTACTTAGTGATTTACGTAATCCTCTAACATGCATTCTCCCCACCCATCTACCCCACAATAACAAACAAGCAAACTCACGCAGTGTGCAATTATTAAGGAAAGAGTATCATCATATCACCTATGATTACTCAAATCTCATATATTACTCTAATATACATTAATTATATTATTCTATGTAATCCATTTAATTATGTCTTTTGATTATGGTTTGTGCTTATATATAACAACAATAATAATACAATTCTATTCTCTCTATTTACATGGTATCAGAGCCACAATGATCTAACGATCGGCTCTGTTCCAGTTTCTAAGCTATGTGCTTCTTTTGTTTATTTTTGTTTTAAGCCAAATGCTTCAATATTCAAGTTCATTATGAACTTCTGAATCTAAGTCATAGAGCTTCTCTCGTTCAAGTCTACCATGTTAGACCTCTGAATCTAAGCTAAGTGTTTTTATTTATAATTTTTGTTCTCAAGCCAAAAGTGCTTCTATCATTCAAACTCATCATAATCCTCTGAATCAAGATGAATTTCTTTTGAAAAAAAAAAAAAAAGACAGACTCTAACCATCGTTGATGTCGGCCACCTCCACATCACAACTCATCACCATATCGGGTCTTTAGCAAATCTTGCTCAACAACAACAATCATCTTCTCAATTCATAAGCGGATCTCCTTCTTAACACGTGGGCTTGTCAATCTCAAGCCGTTATTTTCGCTTAGCTTCATCATCCCTTGAGATTGAGAGGGCGTATTAAGGAAAGAGTATCATCATATCACCTATGATTACTCAAATCTCATATATTACTCTAATATACATTAATTATATTATTCTATGTAATCCCTTTAATTATATCTTTTGATTATGGTTTGTGCTTATATATAAGTTGTATCATTGCATTTTGATAATATAACAATAATAATACAATTCTATTCTTCCAATTTACGGCTGAAGCGTAAACAAGCAGAATCTTAATTTTAGACTGACACGTGGTTTTAGAGGGAGGTATTGAACTTGTATTTTAAGGGATTTGGTAGGATTTGAATATTTTAGGATTCTACAAGATTTGATTGAGGTTTTAGAAGATTCTTGGTTATTTGTTAGAATTTTTAGATATTTCTTTTAAAATACTTTGTGATTTGGAGGGATTTCATTATTAGATTTCGGGAGATTTTAGGATACTTTATAACAAAAAAAAAAAAAAAAAGTGAATGATGGAGGTGTTGTCCTTTTTACGCATTGCTCTAGTAGCAGACCGTTTGCTATCTTCTCTGCAACATTCTCTATGACTCTATCCGTCCCTCTCTCTTTCTATTTTATCTGTTCCATTTGTTTTATACTTGGGTTAGGCAAAGCTGGAGGAGAAACAGTTGCAGAGATGGTTAAAAGCATATAGAGAAAAACGAGATTTCTTGGTTAAAAGCTTAGGTGATATCGAAGGTGTTAAGATCTCTGAACCTCAGGTACTTCTCCTTCTATGTTCGAAGCTATTACTACCTCATTTATTCATCTTTTTATTATTATTATTGGCATTGTTTACTTGCAGGGACCTTTTTATCTCTTTATTGACTTCAGTGCTTACTATGGATCAGAAGCTGAAGGTTTTGGTTTGATCACTGACTCGTCGTCTCTTGCATTATACTTTCTTGACAAGTTTCAGGTAAGCTCCTTATCCTCAAGAAGTACAAAACAGATCTTGAACTTTGATCTTAAGAAAGATTTTGATTTGATATGTTTTGTTTTGTTCTAACATGTTCGTTTTTTGTGCTCTCCGTCTAACCCGTCTCTCTCTCTCTCTTTCTCTCTATCTCTTCATTCAACTTAATTCCTCCAATCAGTTTTTTTTTTTTCTTTTTGTTGTTGTTGGTGCTAGTATGAGGAAACTATGTCCAAATTACAACCTCGAAGACGGGTTAGAAACTGTCCTCGAGGTTCCAGTGCCTGAGAAGTTGTTTGCTGCGTACAAGACAAGACCAGGATGGAACCAAATGAAGTCTTACTGGTCAAAACCTACCGCGACAGCCACAATCATGACAAGACTCTTTGGTGGTCGAAACGCAGAGATCCAGCTCCTTCTTGGAGTCGTTGGAGCTCCTTTGATCCCTCTCCCTGTGCAGCCTGACCACCATAACGATTACGAGAACCCCATCCACAAAGACATCAAAGATCAACCTCTCGTAAGTGACTTTTATCAAGTTGCGTTATCTTTTGCTATTATGTATTTCCAAACGAAAGCACTATCTAGATCGTATGTTTTTTACTCGCATTCATTTTTTGTATTGGAAATATGCAGGAGATGTCGATGGCACAATACATAGTGAAGCAGTACATAGCGGCGGTAGGAGGCAATCGGGCGTTATACGCGGTAGAGAGCATGTGCGCGATGGGAAAAGTAAGGATGACGGCATCAGAGTTTTGCACAGGAGAAGGAAGGTTGAACAGCCAAATGGTGAAAGCAAGGAGTATAGCGGAAGAGGAGAAGTGGGAGGCTTGTGTTGTGGCAGAAGGGAATAGAGAAGTGGGAGGCTTTGTGTTGACGAGGTGAGATTGTTTCCTTTTCCATTTTGATTTCCCAAGAAATACAATTTTCTTCTTCTTATAAAATCCTGTAAAATTCTACCTCAAATGGTATGATTTTCAGAGAGAGTATTTTTAACTAAAAAACAAATCAAAATCTCCTAGAATCAGTCAAAGTAGTAGTTTTTTTAAAAAATTGTGATATTTTGAATAATAGTAGATTTCATGTAAGTTTTACAAATCATTGATTGAATAACAAGGGATTGTAATTATTTCAAATGATTTTGCATAAATCTAAGTTGAATAACATAGGATTTTAAAAGATTTTTAAAATCATCAATTGAATAACAAATGATTTTAAGAATACTTTAAAATCTTCTAAAATTCCAAGTTCAATACCTCCCTCTTAGAACTTTCTAGGCCCATTTAATTCATAATCCTGTTGTTCTTATCTTCTTAATTTAATCCATAGTACTTTGTTATTTTTATTTTATTTAAAAGCATAGTTTTAAAAATCGTTGAGTAATACTGGCTTTCTAATTAGCACCTAAACGGCTAAAAAACTTTAGTCGGGATGATTTAGACAGTTTAAATATATTTTATTTTTCTTTTATTTTCTTTTGTCATAAAATGGTTTATATTATATAATATTCTCTCTATTACACAAAGAATATCATTCTAGAGATTTTTTCTAGTTTCACAAAGAGTGTCACTTTACAATTACAATGTATTTTTTAAATTAATTTTCTAATTTACCTTTTAACTCAAAGCTCATTTTCATTGAATTTAAACCATTAGTCACTTATTAAATACGAGCGAACATGTATAATTTTATCTTTTATTTTGTATGCATTGTGTCAAAATGACATTCTTTGTGAAACAGATGAAGTATATATTTTCATTTGCCATACATGTCATTAGTTTTATAACTACCAAATAGATCACACTAGATTTTAACCTGCGGTACAACGGGACGATTTTGTAATGTATACTTTTTAAATTAATTAAAATAAAAAATTAAGAAATGTAAGAATTTATAATGTATAATCTTGAAATTAGTAAAATTTGATATTTTGTGACATACAGATTTTTGTTCTTGGCGTTTATGCATAATATATTACTGTATAAGTTTAATTTTAGACACTTGTTTGCATCATCAAAACAATGTTTCATCATAATGTTATGTTTTTATAACTTATTTTATGTTATTACTTGTACACTCTGTGGGTATTTTTTTTTAAATCACATTGGGTCTGCCGAGACCCATTAAGAAGAAGACTATAATATCATCAAATATTACTGAGTCGAAACTGTGTGGCCCAGTTCCTAACAAAAAAAAATATACTGACCCATTTTCTCTTTCTCTCTTGTTTTTTTTTTCTGGGTATGAGATTATTTCGAATGATTTTCTCTATTTTTTTCTCATAATAGAGGAACTCTATAGTAGAGGTGAGTTTTACTTCAATGGTCCTCTATAAAATAGAGATTGCTATTTTTTCTTTTATTTATAGAGGAACCTTTGTAAAAAAAAATAGGGTTCCTCTATAAATAGAGGAAAAAATAACAATTTCTATTTTAGAGGTGAGAATATAGTACCATTGGAGTAAAACACACCTCTATTATAGAGATAAAAATAGAGTACCATTGGAGATGCTCTGAAGAACATATCTGGATGGTTTTTCTCACCGGATGTCCTTTTGTCGGTCGTTTTATTTCCCTTGAAACGATTAAAGTTCATAAAGTATCCAATGAGATAGAAGTTGGTCTGTTTTACATCTCATAATCTCCGGAATTATAAAGTCACGAAGGTATTTCCTAATCCAAAATTGTCTCTTTGGATTTGTTTTTTAGTCTTTTGTTTTGTTACTATGGAATTTGATGCAATCAATTTTTTGTTTTCCAAAATCGGGTTTTGGTCATTTTGCTTAGGTAGGATTGAATATTGGGTAACTAATCTAAGTAAATAATCCTAAATCACATTCTTATTACTCCAACTGCGTTGTGTTTTTTTTTTTAAACTTCTGTAGAATTGACGGATCTTTGTCTAATTGGCAGATTTTATATGTCGATCCTCATTAACAGAGTTCCTAATATTGGTTTCAATATTCGTCTATAGTGTAAGATAAGTGAATTTTTATTTTTGCTTCTAGATGTATTAAGGTTAACAATTGGTATCAATTGCGTAGATGGTGCTCATTAATCTTACTTTCCCAACCTGAAATTAGTGATATAGCATTCCTTAGTTCAAATGTCATTCCTTAGTTCCTTTGGTTGATTTATATATAAATGAAATTTTCAATATGTAAACATAGATACAAACCTCAACTGAATCGGTAAGTAAGGCGATGGTTTTCCTTGGATACTGAGAGTGGTGTCTTCTGATTTGACAGGTACAATCTGCAACTTTGGGACAGATCCACGGAAAGCCAGAGACAGACCATCGTTTGGAAGGCTGACATCATATGCAACCGTATATCACTTTTAGTTTAACAATATAAGTACTTACCAATTGATGAAATTATCAACTTTTATCCAAGCAGGGTTGATATGTACTTGTGATGCATCATAAGAATTAGACATATAACTACTTCTTGTTACATTTTTTTTTTAATATTTGATATAAAGACAATTATATTTTCATTAATTTTTTTATTTAAAGGAAGGTGGGAGCCGAATATTACCTTTGTATGTTTTCACTTTGACAAACCTGAGGACGCAAACCACAATGACATATTTGATGCCCCACAAGGTACATGATACCCTCTCGTCCCTATCAAACAAAATTTGATTTTAGTTCACTTTTGTTTTGAATAGAGGCTTAGAATTATGCAGACAAATGTAATCTTTTGTTTTGCATCTAAAACACGAGTTTATGCATTGGCTTGTTAACTTCAACTGTCTCTATATCACCAATGTTCACCACCTGACCAATCACATCTGTAAATTTTGTTCCACATAATAGAAACCATTAGAGGAAGTCAATGTTTTTTTAATCATAGATATTTTAAGAATTTAACACGAAATAAAAAACAGTTACCAATCAACATGTTAGTGTTAAGCTCTGGATCCTCAACACTTGCAAACTTTATCAAGCTTAGGAAGTTTGACTCGGACTTAGGATCACTAACAGCAACAGAGGTCCCGTTGCCAAAACTAAGTTTGTACAAATGAGTGGTCAGACGGAACTGACCAACCGCATGAGTCAGTGAAAAGGTCTCGATGAACCTCCATGAGCCAATGGGAAGGTGGTTTGCCATAACGGTGTACCAAGTTTTTTTACGGACCCATGTATTTTCATTCCCTATAATATATAATATAAAATAGTGAGGGAAGAGAAAGTTAGGAAAAGAATAGATTATGTAAAATGTGGTGCTCACTGTCTCGTCAGCCAAAATGAGTTCAAGTGTCTGGCGCCACTTATGAAGGACTTTGACCTAGAAGTCTTGTATGGATGAATGTCTCAAAGGAAAGCAAAAAAAAAAAAGCCGTCATTGTTTTAGGTATGGATTTCTTTAGTTTTGTTTATTTTTATTATACCTTGGTGAGGCTGTGTTTATATAGTTTGTAATTGGAAATTGTTATGATTGCATATAAAAATAAAGAATATATGGGATTCTCTACTGTTGGGAAGTTTAGATTTTTTGCTGATAGGATTGAAAATACTACGTTCAGTAATTAGCGTATGATTAGGAAATACGGTGATGTTATGGGTGCAATATTTTTGGAGATTGATATCAAAATAATAGTAATTGGGGAAGTGTTTTTAGTCAAGTGGTTACAGCACCACCTCTGCGACCAATCCCACCGGGGTTCGACTCCACTAAGTCGCGTTACCCCGCGTTGTAGGGATTGACTATGAATCGGGCCTTGTCGATTCAATGATGACAAAAAAAAATAGTAATTGATTATGAGTGAGTTTTGAATTTGCAGACAATTAGGCATGAATTCGAAGGATGTTAAGAGGGATTTATAGTTTCTAGATTCTCAGCAAACGAAGCTGTATTATTTTTTTAATAAAATTTTTTAATTTTTTATTGATTGTAATTACAATGGCATTACGTGTAAATAAGTTTCAACTTCAACCATTCTTAGTGAAAACTGCTGTGAAAATATTAATATAGATACATAGAAGTAAGGTTATGCTCTTTCGTTATTAATTGTTTAACATTAAATTGGTTTCAAAATTAATTGTATCTCTTAAATGTATGATTTGCTCCACCATTGCTCCACCATTGCTCCATAGAATCTCCTTAATTAGTCCACGCCTTAGTTCACACCCTGCTCTTAATTATTTTTCTTAAATGATTGATTTGATCCACGATTGCTCCATAGAATATTTCTTGAAGATTAACTTCCAAAAAACGTTATGAATCTGTAACCCATTAAATTCCAAAAACGAAATTTCTCTTCATGGTTGCTTAATAGAATATACTCCACGATTTACTTCCGAAAACGTCATTGACCCCCTTTATTACAAAAACGACTCATTATATTCGAAAATCAGTACCACCAATATTTATTGTCACCCCATTTATTAATTCGTATGTTACTCCTATATTCATAAAATTCAAAAATCGCCTCCTTCTATATATGATCCATATTTCCATGTTTCATTCTAAACACTTTTCAACTCTTCTAACTTCCATTAAGTAATATGAGTATAATTCCATTGAAGGACCTTCAACCCAGGTGTGTGCCTCAAATTTTGTATGGCCGGCTTCTCCGTAAATGGCACATATAAAAGCTTTCCATCAAAATGGTAAAATTATCAGCCTAGACTTTCTACTACTTGACGAACGAAGACTCAATAGACCAGTTTAGATGACACATCCTTAGAAAACAAAATTTCTCAAGTTTTATTTCACAATTCAGGACATAAACGAAGAGGCTGCAAATAGAATCACCAACCATACACTTAATTTTGTTGATGCAGTAACCCTATCAGAAGTAACAACAACACCAACCTTTGAAGTCACTCTGCAGATCGAAGATTCCAATACAAATGCCTCCTCAAGATTGGATGTCAAAGTAGTGTTCACTGACTTAGAAAGAACACAAACATAAGCATCCCCTGATGAGACCGACGACTGCACAATATGCCTACACAACCTAAGAGGCGAGAAGAATATCAATATTTTATCTTGTAATCACAAGTTCCATTTCATTTGCATAACTCCATGTTTAAACTATAATCTATCCCTATTTGTAGAAACGAACACATACTTATTTAATATATTAAAAAGATCAGATGATTAATCGAAATAAACATTTCTTCAAACTATATACTACCAACAGTGGGAGTGTACTAATTTCTTAACAAAACCTTTAGGTTGAAAACTAATTATATAAGAAAACTAAATTAGTATGTCACTTCAAAATTATTATTTTTAATTAGAAATATTATGTGTGAGTGATGAGTTTATATCAACAAAAAAAATCAAATCATTTGTAAGTTTAAATTTTGAATTAGCCACTTGGTATTCTTTTTCTTTTAAGTCAAAACAAATAAAAATATTTATTTATAATTAACTCACTTTTAAAGGCATGAAACTCAATTTAATTCTACCTTTAACTCAAATGTAACTCCAATCCAATAATTCTACATTCATTCTTCTCACTAATTTATTTATTTCCAAAAGAAAATGTTTCTAGTTATGTTTTAAAATTTTAAATTATTTTGGTTAGCTAAATTATATAGTCACATATATATAATACTAGGCAATGTCTCGCGCAAATGCGCGGATTTTTGTATAATAAAATATATTAATTAATTTAAATTTATTTGATAATCTTAAAAAAACTTAACAAATCAATTTAAATGTCATTAACATTTTTTACACTTTTATTTATTCAAATCATACAATATCAAAATATATAACTTATTTAAATATAATCATATATATATATACATTATACATATCTCTTAAAGTGTTGTCCAACAAAAAAAAAAAACATATCTCTTAAAGTGTTGTCCAAAAAAAAAAACATATCTCTTAAAGTAATTTGTTTTTGATTGTTCAACTTTGATAATAATTTTCATTAGTATTTTTGAGCATTTGAGGTAATAAAATATTATTAATAAAAAAACGAAATTTAACTATGTGAATTAAATTTTTAATCCTTGTGATAAAAGATAGATAGAAAACAAAAAATCAAATTGTTTTTTTTATATAGAAAATTCTTTAAAGTACATATTTGAATTAAATTAAAAATAGTGATTTTTATATAATTATATGTTAAATCCCAAACTGAATATAATGATTATTTAAAATAAATGTATTACAATTTTGTTGGACGTAAGTGAGAGTTAAGAAAAATTGATTTGATAGTTATATTACAATTTTTTTATATTCCCCTTTATTTAAGTTATATTGCTAGGCTTAGTTTTTATTTTTCATCCTTGTAGTAAAAGCTAGAAAGAAAATAAATATCAAATTGTTTTTTTATATAGCAAAATCCTTAAAGTACATATTTGAATTAAATTTAAAATAATAATTTTTATATAATTATATGTTGAATCACAAACTAAATATAATGATGAATATTCTAAAATATATTTATGACAATTTGGTTGGAGGTAAGAGAGAGGTAGGAAAAATTGATTTGATAATTGTATTAAAAAAATTTCTTTCATGAGAACATTTCAAATTTCAAGAATAAAATAAAAATACATGAATTTGTAAGAACTAATCAAACATCTACAGTAAATAATTAAGATGTTTTCTTTAGCTTGATTACCTTATTATGAGATGGTTATAACCAAAATATTATTATGGTCATCAAAATTTTATTATACCTATTAGAATACATATGTCTTTTAAATCAAAATAATATAAGAAAACAAAAAAAGAAGTACATAAAACAAAAAAACAACAATGTAAAATATATAGTAAACAAAAAATATAATCAAACTCTTGATTGGGTAAACGACAAAAAAAAAAAAATCAAACTCTTAATTGGGGTTTTTCCTTTTATTTTTCCATTTTCTTTCATAATTTAGCAATTCTAGCATTGGAAAAGAATTTGGCCAAGAAAGCTTTTTTGCAAGCATCCTATGTTGTTATTGCTCTAGTAGGAAGAGTCTTCTCCCATAGGTGAGCCTTATCTCCAAGTGAGAAGGGGAATAGCCTTAACTTAAATCCATCCTCACTGACTCCATTGATCTTAGTGAGACCACATATCCTATCAAATTCATCAAGGTGGTCAAGGGGATCTTCCATTGGCAACCCATGGAACTTGTTGGCTTGAATCATTGAGATCAATCCACTTTTGATCTCAAAGTTGTTGTTGGCAACAGTAGGAGGCACAATACCAGCTCTCTGGTTATGTGTGTTTGGTGCATCTCCAGCACCAATGTTTCTTGCTTGGAGCTTGTTGATCTTGATGCTCCATTAGCACTTGTTGTTCTTGTTCCTGATAGATCCTTGTTTTCTGCTGTCTCAGGTCCCTTGGTGGTTTGTTGATGTGATCAAGGAGTCTCTGAAGATTGTGAGGACCCTTGGACCTTGTTTGCATCAACAGAGTCGAGTACAGACTCGGACAGGCACTCGGTCGAGCACAGGCTCGAGTGGGTGGTCGAGTTGACTGGGAACTGATGTCTATTTCTATCTGGCTTCTGACTCGATCAGGTGCTCGAGCACACACTCGGTCGAGTGGTGGTCGAGTTGATGGTCGAGCTGCTACCTGAAACTCAATCACAGACAAGCAGAAGAAGAAACAAGATCAGTAGTGAACAAGTGGATAAACGAACTTAATCTTAGACTTTTATGGATCCTAATTGTCACAAAAACACACTCAAAAAGGCAACGGCGCCAAATTGAAACAATAATTTTTGATGGATGGTGGATGTGAATGATGAATGTATGCAATGAGATAAATGGATGGATGGTAAGGTGTTTCAATTCCCCTTATGCAGTTGCAGTATAAGAGGTGTCAATCCAATATGAGTGTTTGTGAACAGTCAAGATGTGCATAAAGATCTAATTTAAGCCAGATGTAAAAGATGTTTGTCACTAACAATCCTATGATTAAAATGCAAAGTGCAGAAAATAAAACTACAAGAACTAGATGTTGAATGTAAATGAACAGAATAATTGTAACAGTAATGAAGCTAAAATAGAAATAGAAACTACTATAATGCAAGAAATAAACCTATGCAAGACAAACAATGAACAGAAAACAAAATGAATGCAGCATAAATGAAATAGGACAATCACAAATCATAAACACAAGCTCTTGGGGGAGAACTCGAGTAATCACTCGACCGAGTGTAGGTCGAGTACAGGGTCGAGCTAGACTAAACGTGAAAACAGAGCAACACAATAAAAAAAGAGCAATGCAAAAACGAATCATACAACAATCAAGCAACAGGATTAAGACTAAGATATCAATAAACAAAGAAGGTCCTGAGGAGGGATTCATGGGCTGAACTAATCATTGTGGTTATTTAACTTGGTCAACAAACATCAAACAAACTTTGAGCTAATCTCTAGACATACTATTCTAAGACATGTTTAATCCACTCTCATGGCAAGAAACAGTCAAACCTATGCATTTCTAGACCTGCTCTCACATAGTAAAGAATCTACACAAGCAGGCATTAAGCAATACATCTCAAACCAAACAAGACCTCTAATCTCTTAGCAAGCCTAATGGTAAGCTCTAGATCTAGCCTTATCTATGCTCCTTAGACATTGGTGTGATGCTAAGATGCTTGAAATCAAACCCTACCTTCTCAGATATAGGATCAGCATTAAGATCATCTAGCCTAGAAGAGATCTACAACAATCAAGCTTGACCAAATCAAACAAACCAGAAGATCAACCCAGCCTAACCCATCCTCAAGATCCTAAGCAAACTACTCACAAGAACACATGGTGAACAAAGTAAAAAACCCAGAAAATAATGAAACTTGCATCACTAGAAAGATAAAACAGAGATCTTCAATATTGAAAAAGAAATGAAACTCGAATTCTCAATATTAAGAAAGTTACGAAACCAACAATATTGAAGAATCTAGTCTTTTTCAAGTACAACATCTAAGAAAAATAAAAAAGCAAAAAGAATAATTCCCAAAGGGTAAAATACTAGGTTTAGAGAATATCTAAAAAGCTGCACACTTTTGTGACTGCAGGTACAAGGCTTTATATAGGAGGGGAGTGGAAGCCCTAAAAATACTAAAAGACAAAATAGTCAACGGTTCGGTCAACTAGACCTGTGCTCGGTCGAGTGGCAGGTCGAGCTGGCTTCTCTCGTGCATTCTCCACTCGGTCGAGTCCTCCTCAGCACACGGTCGAGTGTGCGGTCGAGTTGGCCTCCGGACCTTGTTATTTCGGCCTTAACTCTCTTGATTTCCCTTCATGATTGCTTCACTTCTTCCTTAGCATTGCTTCCATGCTCCTTAAGCTCCAAAATCACTTCTTTATGCATGAAAAGATGCAAATGCAATGCAACTAAACTCTAATGCATGATTAGTCCTAAAGCTATGTAATAATGGTGAAAATGGATAGCAAAAGATGCAAAAGATGTGAATATACTAAGAGAAAACATGGTAAAATATATTTTACCATGTTTTACCATGTTTTCTCTTAGTATATTCACATCTTTTGCATCTTTTGCTATCCATTTTCACCATTATTACATAGCTTTAGGACTAATCATGCATTAGAGTTTAGTTGCATTGCATTTGCATCTTTTCATGCATAAACAGGTGATTTTGGAGCTTAAGGAGCATGGAAGCAATGCTGAGGAAGAAGTGAAACAATCATGAAGGGAAAGCAAGAGAGTTAAGGCTGAAATAACAAGGTCCGGAGTCCAACTCGACCGCACACTCGACCAGACACTCGACCGTGTGCTGAGGAGGACTCGACCGAGTGGAGAATGCACGAGAGAAGCCAGCTCGACCTGCCACTCGACCGAGCACAGGTCGAGTTGACCGAGCCGTTGACTATTTTGTCTTTTAGTATTTTTAGGGTTTCCACTAGCCCTGGGCATATTACCCGAAACCGAAACCCGAACCCGAACCCGACCCGAAGTAGGTGGTTCGGTTCGGGTTCGGGAAGTATGTAAAACCCGATCGGGTGTAATGTTTGTAAAGTTCGGATACCCGATCGGGTTCGGGTAATACCCGAAACCCGAACTAAAACCCGAACAACCCGAAAATACACTCGATCCCTAAATGCCTAAATCTCTAAATCCCTAATTTTACTTTACTCTTCGCAGTCCAGACAATTTGTACGGTTTCTCTCTTAAAAAAAAAAAACATAATCCCTAAATCCCCAAATCGTCAAACTGGATACACCAAATCAAAGGGTTGTCGTCTCTTCTCCTCCATCTGAAACCTCACGGAGAAAATCTAAGGTTTGTCTTCTTTCTCTTCATCTTCAAATTTGGGATTTTGTTTTGTAAAACTGAATCTGTTCTCAGTTGTGTAACACAACTTGTGTTGTTGTTATATGTTTAGCTGAAACGATTTTGATAGATTTGGATAGTGTTATTGGGTCTATCTTTGTGATTATGCTAGATTCTGAGATGTTACTGCGATTTTATGTTTTTTTATGCTTTGATAAGTTTCGGTTTAGGGTTTTACGGATTTGCTTGCTTGCTCTCTCTCTATGAAGCTTTTGGGTTTCTTGTTTGTGTAGAATTGTTTTTTCGTAGCTGTGGGTGTAAAGATGGTGCTAAAAGAGATTGTGAATCTTAGCTCTGGTCGTTTGTTTGAGATTGTTCGTTTCTTGTTTCGATTTTCAATTGGTGTTGTTGTTACTGATCAGACTTGCTTGTGTATAGACTGCTTAATCTGATAACGACAAAGCTTGTGAATATTGTTGGTGTGTTGTTATTGATAGTGTTTTGTTACAGTTTAGCACTTTAGCTCTCTGTTTGAGTTTTGTTCTTAACGTGTTACTTATGGTTTGCAGATGGATTCATCATCTCCAAATTTTGATGATGACGAGAGAGATATACACGAAGAAGAAGAGGTTCTAACACCCGAGTCTAACCGAAGGAGTAAAAAGAAACAAACTCGTAATGACGGATCCGAGTCTGAGCTGCCTGAGTCTAAGACCCAAAAGACTCTCAACCCAAGATCAAATGTATGGCAACATTTCACAAGAATGAAGGACAATCGTGACAAATGCAACTGCAACTATTGTGGGAAGGAATTCAGCTGTCCAACAAAGTCAGGGACAAAAACCTTGTGGAATCATCTAAAAATATGCAAGGCATATTTGACATGGGAAGACTGTCAAAATCCATCCGAAGGTCAACAGGTTATTAGTAAAGATGGGAGTTTACAATCTGGGAAAGTGCCTGAGCATATCTTTAGAGAAGCATTGAATGAAATGGTGGTGATTGGAGAGCTACCATTGTCGTTTGTAGAATGTGCGGCAGTGAAACATTTTTGCAACAAGGTGCCACTTGTATCACTGTTTTTCTTATGTTTTTAATACATGATTCTAATACATGATTCTAATCAATTTTTTTTCTTATGTAATCCACTTAGGTGAACCTTTACAAGCCACATTCAAGAAGGACAGCAGGAAGAGACATAGTAAAGATGTTTGTTGAGAGGAAGGCTACTCTTAAAAAATGGTTTCTCACAACCAAGCAAAGAGTCTCACTCACAACTGATATATGGGTTTCCTCTATAACTGGTATGGTTTTTTAAAATCAAATTGCAATATATTATGATTAATGTGATTCTTATCAATGTTTTTTTTTTAATTCACAGGTTCAAGTTATATGGTTATAACTGCCCACTACATTGATAAGAATTGGCGTCTAAAGAAGCTAATTATAGGATTCAAGCATGTCGAAGATCACAGAGGTAAAACCATTGCCAATACACTGCTGAAATGTCTAGCTGAATGGGGAATAGAAAGGCTGTTTACTATTACTGTTGATAATGCAACAGCTAATACTAGTGCTTTGAGTGAGTTTCAGCCTGCTTTCTCTTTAGTTAGTGAGGATTCTCTGGTTTTGGGTGGAGATTTTATGCATATGAGATGCGCTGGCCATATCATTAACTTGATAGTGAAGGATGGATTGACTGAGATTGATTCAAGTGTGACTGCAATCCGCAATGCAATCTCATATGTTAGAGCAGGACCAAATAGGAGGAAGTCATTTCAGCTGAGAGTAGATTCTGGTAAGTTTTCAAAAGGAAGTTTGCCACTAGATGTCTGCACTAGATGGAATTCAACATATTTGATGTTGAATAGGGCGTTAAAGTTCAGAGGAGCATTTGATAGGATGGAGTTTGAAGATAAGCTGTATTATGATCATTTCTTAGAGATTGATAATGGAGTGAAAAGGATTGGACCTCCTCAGAGAGAGGATTGGCGAAAGGTTGAAAGGTTAGTGAAGTTTCTCCAAGTTTTCTATCATGCGACATTGGTTGTATCTGCATCTACGACTATGAATGGATACAAGTGTTATGGGGAGATAGTTAACATAGCAGTCAAGCTTCAGTTGCTTTGTCAAAGTCATGATAACGAGGTGAAAGTAAATGCAGAAAAGATGTTTGACAAATTCGACAAGTACTGGGAGGGCATGCAGAACATCAACAAGATGTTGATACTTGTTAGTGTATTCGATCCGAGGAAGAAGATGCAATATGCAAATTTGTGTTTTGAGGAGCTATATGGGGAAAAGAGTATAACAGCTATGGCCTTGAAAGATTCAGTTTTGAGCATCCTTCGTGAAATGTATAACGAATATACTACAAGATACGATGCTGCAGCAAATGAGGAAGTTTCTCATTCTCAGTCTTCAACTCAGAGTACTCAAGATAGACAAGCAGATCGAGTATTTGACTCCATGGAGGATGAGTTTGATGGATACAACCCAGTCGACCATAAGTATGATACATTGCTTAGAAAGATTGGAGTTAGAAGCACAAATGAGTTGGAGAGTTATCTCAGGGAAGAAGTTGAGAATCCTGAATTGATGATGGGAATTGAGTATGATGTACTCTCTTGGTGGAAAGTCAACAGTGGCAAGTATCCAATTTTATCTCAAATGGCTAAGGATTTATTTGCTATGCAGGTGTCTTCAGTTGCTTCTGAAAGTGCTTTTAGCACTAGTGGAAGGATAATCAACCCATATAGAAGTTGTCTCACACACTATATGGTGGAGATATTGATGTGTACAGAACAGTGGCTCAAGCAAGACCTTAAGTTTGAAGATACTGTGCTTACAAATGCACAAATTCTTGCTGAGTATGAGTTTGAGGATGGGCTTGAAAGAGGTTTGTTTCTAATCTTGCTTAATGCTTACTATCTTAAGTTTTTTGTGTTAATATAAACTATCTCTCATTCTCTCAATGCTTGTAATTGTTTTTTTTCAGAGTATGAAAGTGATTCAGAAGGACCTTAAGTTATTCACATGAATGAAGATGCAAAAGAGAAGTGAACCAAAGAATGAAGTTCTCAATCCGTTCAAATACTTGAAGTTTTCAATCGGTTGTATAATGTTTAAGACTTGAATTCATTTTTCTTTTGCTTTGAATATTTGACATTGCATTTAAGACTTTAAGTGACCTTTGTAAGCATTTGACATTGCATTGTTTGAACATTTGACATTGCATTTGAACATTCGAACATTTGACATTGCTTTGAACAGGATCGGGTTTTAATCGGGTTTTGGACAACCCGTTCGGGTTCTTCGGGTTTCGGGTATACCCGAACAAAACCCGAACCCGAATGAACCCGATCCGAACCCGACCCGATAGTATATAAAACCCGATCGGGTACAATATGTGTCAACCCGAAAACCCGAAAACCCGAACCCGATCGGGTTCGGGAACCCGAATGCCCAGGGCTAGTTTCCACTCCTCTCCTATATAAAGCCTTGTACCTGCAGCCACAAAAATGTGCAGCTTTTTAGATATTCTCTAAACTTAGTATTTTACCCTTTTGGAAATTGTTCTTTTTACACTTTTATATTTCTTAGATCTTGTACTTGAAAAAGACTAAATTCTTCAATATTGTTGGTTTCATAACTTTCTTAATATTGAGAATTCGAGTTTCATTTCTTTTTCAGTATTGAAGATCTCTGTTTTATCTTTCTAGTGATGCAAGTTTCATTATTTTCTGGGTTTTTGACTTTGTTCACCATGTGTTCTTGTGAGTAGTTTGCTTAGGATCTTGAGGATGGGTTAGGCTGGGTTGATCTTGTGGTTTGTTTGATTTGGTTAAGCTTGATTGTTGTAGATCTGTTCTAGGCTAGATGTTCTTAATGCTGATCCTATATCTGAGAAGGTAGGGTTTGATTTCAAGCATCTTAGCATCACACCAATGTCTAAGGAGCATAGATAAGGCTAGATCTAGAGCTTACCATTAGGCTTGCTAAGAGATTAGAGGTCTTGTTTGGTTTGAGATGTATTGCTTAATGCCTGCTTGTGTAGATTCTTTACTATGTGAGAGAAAGTCTAGAAATGCATAGGTTTGATTGTTTCTTGCCATGAGAGTGGATTAAACATGTCTTAGAATAGTATGTCTAGAGATTAGCTCAAAGTTTGTTTGACGTTTGTTGACCAAGTTAAATAACCACAATGATTAGTTCAGCCCATGAATCCCTCCTCAGGACCTTCTTTGTTTATTGATATCGTAGTCTTAATCTTGTTGATTGATTGTTGTTTGATTCGTTTTTGCATTGCTCTGTTTTTATTGTGTTGCTCTGTTTTCACGTTTAGTCCAGCTCGACCTTGTACTCAACCTAAACTCGGTAGAGTGCTTGCTCGAGTTCTTCCCCAGAGCTTGTGCTTATGATTTGTGATTGTCCTGTTTCATTCCTGTTTCATTTCTGCTGCATTCATTTAGTTTTATGTTCATTGCTTGTCTTGCATAGGTTTATATCTTGCAGTATAGTAGTTTCTACTTCTGTTTTAGCTTCATTACTGTTACAATCATTCTATTATTTACATTCAGCATCTAGTTCTTGTAGTTTTATTTTCTGCACTTTGCATTTTAATCATAGGATTGTTAGTGACAAACATCCTTTACATCTAGCTTAAATTAGATCTTTATGCAGATATTGACTGTTCACAAACACTCAGATTGGATTGACACCTCTTATACTGCAACTGCATAAGAGGAATTAAAACACCTTACCATCCATCCATTCATTGCATACATTCATCACCATTCACATTCACCACCACCAAAACCTTGTTTCAACTAATATATTATTTTGTGAGTTAGTGGGTTCATATAAAAAATGTGGATTTCTTTTAATCAATCAGCAATTTTATTGTTTTGCAGATGCTATGTCAATTGGATGAATAATAGTTCATACCACAATCCCTTATATATTAAAAGGGAAGCATTCTGACTAAAAAGCTGATGTGTCAGCATTACAGAGCTCAGTGCACATTTAATCATTTAACCCTCAAAACATCTAATTAATTACAGATTTGTGCCATTGTATTTATTAAAATTTTTTTTTTTTAAAACCCTACACCCGCCTATGAAGAGGCAGAAATAGGAATATGTATTAAAAATAGGAATAATCACGAGAATGTGATTTCTTAATTCATTATTATATGTATTTTAATCGAATAATTTTAATTTTCTTTAATGTTATTAGATTTCAGCAGTTAATCAAGCACAATTCTGTATTTATCAGTCATCACATACATTTTAACCTTACACTAATAACAATACATATTATCCTAACACCAATGACATAAAATACATATCTAATAATTTCATTTTGGTTAATCATATAATTATTCGCCATTCTTATTATTCTGTTTTAACTTTAAACCTACTATGGATTAATATTTTTGGTTCTACAATATTACGGCTAAATATTCTTTGATTTTAAAAATTCACACTCTCACCTTATCTCGGGATGAAATGCATACAAAGATATTTTTAAAAAAAAATATAATTATTTTGATGATTTTGTAAATCAAAAATATACAAATGCATTTCAAGCTGTTGATTTCAAATAATTCTTTAATTAATATATATTATAAAACAAAGATGATATATGTTATTTTTATTTACTCCAAAACTGTTCGATATTTAAGGATGTTTCCCCTTAGATATAGAAATTATCAATTAAACAGAAAATGCGATTCCTAAGTAACTGCTAAATTTCCTTGAAAACAAAAATTTCTAACAGGTCTATCAATTTACTATTTTCAATTAAGATGATAATTGACAAATGATTTGATATAGTAATATTCTCCAAATAAGTGTGATTACTCTAATTAAGATCATTGTCTTCCCAAAAAATCAGGACATTATTAAATCAAATATACTCCAAACTTAAATAAAATCAAATATACCAAACTTAATCCTTGATGTTTCCATTAAAAAGAGAATCTCCTATATATTAGAAGAGAAACATTCTCTAAAAAAAATTGACGTGTCGCCGCCAGATAGCTCCATATCCCAATTTATTATTTACATTTAGTATTTCATAATATTACATAAAACTGTCACTGCCTTTTTTTGTCAACTGCCACTGTAGATATATGATTTTTTTTATTTGGTTTTATATTTTGAGATATTTGAGGAAAGATAAATCAATTTAATACAATTAGATAAAAACAATTCATCATTTAGTTTAAATTTTAAAATCTTTCTTTAATAAAATTATACTAATTAGTTATCTTTTATATATTAATAGAGAAGCATTGTCATGAAAAAGCTGATGTGGGCTGTCAGAGACCTTTTGCGGCTCAAAATATTTAACCCTATTGCGGGATGGATTAACGGACGGGTTTGACCGGATAAACAATTTTATTTACATTATCCGATTCATGAAATTTTAGTTTCTTATGATTTTTATCTGATTTGATAGTTCAAGATTTTGTTTAAACTTTCATAAACTTGATAAATTTAAACCAATATAAATTTTTATTTTAAAAATTATACTAAATAAATAGATTTACAAACATAATGTCTGAAACAAAAATTTCACTCCGTGCAACAGCACGGGTTATTACCTAGTCTTCTATTATATGCAATCTCTAGGTAGAAAATGTATGCTTTCAAAAAATATCTTGATTTATAAATACTTATATACACGACAGAAAATTATAAATTTAAAAATCATAAGAATCATAAATCATAAACTGGACATAGAACATAGTATTGACGAACTAAAAAAAGAATATAGTAGATGTTAGCAAGAGGTATATTATGCATACTCAATACAGAGGCACTTTTTTATTTTATTTTTGCAGAAACAGATAGATACAAAATAGTGCTAGAGTGGTGTACAATTGTATATGTTCCCTAAATTTTAGGAATTTGGTAAATAATTACTGATTTTATTTCAAGATTTTTTTAATAAATCATCTATTTAAATTTAAGTTAAGTTATTTTCATAAATACTATTCGAAATTAATTAGATTCATTTGTTATGAAAATCTTGTTAATTAATAAGTTACATTTTTGGTATGTTATTGATTGCGGAAAACTCTTATTATTTTATCAAATGTTAATAACTATATAAATTCAAGATATTATTAATAGAAATATTTTTATTTTTATTATAATATTTTAAATTTCATTTTGTAATCTTGTTGACTTTAATTTCATTTAGAAAACTATACATGTTTAATATATTATTTAGAAAAATATTTGGAAACTTAATATATTTGAAATTAATTATTTATGTTTTATACCCATATCAAAAAATAGATACCAAATCTATAACCAATTATAAAAAAAATAATTATTTATTTCTTTAATAGTTGTTACCATTGTTTTAAGGAAGTTTATTTTTTTTTTATGTAGACAAATAGATCTGTTTGACAACATGGACATATGTTATATATATATATATATATATATATTTTATCCCTAAGTGTAGTCTCCAGATAACCATATATCAACTGACTATAAAGTTATAAACATTAAACAGAATCGATCTTATTAATATTATATTCGACCAAAACATGGGCATAGAAACATAACATACACGAAATGATATCATGAAGATATTTATTTTTAAAATTATCTTATTGTTGTACACACAGTAGAAAATATTCAAACACCTACGTATCAAGGGTTTACATAAGCAATTAATGAGAAAATATTAAATAACATAAATGTATTGGAAACGATATCAGTCAATTATATGATTCGATCCTCAATAGCGAAAAAAAACATCCTCGTCATTCTTCAGCCAACAATAGTTGAAAGATAATATCCCCCACAACAGCAACTATTGTCCCCAATAAAAAGAAAACAATAAATAAAAAATATCCCCCACAATTCTTCATATTTAAACGAAATGGTACGGTGGAAGTTCTCTTGGCCCAATAGTTGTCCATCAAAAACATGGAGCAGGAGAGCAAGAGGCTATGAAACGAATCTAATAAAGTCGGAAGGAATTATCCATGGTAGACCATATGTAATCATTTATCCTATAAAGGACAAGTCACATGTCCAATAAGGTTAAGTCACATCACATTGTTTTTAATTTTTTTTTTAAAACAAAACCCATTAATTAAAAATAACAAAACACACGACCATAATCAAATTTGCTATCAGTCTCGGTACACCAGTTTAACTAACACGATCGTGCAAAACAAAATTTAAAAAAAAAAATCAGCTTCCTAAACAATTAAACTTTTACTTTTTTACATAAAAAATATTTACAGTATTCATCTACTTCAACCGTTTCGCCCACGATCTCTCCTCTTCCTCGACAATATATACTGATGAGATTCAACAAGGTCTCACTAATTCTATTTTCTTAGTCCTCCATTAAAAACCCAAAATAATTCACAACGAGAACGGAGAAAACGAAGGAGAAGAGATCTACAGAAAATGAAGGAAAAAAACTGTTGGGAAAAAGGTACATAAATTACGATCCAGATATTATGTTCTGATTATAGGGTTTCATCAATTGCATTCGCATGTCTCTTCTTTTGTTTGCAGTTTAAATTCTATTTTTGTATTTCTCAGTTATGGTTTAATATGTTCATCATCTTTTCATCAATTGCATATCTCATCATTCTCTTAAAATTTATAATAATATCTGTTTTCGACTTTCTCAATTCTGGTTTTGTTTCTTCATCATCGTTATTCATGCTCATCAAATTTTGTATTTCACATTTTCTTTCTCAGTCTCATAATTATGAATTTTATGTTTGGATTTGCAGGTTCATATTCCATTCTCCAGTCATGTCGCTCGATTATTACATTTGTCTCCTGCACAGTTCAATAGTTGAAAGTTTCTTCATGTCAAATTAAAAGTAGTCATTTAAAGAGATAGCAAATAAAGATGTCAAATGAAGTCAGTGTGTTTCTTAGTATTTGCATTTTTCTTAATTTACGCTTTCAGTAAACTACACGCCATTACCATGGAGATGACTCTTCTTAAAGACCATTCACTCTAACACAACAACTAGATATGATATGCCAATCCTTTGTTGCATCACAAAACATCTTTGGAGAAGAGCAAATATAAAGGTAAATTTGTCACTTTTTTCTTTCTTTGGTGTTCGTAATCAGTAGAACCATGTTTACTAGCATTATATTGTTAATCATAGGAAAGATTTTAATAATTACTAATGAAATAATGCAATTGTTCAATCCGGGAAGGACTAATTAAAGATTATTCACACATGACAAAAAGGGCCGAAGAGATAAGGAACAGTCAGAGTTCGCTTTGATTTCTACCTTCCCAAGCAAGAACGGCAAGATTGTTTTGGTATAATATGATTATGATTTTTGTGGTACTTTGATATGTATACTTTGGAAAATTAATCATATAAAGTTACAACGCTATTTTGAATAAGTTAATGAACGATTTGAACATTTTTAGCTTTACTAAATCGTACAAGCACAAACTTGATTTTCAATTACAATTTCTTCAAATATATTATAGATTACATATAATACATTTTGGACCCGTACGTACTTTAAACTAGTAGTTCTCATAATTTGTAATCCCAAAGTTAAAACAAAATGAAATGGTATTTAAATATGGTATATATATATACATGTGATTTTGTAGCTTAGATATGCCTTACTACATTACATAAAAGAAAAAGAATACCAAAGAGAGAATGGGGAAGACGAAAAAAAAAAAGTGCCAAATGCACCACAACCGACGCGTTCTGTGGGCCAGAACGTAGTAGAAACAAAGGTATTGATTGGAAAAATTAAACAAAGTATTACAAGTAGTACTTTGAATTTTTACCAATCACAAAAGTTTTACCAAAAAATTTATTAAAAGTTACCAATCACAAAAGCTTTACCAAAAATTTTATGAAAAGCTTTACTCTGAGCTTTTTGGTATAACTATCGCGTAACAGGTTTGCACTATTTCGTAACGGCTTATAGTTTTAGCGTACAGTTTTTTTGTACAGCTTTGGCTACGTTAACAATCGGACCCAAAAGTATCCTTGATTGAATAGTAGTGCCAATAATATTCAATCAGGATTTTCTTTTATTTCCAGTTATTAAATTTTATTTTTTAAATTTTTTTTATTTAATTCAAAAATTTAATATTTTTACTATTAAAATAATCATATTTTATTGTAAAATATAAAATATACAAAATAAACTGATATTCATTTCCATTACAGTGGTGCTAAATGGATACCATCTAAAAGGTTGGATATTATAACGGAGAAAACAAATATTTAGTGTATTAATTTTAATGGAAAAATACTTGGTGTTAGTCTATTAGTTTGAGAAAAACTATTATGAACACGACACATTAGCATAATTACGAAAAACGCTCGGCTAAAACATAATTTCTCGGCAAAAAAAAAGCAATTAAACTGAGAAATTTAGAAAAGGAAACACCGGATTTGCTGAGTTTGTGTTAGGTTGACCAAACTGGTCAGTTTGCATCACTTCACCTCTGAGACAAGTAATTTCATCTTCTCCACATCCATAATCATTAAACTGAACCAAATTTAACAAAATCTACGACTTCGATAACTTTACCTATGGAAGAGACTCGTGGAGGAAAAAAAAAAAAAAGAATGAAGAGACTCGTGGGCTATATTTGCTTTAGCCTAATCTAAAAACATATTAACTCATCTTGACCCGAGAACTTGATTCGTTGTTCTGTAAAAGAGTAAAAACCTAATCCGAACACATGCACATTTACCAATAGGAAAAAAAAAAAAAAAAAAACTAACCCTAAACAAAAATGAATCCTTTGACGGATAATCTTCTTGGAACTGAATTTTCAGAAACAAGTTTCACAAAATTGTAGGTTTTGAAACAATGAATTTCTGGAGACTTTCCGGCCAAATTCCGGCCAAATGGCTGATTGTAATTGTTGGGTCGATAGTGCAATGGAAAGTTGGTAACGAGTACTACAAGACGGTATACTCATACGTTTAAAACGGAGTTGATTTTAATGAGAAATAAGAGTGTGAAGTGAGCTACTTGGGATGGTTTAGGAAATATCCCACATCGGAAATATGACTGATTTTTCACTCATATATATATATATAGTTTCACACTCTTCTAGTTTCAAAAGTGTGTAGAAGAAAGAGGGAAGGTTCCCACGCGCGAGCCAAACTGGGCGGGCCAGGCACGGACGCGGGGCGGGCCGAGCACGGACGCGGGCTGGGCTGGATGTGGACGCGGCCCGTGGGTTTTAAGCTTTTTGGACAGCTTTAGACCCATTTAATTTTTTGGAAAGACTTGGTGTGAACTCCAAGCAACTTGGACAGCACTCCGAGAATATTCACTAAATATTTTCTTGAGACCTCCCTCCTTCCACTATATATAGAGGCATAACCTCTCATTATTTTTCACACACAAAAAAACATAAACAATCCTTCCTCTGAAGATCTCTCTCTCCCTCTCCCTTGCTTAGTTCAAGTAGGTTCTTAGTTTAGTAGTCTCGAGAGTATAACGTAGATCTGTTCGCTTGAGTTCTATTACTGGTGTGCTATTGTAATAGTTCATGATCGGTTGTATCCTGGAATTCGTAAATCGTGATTGTTCGAAAGCACTTACGGCCGATTTATTGAATTAAGGAAAGAGATATCATATCTCGCCTCCGTGATTTATTAACTGCTTTATATTATGCTGTTGTAATTCGTTCTTGATTTCGTTATTTAAATATAATTCGCATATTTTCTCAATTCGATTTTTGCGCTCCTAACATTCTTAAATCAATAAATCCGCTTTCTGCTTATCGCTTTAAACGGATTGAGAATTTTTCGAATTTTTTTATTTTAAAAATGATTTCAAAATCTTCTGAAAAACTGTTTCTGCTTTCATCTTTCGGTGTTTACGAGGAAAGTTTTTGAAGAACGCTTTTACTTTAATTATTTCTTCTCTACTCTCTCAGGTTTGGTTTCCACAAACACTCTTAATTGAGTGAGTTTACACTCTTAATTGAGTGAGTTTGTGAAACAAGTTTCTGCGAATGCTTGTTAAGCGAGTTTACAAAACTAATTCAGTGTAATTTAATTACTTGAATTGTTTGTTAATCAGATCTGTTTATTGTGAAACAGAAAAAATGTCTGGAGAAAAAACCAACAACGTTGACGGTGCTAGAGTTCCTGCAACCCCTGTTGAAACTCCTACGGAGTTGGCTTTACGCCTTGCTAAAGAACTTGAAAACACGAAGCTTACCAATTCGGGTATGGAAAACGTGCGCCGAAATCTGTTCGGTAATGGATCAACCCACATGGGAATACCACCTTCGGCTTCCCAAGGGATGATGCCATATAAGTTTGATGGCAAAGTTGGGTTCAAAACGTGGCAAAACAAGATGCGCTACTACTTGGCCAGCATGAACATGGAAAGGTACCTCACAGAGGATCCACCAACGCTTCCACAAGGTGACACTAACGTGTATGTGGTTGGAAGTATGGATAGTTGGGCTCAAGGAGACTATTGTTGCGAATGTCAGATTTTGAACCGTTTGGTCAATGATCTGTATGACCTCTACAGTATATACAAGACTTCAAAAGCATTGTGGCTAGCTTTGGAGACCAAGTACAAGACTGATGAGTCAGTGATGCATAAATTCTCAACTACGAAGTTCCTGAACTTCAAGATGGTGGATTCCAAACCGATTATGGAACAAGTGGAGGCTCTTCAACGCATCTTTCAGGAGATCGATTTGGAAGTGATGTCGATCTGCAATGTCTTCAAAACGAATTTCTTGATCGAGAAGCTACCACCAGGCTGGTCGAATTTCAAGCATTACCTTAACTTCAAGCGTAAGGCAATGTCTCTTGATGATCTCGTCCGTCGGTTGAGAGTTGAGGACAAAAATCGTGGAGCTCATTCGGATGCTCAAAGCCAGGGGTATGATGTTCATGTAGCTGAGCATAAGGCCAAGTTTAAAGGCAAGGGTAAAGGGATCTCTATTCCTAATAAACCGTTGAAGGTGTCATCTGGACCAAACTTCAAGAAGAGCAACCTTGAGAGGAAGTTCAAAGGATTGTGGTAAGATTGGACACAAGGCGTATGTTTGCAAAAGCAAAGCAAAAGATCTCAAGTTGCAAGGAAACCTAACTGAAGAAGACATGGTTGCGGTGGTTACTGAATGTAACATGGTGGAAGACAACCCAGTGGAGTGGTACTACGACACTGGTGCTACCACACACATATGCTCTAATAGGACCATGTTCACCACCTATGTGCAGAACAAGTCAAATGAGCAGCTTTCCATGGGCAACAAGGCGATGTCCAAGATTGAAGGTAAAGGCAAAGTGGTTATGAAGCTAACTTTTGGTTGTTAGCTCACCTTGCAGAACGTGAAGCACGTACCTGACATGCGGAAGAATCTCATCTCTGGAACAGTTCTAAGCAAGCATGCTTTTTCCATCAGTTTTGAGGCTGATAAGTTAGTTCTTAAGAAAAATGGGATGTATTTGGGAAAGGGTTTTGTTAAGGGTGGACTGATCAAGATGGCTGTAACGACAGTCCATCCGAAAATTGTAGCTTCTGCTTCTGTTGCTGAAATGAAAAAAAAAACCCTATTGCTTACTTGGTTGAGTCGTTTACTACTTGGCATGAACGTTTAGGACATGTCAATTACAAAACAATGCGAAAAATGCAAAATTTGAATTTGATTCCGAAATTCAAAACTAACCAAGAAAAATGTGAAGTTTGCGTACAGGCCAAACTCACTAAAACTCTCTCACCACGCGTTGAAAGAACAATTGAACCTCTAGGTTTAATTCACACAGATTTATGTGATTTAAATATGTGCAAACTAGAGGCGGTAAGAAATACTTTGTTACTTTCATGGATGATTGCACAAGATATTGTTATGTATATCTCTTGCATAGCAAAGATGAAGCACTGGAAAAATTCAAAGAGTTCACCCTCGAAGTAGAAAATCAGCTTCAGAAAACTATAAAAGTAGTTCGAAGTGATAGAGGAGGAAAATATAATGAGCCGTTCAATGCATTTTGTAGATAAAAAGGCATTATACATCAGACAACCGCTCCCTACTTGCCATAATCTAACGGAGTAGCGGAACGAAAGAATCAAACTATGAAAGAGATGATGAATGCGGTGTTGCAGGAATCTGGGTTAGCCCATAACATGTGGGGGGAAGCTTTGCTTACCACTAATTACATCCTCAACAGGATACCACATAAGGTTATTGGCAAGTCACCATATGAGCTTTCGAAAGGTACAGTACCTTCGTACAAATACCTCAAAGTGTGGGGGTGTCTAGCAAAAGTGGCTGTACCACCTCCCAAAAAGGTCACAATTGGGCCTAAGACCGTAGACTGTATCTTCATCGAATATGCACATAACAGTAGTGCATATCGATTTCTGGTTCATAGATCAGATATTCCAGATATCCATGTGAATACAGTTATGGAGTCAAGAAATGCTTCATTTTTTGAAGACATTTTTCCCTGTAGGAAAACTCAAAAACGGACTTGTGAACAACGAGATGCAGCGACTTTGGAAGCTGGCAATACTTTGAGTACTACTTCTGTAGAAACAGAAACGGAACCTAGAAGAAGCAAACGAGCTCACAAAAGTAAATCGTCTGGTGATGATTTTCTGATGATGGCATTTCTAGCTGAAAATCTACCAAGAACATACGTAGAAGCTATGTCTACACCTGATGCACCTTATTGGAAGGAAGCAGTCAAAACTGAAATAGACTCTATCATGCAACATCTTACTTACGTGATGGCAGATCTACCACAAGGATCTAAACCTTTGGGATGTAAATGGATTTTTACGATAAAACGAAAACCAAATGGTGATATTGAGCGATACAAGGCTAGGCTTGTAGTGCAAGGATTTCGGCAAAAAGAAGGCTTAGATTTATTTGATACCTATCACCGATAACAAGACTATCTTCGATCAGGATGCTCATAGGTATTGCAGCCTTGAGAAATCTTGAAATCCATCAAATGGATGTAAAAACTGCTTTTCTCCATGGAGATTTAGAGGAGAAGATCTACATGAAACAACCTGAGGAATTTGTTATTCCAGGACAAGAACACAAAGTGTGTAAACTTGTGTAGTCATTATATGGACTCAATTAGGCTCCTAAGCAGTGGCATGAGAAGTTTGACAGTATGATGATGTCTAATGGTTTTCGCATTAATGTATATGACAAATGCATATACTACAAAACTACTCCATCAGGGTACATTTTGTTATGCTTATATGTAGATGATATGCTCATCACTGGCAGCAACAAAGACATCATCACTCAAACGAAAACATGCTCAAAAGAAATTTTGACATGAAGGACTTGGGTTTAGCAGATGTAATTTTGGGGATAAAAATCATCAGAACTGATGAGGGCCTTATCTTGTCTCAAACCCACTATGCTGAAAAAGTGCTTGATAGATTCAAGCATTACTCAAATGGGACTGCAAAAACTCCATAGGATCCTCAAATTCACTTAACCAAAAATTCTGGTGAACCTGTGCAACAGGTGGAATATGCAAGAATAATTGGCAGTCTAATGTACTTGACAAACTGTACAAGACCAGATTTAGCGCACTCTGTAAATGTTCTTAGTCGCTACACAAGTAATCCAGGACATAAGCATTGGATGGCTATAACTAGAGTTTTGGACTATCTACGTTATACCATAGATCATGGCTTGCACTATGGTAGAGAACCCGGAGTTTTGGAAGGTTACCGTGATGCCAACTGGATCGCAGACTCGAGAAACTCAAAATCCACAAGTGGATACGTTTTTACACTTGGAGGTGCAGCAGTGTCCTGGAAGTCTTCCAAACAAACTCTGGCAGCTAAATCAACTATGGAATCTGAATTCATAGCTTTGGAGATAGCTATGTCGGAAGCTGAATCACTTCGTAATTTCTTGGAAGACATCCCAATGTGGGGGAATCCTGTGCCTGCAATACGTGTACACTGTGATAGTGAATCGGCTTTCGGTAGGGCAAGGAATACCCATTACAATGGCAAATCTCGTCACATCAGACGGAGACATAAAACTGTTAGACAACTTATCTCAACTGGTGTAGTTACGATTGCTTACATCCATACGAAAGAAAACCTAGCGGATCCATTTACAAAAGGTTTGGCGCGAGATCAAGTTATAAAATCATCAAGAGGAATGGGTTTAAAGCCTACGACTTAAGAGGAGGTTTGATGGTAACCCCACCTACTCAGATTGGAGACCCCATGACCTAGGTTCAAAGGGACAACTAAATCAAGCTGAATCTGCTACAAGCACTAAGAGACTTTTGTCTTTTCCCAGTTCCTAAAATGATTTAAAGTGCTTCATGTATGTTAGAGGTTAAGCATATGCTTTTAATGATTTGGAATGTAGCTTTGTAAAATATTTGAAATAATTACAGGATATTTCTTTAAATACAAGCAGCTATTAAAATCACCTTGTGAGTGTGAAATGGGGCCGTTTCTAGGAGATTATATGAGGCTATACTCTCCAAGTTCACTCATGATTAACCAGGCATGTTCAAGGCCACAATGAACATAATAGAGAACCTCGTTCTACGAGAAAACGAAGATATGTTATGCCTGCTGTCTAAGTTTACATACAAATCCGGATGGTTCAAGACATCATGTTCACCAACTGGCCGAGTAAACTCGACAGGTATAACAATGAGTCAGTTCAAGGTTGAAAAACGCCACCAACTCAGATATAGTTAGTTTTCACATATACTCTCGAAGGTCTGTCTAGTATAGCTAGTAGTGTCAGTCTATAGGGTTAGTTAAGTCGTCATATGTTTAGACTTATTTCTATTCATGTGGGGGATTGTTGGAACTGAATTTTCAGAAACAAGTTTCAGAAAATTGTAGGTTTTGGGACAGTGACTTTCCGGAGAATTTCCGGCCAAATGGCTGATCAGAATTGTCGGGTCGATAGTGCAATGGAAAGCTGGTAACGAGTACTACAAGATGGTATACTCATACGTCCAAAAAGGAGGTTATTTGAATGAGAAATAAGAGTGTAAAGTGAGCTACTTGGGATGGTTTGAGAAATATCTCACATCGGAAATATGACTGATTTTTCATTCATATATATATATATAGTTTCACACTCTTCTAGTTTCAAAAATGTGTAGAAGGAAGAGGGAAGGATCCCATGTGCGAGCCAAATTGGGCGGGCCGGGCACGGACGCGGGGCGGGCCGAGCACGGACGCGGGCTGGGCTGGACGTGGATGCGGCCCGTGGGCTTTTGAGCTTTTTGGACAGGTTTAGACCCATTTAATTTTTTGGAAAGACTTGGTGTGAGCTCCAAGCAACTTGGGCAGCACTCCGAGAATATTCACTAAATATTTTCTTGAGACCTCCCTCCTTCCACTATATATAAAGGCATAACCTCTCATTATTTTTCACACACAAAAAACATAAACACTCCTTCCTCTGAAGATCTCTCTCTCCCTCTCCCTTGCTTAGTCCAAGTAAGTTCTTAGTTTAGTAGTCTCGAGAGCATAACGTAGATCTGTTCGCTTGAGTTCTATTACTGGTGTGCTACTTTAATAGTTTGTGATCGGTTGTATCCTGGGATTCATAAATCGTGATTGTCCGAAAGCACTTACGGCCGATTTATTGAATTAAGGAAAGAGATATCATATCTCGATTTATTGATTTACGGCCGATTTATATTATGCTGTTGTAATTCGTTCTTGATTTAGTTATTTAAATATAATTCGCATATTTTCTCAATTCGATTTTTGAGTTCCTAAGAGATCTATGGGAAGTTATACTAGCAAGATTACCAATAAAAATGATCAGATCTTCAAAATTGGTTTGCAAGCAATGGAAATGGATCGTGGAGTCTCCATATTTCCGTGACCTGTTCTTGTCTCTTCACCAAAATTCGCATTGTTTTTCATGGTCGCTCATGTTTAGTTGTTCAACGAGAGAAATCGTGGCTCATTACGGATGTGATACTTGGGGTCTTTCACGTTCTCTAGGCTCCTACATCTCTTCTTTCCTAACCAACAAGTTTAAAACTCAAAACGGCATGTACGAAGTATGGGCGTACACGGACGAAGTTGGGTTGATTTTTATCAGTGAAAACTATATCTGCGCCAAGAACCGATCCGTGTACGTGGCTAATCCAATTTCACAGGAATGCGTACGAATCCCATCTCATGCTCATCTCAAGGAATATTCATGTCCCTTGGGGATGGCCACACAAACTGAGAACGGCATCATCTTGGGTTACAAAGTTGTTATGGTCGACTTCACAGCTAAACATTTTAGTTTGTTGATATTTTCGTCTGAGACAGGCTTGTGGAGTCACAAAATGGTCCATAAAAATTTCACTTTGCGCTATAATACGGCCATCAGCTTGCATGAAAACATTCACTGGCTCTCCACTAGAGACCAGGAAAAAATTGTTGCATCCATGGATCTTTACGCCACAGGCTCTATTCAATGCCGTCTTACGCCTTTCCCGGATTCAGGAAAACATCCAAGATTCGTTAGATATCTCTTAACTTGTCAAGGATCTCTCATGTATATGAACATAGTCTCTGTAACCAAAGTTGATGGAAGTGTAGAGGATAAGCTATGTCTATGGAGGCTAAAGAGCAGAGAATGGCAACTAGTATCTCAAATCATCCCTACTTTTATTGAGACCGGTTTCGAGTATTTTCCCTTGGGAATAAATCCTTTTGATGATAAAAAAAAAGTATACTTTTGGAGCAACAAGGACAAAAACATGTTGTTATCTATTAACTTACGCAATGGGAAATTTGTGATCCACAGTGAGTTGGAACGTAGCGGAGATGGTTGCACTCTGAGTTCCGTTGAATGCCAGAGAGCTTTGCCACACACCATCGAAAGATCACACTTTCCCTTGTACGTTTTGCCACGATGGCTGCATCGGATTCCAGTTAGAAGTGTTCTCCGAGAAAGCATCACCAACAGTCTCTTTCCTTCAAACTTCAAACTGCTCCAAAACAATCGTCTCAACCGCAAAACTCACTCGGCAGCTCCAAAAAAAGTTACAAGTTTAAGAGTGAGAACTGAAAAAGAAGATTTCAAAGTTTAAACAAAGATGAATGGGAATTGCTTACTATACCCTCCGGATGTGTCAATGCACGGAGAGCAATTGGATCAAGGTAAGGTTCTGATCATCACATTTACAAATTATTCACATGCTTATTAGTTTAATTAATATAATTGGTATAACTTATATATTACTAAATTTCTTAATCTTTCGGTTTAAATCTTATGAATCTGAGATTTTGTTGTCTTTCTTATTTTATGGAGATATCTAAATTTTTCGCTGGCATTATGTATTAAAAAAACGTATGAACGATTTAGACGAAAAGTATATTTGTTTCTTTCTCGTTCTCTCGTCGACTTTTTAGTTAAAGATTTACGATGTTTGTGTGAATTGGTGACGAGATAGTCCACCACTTGAAAACTCTGCTTTAGTTTCATGTTAATTGATAACATGTATATAAGAGTTATCATGAATTTGATATATTTCTGCTTCTACCTTTTCCTGCTTTTTGTTGAGTTCTCTAAGGTAGTCTACCTCTCTCTCTTGTACTCCTTTCCTTCAGCTGATAAGCACATGAGAGGTATGTGTGGGGCTGAAGGATGAGTTAGTTTACGCCGTAAACAGAACTATTAGATTGTATAGCTACAAATCCAGAGGAGAAGCGTTTGTAAAAGATATGTATTGTTTGATGAATGTACAGTGACGTATGTGTCGCTTATGAGAGAGAGTTGATGAATCGGTGATGTGCCCTGTGGCTCTCTATATCTTTTGTAAAACAGTGTTTCAAGGGTTAAGAAAGAGAGTTACACAGATTCAATCTTAACACTAAATCTCTCTCCAATGACTTTGCATATATAAAACATCACACCTTAGATAGAATTGTATTGCCAGACTTAAGTGTATGTTTCAGCTTGACGTCATATCTAACAGGTAGCAAGTTCAAGATCAAGATTGCTTCTACATTAATCTCAATACTACCAAGTTCAGCTTCAAGAAATCATATCAATAATGTTCTTATCAGTTCTTTTAGTTTCAATCATCCTGATAGTTTGTTTAGTAGTGAGGCTTCCTTGTAAAATACAAAGACAAAAAAACGTGTCCAGGTGACTATAGACGATTAGACGGGATGTGTAAAGTAATACTTTAATCAGTAACCACTATAAGATAGTTTGATTTAAAAACTTTTGGTAGAGACTTACTGGATTTAAGATAACAAAAAAGAGTTTTTAAATTTTATAAACCTCCAACTTTTCAGAACATGCATCAACGTTTTACGAAACTAGGAAGAAAAGAACATCTCTAAGATTTTGTGATTTAATTTTGATTTTGCATCTGTGACAAAAATTTTGGACTTGTATTTGGGCCGAGATGTAGAAGGCATAGTTGGACTTGTTTTTGTGAAGTATATATTGAATTGTGCTTTTTGTTGTGATTTTTCTTGTGACCCTTATAATGCTCTTTGTGCTTGTGATTTTGATTCTTGTATTCATCTTTGTGATCGATTTAAGTAAGACATTTTAGCAAACTTAATAGTTTGACTTGATATCTAAAAAATCTCACTCAATGAAAGTTGATGTTTTAAAAGATTTACAACATGGTTTATGGTTGAAATAACCTAAATTTGATAGTTCATGGTTTAAATAACCGTAATTTAAGAGTTTATGGTTTAAATGACATTTTTTCTAATCAAAACGACATCGTTTTGTCATTAACCGAGAGTGGTTAACGGCAAAGAATATCTGTTAGTTGCTCGGTTATCAGATTTAACATCATGTCTTTTTGGTTTGGTTAACGAAACTTAATGTTTAAAAGAGTTAGTCAATGAAAATTGATGTTTAAAATGATTTACCTCAGAGTCTACATGACATTTTCCCATATTGAATTCCTAAGTGATCTAATTTTTTTTTTTTTTCAGTGTTAAGAAAAAATCCGTTTATCAGACTAGAGATAGAGAATAGAGTTGATCAACTTAAAGTCTAAACCTTCTAACACTTAGCTTTCGGGTGACCATTAAATCACAACACCTAACATATTAATTATCAATCAGCCACTAATGAATCATTACCAAACTCAAACTAACAACTACTTCAGCTTTGTTTACTCTCACTGAACCGGAATCAAATTATGAACCGCGTGATCTTCACAAAGGTTATTAGTTTTTGTACCAAGAGCCATCTTTGATTAGAACAATCATTCATAACGATTATATGTGTTTACATTACAGGAAGAAAAAAAAACATATGAGCAGATTACTCAGAAGATTCACAATCCCTCAAGTCTCACATTTTTTTCTTTTGGTCCCAAATATAATCCGTAAAAAATAAATATATAAAAATAAACATAAACTCAATTAATGGCATCGCACCTTCTTCGGATCTCTCCTCTTCGACCAGTCTTGACACCAAAAAGACTCAACTTCTGCATAGCTCTAGCAAAATCTTTGAAAAAACGATCTTGATCCTTAGCATAAAGATCAACAAAAGGTCGGGTTCTCGGGTCAGAATATAACCCATGATCCGATTCAAGTAACCCAAGACCCCTTGGTATATTCTGATAATACATATTATCAAACTTATTAGGAGTCATAATATCATTAAAGACTGAAATAGTGGGATCTTTAGGGTAATTAGCACAAGCTTTCTTCAAAGCCACCGCGAATCTCGGGTTATACCCGGTGTTATTAAGACCCACCCGACCCGCAAACTCTTTACAATGTGAAAACCCGATTGAATGAGCACCACTCAGAGCAACCATTTCTTGAACGCTGAAGCCTTTGGATTCAAACTGGTGAATGAGTTTAGAGATTGGTGAAGAAGGAAGAGGAAGAAGATCGTTTAAAAGAGAAGATTTAGAGGTTCTTGAATCACGACGGCCGAGGTAAACGTCGTAGTAAGGACCACCGACGGTTATTAAAAGGTCACGTGTTGCGACAGAGATGATGTCGGAGCAAGAAACAGTGTTGGGACAAGCGAGTTCGAGAGCTGTTTTGGCTCGGACAATGACGTCGAATCCGTCTCCGGGGAGCGAGAGGTTGATGGATGAGTCACGTTCAGCTGTATTGAATGGCGTTGAGGAGATTAGGACGGAGGCGTCACAGCCGTTAGGAAAACAGTCGTGGAAAAAGAGGCGGATCACGGCGGCTGCGGTGGTTGGTGTTGTGATTTGTTTGTTTGTGATTGTGTCTCGGACTATGTCGAGGAATCTTGGGCATGTTTTTGAGTAGAAGTTTGTGGTTAAGCGAGATTGAGCTGTGAAGAAGAAGAGGAAGAGGAGGAAGAGAGATTTGAGTGATGAAGCCATTGTTGTAGCAGAAGAGAGAGAGAGAGAGAGAGAGAAGATGAGGTTATAATGGAGAGAGTGGGAGGGAGACTGGAGGTGACGCGCCGATGTACGGTCCACACCAATCACGGGGATGTGTGTAAAGTCAAAACTTGGGGTGAAGGTGTTGTGTGGAGGATTTGGTTTAACTTGCGTAACTTTTAACTTTTACATGGATCTGTTTGGTGCACAAAAAAAAAAAAAAAAAATGGATCTGTTTAGTGGCAATAAAACAGTGTTGGTTTGTTTATTTGTTATGGTTTGGAAAGCTGGAAGAGCTTTTGATTTCCAGTAAATAATTTTTATAGTTTTTTCTATTTAATTTCACAAAAGGGTTTTCAAAAATGAATATAACCAAATGTGCCATATTTGTGGAAAAAGTTTTCAGATGAGTTAATTAAACAAAATGTCATGTACAATGTTTTTTTTTTCCAAGAATGCCACAAATAATTATTCTTTTTACGAATGCCAAACACAGTATTTTAATCACACATTTTTTGAGAATCTTACGCTTTTTGACTATTTTTGGACAAATTATATCACTTTGTAAATGCTTAGAGGAGAGAGAAAGATAAACCACAAAACTCTTCATCTTCTGCGTTTTTTCACTCTCTTTTCACATTTATCTTCTCCTTCCTTTTTGTTTTTAAGAAAACTATAATTATGTTACTTTCTCCGATCTGTTCTTCAACATCTCACTTCCATCACCTCAACAGATCGTCCTCACTTCCATCAAAGTATATATCTTTCTCTTTTCTACAATGAGAGAAGAATCCTAACCAGATTTGTCACATAAATCTGAACTCTTTTTACACATTCTTTCGTCGTAAATCTTGTAGAGATGAAACATGTCACCGATGTGTTGAATCAGTAAAGTCACAAAAAACATATCAGATCTCAAATCTGAATCGGAGTAATTTTCGGCTCATGGACCAAATTTTAATTTTATGGACAACTTTAATCATCAACGGACAACTTTAATTTTTGGTAGACAACTTTTTTTAATGGACAATTTTAATCCATAATAGACAATAATTTTGACTTTTTCTCATCTTTTTACTCATTTTTGGCATCTGAAGAGTTTTTGTAGACAACTTTAATACTCAGTGGACAACAGTTCATACGAATCAACTATTTATCATCTCCAGTTTTATCCACGACCTAATATAATCGTTGGTCTACTGATTCTCATGCTCTGATTTTTTATGGACAAATATGTCTCCAATTAAAACTTGTCCATCCAATTTTAAGTTGTCCACCACTAAAAGCATTTAATGCTTGCTCCTTTTCTTTTTTGTTATTCTAGTTATTGTTCAGTGTTAGTTTTGTAATCATATCAATGTGGCATTTTTGACATTGGGTAAAAGTTTTTTTGCAAATGTGGCATTTTTGACAAAAATTCCTTTTCAAATGTGTCATATTATTTTCTGTTTTTCAAAAATATCATATTTGGCGTTTATAGCATAGATTATTGTCTACGAGAATGAAAAAAAACAAGCCAAAATTGTCTACCAGAAATTAAAATTGTTCACGAAGGTTAAAATTTCCCATCAAAAGAGTTAAAATTGTCATTAAAAGTTAAAGTTGTCCACCAAATGTCAAAAATGTTGTCCACCAAGGCTAATTCTGTCTTTTTAATCTGATATCGTGTCATGGTAGGAACATTTAAAAAGGATGAAGCGATTATGACATATTTGGAAAGAAAATACATTGTTTATGTTACATTTGATAGTTTTCTCTTTTCAAAATAGTTGAATAACTAGAAAATGAAAAACTCAAATTGAATTTCTATTATTTTATATATTCAGACTATGTTAGATTTGATTTAGCAGAAATTACCATTGTTTATAAATTTTAGTAAGGTGGATAACAAAAGTTTTAGTCACATTTAATTAAAGAGAAATTACATTGATGCGACATGCGAAAAAAGAAAAAATTGAAGGGGCATTTAACAAAATTGTTTAACATATCGTAATATCACGTAAAATGCTATGTTATTTTGAATATGTTTTTATTAAATAGTACTAGATTAAGACCCGTGTTTGAGCACGAGTTGAAATTCATTTTATTTATATTGTAATTTTATATAAAATATAATTTATGTAATTGTTTTCTTAAAACAATTTGGATAAAATATTATGTAATAAAATCATATGCTAAATATGATGACTTGAAAAAAGACACTTATTTTGTAAGTTTTATATTGCTAAAGATTTTAGATAAGTATCCGTGCTATAACACTGGTTAAATTTTATTTTATACAAAATTTTGTATATTTTCTATTTTAAAATAAAATTTTAATATATTGTATTAGTTTATGTACATGAAGTTATTTCAACAATGTGTGTTCTACATCATGACTTGAATGTCATTATAAGACATAATGTTGTAAATTTGGAGTGTTTATAGTTTCTAACTTTTCTATCAAGTTTCAATAGTTTAAAAATATTTCAAAATAAATTATTTAAAGTTTATTATATTATATAAAATTATAAAATTCAACAAAAAAGTATGAAATTGAATTTAAATATTCAAATTTTGACCCGTTACTCAGTAAATTTTTTAATTCGATTGATATTATTTTTAAAGAATAATATTACTAAAACTTGAATATTTTATAAATTGAATCATTTATATTTGTTTTGAAATATTCAACTTATGGTATATCTAGAAATAAAACTATTTTTTAATTATAATAAATAATATGATAATATATTTGTTTCACAAAATAGAGTCATATATAAAAATGAGAGGTGAAGTATAATGATAATTAACAAATTAATATGTTAGGTTAGATATCAAAGGATTTTATTTGATGAATAATTTAATAAAGAAAATTAATATGGTAATTTAGATAATATCAAATGATTCTTTAGAATTTTCTCTTTAAGATTTTTGGAAACAACTTGCTTTAGTAATAAAATCTTCCAAAAATAAATTAAGGTTGCATCCACTATTTAATTTATAATTAATTAATCTATCAATTAATCTATAGCCTATTCGTAACCAACTTATTAAAATTATATAGTCTACAAAAAAATGTTGTGTACTTCTGTTTTATTATATAGGGGATTATTATATAGGGGATAGGGGATGTTATCATATGCGAACTAGATTAGGATCCGTGCTAGAGCACGGGTTGAAATTTCTTTTATTTATATTATAATTTTAGAATAAAATATAATTTATATGATTGTTTTTTAAAAAAAATTTTGGATAAAACATTATGCAATATTATCATATGGTAAATATGATAGCTTGAAAAAAACACCTATTTTGTAAGTTTTATAATGTTTTTTTTTTTTGATCAAAGGGGTGTTCTCATTTCAATAATTAGAACCTAACATACAGAACATAGCTTGTTTGGGATACAATAGACATAAAGCAGTAAAAGTACAGAGATAGATAAATGCAGTCGATATGAAGAGTTTGAGAGCTATGAGCCACATGCTAAGAAGCAATATGGAACTTGTAAGGTCAAGGCAAACCGGTGCAGACTCCTTGAGCAGGTCAAAAGAGTATAAAGCCATTGTCTTGAATCTTCGAAGACTTGGTGGAGATGAGAATGACAAAGCTACATTGCCAAAGGTTCGAGCATGGGTGTTGAGGCTCTGATGACCAGTTGCTACAAAGGTAGTTAATGGTCCAAGGTTGGTAAAGTAGGCCTTTAGAGGGTTGTGGTAACCAACACTTCTTTGAGTGAGGGTCATAATGCCACTAACCTTTAAGGTTAATTGCAGGGACTTCAAAAAGTAGCAACTATGCGGTTTAAAGATCGTTAAGATTTGGTGAGGTATGGACAGGGCAATGGTGGAGCACCGGTAATCACCACTCCATAGAGATGGGATCATAATGCCAGTCTGCACAAAATTGCCTCCATAAATGGGATCATCCCTAGGGTATCCAACGAACAGGGTTTTCAAAAGATTCCTATGCCATTCTAGCAACAATGTTGGTTTAAGGTTCAAAAGCAGTCTTCGGACTAAAGATACCATTAAACTAACTAAACACAAATTGCTTAGGGTGGGAAAGAGTAGAGTTCAGATCAAAACCGGATACATACTGGTCTCGACACAAGAGATTATCAACCAAACTAGAAGGAACCAGTAATCTGTTCTCGAGAATTACTCGACTTGACCAAACAGACAACAACGGTGCTAACAGGTTTGAACTTGATGTATCATTATCTAAATCGGGTCGGATTAGGTACCAGTTTGGGGTTATGACACAGTTTAACCAAGGTAAACTATCTACCAGGTAGCTAAGATATGAGTGGAGAGTAGACCTGGGCCAGGGAGGTGTCGTCAGGGAAATAGAGACCGCCGGGTTTGTTGAAATCTCCATCAAGATCTTCCATGGCTCCAGCATCAAAACAGAGCTCCCGTCCATCTGCAACCAAGTAGAACATTTGGAGAGTGGATGTAGATCCGAGGAGCGGAGAGATGTTGCAGTTGATTGCGGTATGTACCAGATCGAGGAGTAGAAATCATGGTTACCAGGGCGTTCTAGGGTTTGTGGAGGCGGTTGCAAGATCAGGGGATCAAGGTCACCGAGAGGGATGGAAGGAGGTGGAGGGAAGAGGGGAACGAGCTGAAGCTTACGCACTGTCGGGGTCGAGATCTGAAATCTCAAAGGGCCTGCGGTGAAGAGAACAAGAACCATGAGAGATATGAGCGGAGAGAGGGGAGGACGAAGGTTACAGATCCGAGGCCCAGCAATGCCGATCGGTCTCGACGCCGCCGGGGGAAACGTGCTCGGTGGTTGTGCCAGAGAGAAATATCGGCTAGGGCTCTTGTAAGTTTTATATTGTTAATTTTGTAATTTTATGTATGAGAAATGATTATATTTGTTGTTTGTTTTTATTACAATTTTTGAACATGTTTGGTGAAAGTGTTTTAATATGACCCGTGCTTAGGTAAGATTTTATTTTAAACTGCACAATAAAATCACGAAAATTACGATTAAATGTGATAAATTACCAAGATTTTATTCATTTTTATATCTAACAATATATATTTTGTAACGAACACTAAAGATTTTATTTTGTAAATTGTATAAATTATTAGAATATTGTCGTTAAGAGGATTGTTTGGGATATTTTTAAATGTATTCATATAGCCTACACATTGATCAATTAATTTATAACTTTTTTTGTAACCAATCTATATTTAATCTATAACCTATTTTATAATCAACTTATAAAAATTATATAGTCTATAAAAAAAGTTGTGTACTTCTGTTCTATTATACTGGAAATAACTTGTTAGTTGACGATGATTATCTAACATGTTGTATACTTAGAAAAAAAAATGAGAGAGGTCAATGTCATTATTTATGAGTAATGAAAGGTGGAGATTTCACATGATTGAGGTAAAAGATCATTTGTCAGAAAAAGAAAAAAAAAAAAAAAAAAAAAAGATAAAAGATAAGATAATAATAGGTTCGGAAAAGAAGTTACGAAAAACAGAAATTGCTAATGTGTAAAACAAATACATTTATGAAATTTTGATGCATGTGTTTTGTTCAATTATTCGTGTTGATAAATTAAATTATTAGAGAAAAATTGGCGAAACAGAGAAATTGACGGACATTACGTAGTTCACATGCAGCTAAACTATTTTTTTGTATGTGTTATTAGCTCTCTCATCCACGCGGAAAAGACAGTGAAGCAGCAATATCTACAAAGTCTCTCATGGATTTTATTCGATTACTTAACTTTTACGTGGCGATTCGGTAATACAGCATATATGATATGGATGGATTCATGGATTTATTCTTTATGGTTTAAATTTGATTTTACAAGTATGTATGACACTTTGGAAAACTTCTTTCAAAACCATTTTCAATCATCAAAATATTCAAACCAAAGAGGAAGGTCTCACCAGAGCCGTGCAACAGTTGTAAAAAAAGAAGCGGCCCCTTCGGGCATCCAAATTTTTTTTAAAAAATAGGGCATATATTTATTAAGGTCACATACTCACATATATAATTTATCCCTATGGGTTTATAATATTGCAATTTTATTTTAAACGTGGGCTTAGTATGTTAATAAACTAAAAAGAACTAGACACATAATTTATGCTTAAGTTTTTTTACGACACCTACACTATTAAACAACTAGACATTAGGGTTACAAATTCAGTTTTAATAGCTTTCTTTTGGTCCTTAAGCGTTATCTTTTGATTCTAATTAAGGTAACACAGTAACAAATTTTTTCTTCAACATTTTCTCACCAAATTGATTCTATCAAACTTAAACTGTACTTATTTTTTCATTCTTTTCTATTTATTCTAGATTTCTGGTTAGTTAAATGTTTTTTCCTAAAATTGCAATGTAATTATTGTTAAAAAAAATGTTTAAAACTAATATTTTGTTTAAGTTTGTTTTTTTATTTATTTATTTTTGTTATACGATGATGTGATTGATTTTTGTGGATATTTTTATTTTCTTTAAACTAAGGCATTTTATTTGTGTTCGCTTCTTATACTAATTAGTCTTCACACGGCTCTGGGTCTCACTTAGTTATAAACTTATAATCTAATAAAATAACCTCACAAAAAAAAATAAAAAACAAAATCTAATAATAATCAACTGGTACACGCATTACGTGTTGTCAAAAATAGTAATGAGACACGCATTGCGTGTTTAATGTTTACAGAAAATTCAGAACTATTATAAGTTTTGGTACATAATACTCTATTAATATAGTAATTATTTTCGAGTTTTAAATCATTCGGGTTTGTACCTTTAAACCAAAAAAAAACGTTTACTTAAACTATCTTGCTTGATTATGTAACTCTTTTTGTATGTGTTACTTTAACTATTTTTTTGTATGTGTTACTTTACCAATGCAAAAAATTATGATAACGGAATGGTCCCCTAAATCATACTTAAACAGCACTGAGTTCAAGAAACCTTGTTTGGGCTGTGTAATGGTAATCCGAATATCTATGTGATGATTCTATATAATAATCACCGCAACATTTTTAAAATGTATTTGTGATTCTATAATTTTTGTATAATGTCGGTGCTGAATGATAATATATATGCGTCTTGGGGTTTGGTTAACAATTGTTATTTTGTGTTTGTAATACCCAAATGGAAGTAGAAATAACAGCAAAATACAACTGGAATGGTCCAAAATATCCTATGATATCGACAGTCAAGAAAATCCAAATATTTTTCTGTCTTTTCTTTTGTCCATCTAATTTATACAAATATGTATTAATTAAAATGAGAAAATACACTTTGAAAATAACGAAATGAATTGTTTATGCTAATTACTGAAGATATTATTATGTTGATAAATTTATACCGACCATGTTTGTTTGTTGTATAAATATATGAATTTGACTATATTCAAAACAGTCTGGAGAACAATACTTGGATTCACTTTTAGGAGTGAACGTAGAGGTTCACCCTCTTATAAAATCAGGTAATAAAATTTATATATATTATTATAAAATTAAAAACTTAAACCGTTTTTTAATAAACCCAAATCGACATATAATTAGGTTCTACTTGTAAAATATAAATCATAACCATCTTATTTATGAATCCAAACTGACATATAATTTCGTTCGATTTGAAAAAATTAAACACTAACTATCTCATTTGTGAACCAAAACCGACATATAATTTCATTTTAATCGTAAAATCTAAACCCTAACATCTCATTTGTGAACCCAAACCAACATATAATTTCGTTATACTTGTAAAATCTAAACCTTAACCATCTCATTTGTGAATCCAAACCGACATATAATTTTGTTCTAATTGTAAAATCTAAACCCTAACCACCTCATTTGTAAACCCAAACCAACATATAATTTGTTTTAATTATGAAATCTAAATCTTAACCACTTCATTTGTAAACCCAAACCGACATATAATTTTGTTCTAATTTTAAAAATCTAAACCAAACCAATATTTAACTTTCCTTAATTAAAAGTATACAAAATTTGTTTCCTTAATTTGTTTTGCTTTTTAATTTAATTTTAATTTATTTTTAAATAGAATATTAGATGAAAGATTCTGATTGGCTAAGAGAAAAGAGGGTGAACAAAAAGGTTCACCCCTAGGGGTGAACCTAAGTATTTTTCTTTCTTTATTGGCCCAATGGCCATTTACTTCCCCTTAAAGAGAGGGACACAACACAAGATTCGAACCTAGGTTTGCAGAGACGGAAACAACTAAAGTGGAGTACAACTGAGTCCTGATTCAACCGTTCCTCAACAAAAGAAATATTTTAGAAATATGTGATTACATATTACTCTTTTTCACATATGTTAATTGAGAAATTAGTCAATTATGCCATGAACAGTGTTGATCTTTCTCACCAATGCCATTTTTGTGTTTGTTTTTTCCCCCCTGCCATAAAGGAAATGTAAGAATACCTTTATGCCCTTCTCCCATCGATTTCATTTGTTTCTCTCTTCTTCTCTTACTTCTCTCATTTCTCTCGATCTCTCTCTATCTCTCTCTAATTCACCATTTTTGTTTTTCTCAAAGCCTCTAAAACTTCATTGTCTTTCTCTAAACCCACATCTTTACAAGTATCCAATTCTCTCTTTCTCCAAATTTTCATCTCTCTTACAAAGCTCTATATGATTTACCTGTCCAGAATTTGCGATTCAAAAAACACATTTGATGCATCTTTGGTGGACCAGATCCACAGTCTGGTGGACAAGACTTCTTTTGTCTCTCGATGGATTAAATAGGCATGTTTCATGTCCATCACAACCATGTCTCCATTTACATATTCATATATGTTTGGTCATCCATTGTTGATTGTGAAAAGTGTTATTCAAAACCCGTTTCTATCGATTAACTAACATATTCATTTTTTGTTACTGTAGTAATGTTGTTGGAGTACTCACTGACAATGATGTAGCTATGGTGGACCAGTTCAGGCAGACAAGATAGATGTCCACTCGCTGATGAACCATTCACAAGTCACACAATAATTATTAGTCCATATTTGTACAAACAACACTTATTGTTTGTCCTATGTGGTGGAAATTGTATATTTGCTGTTTTTGTCTACCGTTTCTTCTACTACTATCATAGTCGATGGACATGTATTCATGTTGTTTGTGTCTATCTTTAATATGGCTGCACAACTAATGCAGTGTTTTTTGGTCTATCTTATTGTCATCTCTCTATTACAAATTACAATATGACCATAGCCAATTTAATGAAACTTGTCCATACACAATCTACTAGCGATAGACATTTTAATGCTGATGGACATATTTTTCTGTTGTTTTTGTCTACCTCCCCTATATTAGGTCGAGGGTAAATTCGTCTTTAATCATCTCTCCTAAACCAAAAAAAAATGGTATTTCTCACGAACTCAACTAAAACTGACATTTTTGACAAGTTTTTAAGCAAAAATGGCATTATTGGCCAAAATCTTTTATTTTAACCTTTTTGTTTTTTGGGTCATAATTAGAAGCATATAAGAATATTAGTTTGAAACTATAATATAAATATTACAAATATAATTTATAGATACTGTTGCTAAAAACATTTATACAAAATCTAGGTACCTTATTCGTTATAAGAAATTAGAAATTTGGATTTATATTATCTCTGTTACTACATTTATTTCTTCAGATATTAGTACAGCAGTAATTTTCATTTTAAAAAATGGTTATGATGTTAATCTTGATGATTATGATAAGGTGGTGATGATGATGGATTGATATATAGGTGATGTGATGAAGATATACGAATATGGTGATGAATTTATGATGTTGTGATGATGAGAGGGCGTGAAATCATCATGGTTATGAATGTATGGATGATATGATGATGAAATGATGGTAGATACGTTCTTAACTGTTGCAGACGTAATTTGTTGATTGTAGAATACTAGAATCCTACATGATGCATGTAGTTTGATTATAAGAAAACACGTTATTTAGTGGACACGTTAAAATAAGAAAATTTGTGATAATAGCCTATTATCACAAATATTAATAGGTAGACACAGTTGTGATTCTTGTGAAGCATGTGATTTAGTGGACCCGCATTGTGTACATTGTATTGAACTATGCCGTCAAAATTGTAAAAAGAGTTGACTACATACCCCATTTAAAAGAAAAAATATCTTAAAGTATAAATCATTAAAACCTACTTTCATATTGGTCGAGTTTTAATGGGTGTTAAGTGTTAACATCAAATGATAAAATTGCATACGATGGTATTAATTAATCACAGGTGACTACAAGTCCACGGAGATTGGGTTCATCAATTTTCAACGATCCTAGTTTCATGAATATTTTAACGATTTAATGGTTGTTATTATGACCTCCTCATGCTGATCTCCGGGTCAACTTACAAACTCTTTACCAGATTCATGCTTCGGTATGTCTTTCATGCTTCAGCTCATTCTATTTGCCATGAACTGAACTGTTGAAGGGATGGTGTCACTTCGAGTCCTCGACACCTCCAGAGAAGCTTGTTAAGCTCATTGATCGGCTAGTCCGTAGTCCGTACACAACAAATAAACCTCCAAGTTCAAGGGTGGGATGCAAATTTGGTTTCGTTCTAGAGATTTGACAACCTTTCAGAGAATCTCAAACAAAAGTTATGCTTTGCTTCAAGTTTTTTTGGATAATTGTCTTTTAAAAAACTTTTACGGTTTTACGTAATGATACATATATTGTAAACAAGGTTTTTCTCTGGTTGAATAAATTTACATTCATTCAAAAAAAAAAAAAATTGTGTCAAATAACATTAACTAAAATTTCTGAATGGGTTTTAACGTCTCATCAATAAAATTTGGCCCCAATGTGATCTATGTCTTTTTGTTAACTGAATTGTATATCATTTTTTTAGGTTTTAACTTTTAAGTATGAATTTCTGATATCCACTCACTCGTTAAATTTCTGATAAGCAAAATATATTTTTATTTAGTTAAATTCAGTATGGAAAAATAATTTAGGATCTCTTGCGCATTAACAAAAAGAAAAAAAACTGTGGTAGCATATATACAAAATGTTGGACCTCTTCTCAATATTTTGTATTTGAGTACAATATGATAGATGTTACTTGATGAAGAAACATGCATGTAATATCATTCTCCCATTTGTATGTTCAAATCCTGTTATACTCATCTTGGGGCATTACAAACTGGAGCCCCAAGAGTATAGAGATAAAGAATAATAAATCAATCAATTCACTGATCATTCATAATAACTCTAAAAAAACTCATCAAAGGCCTAAGAGCATGTGCATCGGTGTATTCTTCAACCGTCCCCCGAATTTTTTCTTTTTTAAATGAAAAAAAAGCCAAAAACCCAAAAAACGATTCTTAAAACGCGACGTTTTTCTATCGTGTATTTGGAGACGTGGAAGCTTGTGATTGGCGTTGGTCTATTGGTAGGGTTAACAATCGACGAAGGATGGAGAGATTAATTTCAAGTTCTCTCTCGTTTCTCGACGGCGACGGTATTCCCTCGTGGATGTCTTCCTCTGTTCCACCGATTTCACCGATTTCAAGCCTATCTCCACCTTCTGTGTCTCCCGTAGCTTGTCCGGCGTCTTTGGGTAGGGTTAACACGGGACGAAATATCGAGAGGACTTTTCGAATTTTATGTTGTATGTTTTCTGTTTTTGTTTTTTAAGTTGAATAAAATTTTTAAATTTTGAAAATATTATTAATTTATTCGGGGGACCATATACAAATAGACACCAATGCTCATACCAAAAATAAGAAACTCTCATAATAATATTATTAAATTTAGGGGACCAAAACCAAGTATACACCAATGTCCATGCTCTAATAATTTAGTCAGATGGTTTCTTCTGATTGTGTCCTTGCTTTCCACAAATCACTGCAACACTTCTCTTTAGTTACTTTCAACTCGGAGATTTGAGTTGTAGACAACTGAAACATAAGAAGACATTATATATCAAACCAAATCTATTGTCCTTTCAAAATCAAACAAACAAATAAATGTTAGATGCACCAGTTACTTGATTTTACCTTCACAAGATGGTCCAACTTCTTTTCCATTTCTCTATACTTAGCCTCAAATTTTTGTTCGATTTCTCTATACTTAGCCATTTGAGCATTAGAAGACTGAAACATGATAAGGCATTACATATACACCATAACTATTTTGATGTCTTTTCAAAATCAAACATGATAAGGCAATTCTTGCTTTTACCTCTTTGAAGGACTCCATCTGAACCTTAACTGTCTGAAACATGAGAAATTCAAGTAGACACATTTAAAAGAGAAAATCAAAACCTTTGAATCCTTTCAAAATCATAACAACGTTTATTGCTTTTTACCTCTTTCAAGGAATCCAACTGATTCTTAAGCGTCTGAAATACATGAGAAGTTCAATCAACCATTATCGCATCTTTACAAAAGCTAAAGATCACTATTGTTATTTGGGATCAATGTGCGTACCTGATGATCTGACTTAGAGAATAAAGCAGCATCTGAAGGAAAGACAATAATACAAATTGATCAAGCTTACTAAAAAAGAAAAGCAAAACAACAGCCTACAATCAGAAACTAAACAATGATCCTGATCCTTTACAGCGACTTACGAGTGTAGAATCCAAGACCAAATATGAACAGTGATGTTTTCCCCATACAGTTCCAGATTCCCATGATGTTCCTGACGCACTGACCTAAAGACAAAATCGAACATAAAGACTTGGACAAAGAAAACTAAAACAAACAGAGAAACTGCGCGCGTTAACAAAAAACTGAGCAGACCTAGAAATCCTTTGCGAGATTGATTTTGAGACCACAAGCAATAATCTTTCTAATCTTGGTCTTCTTGGCCAAACGGCTGAATATATTACACAAACAATACTAGGTTTTTTGCCTTCCAGAGCAAGCAAAAAAAAAGAGGAAAAATGACAAAATAAAAATTTAAAAATAATACCAAACTTTTAAAATTTTTGCAAAAGAATATAAAGGTTTCTCATTAATAAATTTAATTCCCAAATTTGTAAGATATTGCCAAAAAAGAAAAAAAAAAAGGTATAACTTTAACTTGGCGTTGTAATAAACAGACGCTAAAACAAAAGCATGTAATCCCCTCCCAGTCCCATACTGAACAAATTCTAACTCTCAAATTTCTCATTTCTCTCAATAAATACTCGTAATTAAACATGATTTCACTATCAAGAAATTTGAGGATGGGTAAGGAGAATGTTGTGATCTTTGCATCAACCACGGCTATTCGGTTAACATATCAAAAAACTTGTATATTAAGTTTTGTTAAGAGAATATTGATTGAGAAAGAAAGATGAGAATCGAGGAAGATGTGATGAAAAAAATGTGAATTACTAGTTATCTGCTAATCTCGGCTATGTTTAGTCCCAGTAATTCACTAAACTCACAATCAAAATCGTGCGGTTACACTCATTACTTGAGCTTTATAGCTCTGTTTTGACAGAAGATGTGACAACATTATAAGTTGTAACCGGCCAACAACTTCAACAAGATTTGTAACCAATATATGAAAAACATAAACACAAACAGTTGTAATACAAAGTAAACTTTCATAGGGAAGAAGTGGTTTGTATATTGATAACGTAGGAGTATAACAAAACCTTGCAATACTGTTGAACGTTATCAAAACAAAGTTTGGTAAATCCAACGGGCTCTACTTTTATATTGAAATTAGAAGAATCCAACCGACTCTTGATACAATAACATCTAAGAGCTATGATTTTCACAACAGTGAAGCCAAAATCATATAACAATTCGTTTCAATTCATTTATCTGAAACTGGACATTATAAGTTCTTGAAAATTATGTATAAAACCCACATATAAGAAAGGGAAAAGAATAAAAAAAACAAACAAAAAAATAGCCAATATAAACGGTATTTGTTTCCTTCTTCTCTGTCTTGATTTACTGTGCGTCTAGCTGATCTGTTCTCCGATCAAATCCAACCCTACAACCAAGAAAGACAGCCCCTGAAACAGCAAGAAGTAGAAGTGAAGACCGTGTGCCGATAGAAAGCTCCTCGCAGCTGCGGTTAGCAGCAAGAATGCAAGCCCCAACTCTTTCTTGAACACCATGTTCGTCTTCCTCTTGTTATTGGGCCTCATTAGCCCTCCAAGGCCCTTCTTTGCGGTTTCTTGCCCTGCAAGATTGGTCTCTTGTTCCTTAATTTTGCTCAGAAGCTCCAAACCGGACTCTGAGTTTCTCCTATGCAACTTCTCTTCCTTTTCAGCAAACGCTAGCAAGTCGGATTCCGATGATCTCCCGGTTTTCTTTGTCACAACCCACTCGTAAGCCGATCCGAACTGGAACAACCCAGAGATCATGGCGTTGAACTTGGTTATAGACATTGTGTTTTCGAAAAGGAGGTAAGGGACTAAGAAAGGGAAAGATTTAGGTGATGGGAGAATGTTGAGAAGCGAAATGAAGATAGGAACATAACAGATGATCCACAAGGGCAGCTCCGCTTCGGGGATGAACATTGTCAATGGAAGGATGATGCAAAAGAGTGTGAATGAGTAAAAAGGTAGAATCAGCTTCCTTAGAAGAAAGAAAAGGAAGATCAAGTTGGCCTTCTTCAAAACCGATATCTGCAAAAAAAAAAAAAAAAAAAATTGAGTATATGTATTTGATGTTTTGACTGCTTAAACTACTAATCACTAGTTGTAGAAATCAAATTTTACCTTTGATTTGATAATTGAAGGAAGGCATAACCGGAACAGTTGCATAGGACCAGAATGCCAACGGTGTTGTTGCTTCTTGTAAGCTTCATAAGACTCAGGCAACTCGCAAGTAACTTCAACGTCGTTGAGGTAAATAAATTTCCAACCGTTAAGATGCGCTCTAACTGCGATATCCATATCTTCCACGGTCGTTCTCTCTAGCCATCCGCCAGATTCTTCCAACGCCTTGATTCTCCAAACTCCTGCGGTTCCGTTGAAACCGAAGAAGTTGAGAAACACACCGTTCACTTGCTGTTCTACTTCAAAGTGGAAACATAAGTTTATGTTTTGTAGCCTTGTGAGGAGATTCTCGTCTTTGTTTACAAATGACCACCTTGCTTGGACTAGTCCTAGCTCTGGATTCCCCTGCAAAACAAACAACACAACATTTTCTTTTAAACTCTCTTCTTCTAATAAAATCTTGCTTTTTCAGACAAAATCAGAATAATGATTATTTCAAAAACATTTTGCATAAAAAGATATACTTTTATATCTAGAAAATTTAAATTTTCAGAGATATCACTACTCAAAATCGGCGTCTCTATCACTTGGATATCAACTCCAACAACCCACATGAAAAAAATAAGATATGCTATTTTAGGTAGGATACAAAATATAAAAAATAAATTTAAAATTTTTGATTTTTCACAGTAGAAATAACTTACTCCCTCCGTTCTCTTTTAGATGATTTTTTAAGCTTTTTTTTTTTCTAAAATAGATGATTTTCTTATGATCTATGTAAAATTAATTATGTTTTTATTGGTTTTAACAATTTATATTATGCATATTTTATAGGTTGAATTTTGTTGAATTCTATGAAAATAGTTTAATAAATGATGTTTTTGTTTAGAAATAAACAAAAATTAAATGATTCTTGAATCTGTGTGCACAACTCTAGAATAAAGATATGCAAACATAAAAACAGACGAACAATTAAAACCCAATCAAACCTAATTCAAGGTTAGCTTTTGTTTTTTTACCGGGAATTCAAGGATAAAATAAAATTTCAAGGTTCGCTATACAACTAGATTTACTCTGAAGAATTTGTTGGGCTGGAAAAAAAAATCAACGAAAGAAAGTCATGATTTTGTAATTTTATATTTGTCGGTTACTTTGATTTCATACATGATACATGTAACAACTTGGATTTTTATAACATAAAACCAAAAAAAAAAAAAACTTAGATTTACCTAAAAAATATAGAAATTTGTCGGTTACTTAGAACATGACCCACTTGATAAAAACAGGAAAGGAAAAAAAAAAAGACAACTGTCGGTGATGAGTATAATTGAAAAAATATTTTCTAACTAAAAATAAAAAGTGTTTAAAAAGAACAAATCTTTTTCACTGAATTTTCTCTAAAACATCATCGTAAATTACGAAAACTGAAGAAAAAAGTTTCCTTTTTTAGATAGAATGTGTTTTGTTACCTTGAAATGAGGAACAGTCCTCTTGAGGAAATCAGGATTAGGTGTGAAATCTGCGTCAAAGATTGTCACAAACTCGTAATCTTTAACGTAGTCACAAGTCATGGCTGATTTCAAATTCCCAGCTTTGTAACCAGTTCTGATCAACCTATGCCTGTAAATTATGTTTACGCCTTTCTCGGCCCATACCGCTACTTCCTCCTTGATCAAAAGCTGTAAATTCGGGTCATCCGAATCGTCTAGAACTTGAATTAAGATCCTATCCTTTGGCCAATCAAGTTGTGAAGCTGCTCCTATTGATTGTTCATACACCTAACAACACAAAGAATAATCACTTTACAAAACTTAAAAACAGAGTCGAAACAGAGTCAAAACAGAGTAAAAACAGAGTATTTATAATTTACCTCTCGTTCGTTGCACATTGGGATCTGAATAAGAACCATTGGGAAATTGGATGGGTCTTCCAAATCGATAGATTCGTCTTTGAGCTTAGGTTCGATCTTTTTAAATTTGATCCAGAAGCAACCGAGACAGAGGACTAACCGATCAAGAGACTGGATCAAGAAGAGGACAGTGCAGAATCTTGATAGAGTGATGACGAGGGGAGCGATGTAATCGGATCGAAACGAGAGCCAAGCCATGTAAGACCATTCGACGAGTCCGTAAACCTCCCAAGACGGTCGGTTAATGAGATCAAGATTCCATTTCTTGTAGTGAGCAACGATTTCTATGGATAAGGCAACTATGGAGATAACAAGACAAGCTTTGATGAATCTGTACATCTGTTTCCCTCTGCTTTTTGGATCTTCTTCTTCGTTTACGTTCTTCGCGGAAAAGGCGATACGTTTCTTGACGGAAGCAACGAGCCACGAGAGGCATGAGATGACTCTGTGAGCTTTGAGGAGGAGGAACCATGAGAATTGCTTCGGACTGATTGATTTACGCTTGTCCGGGAATGAGGATGGATCTGAGCCGTTGATCTCTAGTAAAGAGAAGTTGTCTGGCTTTTCCATTGTCACTGCTACTGAATTTGGAGCCATGAATGAAGAAGAAGAAAAGAACAGAGAGAGAGAGAGAAGAGAGGGAGAAGAACAAAAACAGAGTCGTCACTGTTTCATTAAATTTCCATAAAAACTGGATCGTTTGTGTTTTGTTACACAGACAAAACAGTGATCTGATCAAATCAGATACGTTAGTTCAGAGAGAGAGAGAGAAAGAGAGAGAGGGAGAGAGACGAGGATCATGTGCTGAAGTGAACAACTAGTAAATAAAGAGAAGAAGAAGAAGAAGAAGAAGAAGAAGAAGAAGAGAGTCCTCGTTTCTTTGAATTTTCCTCTATTTTGGCTTTTTTTTTTGAATGGAAAAGGTTAGATTTTTTAAAAATTTAGTTTCTTGTTTGAAAAGTCTAATTTTTATTAATGGATCTATTTGCCAGCGTGTATAACTAAATAAAGAAAATGTTATTTATTAACTTTACTTAATTACATGATGTTACTTGGAAATATAATATACGGGGATCAATATAATATTTAGTTTAAGTTTATTATATAACAAATGATTCGAGTAAAAACTAATTTGCAAACCTATTAAAATAAAATGAATACGTTTTCTATGTATTTTGTTCTGGGATGAAATTTTACAAATTACAAATTTATATGATTAAAATTATATTGAGTATATATATTTGATAACTACGGTTTTGAAAAGAAATGATAAACCAACTATGATTCATGCCTTTTTGTCGGTCATGCCTCTTGAAATTATATAGTTCTTTTTCATCCATTTTTCTCTTTTTATTTATTTTTTTCTTTTTATTTCTCTTTCCTTCTCACATTTTTATAAAATCACGTCCATCTTCTCTCCTCCATATCCACCTCCTTCATCCCAGCGGCCAGCCACCACCTCCTTCACCCCAGCGGCCAGCCACCACCACTATATCTATAATCTCTTCAATTCTTCTTAATTTTTCTGTCGTTATCACCCTCAGATTTAATTTCCTTTTTTTTTTCTTTTTACTTTATATTCCTTTCATCAGATTTTTTTACCACCAATTTTCTCCTTTTTCTCTTTGGAAATCTATCCTTCTCTCACTGTAGTTCATTTTCTGTTTCCTCCTCTTGTCGGATTTCTCCGCAAGTTAGTGACATAACATCTAAAACTAGATCTTATTTTCAAAACACATATAAAAGTTTTATGCTATGAAACAAGATCACATGATGTTTTTGTCCATATATCATGATATTTCACATAATCAAAGTTTTAACAATTCTACACAACCAACCTATATATTTTGTTCCATTTATCATGTTATTTCACAGAATCACATGAGTTTTAACAATTCTACACAACAACACATATATTTTGTCTATATACTATGTTATATCACAGGAGCACATGAATTTTAATAATTTTACACAACCATCACATGTATTATATCAATATAGCATGCTATTTTTATAGAATCATATGAGTTTATAACACCAGATCCCGTAAATGATAAATGTTTCATTTTGTAAATACAAAATAACATAAGGATATTTTAGTATTTTTCCCACTTCATAAAACGTTATTACTAATGAATTCTGACACAAGGCTATTCCCTCTACTATTTTTAAATCTATAGTCATCTGCCAAAGTTGCTCAATTATATTTTGGATCAAATATAGTTAATTTAGAGGATATTGAATTGAATTGGCGAAAGTGGAAAAAAAAAATGATAAAATGTTTATCCACCAACTACAAAATCATTCAATTATTTTATTTACTTTTTCTTTTGGGGCAACATATAACCAGCCTCCAAAATAAAATTTAAAATTTGTAACCGATTTTTTTGACCATAAATCCTAATCAATCCTGATGGTTTGGGCAAAGACGATTTGGTTTAAAGTTACTTTGTAAAGCAAAGCCGCGTCTAATGATTTGATTAAGTAGGGCAGATTTTTTTAGTTACCTATATACCCATAAAAATCGAAATGCTTTACTAAAAAAACAGTTAAAGAAAAAAATGATCTTAATATGTCCAGTCATAATACTGTGTATATACATGCATGTGTGTGAATTAAAGAAATACAAATAAAAAGATGATTCCAAGAAAAGGCCAAGAATCAATTTGAATGATTGGTAAAGGAATTGGGAGGATGACAACTTGGTCCAGCGAAGACCAAAATAAACTTATTTAAAATGTAATAAGAGATCAACTTTTTACTAAATTATAGTACGTATTACTTTAACTCAAAGTAATGGACTATGTTGTCGCTTCACTGTCTAAACAACTTTTTATTTCATCTTGTTTGCTAATTTCAAAGTGTTACAAGTATTATCCACTTACTGTAACGCATTGCATCTTGTTTGCTAATTCAAAGTGTTACAAGTATTATCCACTTACTGTAACGCATTGCATCTTGTTTGCTAATTCAAAGTGTTACATGTATTATCCACTTACTGTAACCCATTGACCGGGACACAGTTTACATATGTATATGAGAAGATATTTTTTTTTAACCTAAAATAGTGAAAACATAATTCCAAGATAAATATATATTTGATTCGTCAGTTCATATTGTTCTTGGGACAAAACCGTATTAACCTGTTGAAATATTGGATCTAAGCGAATATACGGGTCTATGTCCAAAAAATTTTAGTTATTAAAAAAATAAAATAAATTACAACAGTAATATATTTGATGGTTTCGACAGTGTAACAACGTGTAAAAGGGGTAAGTCAACTATGAACCCGATCTAGTATGTATTAATTTTTAACTATTGAAACCCAAAACATATGAACACAAGCTGTGTATTATAATTCTAAAACAACCAAAATCATTTCAAAGTACAACACTAAGAAAAAGACAGTAACCGTAACCGGCGGTGAGAGAAGCGAAACACATGGGAAGTTTCTGTTTTACGAATGTAAATATTTTCTTTACATATTCTATAATATCTTACTATATTACAAGATTATTTATATTATACTTTAATTTTTTGACGGCAGCTATTAATTTGAAAGTTGAAACAAAACGGTGGATAAATGTTGAATTAAATGTTGAATTTAACTGGTTTGACTTAAGAAGAGAATATACATAACATATGATTACACTGTACAGGACAGCTATACGAATGATCAGGCCCAAGTGTTTTTACCACTTGCGTTTTTATTCGCTTTTGACATAACTTTATAATGCTTTTGTAATTAGGTGTTATATATTGACCAATTTTAATTAGCAGTTGATAATCAAAAACGTGTTTGAGCTGATGAATGGGTATTAATTTATAGACTAGAATCCGATTAGAACGTAAAACTCTAAAAGTTTTTTTTTTTTTTACCTTTTTAGCTGTAAACTAAATGCTAATCTGTTACAAAATAATACAACATTATAAATGTCGACAAAAAAAAAAATACAACATTATAAATAAAAAATACAAGAAAGTGAGAATAAAGTTTTTGGTAACTTTTTTGATATTGTTTTGTGACTGATAATTATCAACGTGGTACACCGGTAGCATAACAATACGAGATTACCGATTAAAATCGCGATTTTGAATATCTAATACGAATATATTCAGGCACCATTTATAAGTTATAACATTACCAACAACATTAAGAGTTACTCATTTTATAGCATTACTGTCTGAAGCTACTCAATTGTATCTGTTTCTAGCAAACAAATTTTATGAAGAGTCTTTTTTTTCTTGACAATGATTATGAGTTTTCTTGCTGATAGGGATTCCTCCCACTTAGCATTTATTAGGTTTTAATTTCTTAATTGCGTGGCCAACAAACAAAATTTTGAATTGTATCTGTGTTATGTTATAGTATATAATTAGTTAGCAAAACCATATGCATATTTTATATTTATGTCATTAATAGAGGCACATGCTCTTTCATCAGCACAGTCTCACTGAAGTAAGGTCTACCACATGAGACGGCCAAGTTTGTATATTTTTGCTCACAATCGTATATTCATTTTAAATAAATATATCGCTTATATAATAAATATATTTGTCAATAATTCAATAAACAATATACAGGGACTCTTCTAAGATTTTTCAGATGCAATCGGTGAGGTTTTGTATTTAACTCATTGAATTCATTATTCTTCATCGTAAAAACAATTTTGTTTATGCTTGATTGGTCAATATCAATCAATATGAGTCATATGACATTAATATTTTAACTGCTTAGAAGTCAAATGATAGTCTTTTATCTTTTTTATTATTATTGCCATTTATATACACAAGTACACACACATATATGGAAAGTCTTGAACATCTCGATGAACCCTATGGACATATTTATCTTTGAGTAAGTTATCTTCGAAACTTCGTAATATGATAAAGTTTTTCAAAAAGATAGTGGGATCCAAAAACAAGAGACTTATTAGAGCCAGTAAGCCCCTTTTTAGTCTTGGGACTTGAGAGTTGTATATATGAATCATAAATGCCCTATGTAAGTACACAACTTTTTTTTGTAGACTATATAATTTTTATAAGTTAGTTATAAAATATATTATAAATTAAATATAAGTTGGTTACCAGGAAAGGTTATAGATTAATTGATCAATATACATTTAAGAATATTTTAAAGAATTCTCTGAAGAAGAATATTTCAATGATTTATACATCTCCTATGTAATAAAACGTAAGTACACAACCTTTTTTTGTAGACTATATAATTTTTATAAGTTAGTTATAAAATATGTTATAAATTAAATATAGGTTGGTTACCAAAAAAGGTTATAGATTAATTGATTAATATACACTTAAGAATATTTTAAAGAATTATCTGAATAAGAATATTCCAATGATTTATACATTCTCTATATAATAAAACGGAAGTACACAACCTTTTTTTGTAGACTATATAATTTTTATAAGTTGGTTACAAAATAGGTTATAAATTAAATATAGATTGGTTACCAAAAAAGGTTATGGATTAAATGGTCAATATACACTTAAGAATATCCCAAAGAATCCTCTGAATAAGAATATTTCAATGATTTTTACAATTTCCAAAATAAAATATTTAGTATTTCATTTATTGTTACAAAATATATACAGTTAGGCATGAAAAAGAATGAAATCTTGGCAATTTATCACATTTAATCGTGATTTTCTGGGATTTTATTGTGCAGTTAAAATAAAATCTTACAGCACGAGTCATATTAAAACACTTTCACTAAACATGTTCAAAAATTAAAATTAAAATAAACAACAAACATAACCATATCTCATACAAAAAATTACAAAATTAACAATATAAAACTTACAAATTGATGTTTTTTTCAAGCCATCATATTTAACATATAATTTTATTGTATAATATTTTATCCAATTTTTTTTTTAAACAACAAATATATAAATTATGTTTTATTCTAAAATTATAATATAAAAAAAAAAATTCAATCCGTACTATAGCACAGGTCAATCTAGTAGGTCAACTATTATGTAATAACTCACGTTTTGGGTTGTATATTTAGACAAACATTTATATCAATTTTGATCGAAGTTAGTTAAAATAGTCTATATATGAATATTAAAATCGGTTTTTATTATATTTATCTGTCACGATTCCGTAAATGAAAAATAAAAAACTGGCAAAATAACAGAAGTGACTAGTAATTTTGGAGCTAAAAGAAACATATGGGTCATTGGGAATTCACGTAGCTGTATGTGAGTGTGTCCTAGCAACCAAGCAAATGCAATTTTTAGGAGATATTGAAGAGATAAGCCAAAGTGAACATGGGACATGTCTTCAACTCTTAAGCCAATGTTTTTAGTTTTTGTGGATTTTTTTGGGCACTGACACATGTGAGATTGTACTATACACATGTGGTATGGCCTCTCTGGCCATGATTGTATAACTATAATGTGTACATACATTAAAAAAATAGATTTCGAATCATCTAGTTGAGTTTCTTTTCTTCTCCTTATTTGATTCTTATAATTGGGCCTATAGATTTCATAATAAAATCCCCAGGGTACTCATAATCTAGCTATTATACCATATATATCATAATAATTGGATCTGCATTTATGGTCAGATTTGCAATATAATCATCTACTTAATCAACGTTTGATATTGAGTAAATTTCTTGCTAAATCAAAGAGGGTTTATTGCTAAACGGTCATCAGTAACAAATGAAAAATAAAAATCTTGTTATCTTTGATCAAATTCAAGTCTTAGTTAACTCTTGCTGTACAACCATTGATGAAAGATGATAGTAGATTTCAATATGGTACTTAGAAACTATATCACATAAAATACACAAATTGAGAACCGACAGACTATTTGCAATTGCAACCACGAAAATCACACCTTGAAATTGTTATTTTGTTTGCAATGACATTAATAAACCACGTCGTAATCAAAATACAGGACCTCCAAAGTTATTTGGTCCAAAATGGAAAAAAAAAATCCAAAAAATCCAGTTTTCAGCTACAGAAACAAATGAATGTGAAGAAGATGATAGTGATATAATTATGATTTTTATTAATTTTATTGGTATAAACACCGAAAAGATATGTTGGATGAATTACTGGATTGATACCAATAGTTAAATATATTAAAATAGATTATAATAGGTTCGGGAATTTTGAATTCGCAGAAAAACGTATAAAAAAGTGTCAAGCCATCCAAATTTAGAGCCATGCTACTTGCAATACAAAGTTCTGATAAAGAAAAGATTTACTTAAAACTAGTTTACAAACAGAACTTCATAACCTAAAAGTACTCATGCAATACTCTCTGATCAGAGACGATGGAAGCTTTTGACTCTCCACATTTATAATTCGCAACATTTGTCAGGGAAAACAATTTGAGCTAGTGATAAATTTTTGACGTTGAATATTTTTTTTTCTTTTTACTGCGAACCGGATTTAAAATATTGTTTTTCCATGTTATATGTCATATTCATATGATATGCATTGAGTAAATTCTCTATACTAGTATTTTTGCAGCAGTTTTTGCTTAAAAATATTTTTTGGAAAGTTTTTACATTTAATGCATTGACTTTAATATTAGTTACCAAAACTTTAAAATTAATTATAGGTAAGATTTTTAAAAATAAGGAAATCTTTCTACCTTATTCAAACATAAATATATGATTCTCTTTCATTTTTATTTGAATTTCTATTTAAATTATCTTGAATTATTCTATGATACATTTTGTTAATAAAAATTGTCATTTTTTTTATGTACATGATGTAATTTACTCAATAGATGAATAAAAAATACTGGTACAATATCTCACATCGTCTAAAAAAATTGTGCAATGGTTTAGAGTCATACTTTAAAAGAGACCAAAATGATTCTGAATACAAATGAGTAGAAAGTTTGATTTTATCAGGCATTCAAACTTTAAAACTTTTATTTGGTTTATTCCGGTTCTTTATTTTAAAGATTTTTAAAAAGTTTAATATGAAAAATATTTAAAACTTTTAAAAAATTAATTATGATAAATATTATACTGTAGATACACAATATATATTAAAAATTAAGATGATTTAGTGTGATTTAAAATATCTCGGGACGAGGTTATATAGCGGGACGGGGTTATATAGCCGGACAGATTTTATCGATATTTATATAAATTAAAAAATATCATTAATTTGTTGTTACACGGATAAAATATTATTTTATTATTATATTAACACTGTCGATATCAAAAAATATATATCTAATTAAATTGATTAAATAAATATTATATAAAAATAAATTATATTACGGTATTATATTATTTATTTAACAATTATTATATAATTATAGTATATTTAACCAATAAATACAATTTATAATTTAAATATTTTAGTTAAAATAATTTTTTCCCGCGGTATACAGCGGGTCCTAATCTATTTGTATATATAATAAATCTAGTTGTATATATAATAAGCAAATAGTATTCTAGTTAGCAAACAGTGAATACTTACTAATCCCAAAAAGGAAATATGATATGGATTTGACACAGTTAAGATTAATAAAATTTGGTCCAATTTATATAGAGCCTACATAATTAATAAAAAGCATACACTTATCTTTTGTATTTTTCAGATGAATTGTATTTAGAAATTATTGAATTTTTATATCGTCTCCTCACGTAGCTCAAGACTAACAAATTGTATATAGACTTCAAGGGTGCAAAACTATTTTTCTGACTAAAATAAACTAGTTCACTAACTTCAAATGAGTATTACACTAGATTAGAAAAAAAATAGTCAACAGAAATTGAGATTTGACAATCTAGTACTTACAATTTACGTGTTTGGAAGTGGTCATTTATAGAACCTAATATATATAATATTATGTCTTTTTTTAAAAAAAATCCGGATAATAATTATGAATTTGCAGAAAAACCTATAAATATTTCTTCTATCCCATCAATCCATCCAAATTCATATTTTATAGGCGATGGATTTTTTTGATAAACCACGTTCATAATTCATAACATTCACTTAGATGTCATAATCTGAGCTAGTGATCCAATTTTTGACGTTCAAGATTTCATTTTGCTTTTCTTGTCTTTTGGATTTAAAATATAAATTCTCCATGTTATATGATATGCATTATGTAGATTATATACTTTATATATAATAAGCAAACAGTCTTTAGCTAGTAAACATTGAATACTTAGTAAACGCAAAACAAAAACATGATACGGTGATACCATCATACCTTTACCTATTTTACTGTGTTTTTATAAGTTTTCTTTAATAAAACTTCAAGTGTTATAAATTTTTTATGGTTTTAAAGGGGTTTATAGTTTTTCTAGGAAAAAAACACAAAATGCAAAAGAAAGCGAGTTTTAAAATAGTTTCGTAATTCGTACTATCAAAATTTTGATATCTGTTGGAGACCTTACCGAACACCAAATAACTTATTCCTGTAGTTCATGGAAAATTGGAAAAGTTAGGATCCGCCTTAAAGTAGAATCAACCCAAACCGACTATCCAAATGTTAATATTCTTTGAACCCCCTTAATTTATTTGAGCATACTGTTATTAATCTCTTATGATTTCATTCATGACTAACGTTTACTATAAGTGAGTAGTTTCTTTGTTAGGTTTAAAAGGATGACATCATGGTTCAAATATGTTACGTTTCTAGATTCAATTTTCATATACCATTAGGGTTCTCTAACTAAATTGCTTATTTCTTAATGAATGACTTGTAACTGACCCAAGGGATAGATTTGCTAACCGCGCAAACCTTTATACCCATAACTAATTTTAGAAGATGGCAGATGCGTCAATTCCTTCTACAGTTGAGTAACAAAATACTGTAGGTTTAAGGTTGTTGAGTTTGCTAACCCCAAGTCTATTGTGTGCAATAATAGCGTACGTGTTCTAGACTTCTTCATATGAAATTGTTAAATTTAATCACTTGATTTATTATTTTGGTACATTGGGATGAGTTCTAGAAATATAACTTAAGTCCGTACAAGGTTTCAAATTCTCCCAGGTGCCTTTACTAAGGAGAGATGAGGAAGTCTTTTAACCGTATCTCACCTAACGCCCATCACCAGTAGGAGTTGTTACTACCCTTTATCCGCTGGTGAAACCCCTTTTTCGAATGGCTATTTCTCACATCTTCAAGCAACCCCCCCTCATCGCCAAACCACCAAGAGGCTGCTACTCATTAACTCCGACCATCAACCTGGTTTGTTTCGACCCTAACAACTTATTCCTCCTGTCCTTTGTGCCCTATACCTATAAAAACCTTATTTTAACCTTGTAACTTCCCTTGCCTCTTTGCTCTCTGATATTCCAACCTAGTGTTGTTATTTTCTCTAAACCCTACTCCTGAAATGTCAAACCGTATACCATATCATCTTAAAGGGAAGGGAATCAAAAGAGGGTTCTCACCCCCTCCACGGAAGCGAATCACAGCCCCTGACCTAGATACGACAGATCTGATCCAAGAAAACTCCCTGACCCTCATCGGGGGACTTACTAATCCAGTAAGGCAAAGACTGTGGCTTTGTTTCCTTTCCTTATCAACTGTTGGAATCTAAGAGGCAAAGTATCTAGGTCAGATCTAGGACAAGGTTGCTTCCAAGGTTGCTTCTAGTTCAAGTTTGACTCGGAAATTGATCTTAACAAAGTGCTGGCCAACAAACCGTACCACTTTGACCAGTGGATGATCATTCTGCAGAAATGGGAACCAGTTATCTCCCCCTCCTTCCCTTCCATGATTCATTTCTGGATAGAGATCCAAGGGATTCCAAAGCATTAATGGAAGCTAGGAATGCTGCAATCCATAGGTGAAGCTCTAGGAGAGATTTTGGACTAGGAAATCTCATTCTCCTCTATCTAAATGAAAGTGCTTCTAAATGGTCTGGAACTTATCACCAAAGAAACTATAGTTGAGTTCCAAGATAATATACCTAGAGTATAAAAACCTGAAGGATCATTGCTTACATTGCTTAAGACTCTCCCACGAGAAAACCAACTGCCCAAGTTTAAAATCCCCTAAAGAGGTACCCTTGCCTCCTTTAAACCAACCTCCACCATTGTCTGCTCAAAAGTCAGTCTCGAGGAATTACTATACCCCCTAAGATAATTTTCTACCGCCAAGAAATCAATCTCGAGCTTAAAAAATAAACTACTCCCTCACTCAATTCATAACCCAAGGCAGAGAAACTTGAATAACATGGAGGTTAGATAACATTCATACTCTGAGTCAAAATTTCTCGCCCGTGACCAAAGAGATCTCAGGGATAGACTCCATAAGCAACGTTCACCACGAAAAGCATCCTCTAACGGTGTTATGAACTCATCCCACCAGTGGGGAAGGACCAAGGATCCTTGTTCTCATGCTTCCCCTGCCCATAACTTTTAATGGAGAGAGAAATCACACGTTTCAGTAGGTCTACAGGATAAATCCTCAGTTTCCTCAAGAGCATGACGCCCACCTCTGGAAAGAAACATTCCAAGCCCTGATCCCCCAACCCCTCTACCAATACTAGAGAGAGATCAGATTATGGAGGACCTAAGCGAAGTTACTATCCAATGTATCTCTTGCCCCAATCTCGCTGAGAGTGCTGCAAGGCGTATGAGGGTCATGGAAAGTGAATATGAAAACCTGATGGAAAACACAGCAAACCGCATTCTGGAAGATAACCTAGCGGCAATCTCCAGTCCCAACCCTCCAGTACAAGAAAACCGAGAAGAAGGACAATTGATTCCCTCCCCATCTGATGATGTCTCACTGCTCATAAAAGATTTGAGGGGACCTAGTAAAAGAGGAAGGGGAAGACTTCCTACATATAAACAAGGGGAAAAAAGCTTATAAGTACTTCATCTATTCTTTATTTAGAAATTTAATACCTCGTCTTTTTTTTTTTGGAATAAAAATACCTCATTTAATTATTGTTGAAATAAAAATACCTATATTTGTATTATTGGTAGATTTATACCTACAACTTAACATCCATTAATAGGCGTGACTGAAGCATTTAACGGTGTTAAATTTTAATCAAATTGTTTAAACGATATATACGATCTATTTACAAGGGATATAGATGGTGTTAGTTTGGTCTGGTGGTGACTGGTGGGTTTGACCATTCATCTTTGTAACATCTGCAAATCGAAGTGTCGGTTTTGGGAGTGTGTGTCGATCGACACCAAGGAGGGTGATGTGCGTGGTTTTTGTCACTTCAATCTTTTACCTCAAAAAGACCACACGACTACTACAAGTGCAAAGTTAATCGGTTGAAGTATTTAAGGATCGATCCCACAGAGAGAGAGTTGTTGCTTAGAGAATCCGTCGGAAGAGAAATAAGGCTAGGACTCAATAAAAATATGTTTTAGTTGTCATGGCCGTAAGTAAGCAAATTAACGTAAATAAAACAAGTAAAATAAATGAGACAAGCATTGGGCATCAAGGGAAATCGCAGAGGATCGATGATCTATCTATCTAGGAAAGTTTAGGGTTAGTTTGTTTATCTAAGACTCGGACTACGAAACACAAAAGAACCATTAACTTATAGGTCACAAGCTAACTGTCTAAGATCTCTATACTCCGTTACTCAACTATCGCAGGCAACAACGCATAGATCAAAGCAATTAAAACAGGTTCGACTCTAATCCATGAAGTTTCATAGGTAAGTAGTATGTGGTTCCTATGACACAACACACATCTAAGCTAGGTCAAGCACATATGCAAGTTTTTAGCGGCGCACACACACTTTAGATCATAGTTAGTTCATGAGGCTAACTTAAAGCATTTAGCAAAGACTCTCCTTTTTACTTTCTCTCTGTAAATGTGAAAAGCGGCCCATAACTTGGGAAGTCGAGTTTTCCTCTAATAAACTCGAATCTTAGGTTTTCCTAAACCAGCCACGCAAACCGGAGAAATAAAAATTGAACTGGTTGAACCCGCGGAACTTTGTGTCGATCGACACCACAAGCTGTGTCGATCGACACACCCTCCAAAAGCCCAAACTTTGGTTCGCGGGTGTTACAGGTTTAGAGTTTCTCATTAGGGATTTCATGGTTTGTTAGATCTTCTGATTTTTTGGGATTCATATTCTTCAGTGTTCTTCATCTTTGGTTGCTCTTCATATTAATTCTTGATTAATCACCTAGAATTAATAACCTAGGAAAATAAATTGATATGAGAATATAATTAATTTCCTACACAAAAACTTTTGATGAGCAAAATTACTTTCTACAAAGAGATTTGATTTTGTAATTTTGTGAGTAATCTAAACTTGTTTTCAAAGCTGGTTTTTAACTTGAATTTTATAAAGAGATTTGGATTTTTTTGGTTTTAAACTTAGATAATACTTACAATGAGAACTGATTTATTTTACAGTTGAGTTTAGAATTCAAAAACAATTTTTAATTGATTGAATCATATTTACTGGTTGATTTAATATTCTATGATTTCCAGAGAATTTCTCTAGGTCTACCGTTTTAATCACTTGAATTTACAATTCTTTAATTTAATTTTTGCATTCCTTTTAAATACAAGAAAATCTGTTTAGCTTAATAACAAAACTCTATAATTTATTGTGTGATCTTGAGTCTCTTCGGCCCCTAAGCACTATACTGATCTCTTAATTTGAGAGAGTAGCTCTAGGGTTAATTTGAGTATATCAGTTTGAGTTGTGTACGTGTGGTGTATTAGTTTGGCGTGAGTTGTGTGTGTTGTATTGGTTTGATGTATGGCAGCTTATGTATTTGGTTTTTATTTCTAGACTGCTGGATCATCTAAACAAGGCTATATCTCTGAACTTGGAGTGTTCAGAGAGGTTTTACCATCTGTTGGTGCCTCTCCAAGTGTACCATAATCTGGTGAAGAAGTAGAGACATAACATATCATATGCAAGAGATAATAACTAATCTGAAAAAAAAAGCCTTGAAGAAAAACAGCAAATCAAGAAAAGACTTGAGGATATGGAGAAACTTATTGAGTATTTTGTAAATCAAAATGTCTAAATCCAACTCCACTACCAAGACCATCAACCATTATCTAATTGCTACGGTTTGTGTTTATATTTAGTATTCCTTCTATCTCTAATAGACTGATGTTTTGACATTATCACACATATTAAGAAAATAATAATTTTTATGTATAAATTAATTTATAAGTATTTTTGAATAGATAAAAAAATATAGACCATTAAATTAAGGGCAATTGACAAAAATAGTACTATTTTGTTTTTCTTCCGCAATTAGCACATGTTTTCAAATATTCCAAAAATAGCACAAATTTATATTTATGAAAAAATATTAATAAAATTAAAACAATGTCAAAATCATAATATTGCAACCACCTTGTGTTCTCTCTCACTCATCCTTCTCTCTGATTCCAAACCTAATTACCGACGAACCCAATCGGATATGAATCAAAGGTGATTCATGAAGTCGAAGTCAATGAAATCAGTAATTGCGACACTGCAGAGGAGCCCAGGCATCGATAATATTCAACTCCGGTGAATTTAATTCCGGTAAAAGTTGTATAATCAACATGAGAGAAGAAGAGGAGTTCGGTTTTCTGGTGCTAGATCTTTTCCCTTCTCTTGTCTGTTTCATTATTCTATTTATCACCCTCAATTTCCACTCTTCTAAACTTTTGTTTGATGTGAGTGTTGGTTTTAGAGATTTCTCTAGTGGTAGTTCTGATGTTAGTGATGGTGAAATTCAATATGAAGAGGATTAATGATGTTATTGATGAAATTGAGGTCATCTATACTATTAATTGGGGAGTACACTTATGATTAAAAAAAATACATAAAAACGAGTATTCCATATTTTGCCCTCACGCAGAAAATAAAGGAAGAACAGAGAAAAAAAAATTTAAGGGCATATATGTAATCAAACTGGGGCCAAACACAAAGATCCTTATTGTTAGGAATTATATTGTTCGGATCTTTGATATGTTGGTGTTGTATCCAAACACTCTGTTCTTCCTAAACCTATAAGATATATAAGATCCAAACGACATTAGATGATAGCAAATATTAAATAAAATTGGCAACTACGTTAATTCAATTACGAGACAATCTCGATCATATCAATCTAGAACAAAAAACGGTATCTACGACATTAAATGATATCAACTCTACGTTAATGCAATTATGTAAATGTAAAATATATCAATCAAATCAAATAAAATTGGAAACAAAAATATTGATATCCCTAATCATACTCTCTAATACTAATTGAATAGAATATTACAGTTGTACATGTAAAATATATCAAAAACGGCAACTACTTAAATACGTTCCATTATCAATCTCTTCCATATCATATCAAAATGAACATAACTTCAAAATATTAACTGAAAATATTGTGATCGAAACTTTACAGTTGTACATGTAAAATATATCAATCAAATCAAATAAAATTGGAAACAAAAATATTAAGATCCCTAATCATACTCTCTAATACTAATTGAATAGAATACATGTATAATATATCAAAAATGGCAACTACTTAAATACGTTCCCTTATCAATCTCTTCCATATCATATCAAATCGAACAACAAAATTGGCAACTACGTTAATTTGGCAACTACGTTAATGTAAAATATATCAATCAAATCAAATAAAATTGGAAACAAAAATATTGATATCCCTAAACACACGTATCTTAAACTACTATAAAAACCATATGATAGAGCGTTACAAACAAACAAATCAAAATTCTAAATTAATAGTTCAGAGAATCACCTTCGTAGAAGAGATGACAGCTACCAATGGTTTGACTCATGTCTCCGAACTCAAAGCCTTCAAAACAACTTGGAAGATTTGTGTTGGCTATTAACAATGACTATTAACAAAAGTCAGGGACAATCATTGGATTATGTTGGATTGTATTTGCCTAGGCCATCACATGGTCAGCTTTATGTTGCAGTTTCAAGAGTGACTTCTAAAAAAGGTTTAAAAATTTTTGATTTTGGATAAAGAGGAAAAACCTCATAAGGAAACCATGAATGTGGTATTCAAAGAAGTATTTCAGAATTTGAAATGAGCCTCTTAAGATAAGAGAAAATGTTTGGCAAGATAACTATTATCTTCTTTCTTTTAAGCTTATTGAGTAAAGCAATGGTACAAATTTCTCATTATTTTCAAATACATAATTCAATTTGTGGTTTAATTATAGGATTTTCAGAAAGGATGAAAACACTGTCGACGATGCTGAAGATAGGCTAAGTTACGGAACATGAACTTTGTTTGGAAGGAGTATTGTCGATTGATAATAAGGATTATGTTGTAATAACTTAGTATGATTTTTTTAAGTTTGAACTAAACAGACGGTACCAACTTACAGTTTAGTTTCAAACTTTTTTCCATATTAAGGATCATTTCTTTTGTTTAAATTTAATATGTAGACTTGGCTAATATTTGAGAAATTGGTAATATTACCATACTATTTTCCTAAATAACTTTACTAAAATATATGCAATAAAAAAACAGAGAAAAGTAAAAGCATAAAAAAAAAACTACTGAATTTGAATAACTTACCAGTATATATAGTATAGATTTCTTCATAAATTCCACTCCTATTTTGAAAGTTTAGCTTATGTCTCCCTGTAACAGTAATTACCCTGGCAAAAAATCCAATTTCACATTAGACTTGATTTAAATGAAAAATATAGTCTTTATAAACTAAACAAAGATTCAAATTCTTATCTTTAATTCGTAAACTACTTGCAAGGGAAAACAAATTCAAAACTCCGGTTTCTTATAAGTCAACCTTCAACACATTTGTTCCCGAATTATCGTCTTACTGAAAGTAATTTTAGCCTGACCAAGTAAAATTAAACATTAGAGTTTTAAAAAATTGTAGTAGAGGCATCTACAAATCAAGAAGAGGGTTTCATTACTTATCTTTGATTTAGTGATCTTCATTGGTTTTCCTGACATTTACCAAATGAAAACAATTAGGAAAAACTTAAACTTGAATAAACATATAAACATGTATCCATGTAAACAACAACAAAATTCAAAATCAATTTTGAAAAAGATTCAAATCTTTCAAAGAAAGACTCAATTCGATTGTATATCTTCAAGCTCCACTCATGATCATATTTGATTCATTACCCAACAATTTTCAACAGTTCTAATACCCAATAATTCCCAAAAGTTCAGATCTCATATAATACCCAACATTTCATTCACTAGAAGACAAAGCCCAATGATCTAAGCAAAAGAGAAGCTTCAAGTTCTCGTCCACTTCCTTTGTTCAACACGGCATCTCCATTTTTACTTCCTCTTTCACATTCAGATGCTTTGCTGGTGGTCTCAGTAGCAGAAAACAAAGATCTATAATTCTTATTAATTAGAATCAATTGAGTGGTGGTGGCAATCTCGTCCGGTGTTCGTCGTTGGCTTTTTTTTTTTCAACGTCATTCTTCTTCTTCTTCCAATAATCATCACTTCCCTCCCACTATTTCTTCTAATCCCCACGACAATAACAACGACGAAACTACAATTACAAATGTGAATCTAGTTGGTGATGAGCAAATTAGCTATATTCATAAGTCATAATACTATCGCTTAATTCCTCAAATGAAAGCTATAAGAATCCATGATTTTGTCGAGAATCTCAAAATCTGAGATTGTACGTAACTGATACATGGAGAAGAAGAAGAAGAAGCTTTGCATGAAGCTTCACCAGAAACTTCGCCCTCACCGAAAGCTTCACCACAAGCTTCGCCCCCACCAGAAGCTTCACCGGAGCTATCAAAATTGTAATTTAATAAAGCGATAAGTTAATGAAAAAAATTATAATTGATTTTTAAGATAAGAATTCATTAATGCTAGTTTTGAAATATTTGAGCATGTGTGCTAAGTTTGGAAGAAAAACATATATTGGTGCTAATCAAGGATATTTCTCTTAAATTGATGCCATTTGAGAAAAAACATAAAGTAGAAAAATTATTTTAACTTTTTTTATCTATAATATTAATCTTTTAGGAACAAAAATATATCGTAAAACATCAATCTATTAGGGACAGAGGAAATATTTTTTTATTAGTTTGTATTTCCTTTCTGTTGTGTTTATAGATTAACTTTGTATTTGGATGCTAGTTTGTTATGTATATACTATCGTTTGTAAATTATTATTAATTTTAATTTTTTATTCTATAATTATATATTTGTTGAAATATGGTGAATGCATTTAATTATTAAAAAAAACAAATTCTAGGAGCAAAATAAAAAAACAAATTGTGATGATAAAAAAGGTAAATAAATAACAAATTATGAAAATTGTGTGTCTCTAATCGAGTCATTAATTGTGTCTAATTTGTGGTCATAGTTTGGTCGCAAAAGGTAACAAAGTATTGACTTAAAGATAGTAATAATCTGTAACAAATATATGACACTTTTTGGGTCATGTTTTGTGTCATGTGACAATACTAGGTTTTGAATCCACGCTACGCGTGGGTTTATTTGATATATTTTAGTAAAAATTATATATGATTGGTGACAGTTATGAAATATTATCTTATAGAAAATATTAAATTAATATTAAGGCAAAACTTTTATTTCAGATTATATATGTTTGATATATGTTTTCTACACGTTATTAATCCCTGCTACACGCTAGTATGCTTTTATGGACAATCATAAGAATGTTTTAGACTTAAAATCATTTAAATAGCTATACAATGATAGATAGTATGCAAAAGTATTATAAAGTATTGGTTTTTTATTTTTTTTTAACAAAAATTTTAATTTATTTATATTAAGCATCATTTATGTTGTTTTCAGAAAAAAATAATAAGAAAGCAAAAGTAAAAATTACTTACAATTATTTAAAATACTATATCATATATACTGGTGTTGGTGAAAACTGATAACATACATCTAATAAATAATAATAAAAAATTCAAATTTTTCATACTATAATTTTTGTGATTTTTTGAGTAGTAACTATTTTCCAATATCTGCTTTCAAACATGCCCTCTCCTAATTTTTTTTCTTTCAAAAATGCTCTAAAAGTCAGAAACCTAAAAATATGTGTGTTATAAAAGTATACAAAATTACAATGTAAAACCTTATAATTATTTTATTAAATTCCATAAATCAGACACATAAATTATTTTATCATCTCTCTACCATTTGTTTATGTTCTTTGGTTTTCAATTTATTTTTCAATTACTGAATTGATAGTATTGTAATTTCTCACCCTTATGATATTCTATTTTTATCTCTAGGATGCCACAAGGTTGCAATGTACATATATGCTCGTCATAAGTGTCTGTCATTGAAGAACTTTCTGGTGCTAAGGATTCTGCTAGCGCATGTGAAGCATCAAGATCCGCAGTAAAATTTTTTCTTGGGTTAAATCCTCAATATGTTACTAATGAAAAAACGAAACCGTAGCTTGGTCTTTGAAAGCAATGAAAGCTAACATCCTTCTAATCAAAGTAAGAAGACTATTATAATCAAGGACAATGCAAGACAAAGTAAGAAGATTATTATTCACCAAAAAAGTTTCAGCTCAACCCGAGATTGTTTGCCCAACCCACAATACAACTTGTCATTGTTCATTGCCTTCGTTCCATATATGCAATGCCTCCATAACAACCCTCCAATAAAACACAAACTAACAATTCAATTTGCAATTATACTGTTCATTATGGAGCTTATATTACCATGAGTCTCTCCAGAAATTTTCAGCTCGATCGAACATCCTTACAACCTCATAAAGATGCCCTCAATAACCCATCTTGGAACTTTTCATATTCGATACTTAGCAAAAAAATGACCACTTTCAAGCAATTACTTCGCTAGGAAGTAACACGCATAACTCCTTGAATTTAATGCCTATTGAGGCTCTTGGCTTGTTGGATATCAAGCCGGTATATTTACCTTTCCTGAAAGAGATCATATGATCATATCTGGCGCCGGCTAACCCCCTGAAAGAACTTAGAAATGGTAAAAGCGATTTGTGAGAAAACTGATTCTTTCGTTAATCTGCCTTTAGGTTTTTACAAGATGTTTTATACACAAAACAGAACAATCTAGAATCCTATGAAAAGTAAACCTTATCTTCACAGACAGCTGTAATTGATGAGTCACTAGAGGAGGATTCCAGAAGCTTGAATTTGTTGTGGAGAGGAACCAGTGTCGTCTTCTCCGTACTGAGCTTGCTCTATTTCGACCGTTGAAGGTTTGTCGCTTTGTGTGCAATCAAACATAGTGATTGGGCTTGGACTTGGGCCTTGTCTTTGTGAGAGTCCAATGGGTTCTCTTCTACACTCTCCCTCAAACTTGGCGTGGGAGTAACGGAAGGAGCTGAAACACCAAGTTTGCCGCGAAGATCAACGAAAGAGGGACGTGGTAACGGCTTTGTTAGGATGTCAGCAAGCTGGAGTGTCGCTGGGATGTGATGAGTCTCAATTAGTCCCAAGGCCACTCGTTCTCTGATGTAGTGAAAGTCCTTGTCGAAGTGTTTTGTGCGATTGTGCAAAGTTGGATTGGCTGATAGGTAAACTGCAGAGAGATTATCACAGAAGACTCTTGTCGGATGGTGTTGAGAGATACCAATATCACGCAGCAGAGAGGAAATCCAGGTAAGCTCACGAGCTACAACAGACAAGGCTCTGTACTCCGACTCTGTGGAGGAGTTAGAAACTGTTTTCTGTCGTTTTGTAGACCAGGAGACTAAGGTGGATCCCAGTAAAATGCAGAAACCAGTTGTAGACCTTCTAGTATCTTTGCAGCCAGCATAATCACTATCGCAAAAGGCTGATAGAGAAGGGTTATTATGCTTTTGAATTGGCATCCCAAGATTGAGAGTGCCTTTTACATACCTGAGTATCCGTTTGAGAAGCGTGAAGTCTGAGTTGGTTGGAGCATGCATTCTCTGACATATGAAATTCACGGCATATTGAAGATCTGGTCTGGTTATTGTCAAGTATTGGAGCTTCCCTGCTAAGCTCCGAAAGTAAGTTGGCTCAGCAAATGGTGTGACATCAGGCTTTTCAATTTGTTGTGGTAGAGGAGTTGGCATTGGATTGCAGTCTGTCATGCCAGCCTGATGAAGGATGTCTGAGGCGTAGGCTTTTTGATGCAGGAACAGTCCATTCTTGTAGGCTTCAAACACTATTCCCAGAAAGTATGTTGGGGGGCCTAGGTCTTTCATAGAGAAACGATTGTTCAAGGCGTTGAGGAGCTGTTCCAGTAAGTTGATGTCATTACTAGTAAGGAGAATATCATCAACGTATAAGAGTAACACCAAGGTCTTGTTGGTTTGATTGCAAACAAACAACGATGGATCAGATGTGCTGCATTCAAAACCAAAATCAATCAAGAAATTACTAAAAGTGTCAAACCAGGCCCTTGGTGCCTGTTTCAAGCCGTAAAGAGCCTTTGTAAGCTTGCAGACATGGTCTGGCCTCTCTGAGTCAACAAAACCAGAAGGTTGATACATATAGACTGGCTCTTGCAGTTCACCATGGAGAAAAGCGTTGGAGACGTCTAATTGCTTGATAGGCCAATCGTTGTTGACGGCTGTATCTAAGACAAGCCTTATTGTTGTCGTTCGAACCACTGGACTAAATGTTTCAAGATAGTCAAGACCTTCCTCCTGATCGAATCCCTTGGCCACAAGTCTAGCCTTTAATTTATCTACAGTCCCATCAGGCTTGTACTTCGTCTTGAAGACCCATTTGGAGGATAGTATATTCATGTCTTCAGTGGGAGGTGTTAGTGACCATGTGTTTAACATGTTTATACGTCCTATCTCTTCCATTACAGCCCCATTCCACCCCGGATGTTTCATAGCAGTCACGATGCTCTTCGGTTCATCCTTAGTCTGCTTAGGAGCGAGTAAGACATACCGAGGGTTTGGTTTGTGAATACCCGCTTTCGACCTTGTAGTCATAGGATGGAGGTTGTCAGATATGATGGGAGTAGACTCTGTAGATTCTGGAACAGGTTCTGAAGTTTCTTCGTCACTTTCTTCTTGAGCATCAGAATCAGTATCATTGTCTGCTAGATTACCCTCCAGGTCTTGAGTTGATTGATTCTGATGTTGAACCGGAGCATCAGTTGTAGGAGCTCGGGGAAATAGTTGCAGAGGTGATGCAGACACCGACTGAGGGGTTAATGTAGAATGTTGCCAAGCCTGAAGCAAAGGTGTCTGATATTGTGTACACAAGAATTGATACTTCTCTTTGAATGGAAACAGGGTCTCATCAAATATGACATGGCGAGAGATATAAACCTTTCCTGTGGGTGGATAGAGGCAGCGGTATCCCTTATAGTGATTGTTGTAACCCAAGAAGATACACTGTAGCGATCTTGGATCAAACTTGTTGTGAGCCAGAGGTCGCAGACACGGATAACACGCGGAGCCAAAGACGCGAAGAGACGAGTAGTCCACTTTTTGCTGAAGCAGGGTTTCATATGGACTCTTGTTGTTTAGGACTGAGGATGGTAGGAGATTGACAAGATAGTTGGCAGTGAAGAAGGCTTCGACCCAAAACTTGAGTGGGACGTGGCTGTGATACATCATAGCTAACCCAAGCTCTACTAAATGTCTGTGTTTCCTTTCTGCAACACCATTTTGTTGTGGTGTGTAGGGACATGAAATTTGATGTTGAATGCCATGTTCCTCTAAATGCTTCTTAAAGACATTGCTAGTAAATTCACCTCCTCCATCACTTTGAAAAAATCTGATCTTTGCATTTAACTGATTCTCAACCATCTTTTGAAATGCTGTGAAAACGGACACAAACTCAGACTTGAGACGCAATGGAAAGAACCAAGAGAATCTGGTATGATCATCAACAAAAACTGCATAATATTTGAATCATTGGTTCGATACAATTGGTGATGGTCCCCAAAGATCACAATGAATTCGATCTAAGAGGTTTAAAGCTCTAGAATCAGAAGAAAAAAACTGCAACTTAGTACTCTTCCCCATCTGGCAAGGCTCACAAATGGGTGTAATTCTGCTCTTATTAACTTGTATTTCCTTGCTTGCTTGTAGTTGCTGTAGAATCCTGGAGTTTGTGTGTCCTAAGCGATGATGCCAGATATCCAAGTCTGCTCCACACTGCCTATTGGAATAGAACACCACACACTCTTGATTCTGCAGCACATAGAGACTGTCCTTACGAGGACCCTTTGACACCACTCTCTGAGTTGTCAAGTCGATTATATACACATTATTAGCATCAAAAAACACCCCACAAGGGTAGTCATCGCATAGTTTTGACACAGATAAAAGAGACTTTTTCATATCGGGGCATACTAATACTTCATTTAACGGAATGGTACCTTTAGCAGACGAGATGGTGGTGGATCCAACATGGGTGATTGGGAGGTAAGCTCCATCCCCAACCATTACTGTATCACTCCCTTCATAGGCTTTTGCTTCTTGGAGGCCAGAGACTGATGGTGTAACGTGTGCTGTTGCCCCAGAGTCAGGGTGCCACTCTTTACCGCTGTCATCTGAGACACGCAAGGAAGAGAATGCTTGAGTAGTGGCTTCACTCTGATAATTGTTGTCGAACCTATTGTAGCATTTGATAGCAGTGTGTCCAACGCGACCACATATCTGACACACTGGTCTTTGTCCTTGAGGCTGCGATGAGGTTTGATGTTGCGGAAAACCTCTACCACGAGTTGAGTAGCCTCCTCGTCCTCTGTTCTGGCCAAAACGACCTCGACCTCGCTGACTTGGATCAAAATGTGGACCGGAAGTGGTTTGTTCAGATGCAAAGGCCAGGTGTGGTGTGACAGAGACAGTATCATCATAAGACTGCAACTTACTGTCAAAGCCTTGGACCTCCGTAATAACATCATTGAAGGTGGGAGGTGGAAGCTTACTCAGAGAGCTTTGTATCACAGTTGCGATGGGATCATACTCTCTGCCTAGACCATTAAGGAACCCAAAGATCTTCATTGATTCATCGACAGGCTTGCCAATGGAGCTTAAGGAGTCGCACACTGATTTGAACTCACGGTAGTATGTGGAGAGAGACTTGTCTTTCTTGGACAAGAGTTGAAGGCTACGACGAAGAGAAAACTCACGAGCAACACTGCTTTTGTTGAAGTTTTCTGCGAGAGACATCCAGATCTCGCGAGACGTGGTGAGACTGTGAACATGACCAAGAACTTCTTCGGACAGAGTGCCAAACAACCAAGAGCGGACCAGCTGATCAGTACAGAACCAAGACTCGTACTGGGGATTGGGAACTTCACTGGTGACTTCGCCATTTACAACAAGACGAGTCTGAGGTGGTGCATTGACGGCGCCATTGACAAAGCCGATAAGCTTTTGACTGGACAAGAGAGATTCGAACTGGGTCTTCCAGAGAAGATAATTGTTGTCATTCAGCTTCAGTGTGACAGAGCTGGTGACATGAACGTTGTCAGGAAACGGATAGGTGGCGGCCATTGTTTCACCTGTTAGGGTTTACAAAGGCTCTGATACCATGAAAGAACTTAGAAATGGTAAAAGCGATTTGTGAGAAAACTGATTCTTTCGTTAATCTGCCTTTAGGTTTTTACAAGATGTTTTATACACAAAACAGAACAATCTAGAATCCTATGAAAAGTAAACCTTATCTTCACAGACAGCTGTAATTGATGAGTCACTAGAGGAGGATTCCAGAAGCTTGAATTTGTTGTGGAGAGGAACCAGTGTCGTCTTCTCCGTACTGAGCTTGCTCTGTTTCGACCGTTGAAGGTTTGTCGCTTTGTGTGCAATCAAACATAGTGATTGGGCTTGGACTTGGGCCTTGTCTTTGTGAGAGTCCAATGGGTTCTCTTCTACACCCCCAAATTTGGCTACGGCTACTCAGTACAGCCTTTATCTCCATCTTCCTTACACTTTCTTTCCCTTTCTCTTCTCAGATCTAACCTGTTTTGGTTCCACCACCACCATCAAGACTTGCCACAACCACGACATGAATCACAGACCGGCTAATGATTTTCACCACCTCTGTCGCATCTCTGTCTCCTCTCCGTCATGATTTTCTCTTTTCTTATCATCATCTCAACCAAGGAGCATAATAGTCCTCGCCCTCTGCTCACGTCTCTCTGCTAATCCATGTTCTTTGTTTCTCTTTTTTCATTCGATGGAGTCTGATGGAGAACTCACGACGGTGAAACAAACTGAAAATAACGGCAACGACGGCAACAACGCAACATACAACAACGGTTCATACTCCCATATGTTACGAAGGAAACAATTTCAACGACTCTGGCACAACTAGTATAATATGAAATTACAAAGACTTAGAGTTGCACATAACAATAGTTTATACAGAAGCACATAACAACTTTTATTTATTAAAATAAATATCACAACTATCAATATGCACCTTTCACATATTGACCACAAATCAAGTAATTAAAGAGAAGATTACAATATTGTTCCATGCATGACCTTTAAAATAACAAAATTATATTCCAAATTTAAAAGCAGTCCACTTAATACAATTGCAGTACACAAAGTAAAAAAAATGCCAAGATAATACAATTGTAATCGTAGAACCTTGAATCATAATACCAAAATAGTAGATGTAGTATATAGAGATTACATGAATTAACCAACAAAAATTGAAAGGAAAAACCCACCCGTTAAATAATAAAAACAAACATATTAGAGTTTAGAAGAGATTACCTGAAGGTTGAAGCCTAGCTTTTTTTCTCACGATGACGTGGAACGTAAAAGTAAAACATATATGTAATAATGTAAACCATATATTTGTTTCTTTCTCTCTTGTTCGTTTTAGAAGCTAGCTAATCTGATCACATATGAAAACATATAACAAATCATGAGAATTGAGAAGAGATGAGAGCATACCTTGGAAAATTATCCTAAAACATTTGAACACAATATAGCAAAACTAAAGTGAAACATTAAAGTTAAAAATTCATCGGTTGAAGCGGCATCTAAATTTCCATGCATCAATTCACGACGTTGATTCCATACAACCTACGATTAACGCGATTAATGGATTAGTATGTATATATATTTTTAAAAAATTAGCACAATTCAAATAAGAGACAGTAGGTTGCCATGATAATGAATATAATGTAAAGTATTTATAAGAAAGTAAGATACGTTCATAATTTAGGGTTTTACTTTTTTACAATTTCTAGAAACACACAAAAGTAGAAAACTACTATTAAAAAAAACCCACTCCCTATTATGTCAACTAAGGGGGGGGGGGGAGTGTGTATTCAAAATAGAATTTTGTAGGATTTATGAATTTTTGGATTTAAGAAGATTTTCAGTGAGTTTGTAAAGTAGTTTGGTGGAGTTGTTATTATTTTCCATTTTTTTGAAAAAAAAAAAATTGTGATTTGATGAGATTTGATAGGATTTGGTGATATTTTAAGTGGGTTTTCAGAAGATTGTCAAGTCCATAAACGAGAATATACTTGATCTTTGATCGCATAACAAAAATACTTTTGGCAATTTGATTGCATAACATAACAAAAAAACTTTTGGCAATTTGATCGCATAACTCAAAGAATTTTTGAGAATATAACATAACAAATTGAAAGGTACAAAACAGAATTAAAGATAAATTAAAGCACTCTATTGCATCCTGCCCCCATATTCATAGCATTGGTCCACATATGTGCAGCTATTGTTGCTCTCCAGTTATTAGCATGAACTCTTTGTTGTTCTTGAGTACCATGAATCCCTTCATCTCCATTATTTTCACCATCATCTCTTTCGTCAACACTACTTTCTTCAACATTGTTTTCTTTGGTAAGAAACACATAAACACATCCGAGCGACATTCCTTACGAAGATTGTTATGTAAAACAACACATGCAAGAACTAACTCCGCTTGTGTTTTATACGGAAAGGGTGGGGCATATATGAAGATAAGAAATCTTGATTTGAAGATGCCAAAAATCCTCTCTACTACATTTCGCAAACTCGAATGACGATAGTTGAACAACTCATTTTGATTTACGGGATCTTTGCCTTGCCCTCTAAAGTCTTGGAGATGATACCGAGTACTTCGAAACGAAGCTATAAAATAATGACGATTAGCGAATCCACAATCAACTAAATAAAACTTTCCTGAAATTTTATAAAGCACACAAATATAAGTGATAAATATCAAATAAATAAAAAGTCTTGTTTTTGAAATCATAATGTAAATAACACACCTTCAAGAACTGTTAACTTCTTAGTGCTTCTTGTTAAAGCATCATCATGTAAAACTTTTGAGTGATGAGCTGAACCTTCCCATCCGCTAAGAACATATATGAATTCTAAAACAAAATTACATGCAGCTAAAACATTTTGCAATAATTGTCCTTTTCGGTTACGATAAGGAGCTGTTTCTTTTCCAGCTATCATTGTAGGGATATGTGTTCCATCAATAGCTCCCACACAATCCTTAAATAAATGAAAAGAAAATATGAAAATTTTGAGAGTTATTAAGAAAAAAACTTTAAGGATAAAATCGTGTACTGTCTTTTATTTTTGTGGGTACCGCAAGCCCAGGTTTTGCCATTTAGCTTGGAGCAAGTGCGTTTAACATCTTCATAATTGTGTTAAAACTCTTGCTTATTGAGAATCTTGACCTTTCGAATATAGCTTCAGCATTGATATACCTCGCATTTTGACCAACAATAATCAAAAATTTTGCAAGCATTTCTTCAACTGAAACATTTCTTGTGTCTCTTAAACCCATCTTCACTCTAAATATGTTGCATAGGTTAAGGAATGGCTCCGGATACATAAGATATAGCCGTCGGAATTGGTCACGATCTTTAACTAGCGCATATCGTATGTATTCATGACCAAGTTTTGTTGTTGGTTTTCTGATATGGCGTTGAATCTGTGGATAAAAATATCGGATCTTTGCAATGATGGACAAAAGCAATAACATTAAGTCATCATCCGAGTTGATATTCCTCATTCTTATACTTTTTTTTCTTGCTTGTATCTCTTCAATTTCTTGAACAATAAGATCCATTATTAAAAGTCTACACAGTAATACAATCAAAACAAAAACATTGGATGGAAAAACAGAAAAAGTCGCGACTTAAAACTTAGATTTCTATTGTGTGTACTACATACAATTCATACAAGGAGGCTAAAAGGCACATGATCATTAAAAGATATTAAGAACTACGTATTTCATATTATAAAAAAAATGGAGTATCTCACAGTAAGCTAGCACAAACAAAACCTAAAAGCAAAAAGAATATTTTTCTCCCATAAAGAAATAGAAAACTAACATAACGTGACACCACCGTAACTTGTTGGGCAAGTAACTCAACACCGAAACAAGACGGAAGCCCATAATTAACACACCAAAAAAACAGCCCAAAGAAGTCAAAATTGTGGCTCAGAAAATATAACTCCATACCAGAGTATTACTCACCGTGAGTTACAAAGTGGTGAATGAATTTGATCACGTTAGTCTGTTTTCTCACACCAAAACAGAGCAACACTCCACCATGAATGAATTTGGTCACAATCACTATCACCTCTGTAACGAGAGAGAAGAAGAGAACAGAGAAAGGTACAGAGTACTATTACCTCAGAGGTTGAGATATTGTTTGAACAAGGCTTTCAATGCATATAGCAAAATTGTAATTTGTGTTTTTTTTTAAAACCAATCCTTCAAAACCATTCTCTAAGGTGGGATTGTTTAAATATGATTTCCCCTACAAAAATGCATCTATAGTCTCTCACAATCACTATTATGTTTTTCTAAAAAAAAAAAGAATTTGGTTTAGAATAACAATGGATTTGTTATGATTTTTGTAAATTGTTGATTGAATAACAGTGGATTGTGAGTGATTTTGAATGATTTTTAACAAATTCTATATTCTATAACAGTGGATTTGAGATGTGATTTTAAAATCACTAGTTGAATAACATTGGATTTTAAAAAAGAAACACAAATCCTCCAAAATACTGTTTTGAATACACCCCCTAATATTTGCAAAGTTACATTTAATGATATAATGATATATACTATATAATGATATGATTAATTTTAGAGATTAAATATTAAATTTTAATATGAATATTATTTTATATTTACATTTTTTTTTATTTCCATGTGTTATTCTTATAACTTTTACATTAATTTTATTTTTGTAATTATAGTGTTTCCTTTTTTACAAAAGATCTTAATATAGAAAACTATTGTAATTTTAGAAATGTTATATGTTGACATGTCAAATTTCTATTGGTTGTTTAAAATTCTATGTAGACAGCTTTATGAGCTTATAATTTCTATTTTATTTAGTATAGATTAATCGCAATAAATTGTGTTTTTTGTGACTATTTAAATATCGTCATAGTGACAATTTGTTATCTTAATAAACATCACGACAATTTGTGACTTTTTGTGACGTACATAATTCGTGACTATTTCATTGTGACATAGTGATATTTGTGTCATTTTTGTCACAATAAAATATTTGTTATAGAATTTTCATATATTGTGGCCATTTGTGACACTCCGGTTTCAGAGACTTGCGGAGAGGTTTAAAATAAATGATTTGGTCACCTATGTCACGAAAGAGCATTTATCTTTTTGGTCAAGGGTGCTGAGAGAACTCTATAGTTAAGCGTGCTTGAGCTGGAGTAGTCTTAGGATGGGTGACATTCCGGAAAGTGACTGTCGAAACTGTGCGAGTGAGGACAAAATACAGAGAAAGATCATGTGGTGATTTGTAGGGACGGTAACAAGTCATTAAAACCTCGTGGACGTAGCAAACCGACCGTCGGATATGGATGGGCTCACGGGCCTAGTGAGAGGACGTGAGACCCATTAAGGAAGGTGGGCCCATGGACTGGAATTGGACATGGGCCCCACTGAAAGGTGGCGGTCGGGGAGTTACACCATTGAATTGTTAACAATATTCACTTTTTCTTGTAGTGACTTAAATAGTATTTTTCTGATGATAATTACTTAAAATACAATAAACTAGGTAACAACCCGCACTATGCGCGGTATAAAATAATTATTAAATGTTTTTTCTATAATTTTTATTTACAAAATCTATTATATTTATCGGTAATTAAAAAATCTAAAATTTTATTGTGTAGTATATATTTATTAAAAAATTGTATAATAATGAAACGACCAACCCTTTTTTTTTAAAAAATAAATAATAAATATAATATATTAAAACAACTACAGCTAGTGGTCCCATACCCACTAGCCACCTAACCACAACACATTCAACAGCGGAAAACATAATCAATAACCAATAATAACCCAATAATAACCAATAATATAGCAAGGCAATATCTCAATACCAAACAACACGGAACATGAAACCAGCAACCTAGCAATGTTTCTAATGACTCAACTCTAGCATCCTAGCAAATGCCAGACAACATCCAATCGAGTCCCTAGAACATCCTCCTCTTCATTGCCTTTGATTCCACGATCACACTTTGCCTTTACCTGCACCACAAACACAAATTGCATGAGTATTTGATAAACACAGTGAGGCAATCCTCCCATCTACTGGGCTATACACACAAGCAATAAGATCTCTACAAGCCACAAACAACAATCAATAAAACAAACCAGGCAATATACAACGCATGCAACATCCATCGCAACTGAACAAGGGGTGTCGACCGACACCAGATGGTGTCGATCGTCACTGACTATCTGGTGTCGACCGACGCCAAACTGGTGTCGACCGACACCCTGCCCGACACTCCCGAAAACCCTAGTTTGTGTCGACCGACGCCTCCACATGGCATCGAACGACACTCGCCAAAGTCCCGAGCCGTCCTCGCGTTGGTGTCGACCGACACCCCAACTGGTGTCGACCGACACCGATACCGAGCAGCGATTTCCTCGATGAAACCCTCTCCAATCTTTCCGCTTGCACTTAAGCCAAAACCAGCCCAGATAGCAACGAAATAACATAGAGAACTCAAGGAAACAACCACATAAGCACCAAATCACATAGAATCTAGAAAATCTTAGCTTAGATAAGCCATGGTCATGCACTCACCTCTTTGCAGGAAGTTTCTGACCAATAAGAACGAATCCCTCACTCCTAGCAAGCTTCTAGCACCTTCCCAGCCTTAGATCTCCCAAGAACAGCAAGGAATCTCTCAAACTCTTCCCAAAATCTCAAGAACACTCTCTCTTTGTGTTTTCTCTCAGAAACGGCGAAAACACAAATAACACTACCTAGGTGTTTTTCTAATAACTCGATTTAGGATTTAAACCAACCACACAAACCGGACAATTAAAAATGAACCGACCAAATGCCATTAATTCGATCGACATCCCTGTGGGTCGATATCCAAAATTCTTAAAAATGGTTTGCGGGTGTTACAAATAATTATAATTTAACCCGTGAGAATTATTATAATATCAATCTTATATTATTATATCATATGAACAAAGAGTTCTTAAAATTCATTTTAAAGATTTTATGAAAATATTATAAAGGATATAATTAAATTAGAAAGAAAATATAAGAATTTAATTTTTGGAAGAATACAATGATAAATAAATGTAAATATTATTAAAAGCTATTGACAAATAAAGGAAATAGTGTACAGAGCTCTCTAATGCTGACACCTCAGCTTTTTTGCCAAAATGTTCATCTATTAATATATAGGGGATAATTACCACTACTTAGATAGTTAGTGATATATTAATAAGGGAACTGAAGTAAAAATAAAACAGAAGCTTACTAAAAAAAGCTTAAAGAATGATCAAAGGTGTACCATTAAAAGAGCAATACATTTAAGAGAGATTTTCCTCCTCTAAACTGTTCATCTAAGCAAACCTTTTTTACATTAAAATCATATAAAATTTTCAATTGACTCATATTAATTTAATATAATATAAACTAAAATGAAATTATTCTCTTGTTCTCTCAAAACCTCATAAGTTATATCACACATTGACATCTCTTTATATAGAGAACTCACAAACCAAATCTTAGTTTATATCATTATCTCTACAATTCTGAAACTTGAAATGTCATATTTTGCATTTGTTTTATATTATATGAATGCAATTACTATTAGAATATAATTAAATAATATTTTCGTAGTAAATTTAATAAGAGAAAGTACTCGTTAGATTTTCTAGATTTACATCCCTCCTATTAATCGTAAACACACTTTTCAAACTAACATTACTTTTGTACAAAATTACATTAAAATGTCATTGGAAGCAAGACAAAATAATAGATTCTGATTAAGGGTAAAAATGTCAATTAACCATATTTTATTCGGATAAATGTGCGGATTACCGGGTCGGATCTTACGTACTCCCATTTTTTCCTTATATCAAAGGTCTTTAACATAATTTAGTTCCGTCGTCTGTTGTGATAAATAGAAGTGGTCTAGTGGTTAAATATATTGGGGATTTGTGTCAAAGGTACCGAGTTTGATTCCACTTTGTGTCAAATGACTCAAATTGGTTGATTTTCATTCTGTTTTTTTTTAGTTTCCCATTTGTTTAGTCTTTCTAATTTGACAAGCTTAGCAGAATTTTTTGTTTTATTTGGTTACCCATTCGTTGGCCTATTTATTTAATTTTCTTTATTGTTCGTTTTTTTAAAGTAAATAAATTAGTCAAATACGAGATAAATCAAAATAACCACTATAATAGTTTCCATAAATCTCAATAAAAACATCAATTGTGATATTAAGATAATTTTTAAATAATTTGGTGTCAAAATTTGTTATTAGGAATATTGCAGTTTCCATAAGTGTCAAATATGTAATTTAATTGATTTTATCGTCTACATTAATGTTTCTCTTGATAACCAAATATTCGAGATATGGATTTGCATTTATCACAAGTTCAGGATTTTTAGATTTAATTTCATGAATTTTGATAGAAGGGATGTATTTCTGTTCTAAAATAGATACATCAAGATTATATACGCACATTAATCTAAACTAAAACCAAACTGAAATCTTACATTTGGACTTAATACTAATATTTTACAAATATTTAGTTATGTATATAAAATAATAAAATTTTAACTTACTTTTACGAATTTAAATTTATACAAACAAAATTTTGTCCCTGCTATAGCACAGATTACTAACTAGTTAAGTATATTTTCATAATAACGTATAACAGTCTAATATGATTCATTGATTACACCAAAAGACATAGAAAGTGATATACATACGGTAATATTTGAAAATACAATATATAATTTTGTATGTTATGATTATTTGTAATTTATAGTCATTTTCATTTTCATAATTGATTGAATTAAAAATTAAATTCTTTTTAATTTGCGTCCATTTAGTATAAAGATCATGTAATTTGAAAGAAAGGGAGTATTATATGATACACGTTTAAGATCAGCTGCTATTTTAAAACCGGTCAATATATAACACTCCTAATCCCGAAAGCATCATCTACCAGAATGTCAAAAGCGAATTAAATTAAGTTAATAGAAACGCAAGTGGTAAACACGTGGGCAAAACTTGTATAGCTGTCTTGTATAACCAAGTCAACCAGTATACTATAGATTGAATCTGTATTAGATCTGTATTATGTAAAAGAGCACAAAACTTGTTAGATTTTCCAAAGGATCAGAATATGATGTACGAACGTCCATCCACGAAGCTGTAGTAGCATATCGATTACTTGACCATAGAAAAGCACCACATAGTCTTTCAATTTCATCAAAACAACGAGTTGGTAGGCGAAAGATAGAACACAAAAAGCTGGAATTACTAATAATTACCGTTAATTTAAGTTCGAAGGAAGCTTGAGTCATAAGTAATCCTAATCCTATCAAGTTGTGGTTTCTAAAGAATTAATGATCATAATAAGTTATATTTAGGAGTTATCTTAATATACAATGCCTAATAAGAATAAGATTTGGTTTGTGAGTTCTCTATATAAGGAGATGTCAATGTGTGATATAACTTGACACGACAAAGAAGGTATGAGAGGCTATCAAAGGAAGACATGTGGGAGCAGAAAGAGTTCGTGAAGCTTGACTGCAAACACTAATGTCACACTTTGACAAGCTTAAGATGAAACACTCTAACAAAATTGATGATTTTGTTGGAAGGCTTTCTAAAATACCTTCCAAGTCCGCATCCTAGGGGTCACCATTGAGGAATCAAAGATCGTCAAGAAGTTCCTCAAGTGTCTTCCTCGGTAGAAGTTCATCCACATTATAGCATCACTTGAATAAGTTTTGGATCTTAATGCTGCAAGTTTTGAAGATATTGTTGGACGGTTAATAGCTTACGAATAGCATATTACTGAGGAAAAAGAAGCACAAGAAGATCAAGGCAAACGTATGTATGCCAACATGGAAACTCAATCAACTCGTGACTATAATAGTGATTTTTGATACAAAGGACGCGAAGGACGCTTTTCTTACTAAGGGAGAGGTCGTGGAAGATCTAATGGAGGAAGAGACACATCCAAAATCATGTGTTATCGGTGTGATAAGATTGGACACTACGCCTCAAGCTGTCCTGACCGCTTGCTGAAGCTACAGAAAATTCAAGAGCCAGAGGCTAATAATGACACTCAGGATGCTGATGCATTTATGATACACGAGGTCGTTTACTTGAATGAAAAACATTGCATACCAAGTCAATTTGACACAAATAAGAATGGGGAGAACGTTTGGTACCTTGACAAAGGTGCCAGCAATCACATTACTGGCGATCGGTGATATTTTGATCACATTGGTGACTTTATCACGGGAAATGTGAGGTTCGGTGATGATTCCCATATCGATATTAAAGGGCAATGACTAATCTCTTTTGTGGATATCAATGGGGAACCAAGAAGGATAATGGATGTCTATTTTATTCCGGATCTAAAGAAAAACATCATCAGTCTTGGAGAAGCCACAAAGTCAGGGAAGCTTCTTGTCAAGGCAGAACAGTCTAAAAATCGTTTATATAAGGTACTTATGGAAATTAAAAACACTACATGTTTGTTTTCAAAAACCATTAGTGGTTCAAGCAGGTGGCATGCAAAGTTGGGACACATAAACCTTGTGACTCTCAAATTGATGATATAGAAGGATCTTGCTCACAGTTCATTCTTGATTCAAAAGTCTGCTCGTCATTCTTACTTGGGAAGCAGACACAAAAGCTTTGCCTAAGACCACTACATACAGAGCAACCAAGGTTTTAGAGCTGTCCATGGAGACCTCTGTAATCCTATTTCACCAAGTATTGCTGCAGGAAACAAGTACATATTTCTTCTCATAGATGATCATATACGCTATATGTGGACAATTCTACTAAAAGAAAAGAGTGAAGCTTTTGAGAAGTTCAAGAAATTCAAGCAGCATGTGGAACAAGAGTCAGGAGCTACTATACACACTTTTAGAACATATAGAGGAGGAGAGTTTATATCTCAGGAATTCAACTCGTTTTGTGAAAACTCTATTATTGAGCGACATCTTACAGCACTATACACACCACAGTAGAATGGCATCATTGAGAGAAGAAATGGAGATGACAAGAAGTTTCGTGAAGCACATGCAAGTTCAAAATTACCTTTGGGGAGAAGCCATTAGACACTCTACTTATCTCTTGAACAGAATAGCAACAAGATCACTTGAGGATAAAACACTGTATGAAGCTTTACAGAAACAAACGACCAAGTGTTGATCACATACAAGTTTTTGGATGCATTGGATATGCTAAAGTGGATACACCTCACCTGAAGAAGCTAGACGATCGGTCACAAATCACTGTTCATCTTGGAACAGAGCTGGGTTCTAAGGAACATAGAATGTTAGAACCGCAAACACGAAGAGTACTAGTGAGTAGGGATGCTGTTTTTGATGAGAAAAGGGTTGGAATTGGAGTACTAATAATAAATAGTTAGAACAGGGTGGAAACTTCATTGTTATTTTTGGAGAGTTTGGAAACCGTGGCAATCAAGCAGAAACTGAGAAAGAAATTTCAGTTTCATTTCAAGCTGCTGCTTCAGACCATGTTAGTTGGATCAAAATCACCTTAGTAATGAAGAAAACAATGATAATAACTCAGAGATTTTACTTAAAGACTCTGAGAATGAAGAAGTGCAAGCTTAGCCTCAACCTACTCTAAGACGAACTACAAGAAAAATCGTAAATCCTAAGTATTTACATGACTATGCTTTGTTTGCTCAAGAAGGAGAACTGTTTCTATTGAGCTTAAATGATGAACCTATAAGCTACTATGAAGCTAAAGGAGTAAGAGAGTGGATGCTCGCTTGTGAAGATGAAATTTTTTCTATTAAGAAAAATCAAGTATGGGATCTTGTTGACTTTCCAGATGGAGTTAAACTGATTGGTTTGAAGTGGGTTTTTAAAACTCAAGAAAAACTCAGATGGAAGTATTTATAAACACAATGCATGATTGGTTGGAAAAGTATATGTGTAATGATATGGAGTTGATTTTGAAGAGGATTTTGCTCCGGTAGCAAGGATAGAGACAATAGGATTTCTTGTTAATCTTGCGGCTTCCAATGGTTGGGAGATACATCACCTTGATGTTAAAACAATGTTTCTACATGGAGAACTGAAAGAAATTGTCTATGTTACTCAGCCTTAAGGTTTTGAGGTAAAGGGGAGCGAAGACAAGGTTTACAAACTTAACAAAGCCTTATATGGTTTAAGACAAGCTCCAAGAGCTTGGTACAATAAGTTGAGTCAGATTCTTGTTAAATTATAGTTCAAGAAGTGTTCGAAAAAACCATCAGTTTATCGAAAGGAGGTAAGACGAAACTTTCTTATGGTTGTAGTTTATGTAGATGACTTTTTTGTTTCAGGAACAAGTATTCATGTCATCAAAGAGTTCAAGAAATAATGCTAGCTCAGAAACGATATTAGTGATCTTGGAAAACTATCATACTATCTGGGAATTGAGGTTTATCAATTTGAAGGAGGAATAAAGCTAGCTCAGAAATAATATGCTCAGAAGAACCTAATAGAAGCTAGAATGGAAAATTGTGATTGTGTTCTTAAACCAACGGAGTCTGGAGTAAAGCTAGCCAAGTCATAGGAGGAATAAAATATCGATGCTACAAACTTCAGGAAAACGTTGGTTTTCTTTGCTACCTACTTCATACTCGACCAGATCTATCTTATTGTATATGTGTTTTGAGCAGAAACATGCAAAGTCCTAAGGTATCTCATGGTGCTGCGACCAAACAGTGTCTACGGTATTTGCAGGGCACTACATCTTATGGTCTAGTGTTCAAACGTTTTGTCTCAAATGTGCCAAAGTTAATAGGTTACAGCGATAGTAGCCGTAACGTCGATCCAGATGATGGTAGGAGCACGACATGCCACATTTTCTATCTTGATGGAAGTCCAATTTTATGGTGCTCACAAAAACAAGATATTGTGGTTTTGTCGTCATCTGAGGCTGAGTTCATGGCCAGAACAGAAGCGGCACGACAAGCAATATGAATTCAAGATTTACTTAGTGGGGTTGCCGATTTGCATTATGAGAAAGTCATGATTCGAATTGATAATCAGTCGGTAATAACTCTTACTAAGAATCCAATTTTTCATGGAAAGAGCAAGCACATTCATACAAGATATCACTTCATTAGAGAGTATGTTGAAAATAGGCAAGTGGAGGTAGAACATTGTCCCGAAAATGAGCAAAAGGCTGACATTCTAACTAAGACCCTTAGGAGAATCAAGTTCAAGGAGATGAGAATGAATTCAAGCTTGAGAAGGAGATTATTGACTTAAGCTTGATGGAAACTCGAGTCATGAATAATCATAATCCTACCAAGTTGAGGTTTTGAGAGAGTTTTGTAAAGCTTAATAAAAAAAAAGTAATTTTTTTAATCTTTTTTGTTCATAAAACCTTAATTTCTTTGTTTTATAAACTATAATTACGGATCAGATTAACTACGAATGACCCGCATATGATAAGTACTTACTTGTCCATGTTACTAATCTAGTATTTATGTACCTTGTCGATAGGGGATCATAATCATGAGAAGTCATAGCCTTTGTTGTAATTGAAAATTCCAACATAATTGATTGGGTCCATTGGGAGGTGATCAACTTGAAGCTCCGTGTATGTTGCTGAAGCTGCTAGCGGCTGTTGATCTAGTCCCCCCACAAATAAAACAGACTTACTAGTGTTTATATGCAACCCTGAGATATGCGAGAACTCCTCAACGGCCTTCACAGAGTGATGAGGGTAAGCCATCTGTAAATACAAGTATATCATCTCCAAAGCTTAATTATTGAGTAACACATACATGTTATTTAGTGAATCCGCCGTGTAGAAAAAGAAAAGAGCTTTCTGAAATTTTTTCACTTGTAAATTATTTTCCATAATTTGGATTAACCTCAAAAATAGGAGGAAACTAACCTCTCCTAAAGTGCAATATCACTATTTCTTTGTAGTCTTTCTCTCAACCCTCAAACCGGTAAGTTAAAACAAAAGATAAAATAATTTTTATGATCATGAAAATTTGCATATTCGTGATTTTGTGGGGTTATTATTATGTTAAACTATTTTTGTCTGCTGTTGTTTGGTAAGGAATATTTTAACTTCGGGTTTCTGCTTGTTGTACTTCCCTCTAGGCCTCTATACTTGCATCACCAAGTTTTTTTATATAATTTTTGTGCATTTCAGCATTTACGCCCAACTAACCTTTTCCAGATATGTCGACAGTTTCAAACTAAAGAGTAAAAGACTCATAAAATTTCAGCATTTTGCTAAAACAATGAAAACGTAACAATAAATAAATATAATACGCATGCTTAAATCTTACTGATAAACAAAGAGCAATAAAATCGTTAAACAAACGTTTGACCACATACTAATTAAATCGTGCCAGACACTTAAGCATGTGCTAGAAACTTTATAAATCGATTAGTGGAATCAAATTAAACCAATAATATTGAAACAGTAACAAAAAAATAATACGTATATGTAAAGCATGTGACTATCGTTGTAAACAATTATGAAAAACTGATTACTGTATGACTAACGAAGGATTAAGCTATTTGTTTAACGATATATACCAACATATCACAATGAAATAGAAAATTATTATCAACAAGTGATTTTTGTTTCATCATGATATTTAAGGGCTTAATATTAGATAAACAGCTGTTGTGGTCTGTGGAACTAAAATTTATAAATTTTTGTTGTAAACAAAAAAAGTTCTTTATAAAAATGTATTTATCAGATAAAACAAATAAAATTTGTTAAAATTTTGTTCTATAGTACTATCTATTCAATATCCATACCAATAAAGAAAAAATCCATTAAATATCATTTTGCAGAAAGAAAAGGTAAGGTTGTTCTGAAAATTACCTTATACAATTTGGCTATTCGTTATAAAGATGCTTTTGGAATTATGTACTCATTTTCAAAACTTAAATAGCCTATTAAAGGCCTTTTTGTTTTTTGGATTTTTTTTCAATTTTAATCCAAGTTTATAAAACCGATAAAATTATTTTGTTTAGTTACTTTAAGGGGGTGTATTCAAACCATGATTTTGGAGAATTTGATAGGATTTAGGAAATTTAGAATTTTGATAGATTTTAGGGAAGTTCATATGATTTTCTGTAAAATTCTTTCAAATCCCAGCTAAAACCATGAGATTTGGATTTCTGTATTTTTAACTAAACAAATCCTCTAGAATCCTAAAAGTTATTAAAATCCTAATCCACAAAACTGTTTTGAATTTAACAGTGGATTTTATCAGTTCAATAACAAGGGATTTTAATGGATTTTAAAGTAAATTTTTAAATCATTAGTTCAATAACAGTGGATTTCAGAAAACTTTTTAAGATACATAATTGAATAATAGAGGATTTGTAACTCTTACACAAATCACTTAAAATGTCAAGTTGAATACACCCCTAAAAGTTGTGAAAAGAGAATCAAGAAAGATTATGGTAAACGACGCGTTACACACATTGAATTAAAAATAATGCACAAAAAGTGGCAACAAAATTTCCACAAAGAGGAAAGAAAGAGATTACGCCGTGAAGTGTGGTTTCCAATTACCAAAACCATAAAATAGACTCACCATTCCACAATTCACATGCAAACTCACACCTTCTCCCTCACGCCACGTATATTCATCTGACGGCTACCGTTACATCATCATTGACAAAACAAACAAAATATACAAAAAAAAATCGCCATTAATTATAACTATCCAAATTTAAAGTTCAAGGAAACGTAAAAAAAAAAAAAAAAAAGTCTCTACGCGTATGTGTTTTGTTGTATATATATAAAAGCTTATTCGTGGGTATGTTTCTAGGGATGAACGACATGCAACGATGAAATCAGAGAGATGGATGATGATGAACATTGGTCGATTAACACCATTGTTCTTGTCTTCGTTTTGTATAACTCTCTTCTTCACCGGGTTTTTCGTTTATCATAATCCTTTTCAATCCATTTCCGATCAAAATGTTCTTTCTCTTCTACCTCAAATCGGTAAGGTAAAAACTAAAGATAATATAATTCCTTGATCTTCAAAATCTTGCATTTTCGTGATTTTGTGGGATTACTATGTTTACAAACTATATTTTTTTTTGGTTTAATTTTAGTTTTTTTTTCTGTTCTTGAGATTTTGTAAAATGTAATCATCACAATATAATTGGTAAATTTTTTTTCTCCACAAATTTCATGTTGGGGTTTTATGTATTAATTATGTAAACTTAGAAAACTTACAACATTATGTTTAACGATTCCCTTCTTTTTTGTGTTGGTGAGAGATTGTCTGAAAATTGTATTGATCTGTTTGTCTTTGGTTGTTGTTGTTGTGGTTTTGGTTGATTAGATCCTGAATGTGATTTGTTCAAGGGACATTGGGTTCCTGACAAAAGAGGAGCTCTATACACGAACTCAAGCTGTTCTACGATTCCTGACTCAAAGAACTGCATAAAACAAGGGAGACCAGACAGAGATTTTTTGTACTGGAGATGGAAACCCGATGGTTGCGATCTTCCGAGGTTTAATCCAAAGGCGTTTCTCAGTATGGTTCGAGGGAAGAAGATGAGTTTTGTTGGTGATTCTGTAGCTAGGAACCACATGGAATCACTTCTTTGCTTATTGTCAATGGTAATTTATGTGTTGCTTTGTTTACAAGGAAGAATAAATTGCTTTTGCTTAAGCTTTTTGTGTGTTTGCTTGTACAGGAAGAAACTCCTAAGGACATCTACAAGGATGGAGACGACAGAAACAGGATTTGGTACTTTCCAAATCACGATTTCACTCTTTCGACCTCTTGGACTAAGTTTCTTGTAGCGGAACGAGAGAGGAGAGATGGTAACAATACGGGAACTGGATTGTTTGATATTGATATTGGCGAGATCGATGAAGGGTGGTTTAAGGGTTTGCCAAATACAGACATTGCTATTGTTTCGGCTGCTCATTGGTTTTTCAGACCGATATTTATACACAGAGGAGATGAGACACTTGGTTGCATTTACTGTAACTTACCAAACATGACTCAGATTAGCCCGGAAGAAGGGTTTAAGCTTGTATACTCAGCTGTCCTTAAGCACATCGACGAGTGTGAGAAGTGTAAGGATAATTTGGTGACGGTACTGAGAACTATTTCACCAGCCCATTTCGAGAATGGGACTTGGGACACCGGAGGAACTTGCCGCAGGACGAGTCCTTTAGGAGAAAGCCGAATTGACGTGCAAAGCAATGAGATGAAGATCAGGAAATCTCAAATTGAACAGCTTGTAGGTATAACAAAAGGAGACAACAAAGCAAAGAAGTTTGCGGTTTTGGATGTGACGAGGGTTATGATGATGAGACCCGATGGGCATCCGAATGGTTACTGGGGAAATAAATGGATGAAAGGTTACAATGATTGCGTCCATTGGTGTTTGCCTGGTCCAATCGATGCGTGGAGCGAGTTTCTGATGGCGATACTTAGACAGTTAAGATGATGATTTGTGAATATAAACATTCTTTTACCTTTATTCTGATTAAGCATAATACTAATGTGATTTTTATCAAAGATACATAGAGATACATAATCAATATTCAATAGTACACAAAACTTTCATTTACCTCATATGGTTGCTCCCAGTCTTCAGACAGACAGTACGGTTACATGTTATTCACCGAGTACTTCGTACTGAATCCTGCAAGGTTTAACATAAAAAAAAATGGCTTCGAGCAAACAACATGTAACACAAATGAAGAATCCCCAATCAATAACATAAATCTGGTCGATCTTATCTCCACACTGAAGTATATATATATATTTTTTTGAATCTAATGTTAAATTATATTCAAAAGAAAATAAACGTTTTACAATGCTTCCATATAAATTATTTCAAAATATTCCAAATCATAAGTGTTTCATATTAATAGAGTCTTGCTTCAAACCAAATTAAGATGCTAGAACCGCCGCCATCCTTGATTGTGCTTAAACGAATGCAGATATTCTTGTCAATGAGTTTGACAAGCTTTTCTGCCGGGGAAGGTGTCTCACCATGTCGCTGTTCATTCCGCTCTCTCCAAAGGGAGTGGATCGTATTCTGAAAAACATATCTCACAATTAATTTCCATGTCTTGTCCAATACACTCCTTGCTAGTAGTGTAATGATTTCTTGCGAGCGGTTTGTGCACTTTTCTGAGAGAAACCTCTGAGAAAAAATACCCGGATCCGAAGATTCGAACCTAACCCGGTTCGAACGGTTTTTAAAAGTTGGAATTTTGGGTATCCCTCAAAGCCCAAACAATTTTTAGTTTTGTGGTATTTAGTTGTTTTTTAGTATATTAAATAGTTTAAGACTTTAAGTAGTACTATTTTCGATATTTTTGGTTATTTTGGATATTTTTGGTTAATTTAGTTCTTCATTTTCACAGAGATTCTTGAATAATTCAAATACTTTTGTGAAGTTTTGGATAGTTTTTTTTTCTGGGTAATTTTGGACTTTGATTACAAGGTAAATTAGTTTTTATTTTCATATATTTATCAATATTCATATGTTCGTTTAGTTTTAAATATGAAGAGGATCTGCAAAAGTATTACAAGCAATAATATTAACATGCATTTTTTTTAGTAGATCTAAGTTTAATAGATTTGAAAAAATTTTAATAACTTTTTTACATGTTCATATATTTGATTGGTAATATGAACTATTATAGTTGAGTTGCAGAAAATATTATAGTATATCTTATGTGGTAAAAGCAGCAGTTTGATGTAATGAATCGCTGTAAGAATATGATTTATTAATCTTATCAACATTACTCACTCGTGACATTTTTTGTAGTAGATGTTGCTTTATGTATTATTTAATTAATTCTAATATAAAATAATTAATAATTATAATTATTTAAAAGTATTAGTGAATACATTAAATAAAATTATTTAAAATTTTTCAATTAAAATATATAAATAATAAAATAATTTTAATATATACAAAGTTAACTAAACTTCTTTCTTACATTGCAAATAAAAAAATAACTACATCCATTCCATAATCCTAATATTTACAATCTTTTTTTTTTGACAACATAATATCTACAATATTATCATGTTTAGATCTATGTCTATTTTATTCCATATGATAATAAAAATAATAATTTTTGGAAAAATATAACAAATCTAAGATAACTAATTAAAAGAAGTTATTAAATAAAATAAAAACAGTAAATTTTTTTTTTCAGCCAAAATGAATTATATTGATGAATCAAAGTAATTGATACATAATTGTTTTGATAACCATGATGGAGGATTAAAACAACTGGAATAGAAATTATTGGAAGTACAACCAAACTTTGCTAAACAATGAGCAGAATGATTACAATCTCTTGGAGCAAATGTAAATTATGAACAATTAATATATCAGTAAAATTTATTTTTATTGATATATTAATTAAATAAAAAATTAAAAGAATAAATTTTATATTATATAACTGTATTTTTGTTTTTTTTATTAAAAAAATAGGTAACTCAACTTAATACATCCATAAATCATGTAAATTTCCATGATGTTGAATAATGTGTTAAGTTAACAAATTTACAAAGGATATAACTCAACATTGTACATCAACCATAACACATTGTAATTCAACATCAATTTCAAAAAATTTAATTTTGTTCTTGATTGGTAACATTTTTGAATAATCTTTTTGTTAGGTCCATAACTCAATGATAACTCATGTTATCAATCAGAATTAAAAAAACATTTGTTCATAATATGTATCTAAGAGAGTATATATTTTATTATATAAAGCTTGGTTTTCAAAATTGGTAACTCATGTGATACCGGAAAGTGTAATTTTTATCAGTTAGAGATTTCACCATGTGTTTAATAAAATAAAACTTTTCACAATATTTAAAATGTATGAAGATAATTATTAGTAAATAAGAAAACTTTTAGATTTTAAAATTGTTTATTTATTTGAACTTTAATAATTCTAGAAGAAAAAAAATTATATTAACAAAAAGATTAAGAAAATTATACAATTAATTATAAATTCTACAAACATGTAATTACATTAACAAAAAGATTAAGATAATTATACAATTAATTATAAAAAATGTAAATACTCACACATATATATATATATATATATATAAACTGATGAACAACCTTTATTTACAGTATGCCTCAAATGAATGTGTGTTGAAGAACAACTCCTTAAAAGAGCTTATTGATAGAGAGGGAAAGAAAGACCTATTTGAGGGTAGCAATTTCACTTTCCATGATCACTACAAGAAAACAATCGATTTGCGATGGAAGAATCCATCGCACATCCCTCGCAAATCGTCAATCGCAAGGTATTTGCGAGATACTACGATTCCTCGCAAATCGCGTCTCGCAAATTCTAGACGTCGCAAGTGTCTCGCAAATTTTGCGAGGAAAATTTTCCCTCGCAAATGCCTCGGTATTTGCAAGGACAAATATCCTCGCAAATCACTAGCAATTTGCGAGAAACATCTTTACTCGCAAAGCTGAAGCAATTTGCGAGAAACTGAATATATCGCAAATACGTTACAATCTGGATTAATTGTAATAAAATTAAATTAGAATTGAAATTTTAATTTGAATTGGCAATTGGTAATAGAATTAAAATTTTAAATCGAATTGGCAATTGGTAATAGAATTAAAATTCCTATAAAATCCAAACTGAAATGGAGTTTTAATTGTCTTAACAAAAAATTCAAACTGGGATGAAATTTAAATTGTCTTAAAAAATATCTACATTACAAAACACAAGGTTTTAAAAAGTTTGAGAGAGAGAGTTGGTTCTGGTTCCGGTTGCACTGTTGGTAGTGTTGGTAGTGTTGGTTCTGGTTCTGGTGTTGGTAGTGTTGCCCTCTCCTCCGGCTTCTGGGTTGGTCCTTGTCGTGTTTCCAAACTTAGAAGCAAATTCCGGATCCTTTTCAGCGAGATACTCCAAGTATGCATCATAGCTATGCATCCTCTCTGAACTTGTTTGGATTTGATTCGCCTGAGTTTGGATTTGATTTGCTTGAGTTTGGATTTGAGTCGCCTGAGTTTGAATTTGAGCGGCCTGAGTTTGAATACAGTCCTCAGCGGCAGTTAGCTTCTGAGCCAATATTACCGGATCATTAGCTGGAGACATAGGCGGTGGACCGCTACTGGTAGAGGATGCTTCAAACTGCAAAGAACCAACCCCATAAATCCTGTTTTTCTTCTTTGGAGCAACCTACTAACAAAACAACAACACACCAATGAACTTCAAAGAAAGACGAAGACAAAACTCAAACAAAAACAAAGACAGTCAAAGTATATAAAACAGACAACTTACCGATGTGTAAATTTTGTTTTTGACATGAATGGGCACCCCACCACTACCAGAAGCAGTGCTCTCTCCATTATCCCCTATACAATGCTCAGATTCCAACTCCTGAATCTTGGACGACACCTCGTTGAACAGAGACTCAGACTTTCCATCCGTGAAAGACCCATCAGGCTTTCGATGAGTGTCTTCTAGAATGCGTACAAAATCAGGAGTTAACTCACCAGTTAGCTCACACTGAAACAGAGAAACAGACATATGATTAGTGTATTGATTGTCCACATGTTTTCGAGCTCGAGCTTTGAAAGAGGTTTGGCCTGAGCGATGCTTATGTATGCCGGTGCCATCAGGATCATGATATCGAGCATTCCGGCTGTTGGTACTCTTGACTACTGATTTGGGGTCAAGCCAATATTTAACAAGCCCAACCCATACTTGAGGATCAATCCACCGTGGCTTTGCCTCATCACCTTTCAGTTTCCACTTTAACTTCCACCTGGACACTTGATCACACATCCTGTCCTTAAGTTTGGTTTCAAACTCCTTCCTAACCCTATCGTTAATGGAACGGTCCCAATTATATATTTGCTTCCAAAAAACAAAAAAGTAAATTAGTATATGTTTAACACTTGACATATAAAACATTTTGTAAAGTAGCAAAATAGATTTGACTTACCACAAAAGATTCATACCAACGGTCTACCACGTTAGTCGGCGTCTGTGTCCAATTGGCATGAGGCTCTTTGAAATCTCTTTCAAAGATGCTTCGTACAGTAGCGGCAACAGAGGAATCTTGGTCAAACCTCCAAACAAAAAACAAAATGAAAGGAGTGAATGATTTGGATTCAACATGAAATTATCAATCAACATGCAAATATCAAACATGAAATTAAAAACTTTAAAGTATTGTTTACCAGACAGTTCCTGGAGGTCGACGTGGATCAAGCTTCGTTAAACCTGCACGCCCAGGACACTCGAGCAACTCTTCCAGTGTAAGATTGTTGAGACGTGTAGAAGCTCCTGTAGACGACGAACGAGAGGATGGAGTCACCTCCGGATGATCCCCAGAGCCAAGATTCACATTAGAGGGTGAAGGTGAAGGTGAAGGAGAAGGAGTATGATAAGACGGTGTCACCAGTAGTGGTTGCGAGGTTGAACGGCAAAAATTAGAACCGGTGGGAGTCCGTGTACGGTTAGAACCGGTGGGAGCAGGTACACCTTGATCAGACAGGAACCTTGTGTAATCGTTGCCATTAAACATCTATAAGAAAATCAAAATCAATTTAATCAGATCTAAGAGAAATTAGAAACAATTAGGGTTAATAAATAAAACTAGGGTTAATAGATAAAATTAGGGTTAATAGAAGAAATTAGGGTTAATAGAAGAAATTAGGGTTAATTGAAGAGATTAGTGTTTATTGAATAGATTAGGGTTTAACGAGGAGGATAGAAACAAAGACGAAGAAGACGAAGAGATTACGGTTAATACCTTGACGGAGAAGACGAAGGGTTTTCCGGTTCAACGGAGAAGACGAAGGGTTTGCCGAATAAGAGCGGCTAGAGTTTGTCGGAGAAGACGAAGATGGTTTGACGGAGAAGAGAATAGCGAGTGACGGAGAAGAGCGGCAAGGGTTTGCCGGAGAAGACGAAGATAGTTTGACGGAGAAGAGAATAGCGAGTGACGGAGAAGAGCGGCTAGAGTTTTCCGGAGAAAACGAAGAAGAGCGGCTACGGTTTGCCGGAGAAGACGAAGAAGAAAGAAGATTAGGGTTAATTGAGAGGATGAAGAAGAGAGATTAGGGTTTAGGTGAATGAGTTTGAGCTTCGCTCAAACCAGAGCTCGGTGGTATATATAAACATTTTGAGCCCTCGTAAAGCCCTCGCAGATATTGCGACGGAGTAACTAGGAACCGACAAACTGACCAATCAAAATTCACCAAACTTTGCGAGGGATTAGCGATGGATCCGTCGCGAATCCCTCGCACCTTTATAATCAATCAAATTCATTTTATACCAAGATCATCCTCATTAAAATGTAATTAATCAAAATCTAAAAAAATACGAAAATCCAATATTATTAATCAAAAGCTACAGAAATACAAAAATCCAAGTAATCAAAATCCAATATTATTAGTTTTCTAAGTCCAACATTATTATATACAAATAGTTTGCTATTTGTAGATAAATCTCTAAAGTTTTGGAAATTAATCTCCAAAGTTTCTTGTCTCTTGATGCAATGTTGGTTAGTAATGCTCTTCTTTAATTTGCATGTAAAAGATCATATTGCAAGGGAACTGTGAGGCTTTAGCGAGGGATTACCTAGGTGGCCTCGCACATCCCTTGCAAATTGCGAGGGATCTGCGAGGCCACACTCGCAGATCTCTCGCAAATCTCTCGCAAGTGTATATATCCTTTTGCATCAACTTTATTTTCTTAATAATACAATCTCTATTAATTTCATGTTTTTCCTATGTTTTGGAAAGTTCATTGTTCATATAGTTGGTGATTTTTGGACTATGGACTCTACATTGCAATTGTTGGTTAAAACACCTTTAACACTTGGTCATATATATGTTCATAATGAAAGTAAATCACATATTGATATACATATATATATATATATATATATATATATATATATATATATCTTTATGTGTTTTCTTTACACATGTTGATTCATCTCAAATGTTTTTTTGTCTCTTGATGTTTAATGGTAACTTCACTTCAGAATTAAACCTAAGCTCAAACCCTAAGCTCAAACCCTAAACCCTAAATCCATAATGACCTCACAAATCCCTTGCTTATTCCTCGCAAATTTGCTATAGATTATATAACTCGCTAATTCGTCGCAAGTCTGCGATAGATTTGCGAGGGACTGCCGTTTCCTCGCAAATATATCGCAAATCCCTCGCAAATTTGCGAGGAACGTGCGATGGACATTTCCCTCGCAAATTTGCGAAGGTCCTCGTCTTCGTAGCAAATTACCTGCAAATTCATCGCAAATTTGCGAGGGCGTTTGTCCGTCGCAAATAGCGTGTTTTCTTGTAGTGGATGATCTTATCTACATATCTCAATCATGAGATATATAGCGGTAGCATCGGTACAAATTTATGAAATCGTTAGTTTTGGCTATTATCTTTTACATGAAACTCTATAATCACCTAATGTTCCTCAATATAGGTTTTGCTAGGTTGACTTCATTGTCTTGATGTTCTATTACATATCTCTCAATTTTCTTTGACTTGGTCAACGTTTCGTCTATCTTAAAACAACTTATCACGTGATACTCATCTTAATTACGAGATACTCATCATGGTTTTAAGAAGCTCTTTTGGTGCAGTTTGGTTACTTCTAGGTACATGTTCAGAGCCGTGCAACAGTTGTAGAAGCGGCTTACATCAATTTTGAAATAGGCATATATTTATTAAGATCACATATTCACATATATAATTCATTTCTATGGGTTTATAATATTGCAATTTTATTTTAAACGTGGACTTAGTATGTTAATAAACTAAAAAGAACTAGACACATAATTTATGCTTAAGTTTTTTTACGACACCTACACTATTAAACAACTAGACATTAGGGTTACAAATTCAGTTTTAATAGCTTTCTTTTGGTCCTTAAACGTCATCTTTTGATTCTAATTAAGATAATACAATAACAAATTTTTTCTTCAACATTTTCTCACCAAATTGATTCTGTCAAACTTAAACTGTACTTATTTTTTTATTCTTTTCTAGTTATTTTAGATTTCTGGTTAGTTAAATGTTTTTTCCTAAAATTGCAATGTAATTATTGTAAAAAAAATTGTTTAAAAACTAGTAATATTTTGTTTTAGTTTGTTTTTTATTTTTTTTATTTTTGTTATAGGAAGATGTGATTGATTTTTGTGGACATTTTTATTTTCTTTAAACTAAGGCATTTTATTTGTATTCGCTTCTTATACTAATTAGTCTTAGCACAGCTCTGTACATGTTATGAGGATTCAAAGATGTTGAGGATTTCTATGTTGCACTCTTGGGGGAAGAAATTTTGGAGACGATAACTAACACTCCTTAACTCCTTGGTAACGAGGGTGTATATATATGGGAAGGTAGTACTGGGATTCAAACTTGTTAACAAGAAGCTTAGTCACCATGCCTTGTATACGTATATGAGCTAGTAACAAAAAAATTGTTCAGTTACGTTACAATATAACATTTTATTGTTACTAATTAATTGAGTGTTTCTAATCTCGATCAACATAAACATCATTCTACAAACATATATTCTTTTAAATCTATATTTGCCCGTCTATGTTTTTATTTAGAAGAGGAGCTTCCTCTAAAAGTGACAATAATTGGGTCTTCTCTTCTTTTGCTTTTCCCCACATCACAGTGTAAAACCCTAATGATATCAAAATTCCTCCTACCAAACTGCAACATTAACCACAAAAGAAGAAACCCATCAGATATTTGGTTTTTCTGTGTTTCACAAACAAGTGTATGTAAAGATTATTGATTCATGTATATACCTTCCGTGGTAAAAAATATCCCCAAGAAAAATCGCTCCCATAATTACTGCTATTAAAATCGATAAAGGTCTGAATATTGCTAAGTAAACAGGTCCTTTATTACGTACAGCCCACAGATGAATAGCGTAATATCCTGGATTAACGATTCCCTGAAAAAAATGGTTAAATATAAACTTTTTAAGGATCGGAACTAAGGTAAAAAAAAATAGTAACTTTTTCTTAGCAATATTAATAATGGAGTTTGACATTGCATCCAGTTTGAAAAATATAGTAACTTTTTCTTAGGATCTTTAGTTCGGATTGTTTTTAATTTCTCTACTACGATCCCTTAGTTCGGATTGCATAATTGTCAGAGTTTGAGGTGTTGGATAAGCTTGAAGAAAGAAGTGTCATTATCCTAACCAAGTTACGGTTAAGAGATAAGTTTGGTTTGTGTTTAGGAGTTATGTAAAGCATAGGTTTTCCTAATAGAATTAGCACTGAGTTTTCAATATATAATGAGATGTCAAAGTTGTGACATAACTTAACAATTTGAGAGAGATCAAAGATTTAGTTGTTTGAGTTAGTTTTTCTAAAGCTAATAAAGAGGTGTTTTATATTTTGATCTTATATTCATATTCTAGATTTGGTATCAGAGCTTCCGGGTTTGATATCTAAAGGTTTTGTTCTATTACGAAAGATTCATTCGAGATATGAGTGAATGAACTGCAACAACGAACCCTGTTTTGAAGGAAGGAGGATCATCATCATCATCCATACAATGTCCAATGCTAAACGATACCAACTATACTGTTTGGGCCACGAGAATGAAGGTAACGCTCCGGGTTAACAAAGTCTGGGAGACGATTGATCCTGGATCAGATGAAGAAGACAAAAACGATTTAGCAAGAGCTCTCTTGTTTCAATCCATATCATAATCTATGATTCTGCAAGTTGGTGACCTAGAAACCTCCAAAGCTGTATGGGACGCAATTAAAACAAGAAATCTTGGGGCCGACAGAGTTAAAGAAGCGAGACTACAGACCTTAGCAGCTGACTTTGATAGACTTAGAATGAAAGAAACAGACAGAATTGATGATTTTGTTGGTAAGCTTTCGGAGATAGCTACAAAATCAGCTTCCTTGGGGCAAAACATTGATGAATCCAAACTTGTTAAGAAATTTCTTAACAGTTTACCGAAGAAGAAGTTTATACATATTGTTGCATCCTTGGAGCAGGTTCTCGATTTCAACACGACAACCTTTGGAGATATTGTTGGGAGGCTGAAAACTTATGAGGAATGGATTCATGAGGAGGAAGAATCGCAAGAAGGACAGAACAAACTCATGTATCTTAATTCAGAGTCTCTGTCCCCTGTTTATTTTTCTGAAGGAGGTCGAGGCAGGGGAGCTAACCGCGGACGAGGTAGAGGTCGCGGAAGGGATTATGGACGCTTCTCTTACCAACTAAGAGATTATGGTTATCAGCAGAAGGAGTATGGATATCAGACAAGAGACAAGAGCAAGATAACATGTTATCGTTGTGATAAGATTGGGCATTATGCTTCTGATTGTCCAGATCGACTGTTAAAACTCATCAAGATTCAAGAGGAACAAGATAAAGAGGACAAAGAAGGGGAAGATACACGTGAAGCTGAATCTCTTATGATGCATGAGGTGGTCTATCTCAATGAGAAGAAAGTAAAACCGAAAGAACTTGATACATCTTCAGACAAACTGTGGTACTTAGATAATGGTGCTTCAAACCATATGACAGGGAATTTTGCTTGGTTCTACAAACTTGATCCTTCTGTGACAGGCAAGGTGCGTTTTGGTGACGACTCGAGAGTCAATATAAAGGGAAAGGGTTCCATTCTATTTTTGACAAAAGGCAGAGAAAAGAAAATTTTAACTGATGTTTACTACATACCGGATCTTCGAAGCAATATTATAAGCCTTGGACAGGCCACTAAAGCTGGTTGTGATGTCAGAATGAGACAAAACTACCTCACTCTTCAAGACAAAGATGGAAATCTCTTAGTAATAGCAAACAGATCGATGAACAGGTTGTACAAAGTTATCTTAGAGGTTGATGAAAAAAGATGTTTGCAGACTGCTACTAGAGAAGAATCGGGGACTGTTGTGTCTACAAACTCAGTGGATTGGCATGCTCGCCTAGAACATGTCAACTTCGAGATCATAAGAACGATGGTATCTAAGGATCTGGTTGTTGGAATACCGAATGCTCCGAGAGACAGAGAGACTTGTGCATCGTGTTTGTTTGGAAAGCAAACCAGGAACATATTTCCAAAATCTACATCCTTTCGAGCATCATCCTAACAAAGTTATGGTTAAGAGATAAGTTTGGTTTGTGCTTAGGAGTTATCTAAAACATATGTTTTCCTAATAGGATTAGAACTGAGTTTTTATATATAAGGAAATATCAAAGTTGTGACATAACTTAAGAATTTGAGAGAGATCAAAGCTTTAGTTGTTTGAGTTAGTTTTTCTAAAGCTAATAAAGAGGTGTTTTATATTTTGATCTTATATTCATATTCTAGATGAGGATGCTAATGATGGAAGATGCTGACGGAGTTGTGGAAACGACGGAGAAGAGGGGGCGAAGACACGTGGACCATGGTAGAGAACCACCACAACTGCACCAACCAATGAAACTATTGTCCCAACCATTTTGGCTACACTACTCCTTTCTTTGAAAGATGCTTTCTCCATTCTGAATTTTTGTTTCACAAATTGAATACTTATGAAGAAATATTTTGCTAAACCGTAAATTTAATCCATTTAATTATAGAAATGTCCATTTCAAAAATTTCTATTATCTATGATCTTTGTAATAGAACCTAACTCTATAATATATACAAATATATTTTTTCAAGATATTCATTTGGATTTCTGTTAAATTAATATACACATATTTAACACATTTAAGAATAATATTTAACCATGCAATAAATTATTTACTTTGATAAAATAAAAATATCATGGTGAATTTTGTGGGTGTGTTTTTGTGTCTGGTTCTCGTAATAGCCACCCGTAAACTAAAATGTTATAGTATTTATAGAATTTTAGGTACCTCTCCGATTTTTTATCATAATATTATATGGTTTCACTCTCTCAAGTTCTCTAGGGTTTGCTTGGTGTGAACGTAATCTCATGAAAGATTTTACTTGAATATATGAACTCACTTTTGAAAATCTAAAGTATACTTCAGTTATACAAGGAGCCACATCGAGTTACGCTTCAGTTATGTTCTACTTCGATGTATATTCTTATTATGTTATAATTCTTTGTTATATATTGGAAAACACAATGAATTTATCTATTATAAAGTTAGAATCCTAGAACAACAAACTGGAAATGGCATTTGATTTAAGAACGACATGTTATTACAACTTTTACACCATTTATCTATCCATTATGAGCCTATAAATAATATATGTATTTAGTACTTTCACCAACGACTGCTGGCTATAGTAGCATTGTCATTACAAAAAGAATGTCACATGTGGTACTAAATCTGTAAATGGAATATTAGTATAGATAATCTTTATCTACAGTTGTACTTATCTTGTATAGCTTTCGTAATCTCCAAGTATCTCGAGATTACGATCATAACAACCTTAACAACATGTTGTATAAATATGTGATCTCAATGTTGAATAAGAAACATCAGTTATCACCTCTATACATGGTATCCGAGCACTGATCCAAAACCTAAATCTCTACGCCTCCCTCCTCTTCTTCCTTCTGTCATTTTTTTTTCTTCTCCAATCTTCCATTTTCTTACCATGCTTCTGAAACTTCTTCTACCTCCTCTAAATCGGCCCCTGTTTTTAGTGTCACCGAACCTCACAAAACTCTGATCTCTCTCAACATGAGCAACATCACCAAACTCACACCGGACAACTTCATCACCTGGCGACTCTCCTTGAGGCACATGAACTTCATTGCTTTATTTCCGATGAAGACACCACACCATCAGAAACACTCACCTCTGCCACCACTGCGAATCAAGTCAATCCTAACTTTGCCGCTAGGAAACGACAAGATAAGCTTCTCTTTGCGCTTTGCTTGGATCTCTCTCTCTCTTCCTATCCAATCCATCGTTGCTCTTGCCACCACTACTCGCAACATCTGGGAGATCCTCTATAACACCTATGGGAAATCATCCCGTGGTCGCATCCGTCAGATCCGGGTCGCATCCGTCAGATCCGGGATCAACTCAAGGAGAGCAACAAAGGCAACAAGTCCAAGCATGACTACATGCATGGTATCATTGACAAAGCAGATCAAATAGCATTGCTTGATGCTCCGTTACCACATGAATATCTCCTTGACTATATCACCAGCCCTCAACGATAACTACAGAGCTATTCTGGAGATGGTTCAAGGATGTGACACACCGATCTCCATTGAAGAGCTCCATGAGAAGCTTATCAACAGAGCAAACGCATTAAAGGCTGCAGGCGAAACCAACCTCTTTGTTCCTGCAACTGCCAATGCGACGTATCTTTCACGGCAATCATCTCATGGTGGCTTTAACTCGTCTCATGGTGGCTTTTATCCGTCTCGCCCGTATCTCGGCAAATGTCAGTTGTGTGGTGTTCAAGGTCATGAACAACTAAATTCCACAAAAATGTGATTTTTAGATTCTGTGAAGAAATTGCTAAAATTTGGTTTTACTAAATTTTAAGAATTTTATTATTTTTCATAATCGTGAATGGCTTAAAAAATAGATTTTGCAGAATCCAAAAACTGATGCAAAACCAGGTGTTATTCAAAGCTTTAAATATGTAAATATAAATATAGCTTATGCCACGTTTACCACTACGCAATACCAGTAAATACATTTTTGTTTTTGTTGGCATACCAGTAAATATTTTAATTTGATTATTGTGGGTAATTAAATACTTTATATCATCTTTTCTTTTTTTGTTAATGGGTAGAAGATATCTAATATTACTAATGAGCAACTACATAACTGACGTGCCTTTGCTAAAATTGCGTCGCGAATTTCCCTGTCGAGGCTCCTGAACAAGATGTGGGGCTCTGTTGCAGTCTTGTTGTGGTAACGATTGTTCCTATCTATCTAAATGGCATAGTCTTTTGAGGGTTCGTGGAGAGACCAAGTCTTTGGTGTCTGGCCGAACTGAGAGGGCATCCCAAGTATGGAAGGTAAAAGATCTGTAGCCCAATCTTTTTGTTGCTGTCATCCAAAGTTCTTCACTAGTTTCACAGTGGAGGAACAGATGGTCCCGCGATTCAAGGGCTAAACTGCATAGACAGAAGGTTGTATCAATTTGTAGTCCCCAGCTTCCTAGTCTTTCTCTGGTGGGAAGCCGATTGAGGTGAGTGAGCCGCATCATGAAAGCATGCCTTGGAATGGCTCCTTTAAACAAAAACATGATCTGTCCAGGTTAATGATTCTCGCCTTTGTCTTAGCACTTCCCAAGTTTTTTTGTGATGAAGCTTTCAAGTTTTGTATCTCCAACCAACCATACAAAAGAGTCAGGTTGATGAGTTAGGGTAGGAAGCGGTACCGTGGTGAGATAGACATGCAACATTTCTGCTCGTGGGGATCTTGCTGCCCTGATTTTCAAACCCGTGGGGAAGGCAGTAGCATTTAGAGGGATGCCTGTTTGAGCTGGTCCAGAAGGCCCTATGTAGTGTCGGAGCGGACCAAAGGGGGTCCACCAGTCAAACCAAAAACTTAGGCTTGTGCCATTTCTCAGTCTGGAGTGGATAAAAAAGCTTCACAATTGGCCTGAGGCGGAGGAGAGTTTTTCATGTCCAGGAGGTCTATTTTAACGTCTATTATCCAGAAGACTCCATCTTTTGTCTTGTTGTTCCTTAGCCACTTAGCCCATTGATGTGCATATATTTTACCCTTTTTAAGCCTTATTTAGTTCATGTTTTGCATCAATATAGAAGTAATTCCTTAGGTTTTATAGTCATTTCTGTTCAAAATTGCACTTAGATTGTTTAAGAGCATGCATTGCATATATTTGTGCATTTGGAACATTATCAGGTGATTTGGAGCTCTAAAAGACTATATATAAAGAAGGACTTGGTATTACTTCTGGAGCTAAACAAGAGAATTGGAAGTATCAGAAAGGGAAAAGAAGGCACTCTACCATACCACTCGATCATGCACACAGTCGAGCACGTGGTCGGATTCACAACGAGCTCCTCAAAGATCGATTCGAATGAAGATCTTCCGTTGCGATTCAGCTTCAGAATTCTTCATCAAAATTATAGGCAATCCAGTTAGCTTTCCAATGCAGGCGGTCTCAGGCCGATATGAGTTATGGTCCAAGAGTTATCACTGTTTTACTAAATGGATATCATACCAGATCGAAGACTGGAGCTGCTTGACAAACCACTCGAGCATGGTCGATCACTCCCAGCCGACTTTGTAGTTTTTCCTCTAGCTAAAGTAGGGCTACCCTTCCCCCTATATAAATGCTTTGTACCCTGTAGCTGCCAGAGACACCACATAACCTAGTTTTTACTATTTTTAGCTTTCCTTTAGTTTATTTACATTTATCAACTTTTATTTATTATTTTAAACTTGTTTTGAAACCCAGATTTCTTGAGATTGTGAGTTTTATAACTTTTGATCTATTGAGAATCTTAGTTTGCTTCTTTATATTAAGTTGTAGATCTATCTTTTATCTTTCTAATCATGTTAGTTTTATCATTTTCTGGGTTTGTGTTGTTCTTCATCAAGATTTGTAGATCTGAATAGTAACTAGATCCTTGGAGATGGGTTAGGTTGGTTAAGAGCTTAGTTTGTTTAGATTGTTTAAGCCTTGATTGTTTATAGATCCCTTATGGATTAGGTGTTCTCTATGCTATCTTTGTTATGAGAAGTTAAGGATAGATCTTAAGCTTCCTTGCATCATACCAATGTTTAGGTTGCTAGATAATACTAATAGTGGAGATTACTGTGCCTAGCCTAAGAGATTAAATGTCTAGGGTGGTTTTTGACAAATAATGAATCTGGATCTTAATGCATGTTTATCCATGTCTTAGCTAGTGAGAATAGGTCTAAGAGTGTTTAAACCTGTTTGCTATTGTCATGAGAGTGGATTAGCAAGTTTATGAGATCATTGTCTAGGGATAGCTTATGTGAAGTTTGTTAAACAATCTAGATAGGCTAAGCTTAATACCAACCCATTATTCCCATCTCTAGAACCTATTTGCTGATTGTTTGTTACTGCTTTTCATATTTAATAGTTTGTCATCGTTTATTTTGCATTTCTGTTCTTTGTTTTGCTTTTGTTCTTTTGTTATGCATCACTCGACCAAGTGCTCGACCACCTGCTCGACCATGCACTCGACCGAGCACTTACTCGAGCGCCAGTTTACTTCCTTTTTATGTTATGTTTCATTTCAGTTTGCTCTTCATTACATTTGTTAGTAGTTTTTTCTTGCTTAGCATAGTTTATTGCATTTGTTCTATAGTTTAAGTATGCATTAGTACTGTTTAAGTTGTTAGTTTATTGCATTTATCATTTTGTCATTAGGTTGTTAGAAACAAATCAACTTGATATTTAGCTTAACTTGAATGCATTGATCATGTTTTGACTGCTTACATATCACACTTTTTATGGATTGACATCTCTTATGCTATAACTACATAAGGGTATTGAAACACCTTGCATACCATCCTGATCATCTTTGCTTATGTCTCTGTTTGCATGTTATCATACATTCATTGCATAAGTAAACACAGAAAAAAACTTGTTTCACCCATAGAGAATCCTTGGTGGCTAATAACCTCCAAATCAGCTTCTGGCAGAGGGTTTTGTTCCATAGGCTAAAGCATCTAAAACCGAGGCCACCCTCCTCTTTAGGCAACAGAGAGTTTTCCAGGCTACTTTAGCTACATGTTTCTTTTTTATATCACCACTCCACAGAAATCTTGAGTATAGACTTTCAATTCTTTTGATGAAACCCTTTGGCATAATGAAAACAGAGGCCCAAAAATTTACCGTGCCATAGATGACTGATGCGATGAATTCTTTCCTGTCAGCATAGGGCAATGCACGGGAGGACCAAGAAGAGAATCTGAACGTTAGCTTATCCAGCAAGGGTCTATAATCTGAGAGGCAAAGCTTTCTGTGCATCAGAGGGAGACCAAGGTAGCGGATAGGGAGTGAACCTAGGTTGAACCCAAGAGATGTCATTCGCAAGGTTTCAATATGGTTCACTCCTGCAAGGAAAATATCAGTCTTTCTCATATTCATAGTGAGGCCTGAGATAGATGAAAAGTCCTGAATCACAGCTGCAATATTTTCAAGAGACTCTATCTTACCATCAAAGAAAACCATAAAATCATCGGCAAAAGCCAGATAAGTGACCTGACGATGTGAGGCAGAGGGATGTAGACCAATGAGGCTGGAGTTGAAACTTTTGTTTAACATCTGGATAAAGCCCTCCATAGCAAAGACGAAGAGGTAAGGGGAGATAGGGTCTCCCTGCCGAAGACCTTTTGAACTTCTCAAGTAGCCGCAGGATTCACCATTTACTGAAATAGAGAATCTCGGGGTTGTGAAACATTCACCCACCAAGTTGAAAAACTTGGGGAAAGTTCATAGCCATTAACATGTTGGTGATAAATTCCCAGTGGACGAATCAAATGATTTCTTTAGATCAACCTTTAGCATACCTCGTTCAGTAATGCTTTTCTTTGTACCGAAGGTTGAGCGTTTGTGAGAGAAACAGGGATAGTTTTGTCTTTTTAATCAGAATAAAATACCTCTTTCTGTAAGTCCGGACGATAAGTCCTGAATCAATAAGATTCTGAGAAATAAGGCCTATTTCTATAATTAATCCTTAAGTTATATGAAGATTTGGAGACAGAAGCAAGACTGCAAGAGGCTTGTGCTTCTTCCTCCGATTTTCCCCAACTCTCTCAATCTATACTTGCTAACCAAATGATTTTATCATCGTTGAATTTATACAGCGAAGAGTTGTGACGTTGGTGGATGGAATATCGTAGTTAGATATGTCGTTCGGCCACCAAACTTTGAAAGAAGTAGACGCTACAGGCTTTGCTCAGCTGGCCCATGTACACACAACACAATATATATATGCTCTTGTTAACAATTCACAACCTCTCATCAATTTCGTGGTTTTTTTATTTTGTTTTTTAGTTTTTATTAGGTCATACCTTTCGGCTTTCACAGTTGTAAGAAGAAGCCTTTTTCTCCCTCTCAATAGAAGAAGAACAAAAGATGACTAGGGAGTAGAAGTTCTCTCTTAGGAGGGAGACAAAGCACCTCTTTGCTGTTTTTAACTTGTGATACAATGCAACTCCCTTTTTCTCTATTAAATGTAATTTGGTTTTTCTTTTGTTTTTGTCCGGATGTTAAAAGTAAAAATCAGTAATTTTCATTTACCTTCCTTATAAGTATGTTACCATTTTAACTTGTAACGCCCGACCGCCACCTCTGAGTAGACCCCATGTCCAATCCCAGTCCATGTTCCCACCTTCCTTAATGGGCTCACATCCTCTCACTAGGCCCTTGAACGTATCAATATCCGACCGCCGGTTTGCTACGTCCGAGAGGTTTTAAAGACTTGTTACCGTCCCTATAAATCACCACATGATATTTCCCTGTGTTTTGTCCTTACTTGCACAGTTCCGACATTCACTTTCCGGAAGGTCACCCATCATGAGACTACTCCAACTCAAACACTAACTCTGGAGTTCTTTCAAAACATTTGACCGAAAAGATAAGTGCACCTTAGTGACATAGGTGGCCAAATCAATTTTTTTAAACCGGGTCGGCTTGTGTATTTCATCCAAATTTCTCTAACAGCTGTATTATAAGGCTAATTGATCTATTCAGAGAATCATGTCTTTAGTACAACCGCATGAATCTTCTTAAATTGTGCCAGCTTTGAAGAGCTTGCTCGTAAAATGTCGGATATTATTTGTTTTGTTAATTGTGTTAGTTTTGCAAACATTATAAATAGTAAATGTATTAAAAGATTAATCAAGTGTTTTGAAAAGTCCTAGTTTACAAACACATTCTTTTTTGAACAAATACTTGAGGGGTGAACTTCTTCATTCACCCCTTATAAAATAAGGAAACAAAATCTGTATACATTATTATAAAATTAAAAACTTAAACCGCTTGTAATAAACCCAAACCGATATATAATATCTTTATATATTATTATGAAATTAAAAACTTAAACCGCTCTGTAATAAACCCAAACCGACATATAATTTCGTTTTACTTGTAAAATCTAAACCCTAACCATCTTATTTGTGAACCCAAATCGACATATAATTTCGTTCTACTTATAAAATCTAAACCCTAACCATCTCATTTGTGAATTCAAACCGACATATAATTTCGTTCTAATTGCAAAATATAAACCCTAACATCTTATTTGTGAACCCAAACCGACATATAATTTCGTTCTACTTGTAAAATCTAAACCCTAACCATCTTATTTGTGAACCCAAACTGACACATAATTTCGTTCTAATTGTAAAATCTAAACCCTAACCACCTCATTTGTAAACCCAATCCGACATATAATTTTGTTTTAATTGTAAAATCTAAACCCTAACCATTTCATTTGTAAACCCAAACCAACATATAGTTTTGTTCTAATTTTAAAAATCTAAACAAAGCCAATATTTAACTTTCCTTTATTAAAAGTATACAGAATTTGTTTCCTTAATTTTTTTTGCTTTTTAATTTAATTTTGATTTATTTTTTAAATGAAATATTAGATGGAAGATTCTGATTGGCTGAGAGAAGAGGGGGTGAACAAAGAGTGAACATAAGTATTTTTCTTCTTTTTTGTCCTAAAGTGATCGTAATCTTATTTTAGCCCGATTTCTACAACCAAATGACCAATCAAGTAAGGTAAATCTTTTGTAGATTATTAATTCCAAACTTGAGAAAATTTTCATTACTCTGGTTCGACGAGTTTATATGGTGGTGACGTTCCGTTCAGCAAGGTTTATAATTTCAATCATATACAATGGTCCTTCTCGTAGATATTTTTATTGGGATTCTTACATAAAATGTCATTTATTGAGTCAAATCTTTTTTTTTTTGCCATTTGTCTCAATAAATTTCAGTTTTACCATTTTTAAATATGAAATATTTCAGAGTTTTTTTTTTAATTAACCACGTACTTCATAACATTAACTTTACTCTAAAAAAAAGTGGAATATAATAAATCAAACATTATGTATAAATTTACACTAGGTAACAACCCGCACTATATGCGGGATAAATCGATTTTTAAAAAATTATTATAAGTAAAATTATTATTTTAGAACCAATATTTGTTTGTGTGAAACATAATATGTAACTAAAGTTTTTTATTTATTTATTCAAAGCTGCATTTTTTCGTGTAAAAAATATGTTTCACTCGTGAAATCTTTAAATGTGTAAAAGAAAATATTGATAAAATGTTACTTTTTATTGGAACATGTCTTTTGTGTGGTTTAAAAATCAAATTCATATCTCTTATGTTTTATTTGTAATCATAACAATTTTGCATGTTTCTTATGTAATTAAAACAACATATACTAAATTACTCGGTAGTTTAATTAATTAATTTTATTATATATTAGTAACAATCAGATTCTAAACTAAATTTTCTGAAGATAATCTAATTTATTGATTTAATATTTGTGATTAGGCTATTTAAATCTTTTGAGTTAGTCGGTTTGTTAATATTTTCTATAAATAACAGATTATTACCCAAAAAACCATTATAAAAAAATAATAAAATTTCAAAATCAACGTATTCGTGTAAGAATATATTTCACCTGTGAATTATGTGAACATGGTAAACAAATATTTATAAAATGTTACAATTTATGGAAATATATATATATTTTGTGTACTTTAAAAATCAAATTTTTATATTTATGGTTAATTGAGTAACTATAACAATTTTTCATAATCTAATAATCACTCATTTTAAATATATTATGAGTTTTTTTTTTTGAGTACTAAAGTTTATTTATAATGATAAGGGTTATTGTCTCATTCCTTTTTAATAGCACATAGATTAATGTACAATTAAAGCATATATTCCTATTTGGTTATCAATATTTCGATTTTTAATGAATAATCACACTAAATATTGAGATTAATTAGTTTACATACTTAGATATATATAAATAATCACACATTATGATATCCTCTAAGTGTTATCATTTTTATATTTATTTATGAATATATATAAATTTATATTTATTGAGAATTAAGTTTCCTTTAATGAGTTGGAGATAATTCAGTGCTAATATATTTCTTCTTATAATCAATTATAATAACTATTGAAAGTTTGTTATTTAAATATTATGGTAATAATACTAACATAAAAAATACTTTTTTATATTATTTTGTTAAAAGTTATATGTTTAATAAGTTATATGTTCTTTATTTTTATTAATTTTATATGTTTTATAGCCTTTTTAAAATATTTTACTTATATTGATTTCTTAAAAATAATATAAATTTGACTTGTATATTTGTAAGTAAATTTTAGTGAAATTTTGACTTAAAATAGTATATAATGATTTAATTAGTTTTAATACTTGATATTTAAATTTGTGTGAAAATTGATGATATATCTAATTATTATTCAGTTAATTGCATTTTTTTGAAAATATAATGGCATGCTAATGTAATTAAGTAGAAAATTTAAGGGTTTTTTTGCTAAATGTGTCTCGAGCTCTCTGGCGGTGACACATAAGCTTTTTCAAGAGAGTGCTTCTCTATTAATATATAGGGGATTTTTAATGAATAATCACACTAAATATTGAGATTAATTAGTTTACATACTTAGATATATATAAATAATCACACATTATGATATCCTCTAAGTGTTATCATTTTTATATTTATTTATGAATATATATAAATTTATATTTATTGAGAATTAAGTTTCCTTTAATGAGTTGGAGATAATTCAGTGCTAATATATTTCTTCTTATAATCAATTATAATAACTATTGAAAGTTTGTTATTTAAATATTATGGTAATAATACTAACATAAAAAATACTTTTTTATATTATTTTGTTAAAAGTTATATGTTTAATAAGTTATATGTTCTTTATTTTTATTAATTTTATATGTTTTATAGCCTTTTTAAAATATTTTACTTATATTGATTTCTTAAAAATAATATAAATTTGACTTGTATATTTGTAAGTAAATTTTAGTGAAATTTTGACTTAAAATAGTATATAATAATTTAATTAGTTTTAATACTTGATATTTAAATTTGTGTGAGGATTGATGATATATCTAATTATTATTCAGTTAATTGCATTTTTTTGAAAATATAATGGCATGCTAATGTAATTAAGTAGAAAATTTAAGGGTTTTTTTTGCTAAATGTGTCTCGAGCTCTCTGGCGGTGATACATCAGCTTTTTCAATAGAGTGCTTCTCTATTAATATATAGGGGATTGATAAGTGTGAACGACAAGTATTTTAAAACATGAAAACAAAGTTAGAACGACAATTAAATCAATACGGAGGGAATAATAAAATAGATGTTGTGTATGTCGTATGTTTATACACACATGGAAGAAATGTGCCAAAAAATCTTGGAAATGGCAGTGATCCGCGAAACTCTTGCAGATCTTCATAGCAGCTTGTGGCTGCCACAGCTTCATAGCAGATTTTCCAAATGGCATCCCTGAAGGTGGGGCCGATGCTCTTCAATTTGTACATTGCTTAGATACTAAATCTTATTGATTTTTTATTATTTTTTTTAGTCTCATAGAATAAAATATTGATATCTTCCGAGACTCCAAGTGTTTGGTTAAATGAAAAACCTTCGACAAAGAGTTTCCCCCAAATACACATAAAGCACCTGGATAAAAAAAGCCAATTGGCGAAGTTGTCGACACGCGCACAATATTTTTCTGATGTAATTTGTATTATCGAATGTACTTTGAATACGCCTCTCCTTATATAGATCTCTCCTAATGTTATTGCGATATACAGGCTGCGCCTATGCAAGAAAGAAATAAATGTTCGCCTACGACATCAAATTCTATATAAAAATTTAGGAGGTCATATATATAAATATTTACTAACCCGTCGACGATTAAAACAGTTAGATAGTAATTTTTCAAGTTATATACAAAGCAATATATAGTACAGTAATAGTATGCATACACACATTTTTTTTTTTTGTTGTCTGGTATGCATGTAAACATTACCCAAAACTATAACTAATTAAGAGTATGTAAATTTCTTTTTTATTTAAATTTGGCCATTGTCACTGTTGAATAGAGGAGGGTTTTCTCTTTTTCCGAAAGTAACAACAACTGATCCTTCTCTTAGTTTGCTTTGACCCACATCACAGCGTAAAACCCCAACATTATCAAAATTCCTCCGATCAAGCTACATATTAGGAAAGATTATGTGAATATTTAGATCTTGTTCTCTAAGTCTAGAATATTCTTAGGGCTTCTACTCCTATGTATAAAGACACCTGAAGAGATGAATGAATAGATAACATTTTCCTGGCTGCAGATATTGTCATGGTATCAGAGCAGGTTCTTTAAAAAAGAAAAAAACATAAAGAAAAGAAGAAGAGAAGAAGCGACGATGGCTGAAGCAAGTTCGCTGGTGGTGAGGAAAGATGATGACGCTACACTATCACCGTTCTATCTTCATGCTTCCGACGGACCTCGTAACTTGATTACGACGGTGCAACTAAAAGGAGAAAACTATGAAGATTAGTCCAATCATGTGCGGAACGCCTTGCGGACGAAACAAAAACTTGGCTTTCTTGACGGAACAATCAACAAGCTAACGAAGGCAACTGAGATTGAGCAGTGGGAGGTTGTAAATTCGATGTTGGTGGCTTGGATAATGAACACCATCGAACCAACTCTCCGAACCTCTGTTTCTATGGTGGATGAAGTGAAAATCATGTGGGATGATTTGAAACTACAATTCTCGATAGTGAACTGCGTGCGGAATTAGCAAACTGCAGGCAACATGGAGATTCAATAATAGTATACTATGTGAAGCTTAAGAAGATGTGGGTTGAATTGGCTGTGTATAAATCAATTCTCTCATGTGCTTGTGGAGGAATCGCAACACAATTAGAAGAAGATAGAGATGAAAAACGTACAAACATGTTTTTAAACGGTTTGGATTATGTAAGATTTGGGACTGTTCGTTCCACAATTACCAACATGGAGCCTCTCCCCAAGCTCTCTCAAGTGTATCAGCGTATTATATTGGGATATTGTTCTCTCCTGATTTCATATCCCATAAGTCACGTATATAGAGTTATTTCTTACCATAACCATTCATGTATATTTGATTGATATCCTTTGATTTAGGCTTCCTCCCTACGCTAATGTAATATATATGTGTGTATACTTGATAATGAAGACACCATCTTTTCACCTTCGTTCGCTATTCCTACATGGTATCAGAGCAAGAAACACATTAATTTTTTTTTCAACATGTCCGGAAACAGTGAGAACGGAGCGATGAACACGAACACGAACACAAACTCGAACCCGACGACCGTTGAAGTACGGCAAACGATCTTTCCCTACGATCTCGCCGCGGCTGACAACCCTGGTGCTGTCATCTCTCATCCTTTGTTGAAGGGGATGAACTATGAAGAATGGACATGTGGTCTCAAAACCGCCCATTGTTCGAGGAAGAAGTTTGGATTCCTTGATGGCTCCATCACTCGTCCAGCGAAGGGTTCTCCAGATCTTGAAGATTGGTGGACGATTCAGGCGTTGTTGGTCTCCTGGATTCGCATGACCATTGATCCGTCTCTGCGTTCCAACATCTCTCATCAGGATGTTGCTAAAGATCTGTGGGATCATCTGAAGAAGCGGTTTTCACTGACCAACGGACCCCGTGTCCAACAACTGAAGGCTGAGCTTGCTTGTTGCAAGCAACGAGGTCTTGCGATTGAAGCCTATTATGGCAAGTTGAATCGCATATGGGATAGCATGGCCAATCATCGGTCATTGCGTCTCTGTAAGTGCGGTAAGTGTGAATGCAATCTGACGGCATTACAAGAGCAAGACTGTGAGGAAGATAAAGTCCATGAGTTTCTTGCGGGTCTTGATGATGGTTTCCAAATGGTACGGTCGAGCTTGGTATCTCGTATACCAATACAACCTATAGAAGAGGTTTACAATGTGGTTCGCCAAGAGGAAGATCTCCGTCTCAATGTCCACAAGAGTGAAGCGGTTGCTGAAGTCTCCGCATATGCGGCTCATCAACGACCTCGTTCTATCTCTTCTCCCCGACCTACTGATGTCTCGATCGTCTGCAAACACTGAAACCGCAACGGTCATTCCTCGGACAGCTGTTTTGCGGTGGTTGGCTATCTTGAATGGTGGGGCGATCGTCCTCGCAGTCGTCTTGCTCCGGGCAAAGGACGTGGCCCTACTCCATCTCCTAAACCTCGCAGTGTGAGCTATGCAAATGTGGTTCATGTTCCGCCAGTTTCTCCTGAGGAACATGTGAACTATGTGATTAACGAGAAAGATCGCGATGGTGTGAGTGGACTCAGTGATGTCCAGTGGCAAAATCTGGTGAAGCTTCTGAACGGTCGATCCAATGGTGGTGCTATTTCAAGCAACGAAAAGCTCTCCGGTAAGTGTTCTGTTTCTTGGATATTAAATACATGAGCTTCTTACCACTTAACCGGAAACTTTGATATTCTTGAAAGTGTACATAATATGGAACTAGTTTTAGTAATCTTGGCTGATGGTCGCCAACGCATAGCTTGTCAAGAGGGCACAGTTGTGATAGGTTCAAATATGGTTTTGCAATCGGTTTTCTTTGTCGAACACTTACAGTCGGATCTTATTTTAGTGAGACAGTTGATGGATGAAAATCATTGTGTTGTCCAAATGGCTGATCAGTTTCTTGTAATTCAGGACCGCGCTTCGAGGATGATGATTGGAGCGGGTAAGCGTGAGCATGGAACTTTCCGCTTTTGCAGAATGGAGTTTGTTGCCTCAGTCACCACACAGGAGGTTCAAACCTATGAGTTGTGGCATCACAGGATGGGACATCCGTCTGCTAAAGTAGTTGGTTCACTTCCACATGTTTCTGTTTCTGTTGATTCTACACTTATTAACAAGGCGTGTGATGTATGTTTCCGCGCTAAGCAAACAAGGTCTTCTTTTCCAATCAGTGATAATAAACAAAGCCTGTTTTTGAACTCATCCACATTGATCTTTGGGGACCGTATCACACTTCCTCTTCCTCTGGTGCTCATTATTTCCTTACTATTGTTGATGATTTTTCCTGTAATGTTTGGATTTGTCTTCAACATGACAAACCACAAACAGCTCAAAATCTCAAAAATTTGATTTCAATGGCGCGACGCCAATTTCTGAAACAAGTACAACGAGTTCGAAGCAATAATGGTATCGAGTTCATGAGTATGACTGTTTTCTTTCAGAGTGAAGGCATCATTCACGAAACCTCCTGCATCGCAACTCCTTAGCAAAATGCCCGCGTCGAGAGAAAACATCGACACATCTTGAACATTTCAAGAGCTCTGCGTTTTCAAGCACATCTTCCAATCAAATTTTGGGGTGAATGTGTATTAACTGCTGGTTACTTGATCAACCGCACGCCAAGTTCAATCTTGAATGGCCTCACTCCGTATGAGAAGCTACACGGCACAGCTCCCACTTATGAATATCTTAAGGTTTTTGGCAGTCTGTGTCATGCGTCCAATAACTCGCATAAGGGTGACAAGTTTTCTTCACGTAGCCGAAAGTGCATCTTTGTGGGATATCCATATGGAAAAAAGGCTTGGAGACTTTATGATCTTGATCGTCATGAATTTTTCACTTCACGCGATGTTCGGTTCTGTGAAAAGGAGTTTCTGTTTCAACCATCAACTGTTTCACGCGATGGTCTCGATCAAGAAACCGAAGAGGATGAAGCTCTTTGGGTAACAAATACTCTCGGCCTAATTACTGATGAAGGTCCTCGGCCCGTTATGCAATCTCTGATTCCAGGCCCAACAAACTCCTCTGATCAATTACCAACACCCAGTAGTTTGTCCTCTGCAGCCAAAACATATTCGTCTTCGAATACGACACCATAGTCTCCGACGACCTCGCTTTCCCGGCCTCCGACTCCTGACACCACTTTGCTACCAACTCCTGAATCTACTCCGGCACCGACTCCATCTTCCTCCTCCTCACCGGATCAGCTTGCTCCGGTACCGGAGGTCCTTCCGCTCTGTCGTGGTGAACGCCCTCGCAACCCTCCGGTTAAACTTCAAGACTATCAAACAAACACTGCCCAAACTCGTCTTTTGGGTACGTCTACATCTCTCTATCCAATTCAAAATTATGTGGGATGTACTCGTTTCTCCTCCACACATCGTGCTTTTCTGGTGGCCATAACGGATGCGGTTGAACTAAAAACTTTGATCAAGCGATCAAGAGCAAAGTGTGTACCAAAGCAATGAATTCTGAAGTTGATGCTTTGGAAGATAATCATACTTGGACGATTGAGGATCTGCCTCCTGGTAAGAAAGCGATTGGGTCCAAATGGGTCTACAAAATAAAACACAACTCTGATGGGACCATCGAACGATACAAGGCGCATTTGGTTGCTCTTGGCAACAAACAGGTTAAAGGTGTGGATTACGGCGAAACCTTTGCCCCGGTGGCTCGAATGCAGACAGTTCGCATGTTTTTGGAACTTGCTCCAGGACACGACTGGCCTGTGCATCAAATGGATGTTCACAACGCGTTTTTACATGGCGATTTAACAGAGGAAGTTTACATGAAGCCTCCCCAGGTTATTTCACCAATAACGAGAAGAAGGTATGTCGTCTACACAAATCTTTGTACGGTTTAAAGCAGGCTCCTCGCTGCTGGTTTGAAAAACTGACTGGTGCTTTAAGAGAATATGGATTTGTGCAGTCTCTTTCCGATTACTCTTTGTTTTTCTTTGACAAGGGAGGCATTCAAATCAATATCCTTATCTATGTTGATGACATGATTGTCACTAGTAATTCAAATGAGGCACTCACTATCTTCAAAGGCTACTTGGAAACATGTTTCAAGATGAAAGACTTGGGTCCTTTGAAGTATTTTTTGGGTATAGAGATGTCACGCAGTTCTCAAGGGTTTTATCTTAGTCAGCGAAAATATACTCTTGAGATTGTGGCTGATGCAGGTCTGTTGGGTTGTAAACCGGATGTTTTTCCTCTCGAACAGAATCATAAACTGGCTGTGTCAAAATCTCCTATTCTGCTTGCACCTGAATCTTATCGGCGTCTTCTTGGTCGTCTCATCTACCTGGTTGCCACACGCCCCGATTTGGCATATTGTGTTCACTTTCTTGCTCAATTTATGAAGATGCCACGCAAAGATCATTGGGACGCTGCACCGTGTGTCGTTCGTTATTTGAAAGTTAATCCTGGCCAAGATATTTTGCTCAAAGCTCATTCCGATTTTCAGATCACAGGCTGGTGTGATTCTGATTACTCAAGCTGTCCTCTCACTATGCGCTCTGTTTCTGGGTTTTTCATACAAGTTGGTTCTTCACCCATCTCATGGAAAACAAAGAAACAAAAGACAGTGAGTATGTCTTCAGACGAGGCAGAATATTATGCAATGGCGTACATTACAAAAGAGCTCAAATGGCTGAAACGTGTTATGCACGATTTAAGGGTCTCACATACACAACCAATGCGTCTTTTCTGTGACAGCAAGTCGGCGATCCATATTGCTACTAACCCAGTGTTCCATGAGCGCACAAAACATATCGAGAATGACTGCAACTTTGTTCGTGATGAAATCCAATCTGGTAACATTCACCTTTTGCACGTTCAGACAAACTCATAGCTTGTCGACATTTTCACGAAACCGCTTGGGATGTCAGGCTTTGAAGACTTCTGCTCCAAACTGGGCATTCTGAATCTTCATGCTCCAGTTTAAGAGGGGGTATTGGGATATTATTCTCTCCTGATATCATATCCCATAAGTCACGTATATAGAGTTATTTCTTACCATAACCATTTATGTATATTTGATTGATATACTTTGATTTAGGCTTCCTCCCTACGCTAATGTAATATATATGTGTGTATACTTGATAATGAAGACACCATCTTTTCACCTTCGTTCTCTGTTCCTACATATTATTCGCGAAGAGAGGCAACTGAGCATCACCCATAACAGAGATGAGAGGACAAAAGCAGTTGGCTTTGCTGTGTCTGCAAGTAATCAACCTTGTTTCTTCTCACCATATGCCCGCGAAAAAATATGTTACTTGTACACATTGTGGGAAGTATGGACATGCAGTGACTGATTGCTTCCAGCTGAACGGGTTTCCGGAATGGTGGGGTGAAAGAGGATATGGTGGTGCTCGTGGTGGTGGAAGATCTGGCCGTGGCGGTGGAATGATCGGGAATATTGCTGCTCATGGACGTGGACGTGGAGACACACCAGCTGGTCGTGTTTATGCTGCATAAGCCGCTCATGCTGGTAGAAAAGAAGAAGAGCTTGATCGTAAATCCTTCCCACACCTGAAGAATGATCAATGGGCTGCATTGAAACAGTTTCGTAATAATAAGAAGACTGATTATGTTGAACAATTAACTGGTAAGAGAGATAATGGTGAATTTATTATTGACACAGGAGCCTCATGTCATATGACATGGAAGCTTGATCTTTTAACCAATGTTGTCGATATTTTCCCATGTTCGATTGGATTGCCAGATGGAGATCAAGCGGTGGCTATTAAACAAGGCGATCTTTGTATTGGGGGTGACTTGTGGCTTCGTGGAGTGTTATATTCTCTAGAATTGAATTGTTCTTTGCTTTTTGTGGCTAAATTACTTAAAGCAGCCAAGGGATATATTATTTTTATTGAAGATTTTTGTGTTTTTCAGGGTCGTACTTCAAAGACGCTGATTGGCGGTGAAGAGTATAGAGGGGTTTATGTTCTTCGTGGTGTCATTGGTGCTCAATCTCAAGCTGTATCAACTATGGGAGCAAGAGATTTATGGCATCGTCGTTTAGGTCATCCATCTACTAGGGTTTTCTCTTATTTATCAAGTCATGCTGACATTGGGAAATCAGAGAAAGAAGTTATTTGTGACACTTGTTTTAGGGCTAAACAAATCCGTGATTGTTTTCATGAAAGTTCTAATAAAACTACTAAGTTATTTGTTTTAATTCATTGTGATGTTTGGGGAGCTTATCGTACGATTTCTTCTTCTGGAGCAGCGTATTTTCTTACAATTGTTGATGATTTCTCCCGCGCAGTGTGGATATATCTTTTGAAAGAAAAAAGAGAGGTGGCCGATTCTCTTAAGAAGTTTTCTGCTATGGTAGAATGACTGTTTGATAAAAGGGTGCGGGTTGAGTGGAGTGACAACGGAACTGAATTTATGTGTTTGAAACCATTTTTCGCCATGAGGGCATTTTGCATCCGACTTCATGTGTGTATACACCACAACAAAATGGCCACGTCGAAAGAAAACATCGTCATATTCTGAATGTAGCTCGCTCATTCATGTTCAAGCTAACTTACTAGTCAGTTTTTGGGGAGAATGTGTTCTCGGTGCTGCTCATCTGATTAATAGGACACCATCCACACTTTTGGATGGTAAGACACCATATGAGCTCTTATATGGTTCATCTTCTATCTTTGATAGGTTAAAAGTCTTCAGATGCTTATGTTATACTCGTAATAAATCTTGCGACAAAGATAAATTTGGAGTCAGAAGTCAAAAGTGTGTTTTTCTAGGCTATCCATACGGCCAAAAAGGGATGGAAGGTGTATGACTTAGAAACGCATGAGCATCTTGTTTCACGAGACGTTGTGTTTTATGAGAAGGAGTTTCCCTTTGCCAAAATGGAATCTTCATCACCGGCTTCTCACTTCGATATGTCACCACACGGAGTACATGCGGAGGATAAGTTCTTGAATATTCAGGACACCAACGACAAGGGGAGTTTGCCAGATGCTTCTCCTCTACCGGAACAAATTTTCACCAACACTGACGGATCGGTCGTTCCTACATCACGATCGACTGATCCAGAATCAGAAACTTCTCGATCGACCGCTCTGGAGCCAGGATCGGTTGATCCCTCCCATACGCAACTTGGTACAAATGATGCTCGATCGGTCGTTCCAGAAGTGAGACCGACTGGTCATATTATATCACCTGCACCTGAAAATGTTGTGACTTCACCAGCTCAAGAGGTTGTGATTGAAGAGTTGGGAGTTGGAAAATGTTCCAAAACTATACCAAAGATGCTGAATGATTATGTTCTATATACGACACAATGCACCACAGACCCCTCACACCTTCCCGCAATTGCGCCTTCTGATTCAGGTACGGTTCCTTATCTGATACCAAACTATGTCACATGTGAATGTTTGTTCGGAAAAACACAGAGCCTTTCTTGCAGATGTTACTCCTACGGTGGCACGAAATTAATATGCTAAGGCTATCTATTTGAAAGTTTGGTGTGAGGCTATGAGTCTTGAGATTCGGGCTCTTAAAGAAAAGATACTTGGTTTATAACAGAACTTCCTCCAAGAAAGAAGTCTCTCGGTTGTCGTTCGGTGTTCACGATTAAACACAATTCTTATGGTACTATTGAGCGTTATAAGGCACGGTTGGTTATTCGGGTAATAGACAGATTGCATGAAAGGATTTTGAAGAGACTTTTGCTCATGTCGCTAAGATGACTACAGTTCGTATGTTTCTCAAGGTGGCAGATGTTAAGCAATGGGAAGTTCATCAAATGGATGTGCATAATGCATTTCTTCATGGTGACTTAGAAGAAGAAGTTTAGATGACCTTACCACCGGGTTTTCATTCCTCTGGCTCAAATCAAGTTTTACGTCTACACAAAACTATATATGGTTTGCGCCAGGCTCCACGTTGTTGGTTTGCAAAGCTCACGACTGCATTGCTTGGTTATGGTTTTGTTCATACATACTCGGATTATTCTCTCTTCTACTTAGATCGTGGTGATATGCGCTTATATGTTCTTGTTTATGTTGATGATTTGTTGATTGTAGGAATTGTCAGTGTGTTATTTTTCAGTTTAAAGAGTACTTAAGTGAATAATTTTAAGATGAAAGATTTGGGTTCTCTGAAAAACTTTCTTGGTATTGAGGTAGCATGTTCACCAGTAGGGATATACTTATGTCAAAGAAAATATATGTTGGATATAATTGATGAATGTGGGTTATTGGCTTGTCGATCGGTTGTCAGTCCCATGGAAGAAAATCACCGGCTACTAGTTGACGAAGAAGGTCCTTAAGAAGAACCTGGTCAATATCGTCGTCTTGTGGGCAGATTGGTATATCTTACGGTCACTCGACCTGATCTTTCGTCTGTTATTCATGTTGTTGCCCAATTTCTCAAGAAACCGCTCCTTAAGCATTAGGAGGCGGCCCTTAGAGTGGTCTGATATCTCAAGGGTTATCCGGGCCAAGGGATTTAGCTTACTACTAGGAGTGATATCAAAATCTCTGCTTATAGTGATTCAGATTATCAATATTGTCCGCAGACACGCAGATCCTTGTCCGGGTATGTTACTCTTCTTGGTGGTTCCCCGATAGCATGGAAGACAAAGAAGTAGAAGACGGTCTCTCTTTCTTCCGGTGAAGCAGAATTGAGCAATGTGTTATACGACTTGTGAAATAAAAAGGGAACATGAGTTTCTATCTTGTTTTGATATCTTTCAAACTGATCCAATACCATTGTACTGCAACAGTCAAGCAGCTCTTTGTATTGCTAAGAATCCAGTATTCCAAGAGCGTACGAAACATATTGAGGCCGACTGTCATTTTGCTCGCGATGCGCTTAAAGCTAGTCTCTCATTGCTGCTTTCAAGATTCATACATCCAACCAGCTGGCTGATTTTCTCACAAAGTCACTTGGTTCTCCGCAATTTTCTTATTTTCTTGGCAAGTTGGGCATTCGAGATCTTCATACGCCAACTTGAGGGGAAGTATTAGGAACGATTATGTGAATATTTAGATATATGTTAGTTTTCCTATTATCTTGTAATATTGTATCTTGTCCTCCAAATCTAGAATATTCTTAGGACTTCTACTTCTATGTATAAATACACTTGAAGAGATGAATGATAGATAACCTTTTCCTGGCCGCTGATATTGTTACTACAAAATGAAGCAAAAAGTCGAAGATGAGTAAATGTTTTGCTTATAGATATGTGTATGGAAACTTTAGATTTATGTACCATCCAAGATATAGAGAATCGTTGAGAAAATGGCGCCTGAAACACTACAAGAAAACATAACGAATTCCGACCAGAACATTAGTCAGAAAATAGTAGAAAATGACATGTTCCGTCTAATTTCCGACTGACAAATAGTCATCAGAATATCCTGGTCGGAAGTAGATATTAGACAGAAAATCGTCGGAACTTTCTTACCAAATAACTGGTAGGAAATTGGTCAGAAACTTGTCAGAAATCGCCAAAAATTTTCCTACCACTTTTTCTAGACGAGGTCTTTGGTCAGAACATAGTCAGTAACTTGTTAAGATTTTCCGATAGTTTATTGTGGTCTTAGTCGGAATTCGATAAAAAATTTCCGATTAAATTCCGACGACCCTACACAATCGTCAGAAAATAGTCAGAATATTCCTTCCAATTTCCGACCATGTTGTTAAAAATATGTATTAATTATTAATGAGTTTCCTACTAATTTCCGAGAAATCAGAATATTAGTCATAAAATAGTCGGAATATTAATATATTTTTGACCAATATATTAATATTTCATACCAATTTCCGACCAATAAACTAATATAATATATGAATCTTATTATATAAAGCTTGATGTCAAAGTTACTCATTAACAAGATCGTGACACGTGTCAATTGTATCATTCATATGCTGACACAAATCAATTCTAATTTTATTAAATATTTTAAAAATATAAATGTAAAAAATCAAAACCTACCATACAAAGGTTTTAAATAAAATAAAGAAAATAAAATATAATTTTACAGCTTTAAAATTTAGAAAAGATCATTAGAAGGAAATTATATATATATATATATCATAAAATTCGAAAATATAATATTGTTTACTTATTTTATTTTTAAGTTGCTAATTTCACAAGAAAAAATATTACTTTTTATATAAGATAAAAATAATTATGAAAATTATACAATTAATTACTGTTTCTAAACAAATGTAAATACTAACCTTTACATAAAGAAAAAGATTGTTGAAGTAAAAAATAATAATAATAATAAATCGTCTCATATTTTTTCACCAATCAAATAATTTATTCAAAAAAAACTGCTATTGTAATATATAAGATATGACTATGTAAGATTAACATATGAGGTTTTGTAACTATAAAAATGTTAAAGTGAAGAGATATATAATTGGTTATTTAATATGTTCATAAAGAAAATTTGTTGGTAGTAATAAAGACTAAAATGTATATTTTAACAGTAAAATATTTTTATGTGTACAAATATACTTTTAGTGGTAATAAAGATAGTAGATTTGTAAAAGGATATATATTATTGTAACAAAAAAAAAACAACTATTTTTTATAACTAAAAGTTTATCTCTTTACTTTTATACATTGTTTTTACTTACAAAAAGAATTATATATATATATATTCTTTGTTTAATTTCATTTTATTTTAATAATTTTGAACTCATCTACAACTATTTTCTTTAACTAAAAGTGTATCTATTTATTTTTATTTTTTCACCAAACAATAAATTAAAAGGAAATTCCTCGGTTAGTTATCCAAGCCGGAGGGAAGGGGTTTACAAAAGAAGTTTCAAAGATAAGAGAATGCGAAGTACATGCAAGATACTCCGCCTTCGTATTTTCCGCACGCGGGATCCAAGAGATGGAGAATAGTCGGAAGGACTCCAGCAAGTTAAACTCATCGAGCATGTTGGAGAAGGACGGCCAATCTTGGACTGCACCATAGTGAGTAACTCAGCCCAATCAGTCTCAATATGTTGACAAGCGATCCCTGCAGCACGTATCCGATCCATGGCCCACAAAAACTCTTCTAACTCCAAATACAGGGGGTGGGGCTCCGTCTTAATTAGACACGAGGTGAAAAACATGGACATCCAAAGACGGAGATGGAGCTGACATGACCGCCGTAAAAGAGTGCGTCTCTTCCCAGGCTAACTTATCGCCTAAAGCTTGAGCAATTATATCATTCGCCTCGATCTCTAAACATTGAAATTTTTTTGTTTATGGTTTCTCAGATTGCCCATAAAATCCATAGTAATTGAAGAAGTTGATCATGATCACCCAGTTAAGAGGCACCCCTCCAGAAAACAAAATCTAAATTCGAGTACACCGACTCATATGTAAAATCCTTAGACGAGACCGGAGTTGGAGATAAATCCCAAACTTCACAGGAGCAAGGGCATTCAAAGGAAACGTGATTAATAGTCTAAACCGCAGAGTCAGCACCTTTTACACCAAATGTCACATTGGACAGCTCGGTGTATCTATTTACTCTATATAAATAAATTACTAAAATATTTCTTTTATTTTCTTTGTTAAATTTAATTTTATTTTAAAAAATCTAAACCTGCACATCGGGCGGGTCCTAATCTAGTATATATATATATCATAAAATTGAAATTATAAAATTGTTTACTTATTTTAATTTTAAGTTGCTAAATAAATATATATATATATATATATATATATCATAAAAGAACTAAATATATATTATTTTTTAAATTCGATTTAATTTTAATAATTTTGAACTCATCTACAACTATTTTTTTTTAACTAAAGTGTATCTATTTACTTTTTTTTTCAACTAAACAATAAATTAAAAGGAAATTCCTGGATTAGCTGCCCAAGCCGGAGGGAAGGTATTTACAAAAGAAACTTCAAAGATAAGAGAACGCGAAACACGGGCAAGACAATCCGCCTTCGCATTTGACGCACGCGGGATTTAAGAGATATAGAATAGTGGAAAGGACTCCAGCGAGTTAAACTCATCAAGCAGGTTGTAGAAGGACAACCAATCTTCAGAGGACTGCACCAGAGTGAGTAACAAGCGATCCCTGCAGCATGTATCCGCTCTATTGCCCACAACAACGCTTCTAACTCTGAATGCAGGGGCGGGGGGTTCCATCTTAGACATTTGGCTCTCAACAACAAGGTTCGCTCCTCACCAACGCAACACCACCAGCCAAATCCTGAATGCACATTGGTTGCTTTCGAAGAACCATCAATCTGACAACAAGGTGAAGAAACCTAGACATCCGAAGATGGAGATGGAGCTGACATGACCGCCGTAAAAGAGAGCGCCTCTTCCCAGGCTAACTTATCGTCCACATCCTTAGCAATTATATCATTCGCCTCGATCCCTAAACTTTGAATATTTTTTTATTTATTTATGGCCCTCCAGATTGTCCATAAAATCCTTGGTAACTGAAGAAGTTGATCAGGTACACCGATTTATATGAAAAACCCTCTGACGAAACCAGAGTCAGAGATAAATCCCAAACTTCACACGAGTGAGGGCATTCAAAAAAAAAGTGATTAATAGTCTCAACCACAGAGTCGTACCTTTTATACCAAATATCACATTGAACACCTCGGTGTATTTATCTACTTTTATAGATAGTTTTTACTTACTAAAAATATTTACTTTATATTATTTGTTAAATTTAATTTAATTTTAAAAACTCTAAACCCGCACATCGGACGGGTCCTAATTTAGTTAAATATAATTTTCCTACTAATTTCCCATCAACATAAAAATATTAACCACTGCTATTAAAATAGATAAAGAACTAAATATCGTTAAGTACACAGGTCCTTTGTGTCGCACTGTCCATGAATGAATCACATAATATACTGAAGTTACTATTGCCTGAAATATTATATAAGAAAAATGTTAAGATCAAAAGGAAATTATTTTGAATGTTTCTGAAGTGATATATGTGACGTATCATAGTTTTTTTTTTGTTATTTTTTTTTTTTTGTAAAAACGTAACGTACCATAGTTCCAATTGTTACCAAAGTAATATCGAAATGAATAATCCAGGCGCTTAATTGGATTGTTCTTTTCGACTACTAGTCCAATCGTCGAGGTCACGAATGAAACACATACAGTATAGAGAAAGGAGACTGTGAATGCTGCTGGATATTCACTCATTCTATGTGCCTGTCCAAATATCATTATATATAGAATAAAACATTGGGATAAAATTGATGTTTAATATATGAAGATATCAACTCTCTATATTATTAAACCTCGTTAGCTAAGGACAAGACTACTTCTTAGTTTTATTTATTATGTTGTCAACTCAGATATTACAAGTTCTTGTTATGAACAAAAAAAAATAGTAAAATTTAATCATGGTGCTTAGAAAGGCCACCAAGCACTGGATAAGAGTGACGCTGAAAAATCCTTTATAAAGATTCTAGCTATAAATCGAGAGATATATAGACTTTGCCTTGATTCTAAAGTCATTTGCAGCATTCCCCTCGAGGTGAAACTTTGTTGTGTTCAACATCTCTAGGTTGATCGTTTCGCAAGTTCAAAGACTACCGTGGACATGATTAAACCAAATTGCTTCATGTTATCCAGTAGCTAAGTCTCAAATCATAAAATAATTCTCTACAGCATGTGCTCGTGAGTTATTCCCTCTTTTAAAATTAATTTGTTCCCGACACCCGACTCAAACATATAAGTTGGAAAGTATTCCTGGTATGTATGGTATGAACCATGGGAACACAAAGTGGTACAACAAAGAAACAGAGTTTGAAGATTGAAAGATATTTAGAAAGATTGAAACTTGATATTATTAATCTCTTTTTCAATAGTCTTTACAGAGTTTTTACAATGTATTATATAGAGTCTTAGGAACAATCTAGACTCCTCTAGGTTTTTCCCATCCTTATCCTTCTAGGACAGCTGGTTACACATCTAGTCATCACATAAGGTTAGAAAAGGCTGGAATCTATTTCTGTGATGTTTCATTGCCTTCTCCGTTCTAACGTTTTTTGCAGCTACAAGGAGCTCTGTCTTCTTCTGTATGAGGGGTTGCCGGACCTTCTCTGGTTTGGGCATTTTCTTGTGTTCGGCCCATCTTTGGTTCATTACTTTCATTCTCCCTCAAACTCAAGATAGGTGACTCTTAGTTTCTGTTGAAGCTGTTCGAACTCTCGTTTTGGCAATGATTTGGTAAAGATGTCTGCAAGCATCAAGGTATCTGGAATATGTCTTGTCTCAATAAAGCCGAGGGCAACTTTTTCTCTTATATAGCTATAGTCAATGTCAAAGCTTTTTGATCGGTTGTAAAAAGCTGGATTTGCACTGAGATAGACTGCTTATAGATTGTCACATTGCAGCTGTGTAGGATGTGACTGGTAAATTCCAATGTCTCTATACTCTCCTTTCGTAGAAGAATTTGACACCGTTTACTGGTGTTTTGCTGACCATGATACTAGATTCGGTGCAGAAGCCTGAGGTTGATTGTCTAGTGTTCTTGCATCCTCCCCAATCACTGTCACAGTAAGCATATACAGATAGATTTGCATCTTTTCGTATGTGCAGACCCATATTAATAGTTCCCTTGAGATACCGTATGATGCGTTTGAGTATACCAAAGTCTGACACAGTTGGGGCGTGCATACCCTGACATACAATGTTTACGGCGAACTGAATATCTGGGCGAGTTATAGTCAGGTACTGTAGCTTTCAAGCAAGGCTTATGAAGTATGTTGGTTCTGCAAATAATTCTAAGTTGAGTTTTGCAAGTTGCTGTGGAAGTGGAGTCGGCATTGAGTTGCAGTTACTCATGGCAGCTTGGTGAAGGATGTCTGAAGCATATGCAGTTTGGTGAAGGAACATGCCATTGGAGTGTGTCTCAAATTCAATGCCAAGGAAGTATTTAGGCGGACCTAGATCTTTCATTGAGAATCGCTGATTCAATGCTTTCAATAGTTCAGTGAGAAGGTCTTGATTGCTTCATGTAAGAAGAATGTCATCAACATATAGTAATAACACTAATGACTCACCTTTTATGCGATATGTAAACAGAGAGGGATCAGATTTGCTGCAGTAAAAACCAAAATCAATCAAGAAGTTACTGAATGTGTCAAAAAAAGCTCTTGAAGCTTGTTTGAGGTCGTAAAGAGCTTTGGTGAGACGGCAAACACGAGTCGGTCTTCCCTGATCGATGAATCCATTTGGCTGATACATGAAGACAGGTTCATGTAGTTCTCCATGAAGGAAGGCATTGGAGACATCTAATTGTTTGATGGTCCAATCTTTAGTAGTAGCAACATCTAGAATAATTCTGATTGTTGTTGTTTTTACTACAGGACTGTAAGTCTCTAGGTAGTCAACACCTTCTTCTTGTTCAAAACCTATAGCTACCAGTCTTGCTTTAAGCTTGTCTACTGATCCGTCTGGTTTTAACTTCGTTTTTAATACCCATTTGGATTGCAGAATGTTCATATCATCAGTCGGTGGTACCAGTTCCCATGTGTGAAGCATGTGGATTCTCCCCATTTCATAAAGAATAGCTTGATTCCATCCTGGATGTGCCATTGCAGCTTCAAGAGTTTTTGGTTCTTCAGTCGCAAATCTGGAGGTGAGCAGAGCGTATCTAGGATTTGGTTTGTGAATATCAGCTTTAGCTCTTGTTACCATGGAGTGAGCGTTTACTTGTACTTTAGGTTGAGCTTCCTCTTCATTATCGCCATTTTCTGGGACTGTAGCAGGAGAAATAACCTCATTAATTGTTATCGGCCACATCTGCAATTCCTTCTTCATTATTGTCTCCACTTTCAGACCCGTGTTGGTAGTTTCTCCATCATCACTGTTCTCACTTGTATTTACAAGAATGTTGTTTTCTTCTTGTATATAGGATGTGGGAGAGTGGCAGTGAGGAAGAGAAAGAGGAGTTGTAAACGCTGACTGTGCTGGAGACACAGCCCCTGAGACATTGGTTTGCCAAGCTTTTAGAAGAGTAGACTGACACCGTGGGACAAGTGACTTATACTACTTCTGAAACGGGAGACACTCTTCATGAAACACAACATTTCTGGATATGAATACTCGACCAGTTGGTGGAAACAAGCATTGATAACCTTTTTATTGAGTACTGTAACCGATGAAGACACATTGCAGGGATCGAGGTTCAAACTTATGTTGTTCTAGAGGGCGAAGTCAAGGATAGCAAGCTGAACCAAACACCTGGAACATGGAGTAATTCGGTTTCTTGTTGAACAAAATTTAAAATGGACACTTGTTGTCTAGTACACTTGAGGGAAGTAGATTACTGATGAAGACTGCACTAGAGAAAGCTTCAACCCAATAGTGAAGTGGGGTGTCGCTATAAGACATCATGGAGAGCCCAAACTCCACTATGTGTCAGTGCTTCCTTTCGGCCACACCATTTTGCTATGGGGTATAGGGACAAGATATCCAGTGTGCGATCCCATTATCACTTGAAACAATCCAACCTGTTTTTTTATTAATAATAACAATATATAATTAAGCATCTCATACTACTTAATTATACCAAACCACAATTTATCATTAAACCAACAACAACCAATATGCACAGCAGAAACATATCAACAATACAAAACCAACATATCATCAATACGATAACATTCCTAACCATTCTATCCAACAACCTAGCATAACTCTATCCAAAGTTCCAACATCAATAACATAACCATAACACAATAACGGAGACCCTAGATCATCCTCCTCCTCATCGCCATGATTCCAATTCTCATACCTGCACACCACAAACAACAATTGAGATTTGTAAGTATTATCATAAATACTTAGTGAGGCAATCCTCCCATCTAATATGCCATACAAACAAGCAACTGAGATTCCAATGTTAAGCAACACAAACAACATAACAAACCAGGAAACCAAGCGTAAGACAAGTTGGTGTCAAACGACACTGACTTCTACTTGGTGTCGACCGACACTGACTTCTACTTGGTGTCGACCAACACCGACTCTACATACACGTTCTGCTTGAAGCCGATCATCGAATCTCCTGTTCTAACCACCTCCAATCCGTCCCAAAACTCGCCCAAAGGCCACAGGAAATTATAGGAACCCTATAGCATCCGAAACAAACAAGAAAACCACAACAACACAAAACAAGCAAAACAAAAGAGATCTCAGGCTTAGATCAGCCATGATCATGCACTCACCTCTTTTGCAGAAAGTTCTGACCCAAAATCGCGGAATCCACTCCTTAGGAGGCTTCTCCTTTGTTCCTAGCACAAAATCTTCACTCCACATCAACAGATCTCTCAATTCAATCCAGGAAACTTCCAAAACTCTCAAGAACACTCAAGTGCTTCTTTTCTCTTTCTCCTCTCTCTCCGTAAACGACGACAACACTACTAGACCATGACTAGGTCGAATTTTCCCCTTAAATACCCAGTTTGGGGATTCCAATTAAATCAAACCGACCAAAATCCAGAATTTAAATCAATCTGTTCGAACGAGAAATTGCTGGTGTCGATCAACACTACCGTTGGTGTCAATCGACACCCAACCCCAAAATCCACAATTTGATTTACGAATGATACCATTCTCCCCCACCAACAAGGATTCATCCTTGAATCCCGCAACACCGTCCCTCCACCAAGGACCTGTGTGCAACCGTCACCACAGCTCGCACATCCACATGACCCAACGGTCCACCTAACCCTGATCCCACTGGTCAGCACAAACCAAAACTCGAGGCCACTCCTGACCTATGAGGTTTACATCTAGTCACTATGATTATATCCACGTCCTAGGCAGTTTTTGCTCCCTCACTCATACATTCTCAAGTGGCAACCCTCGAACTGCACCGCCTAACCCTAATCCCACTGGTCAACACAAACCAAAACTCAAGGCCACTCCCGACCTATGAGGTTTCCATCTAGTCACTATGCGTATATCCACGTCCTAGGCATTTTTTGCTCCCTCACTCATACATTCTCAAGTCTCAACCCTCGAGCCATACTATCTCACCCATGGATCTTCACCCTTTAGATCTCGGTACCAAGGGAACTAATCATCCCCTCCGGGAACTAATCATCCTCAAAGAGAACTAATCATCTCCTTTGCCGCTCTCAGAGTCGCAATCCGTCAAGCCCGTGGTGCATCAGAGGAACTAATCATCCCCTCAGGAGAACTAATCATCTCCCCAGAAGAACTAATCATTTCCTCTGGAGAACTAACAAACAAGTCATAACGTCTACAAGCATCTCCCGACTGCAACTACCTCCCACGGTTTGCGTAAAACATCGCAATATCCTACCAACCACCATATACCCTCACTGGAATATCACCACAACCATGACCACTCTTCAGGCCAACCCCAAACATTCTTGCCACTAAGGCTGTTTATCCACCCACCTCCCAAAAGTAGGTAAGTTAAAACTATTAATAAAACTTCTCATTTTTAGAATTTGCATATTCTCTTACCATCGGGACATTATTAATCAAAAATCCATGAGAACTGATCATCTCATGTATGACCACTCTTCAGGTCAATCTCTAAACATTCCTGCCACTTCGGGCATTTCATATGCCCTTTCTAAAAATAGACAAGTCCTAACTATTCATAGAACTTTCTTGATTTATAAACTTTATACTTATGGAAACTTTCCATTTCCAGAATCGCATAATCTTTCAACTCTAATACACATTAAAAATTTATAAGAACTAATCATCTTATTAAATCCTCTCCAACAACATTGTCAGTAAATCCGCAATACGGTCATCTCGGTCTAAGCAAAACCTGTTGCCACACTAACATCACCTGCTGGACCTCTAGCAACACCAGTAAGCACACCGGTCACACCCTCAGACCCCCACCTAATCAGCATGCGAATTACTAACTTGCTACAGTGACACTCCAGTCACCCTTGACGAAGTAAGTCTCCAACTAAAACTCTCGGAAATCCATTTCCAACACATCCACTTTCACAAATCTCCGGCAACGATATTTCCCGACACCGACGTGATCCACCACTTTCCAACAACTTTTCAAAAGCCAACTGCATTTCCCGCACAGAAACTAAAAACACTACAAAACTAATAACACATAAAACAACTTACCGTGTAATCTCATTGAAGGCTCGTAGAGAATGATACTAGGACTCTACACCACAAAAAAAATTGACTAACTACTCACAATAAATTCCATCACACAACATCATGCATCCAGCAACAGGAAACTAATTCAACCAATTAAATTCCTAAACCACTATAAACCATCCATTATCCTGCCCTAGAACCGTAAAGGCTCTGATACCTAATTGAAACGACCCGGCCCGTTTCTTTTTTAATTAATAATAACAATATACAATTAAGCATCCCATACTACTTAGTTAAACCAACCAAACCACAATTCATCATTAAACCAACAACAACCAATATGCACAGCGGAAACATACCAACAATACAAAACCAACATATCATTAATACAATAAAATTCCTAACCATTCTATCCAATAACCTAGCATAAGTCTATCAAAGGTTCCAACATCAATAACATAACACAATAACCGAGACCCTATATCATTCTCCTCCTCATTGCCATGATTCCACGTCTCATACATGCATACCACAAATAACAATTGAGATGCGTAAGTATTATCATAAATACTTAGTGAGGTAATCCTCCCATCTACTAGGCTATACACATAAGCAACTAAGATTCCAATTATAAGCAACACACACAACACAACAAACCAGGAAACCAAGCGTCAGACAAGTTGGTGTCGACCGACATTGACTCCTACTTGGTGTCGACCGAAACTATAGGAACCCTATATCATCCAAAACAAACAAGAAAAACACCACAACAACACAAGAAAAAAAAAGCAAAACAAAAGAGATCTCAGTCTTAGATCAGCCATAGTCATGCACTCACCTCTTTTGCAGAAAGTTCTGACCCAAAAACGCCGAATCCACTCCTTAGAAGGGTTTTCCTTTGTTCCTAGCACAAGATCTTCACTCCACAGCAACAGATCTCCCAATCCAAGCCAAGAAACTTCCAAAACTCTTAAGAACACTCAAGCGCTTCTTTTCTCTTTCTCCTCTCTCTCCGGAAACGGCAAAAAAACTACTAAACCACGACTAGGTCGACTTTCCCCTTAAATACCCGGTTCGGGGGTTCCAGTTAAATCAATCCGACCCAAATCAACAATTTAAATCAATCTGGTCACACCAAAAAATTGTTGGTGTCGATCGATACTACACTTGGTGTCAATCGACACCCATCCCCAAAATCCACAATTTGGTTCATGGATGTTACATCACTAATGTAAGCTTTTAGTTATTACCTACGAATTCTCCCCCACCATCACTTTCAAAACCTTAATCTTTGTATCAAATTGATTCTCAACTTGCTTTTGAAAGGCTTTGAAGGAGGAGAAGAAATCGGATTTAGCTTTTAAAGGGAAGAGCCAAGTAAAACGAGAGTAATCATCAATAAATACTGCATAAATCACAATGAATTTGATCTAATGGATGCAACACACGAGAATTAGAAGGTAAAAATTTTAATCTAGAGTTGTTTCCCATCTGGAAAAGCTCACACATTGAGAGATTATGCTCTTATTGACTTGAATTTCCTTGCAGGTGCTCAGTTGTTGAAGAACTTGGTAGTTTGAATACCCAAAATGATGATGCCAAACACTGAGGCTGCACATTGACGAGTGGAGAAGTAGGCTGCAAACTCCTGATTCTTCAACACATAAAGACCATCACTTCTTTGACCCTTTACCACAACTTTCTGATTTTTTATGTCAATCACATACACATTAGTAGAATCAAAGTATACTCCACATGGATAATCATTACATAGTCTGGAAACTGATAAAAGTGATTTTTTCATTTCAGGACAAACTAAAAGCTCATTTAGTGGAATTATACCTATACTAGAAAGAGCCAACATGAGTGATTGGGAGATAGGCTCGATCACCGATCAAGACAGCATCATAACCTTCATATGTGGAGGCGGATTGTAGATTGGCAGGTGTAGAGGTGATGTGAGCAGTGGCTACTGATTCTGTAACTCACTCACTTCCATCACTGACATGAAGGGAGTTAAAAGCTTGGGCCTTGTCTCCACCTTGATAGTTGTTGTTAAACCCATTATAGTAGTTAGTTGCTGTATGACCAACCCTTCCACAAAATCTGACAGGTTGAACGTTCTCCGTTATTGTTTCGAGTGGTTTGATGCTGAGAAAAACCTTGACCTCGGTTGAGTAACTGCCACGACCTCTGCCGCAACCTCGATAGCCGCCTCTGTTGTTGAAAGGCAACATGTGGAGAGTCTGAGTCTGCATTCTCATAAGACCGGAGCTTAGCATCAAAGCTGTCAACTTTAGAGACCACATCAGTAAACGTTGAAGGTGAAAGTTTGTTGAGGGAACTCTAAATCATTGTCGTGATAGGATCATAATCACGACCTAATCCATTGAACAACTGAAAGATCTTCATAGATTCGTCTATAGGTTTGCCAATGGAGCTCAATGCATCGCAAATTGAAATGAACTCACGACTGTTGGCAGCAAAATTCATCTCTTTGTTTTTTTCTTTTTTGGGTCTTTTCTGTTGAAGTTTTGCTCTTGTATTACACCAGAAGCCTTTGCTTCAAATACAGAGCATGCTAGAGAATAAAACAGAAAATGAAAAAGTGGAAAACTTCTCAATTATTCTTGACAACTTTGGCATACCACATTACACACAATTATATAGAGTGCTACGGTCGTAACCGTTCGATTAGTAACGGAAACAACGCAACTATCTAACATACACCTATTCACGTGCATACATTAATATACATACGCATATACGACATATCTAAGTATATATTAAACATGCATGTAGCATATAACCAAACTCAATTATCACTAACAGTCCCCCTTAATTGAGTTTTGGTCTAACTCTAATTGTCAGTTAGCAATCTTGAAGTCTCCATGAGCTTCTTCACGTCTACTCCGATCCATGATCTTGTCATGTTTTCTTTGGCCTCTCTTCCACTCATTTTCTCTAAGAAAATCTTTCTTCTTCTTTCCTTTCGCAACTGGCTGCGTCTCCCTTTTCTCTCTTAGGTAAGCAACTTTCTTTCTTGTTTGGTGTCTCCCATTGACCACCATAACGTCTCCATGATGTCGTACACGTGAATCTTCTCCACTTCATCATCGGTTAACTCTTTTCAGCCGATGTTTGTTCCATTTTTTTTCTTCAACAATCTACCTCACTGTGACTGTTAATTTTGCACACGCCACACCCCTTCTGGGTCGTCCCATGGCTTTTCTTGTTTTGCTTGTTTCCTTTTCTCTTACCAAGCTTTTCTTCATAAAATGTACCCTCATTAACACGTTCTTCTCAGAGACTTAAGCGTTTCTCATGTGCTTTCAACATACCTTTCATCTCTTTTGAACCAATTGGTTATCGGTCTTGTCTTCACCACTAACTCTTATTTTTGTTGAGTAGCTTTGTCATGTTCTTCAAAACAGATGACTACCGCCGTTTTGTAGTCCTTCTCACAAACCCAACCACCACTTTTTGCCATAAAACCTTGCTCTGTTTCATTCAACATGAAGTTTCTTCTTGTTAATGTCGACTCAGCAACACTTTCTACTAATAAGCCTTGTATTGCTTTCAACAGCGGCGACATCACGTTTCACTATATTCTGGTTTAAAGCCAGAATCTTCTCTTTTTGGCCAAGTACTGAACACACCATTACACGCATCCTAGTTCCATGAAAAAAAACATGATTTTCATGTGCTTGATAGTGTCGTGAAATCCGTGGACACTTTCTTTGATTTTTCAATTGCACCACTTCAGATGACCGTGTAAGATTGCGTCGGTTTGTTCGGAAAACTGTCTTCCCCGCTGGCCATATTTATCTCGTGATTAAGATGGCTTTCATCTTAATCCACACCTGATATCAACGTTTCTCCATCAAACATAAGAATCACTTGCTGAATGATGTTGTCATGATTTTTGTTTTTGGTTGAACTTTTTGCAGGCTTTGTTATGCTTCTCTTTGTGCTTTGCCCTAACCCTCGAATCAATAAAGCTCTCATATCATGTTGAAGTTTTGCTCTTGTATTACATCAGAAGCCATTGCTTCAAATACAGAGCATGGTAGAGAATAAAACAGAGAATGAAATAGTGGTTCTTGACATCTTTGCCACACAACATTACATACAATTATATAGAATGCTACGATCGTAACCGTTCCATTAGTAACGGAAACAACGCAACTATCTAATATACACCTATTCACGTGCATACATTAATGTACATACCCATATCTAAGTATATATAAACATGTAGCATATGACAGAACTCAATTATCACTAACATTTTCTTGTGTTCGGTCCATCTTTGGTTTATTACTTTCAAAGATGACAACAACGGTGTAGAAAACTGACAGAAGTTTATATACCGTGGAGAAGATGCGACAAAGACACATGGACCGTGGTAGAGAACCACCACAAGTGCGCCTATTAGTGACAGTATTGTCCCCATCACTTTGGCTACATTGCTCCTTTCTTCGAATGATATTTTTTCCATCTCCTTTATTTAAAAAATTGACATTTATTGCGTTACGTTTTATTCCAAAAGAAATAATAATTTATACGAATTTATTAGATTCATATCGTTTGAGTGCCGAACCTGAATAAATATGTATGTATTGATGGAAATAAACGAAGAATAATTAAAATATATTTACCAAAATTATTATCTAGATTATTTATTAATACAATAAAAATTGAATGTTTTTCTGGAGAGCATGACACATCAGCATTGTGAAGCATTCTGGAGATAACACATCAATTAAAACAAGTAACCAATGAAAACATTTTAATTAATACGGCTCATGCTTCTATTCTAATAGTAATCATCTATAGATGGTCATAATTAAATCGAAACACAGTGGTTTAGAAAAAGAAAAAAAAACGACATATATAACTAAAACAACACAAAATGTAAAGAAATACAACAAAATGTTCTTCTACCCAAATATAAATCCCCAGTTTCATCTAAAATTGACGAATCCTAATTTATCAAAATAAGATTTTTTGAAGTTTGTGTGGTGTTGAAGTCGATTAGGAGATGAAGGTTGTAGTACAAAGATCAGAAGGTTAGTGTGGAATTAACCGAGTATTGGAAATGTTCTAATTGGGGTAGAAGGTTTCCAGGAAGCTGGTTTAGCTGGTGAACCGGTTGGTTCAATAGAGACTGATAAAGTCTCGGTTATCTACTAAAGTGTCGATGCGCTCCTTTCTCGTTGGTCACACGCTTGCACGTGTGAGGGTTTGTTAGATCCTTAAAAGGGTCTATCATCTTCTTCCTCTGTTTAGTATCGATTTCAATTTTGTAGAGAGAGAGAGAGATTAGAGCGTTTGTAACCGACGAAGTAAAAGCTCGAGTTTGAGCTGAGTTAGTGGATTCCGGTGTACCGTCATCGGCGAGACGTAGGGCTTCACATCGAAGCCTGAACTCGTTAAATCTTCTTGTGTCGTTTTTCCGTTTCTTATCTTGTTTTTTTTCTTGATTCAAGTCCGATCTAATCTCAATCGTGTAGATTAGGTTTTACAAATTGGTATCAGAGCCAAGGCTGAGTTCTAAGTCGAATCAAGGTCTACAATGAGTGCGAAGTTAGAAGTCGCGTTGTTCGATGGAACTGGAGATTTCTCCCTATGGAGAACAAGGATGTTCGCACATCTGAGCGTCCTCGGATTGAAGGATGTGTTGTTGGAGCACACACCTAAGGTGCTAACAGAATCTGAAGAATCAGATCCAGGACAGAAGAAGAAGCAGATCGAGGATGAGGCTACTAGGCTCGATCGCTGTGACAAGGCAAAGCATGTCATCTTCTTGAATGTTGGGGATAAAGTTCTGAGGAAGATAGAGAAGTGCGCTACTGCTGCAGAGACGTGGTTAACATTAGAGCGTCTGTTTATGGTAAAGACTCTTCCAAATAGGGTTTATCTACAACTCAAGGTTTACAATTTCAAGATGCATGAGTCTAAAACTTTAGACGAGAATATTGATGAGTTCTTGAAGTTGATAGCTGATCTCAGTCATCTAGATATAGAGGTTCCAGATGAGGTTCAGGCGGTCTTGCTTCTTAGTTCTCTCCCAGCTAGGTATGAGTTACTCAAGGAGACCTTGAGGTATGGAAGAGAAGGAATCAAATTTGAGGAAGTTGCGAGTGCTACTAGATCAAAAGAGATGGAACTTAGGGATAGTAACGGTTTGAAGAATATCTCGGAAGCTCACTTTGTAAGAGGAAGGTCGGAGAACAGACACTCTCAGCAGAGCAACAACAAGAATCGACAGAGGTCTAAATCAAGAGATGGTGGGAAGAAGATTTGTTGGATATGTGGAAAGGAGGGCCACTACAAGAAACAATGTTACAAATGGCTAGAAAGGAACAAGGGAAAGAATACCCAGTCACAAAATCAAGGTGAGGCAGCGATGGCTAAGGATGATGCTCAGGATTTAGTAGGTTTGGTCGCATCAGAGGTTAATCTGGCTACGGGAGAGATCAGTCATGACGAGTGGATTTTGGATTCAGCTTGTTCCTTTCACATGACTTCAAAGAGAGAGTTGTTCATGGAATTGGACGAACTGTCAAATGGCAAGGTCAGAATGGCAAATAACACTTACTGTGAAGTGAAAGGAATAGGGTCAATTAGGTTCCAGAACCCAGATGGTACAACATTCGTTTTGCATGATGTCAGGTTCATGCCTGACATATCTCGGAATTTGATATCTCTTGGTACTTTGGATTTGAAAGGATGTGAGTTTAGAGGTGGAAATGGCATTCTCAAAGTCGTGAAAGGCTGTACAGTGTTCATGAAGGGTATGAGGCGTCAAACACTTTACATTCTGGATGGGTTTGCTAAGTCTGCAGAAGCACACCTTGCAGAAGTAAACGAGCTGGCTGTCCCTGCTCAAGCAGATGATCAAAGTCTGTTATGGCACAGTCGATTAGGACACATTGGTCAGAAAGGTCTTCAGGTTCTTGCTAGGAAAGGTTGTTTCAAGGATAGCAAAATTTCGGGAGTTGACTTCTGTGAAGATTGTGTCTTCGGTAAGACTCACAAGGTGAGTTTTGGTTCAGCTCAGCATGTCACCAAGGAAAAATTGGACTATGTACATTCTGATTTGTGGGGTTCTCCTAATGTACCTATGAGTTTGGGGAGGTGTCAGTATTTCATCTCCTTCACAGATGATTATTCCAGAAAAGTTTGGATTTACTTCTTGAGATCCAAGGATGAGGCGTTCAGGAGTTTCGTTGACTGGAAGAAGATGGTGGAGACTCAATCAGAAAGAAAGGTCAAGAAGCTTCGCACAGATAATGGTTTGGAGTTCTGCAATCAACAGTTTGATCGTTTCTGCAAAGACGAAGGTGTTGTCAGGCACAGGACATGCACATACACTCCTCAACAAAATGGAGTGGCAGAAAGACTCAACAGAACCATTATGAATAAGGTTCGGAGTATGTTGAGTGAGAGTGGTCTCGGGCAGAATTTTTGGGCAGAAGCTGCATCTACAGCAGTTTACTTAATAAACCGATCTCCCTCCTCAGCCATTGATTTTAAGGTTCCTGAGGAGATGTGGACGTCGGTGATGCCTTCCTTAGGTGGTTTAAGAAGGTTTGGTTGCTTAGCATATATTCATTCAAATGAAGGAAAGTTAGAGCCAAGAGCAAAGAAAGGAGTCTTCACTGGTTATCCAGATGGAGTTAAGGGGTTTCGGATATGGGTTCCAGATGACAAGAAGTGTGTTATCAGTAGGAACGTGGTCTTCAAGGAGGACGTGATGTTCAAGGATTTTAAGTCTGGTTCAAGCACAGGTAGTGATAAACTTGTTTTGTCTACTGATAAACCTTTAAGTTTTGATTTTGCAGGTGAATACGGGATCTTAGGAGATTCTACTCAAGATGGAGTTTTACCGGAACAGGGTGATTCTTCTGAGCAGGTTGTGGTTGATCATGAGGGTCAGAGTACTGAAGTTGCAAGTTCAAGTGAGGGTCATCAGGATCCGGGTAGCTATCAGTTAGCCAGGGATCGAGTCAGAAGACAGGCTGTGCCTCCTGTGAGGTTCCGGGATTATGATGTAGGCACTGAGGAGGATGATATGGAGGCATATGTGTGTTTATTGTCTGAAGATGGAGGTCTCACTGAGCCGGAAAGTTTTGCTGAGGCTCTCAGGGATCCAGATAGTGACAAATGGATGGAAGCAGCTACAGAGGAAATTAGTTCTCAGTACAAGAACAACACCTGGGATCTGATAGATAGGCCAAAAGATTGTAAGCCAATAGCTGCAAGTGGATCTTCAAACGAAAGCGGGAATGACAGATTCTGATCCACCTAGGTTTTAACGCAAGACTAGTCGCCAGAGGTTTCTCGCAAAAGGAAGGAGTTGACTATCAGGAGATTTTTGCTCCGGTTGTCAAACATGTTTCTATTCGGTACATGTTAGCCGCGGTGAATCACTATAATATGGAGCTGCATCAGTTAGACGTGAAGACGGCCTTTCTACATGGGTATTTTAGATGAGTATATCATCATGGAGCAACCAGAAGGGTTTGTAAGCAAGAAATATCCAGAGAAGGTTTGTTTGCTGAAGAAGTCGTTGTATGGGCTGAAACAAGCACCCAGACAATGGAATAAGAGATTCGATGAGTTCATGACTCAAATTGGCTTTGACAGGAGCAACTATGATAGCTGTGTGTACTACAAGAAGGTTAAAGGTGGAGCTTACGTTTATCTACTTCTTTATGTCGATGATATATTAATAGCTTCGACGGATGCAGATTTAATCCAGAGCCTGAAATCATTGTTGAGTTTGGAGTTTGAAATGAAGGATCTTGGAGAAGCTAAGAAGATTCTAGGGATGGAGATTGTTCGTGACAGGTCAACAAACAGGTTGAAGATTTCTCAGGAAAATTACATTAAAAGGATTCTTGGGAAGTTTAGAATGGATCAGGCAAAGTCTGTTGCGACTCCTCTCGGTGCTCATTTTAAGTTAAGGGCTGCGTCTGAAGAAGAGTCAAGTCAACAGGCGGATTACATGAGGAAAATTCCTTATCAGAGTGCAGTGGGAAGTCTCATGTATGGGATGATAGGTACCAGGCCTGATTTGGCTCATCCTGTGGGTCTGATCAGCAGGTTTATGAGTCGACCTATCAGAGTTCATTGGCAAGCTGTTAAATGGGTGTTCAGGTATTTGAGAGAATCTGTTGATTTGGGTTTAAGCTTCAAGAAGCAGGGAGATTTCGTTGTCACTGGTTACTGTGATTCTGACTATGCGTCAGATGCTACTCAAAGGAGGTCCACTTCTGGTATGGTTTTTACTGCAGGAGGAAATCCTATTAGTTGGAGGTCAACTCTTCAGAAAGTGGTAGCTCAGTCTTCCACCGAGGCTGAGTATGTCGCGTTGTCTGGAGCTGTTAAGGAAGCGGTTTGGCTCAAGGGTTTAGCTGAAGAACTTGGTTTTCCGCAGGATACAGTAAAGGTGCATTGTGATTCGCAGAGTGCGATAGCTTTGTCAAAGAATGCTGTTTCATGAGAGGACAAAACACATTGATGTCAAGTATCACTTCATGAGAGATCTTATCAGCAAGGGCGTTATCAGTGTGGTGAAGATTCCCACGGAGAGCAATCCTGCAGATATCTTTACTAAAGTTTTACCAGTTTGGAAGTTTCAGGAAGCATTACAGATGCTTCGAGTTTCGAAATTAGAAAGTCCAGTTTGTGGACGTTAAGCAGGTGTCCGGGTTTGGATACAAGGATTCACCAAGAAAGAGATCTTTGACTAAGGTGGAGATTTGAAGGTTGTAGTACAAAGATCAGAAGGTTAGTGTGGAATTAACCGAGTATTGGAAATGTTCTAATTGGGGTAGAAGGTTTCCAGGAAGCTGGTTTAGCTGGTGAACCGGTTGGTTCAATAGAGACTGATTAAGTCTCGGTTATCTACTAAAGTGTCGACACGCTCCTTTCTCGTTGGTCACACGCTTGCACGCTCCTTAAAAGGGTCTATCATCTTCTTCCTCTGTTTTATCGATTTCAATTTTGTAGAGAGAGAGAGAGATTAGAGCGTTTGTAACCGACGAAGTAAAAGCTCGAGTTGAGCTGAGTTAGTGGATTCCGGTGTACCGTCACCGGCGAGACGTAGGGCTTCACATCGAAGCATGAACTCGTTAAATCTTCTTGTGTCGTTTCGTTTCTTATCTTGTTTTTTTCTTGATTCAAGTCCGATCTAATCTCAATCGTGTAGATTAGGTTTCACAATTGTTAAACTTAATTTGTTAGAATTCTAAACCGGTGTTGACAAAATTACATTAAAAAAATTACTCTGATCAATTTAAGATGGATTTTAACATGAAGTGTGATAAAAAAAAAAAAGCGATCGATACTCACAAGAATTGAAAACTTAAACAGTAAGGAAACATTTTTTTTGGTAAAAAAAGTACGCAAACATAATAGCAAAAAAAAAAAGACGTGAACCATTGTATTTGTATGCTTAAGATTGTTCTCTTGTTTCTCATGCTTCTTTACATGTAACTATGTAACATTGAATGGTTGTAAGTTTGGAACTTGTAAAAAAAAAAAAAAAGATATATATTTAAGCAAGAGTCTCTACAAGCCAAAGATTTTGAGCAAAAAAACACCATACGATACATTGCCATGTGTTGTTGCCTTTTTAGCCAAAAATGTATTAATGATTTACAAAAAAGACTTTGATCAAACAAGTCAAACTACCTGAATACTAAGAGTAATAGAATATATCATATGTGAATCACACACATGAGTCCACAACCCATTTCCATGGAACACCTTGTTGAGTTGTTTCTTTGCTACAACTCTACACAAAGTGAAGATCTGAAAAGGGACGGTCAGAGGTACTGATGTTTGTTTCATAAGGAAGAGTGCTTATGTTCCAAGCTAACACAACTCTATCTATATATTATATGGGAGTGTACAAGTTATATTAGCATGAGACTCGAGAGCCTTTTGGTAAGGAGGCTCAAACATGTCGTCGAAGTATTATTTTGCAACTTTCTTTTCAAGACCAGCGATTTTAGGCCTGTCGTCCAAGTATTATTAGCCCATTATAGGTCCATGAAATTGATTTTAGGCCTCTCTTTCTCATCGAAGTTTAAACCGAAAACAGCAACCTTTGTCAATCAAAACTCAAAAGTAGGAAGGGGTCGTAAGTCGTAACCAATACCATCAGCATTACAGGGGAAGGGAGTAGGAACTGGGGACCAAACATGTTTCCAAAAAATTTGCAATCTTTTGAAAACCCCACCTCCCGCCTGGAAAATACCTGAATTCTATTTCTAATTCACCTCACTAATTTGTCCAACATTCAATTTATTTAGCCACCAAGTTGTAATTGTAACGCTTGTTTTTTACTTTTTTTTTTTTTACTAAAAAGCCCAATGGCAACTTTGATGAATCACACACACACACACACACACTCATAAAAAGATTATTTCACCAAACCGTTACTTTTAGAAAAGGGTCAAGACCCGAAATTTTTTACAACACACACAATTGCAAAGTCGAATTACAACACTTATCTTCTTCTCTACTCATCAACCCCTCTAAACAATAACGGAACACAGCAATTAAAAATTAAACTATGACGATTAAAACAATAAAAATCTAAATTATTATCATAAACGAACCGGAACCAAAGGCTTTTTTAAATAAAGAGCGGTTTGCTTAAACCAAAAGCTCGAGAGATAAGTCCTTAACAACCAACAGGCACCATGGCTGGTTTCACCTTAGGTGGCCTTCCACGACCTCTACGCTCACCTTCAGGCTGAGCCGTTGGTGCCTTCGCCTTAACCGTCTCTGATTCCGTCTTCTGCTTCTTCGGCGGTCGTCCGCGTGGCCTCCCCGAACCACTCGGTGCAGCCTTCGCTTTAGTCTCTGGTTGAGACTCTTTGGATTTGGGAGGACGACCGCGAGGCCTCGGCGGAGAAGCAGACGGAGCTGGAACAGCGGCCGCGTGGCTAGGATCGACATCGGGTTTAGGTTTGGGAGGACGGCCACGGCCGCGCTTGGGAGGACCGTTTGGATCTGGTTTCATGTAATTGTTTTTGACAATCACGAGCTGGCCTGTTTGTTTCATATGGTTGAGGTGGTAATTGAGAAGCGTGTTGTGAGACGGAGGCAGAGTGATCTGAGTCGATTCGATGTGTTTCGCTATCGCCGTTTTGTTGCATCCGTTGGCGTCGCTTGATGCTTCAATCGCGTCCATTATCATCTAATTCAAGTTACAAAGAAGAAGAAGAAGAAGAATCTCTCAGATCTAGGAAAGGGTTCTTTCACCACATAAACAAATGAGTAATCAAAATCTAGAGTGAGAGATGTATATATACCTTAGGATACGGAGGAAGAGAGAAGGGAAGACTCTGTGTCGCCATTGGATCATTCTGTTGAAGATCGATTTCGTTCTCCGCCGTCGTCATGAGAGAGAGAGAGAGAGAGAGAGAGGGAGTAGAGTACTGTTGCGGTGGAGCAAAGAAACTGTATGGCTTCTTTAGGGATTTTAAATAACAAATTAAATTAATTGTTAATGTGGTTTTCTATCTCATCCTACGGTTAGGGTATGCGGAACTCGATTGATGATCTGACGGTTATGGATCGATTAGAATATCACCTCGCCGGATCGCTGACGTGGCTTAAAGGTGATAACTCACACACCTTTGAGAATTTACGCTATTCTCCCTAATCTTTAACTTTATTATCATCGAAGAATAAATAAACCATTTGAGGCCAATAAATTCGATGATTCGGGGCTTGTTTAAAGTTGACACGTGTTGAAATATCAATGGCTCCTGTAAAGGACGAAAAAGAATTGAGAACCTAAGACGAGAGACACCGCGTCATATCGGTTTGTAGCAGTAAAAGTACTGAAGTCGATGAGGCCCATTTAGAACTAAAACATTTGCTCTCTGAGATAGAGCACACAAAATAGAACTTGAATAAGATAAATACTTTTAAGAAGTGTAGGGGGGATTTAACTCATATATGCATATATATATATATATCCCAGACATCTTTCTACAAACAATAAAAAACAGAAAACATCAACCCAATCATGTGGTTCTAACTCACAAGTAAAACCAATTCCCTCCATCTCTCTCCTTTCCCTCCAACCAGAACCAATCAAAGATACATACGTGAATAGAGAAAACATGATCACAGGAGGCCAGTGCTGTGGAATGGGTTGTTATGTTGGCTTACCGCAAAATCCCCATAACCGGTGGTATTTGGCTGCTGTGACACCGGGTTTACCGGGAATTCCCCGAAATTTCCAAATGGATTACTATTGTTGCTAGTAGGAGGAGGGTTGGACTGATGCTGATACGTCGGCTGGTAAGCACCAAAGGGGTTGTTCACTGCTGGCTGCTGCTGAGGTGGGGGAGTTGTGCCATTGGACGATGCAAATGGGTCATGGGACGCAAAAGGATTGGGAGCTGGTGCACCGTAGACTGGGCGTTGGGAAGCTATGTAGGCTCCATCATCGTATAGACTGCTAAGTGTAAGCGTGTCTAACCCTCCAGCCTAAAACATTTTTGTTGCACAAATTAAATGGTTTCTCAACATTAGCTTACAGCCTTACACGCTATCCTTTAATATAATCACACCTATACCAACAATGAACTTCCCATCCTCACGGTTCCATAACTAGATTAATAGCAAGATCCTTCAACGCTGGGTGAATTTCGATGATAAAATGAACGTGATGACTCTTTCATTACTAATTTGCTAATAACAAGGTTCCTAGTCTAAAGATTTATAATTTGAGCTACCTACTACTAACCGGCGTTGATTTGTGTGATCTCCTATTTCCAGCATATGGCATTAGGAATAACAAAAGGGAATAATGCTTACCAATTTCCTCTCGGTGGCTGCAGAGATATCACTGCTGGGTGCCGTCACCAAGGCAAGTTCCCATCCTGTAGGATCGTAATCATTTGCTTGACCAAAACGAGGCGTTGAAGGATTAGCTGGAAATAGAGAGAACAGAAATGCGTTAGCGAAAGGAAAAAAAGAAAATACAGGAAAACACCCTCTCCAGACTGGCAGGTGGTCTAACAAGAACCTCACCATCAGTTGAAATAATGGCTAAAGCAAGTGCATTTTGGTCTTCGATCACAGATGCATCAGGAGTACCACTGTTCAGACCCTGTGGTAAAAGGTGAACAAAGAGAACTTGACAATAAGAATCGCAGTAAGAAACAAAACTGAAACTGAAATTCTAAAGTCATCATGATAGAAATTTCACCAGTAGATCATCAGTATCAATGAAGTTCTGAGTGTTGGCTGGAGGAGGCGGGGGAGAAGGTTCTGTCTCTTCAGATACAACAACGACATCGTCTGAAGGTAACATTTCACGTTCTTCATGCGACGGTTCAGTATCTTCGGCAGTCAGTCCATCATCCGGCCTATACGTTAGAAGCTGAATGTAGAAAACTCCATTAGAACATAAGACACAGAAAAAGAAAGAAGGCCAAAAGACCAAAAATATTGGATCATTAATATGAGAAATAGGCATACATACCAATGGTTCCGCTGGGACATCAACAACCCGTGGTGCTTCTTTAATATACTCCTCCATTGTTGTCAGAAAAGATTGTGGAGGCTGAGAAAAAAACATAAAATCATGTATTAAATAATAGACACAAGCAATGGCTGTCAACTAACTTTATCAGAAGTTATCATCCTCATTCGGTACTGACAGTACCTCTCTTAGAACAGGAAACTGAAAATTCCTCGCAAGTTCCAATCCTTTGCAAGCTTCATAGAAATCAGAAAGGCTTCGTGCCTGAAAAAAAAACATTTATCCCTTGTTATACAAAAAAGTGTGACAAGTGTATAAATATACCACCAAAAACAGTCCAACAACACACCTGCTGACCCGCACGCTTGTATATTTCGAGGGAATTGATGGCTTCATGTTTTGGCATTTCAAAGAACTGTAATACATATATACAAAGTAAGCAGGGAAAAAGGAAGTAGAGAGAGAAACATGATAGCTATGATGGTAGACAAACTAGACCTACCTTGTCAATGAGATTGATGATTCCATCATTGATAGCACAATAGACTTTAAAACTCTCTTTCAACACCTATCACACGATGAATAAAAAGTTCAGAAATTTTCAAGCGTTGCTTTGCCATATGGAACAGAAAATTTTTGCAGAGAAAGACATCAACAACTGTGTCCAGTTGTGGAAATGTTAATCCTAGGACGGCAGATAATTGTTACGTACCAGAGCAAGTGCATATTGTATAACATGATTGTGGTTAGCAGCGCCTTCTGGCTGAAAAAAAAAAAAAAAACAAAAGGACAAGACAGTTCATTGATCAGCAAGTGCCGCCACAAGATATCAACAAGAGAAACAAATAAAAACAGAAATAGTACCCTGCAACCAATGAGACGATATAGAAGCTGCTGCAAAGCTGGCAACTGTTCCAAGAGTTCTTCACCATCTAAATCCCTGGTTCTACTGTACCCCTGGCCATCCGCAATATGCAAAACCGAAACCATCAGAAAAGAAAAATAGGTAGATTGATAAATACATACTAAAGGAACGATTGATACCTTATCCTGTCCTGGGGTAGATTTAGGAAGACGTTCTGCCTCAGTATCATATTTTAAAACCCTGAAGCATTCAAGCCGTTCCTCAAGGAATAATGCATAAGTACGAACCCAAGCCGAACAATCCCACGCTGTAAAAGAACCAAAAGAAACCTTCCAATTAACCTTTAACACTCTATTAGGAACCTCTTATGATTCCAACACATAAATGAAGCACAGACAGTAAATTGAGTTTACCAATAGGGCTTGAATCATCCTTGAAGTTAGAAAGCTGCAGAATTCTCCCTCTCTGCGAAAAGTTTAATAGCTCCTCTCTGAATGTTGGATCTCCTTCCCTTAGAAGCCGATGAATAACAATTAGTGTTTTTAGGGCAACCTGTTGAAACAACCAAATAGAGATGAAAGTGATCAGTTCATGAACTTAAGCCAAATGCTTTACGCAAACACACAATTTCAAGAACGAAGGATCAAATGAGTACCGTCCAATTTCTGGTTTTATGCAAACGGCGAGAAAGGGCGTGAATGCAATAAGCAACATCTGCTCGAGCACGAGTCACTGATGTTGCAGCGAAGATTTCTGCAACAACAACAACAATGGAATAAAATCAATCATTCTCAGAGAAGAATTCCCAATTGGAAAAAAATCAGATCTAAGAAAAAATTCCCAAATGAAAAAAAAAAAAAAAAAAAAAAAAAAATACTCACTTCTGAGATGGCGATCTTTGGGAGGACACTCGACATGATTCGTAGCTTTAACTATGGCAACATCTAATTCCTTTAATTCAAGAAACCAAAACCGAATCCGTCAGAGACTGAAAACAAAATCAATAGTTTAGAGAAAAAGAGAGAGACAAAATCGGAAAGGGAGCGTACGGCGTAATCGCTGTTGACTCGGACTAAGCCGACTTTGGTGGAGTCTTTTAGGGCTCCATAAGCTTTTCTCCATGACTGAAGCGTTCCCATCGGAAGAAAGAAGAGACTCGTTCAGATCTCTCTACGAAACTCGGAGATGACGTGTCTCAATCTAGAACCACCTTCTTAGATAGATTTCCCCGAGAAAAGCTCCGCGAAAATTCACGAGAAATCACAGAGAGAGACTAACCGTGAAGAAGGCAAAATTAATAAAAGGGGACGCGAGGTTTTTAGACTACTTATTCCGTTTCCGTTTTAATTTTCTTTTATTTTTCTTAATTTAAAGTCAATTTTATTCAGACTTGATAAAATAAAAAATAGAGTCAAATTTTGAATTTTCTCTATGTTTATCAAAATTTATTGAATATTATTTGACTAGACGAAATAAAATAAGTAGAAAATATAATTAAAGTAGAAAATCGGAATAATATGTGTTTGATGAAATGGGGGAATCATAATTAAAGGTCACGCAAAAGCATAAAACGGTAATGATATGTGTATATCTGGAAAATTTCTGACAGTACTAATGACCTAACTCTTCTACTACTAATCAATAAAACAATTCGAATCTGCTCTTCTGGATTATCCCATCTGTTATATCAACCCTTTTTTAAAAATAAAATCCCAAAGCCATGTGTTCTAGTATTAGTTATTTCAATAATACATATATAGTCTAAATATATTTAACTATATAATACAGTCATCGGTCATCACTTTTAAAGATTATTAGATTACAGATGTGAGAGTGACAAGTGTTGGCCACCTACCGCTAACTATCTAAAATGGCCAGTTTCATATTCTAAATTTGTTTGACTCAAACGTCCACAATCAGTCGAGTTCACAGCTACAGACTGGTTTTCATAGCGGTGATGAAGTGAAATGTCACTTTCACACTTTGTAACAACTTTCTATTTATAGCTGAAGCAGAGAGCTGCAAGATTATAACTTTCTGTTTACGCATACACCATTTTCTGACCAATATTTGTAGAAGCTATATACGTATCAAGATATCTATCATATATGATCCATATATCATCATATATCACAGTAAAAGTATAAGTAAGGAGACATGGATTGTAGCTAGTAGAATTCACATGATCAAGTCATCAAGTAACGGGAGGCTAAAAGGGAGTTTAATAGCTCCACAAGCTACGAGCAGAGACATAATCCATATGGGAAGAATCCACTGTATTGTAAACATCAATACTGGTTTCCCTGCAACATCAATCAATTACATATTTTTGATTAAGCCACCGCTATTATAGATATATATATATATGGAATTTAGATGTGATGATGAATGATTAGCATGAGATAATCAATAAACTAACCGGAGGAACGAAGCTTAGTTTCGGTTCGAGCTACGAAGATTTCGCCAATCTCTCGTAGCTTCTTTTCAAGTTTTCCTTCGAATTTATTAGTATGGCCTAATAGAAGCTCATCAAACACTGTATTCATATCCATTTCCCTTTCAGACAAGAAAAAAAATTAACAAAAATCATTAAAATGGCTCAGTTACGATTATAAGACTACAATAATACGTAATGACTTGTCTTTACCCTTCGGAATCACGATATGATCCAGAGCCGAACGCTCGCTCGATCTGAGCTATAGAAGGCTTGTTGTTGCCTCGCCGTTGTAATTTCCGTAATTGCTGGTTTTGATTTCCCATTTGTTTGCTCACTTTGATGAGTTTTGCCGGTTTCTTCGACGGTGATGACGAAGAAGGAAGTGGAGACGGTGAGTCATTAGCTAGAGACGCCATCGGAATCGTTGAAGCTCTGGTGCTGACGGAGAAGATGGTGGATAAGACCGCCATTGCTTCCTCCTCCTCAGTCCTCACTTGTGTGGTTTGAATTTTTTTTACTTAAGATGAAGGTTTCTATATTTCATCCTCTGCAATTCCTCCAGCCAATTAAAACTTGATAACATGCCACGTCATCTAAGACAACCCATGTCACGTCAGCTGATACAAACCTTGAGTTTTGTTTCTTTCCATTCTTGGTTATGATATTTTCCATGTCTCTTCAATACGCAACTTCCCTTTCTATAAAAAATACGATTAAAGTCTAAACCGATTTCTTAAACTAGAAAAGGTAATAGTTTTACGTGTAAGTTTGTTACAACATTGTGTTGATTTACATGTGAATTGAGTGAAGATTTGGGTTACTGAAGAAGCCTTTTTCTAACACAACAAAATGAGAAGGAGAAAGGTGTGTGTGTGTACCACCTTCCATGACTTAGGAAAAGGATTTAAAATATTCATTTTAACATACATCAATCATTTTCCCAAAGGCTAATCGTTCTAAACCAAACACCACCCACTCTTAAACTACATTACCAAATCAATTAAAAAGGGAAACCATATAAGAACACAGCAGAAGAATATATGTGATCCACCACTAGAGAGAAGCTTTGAAGCTATTCAAAAAAAAGAGATCCATTAGTAATGGCAGATTCCGACATAGAGACGAGTAGCAACCACAATAGTAACAGCAACACAAGCCATTCAACTGCATCGACCACGAGCATTCACGTTACAGCCCTCGACGGTATTGTAAGTGCTAATTCTCTCTTCACGGTTGCAGTCTTTGTCGGAATCTCCTTTGACCAACCACAGGATCTCAGCCTCACGGACAGAACCGAGTGCAGTGCAGGACGAGACGTGGAACGTGACCTAGTTGTGTTTGAAGTCATCTCATTTGCCTTCTTCCTCTTCTCCTCCCTCGTGGCTCAAGGGATGAAGCTAGCCATCAACCTTTTGAACAGCAAGGAAACGGACGAAGTGTTTAAAGCAAATATCAATAGTGATGTGCTTCGCTTCGGTGTACTTGGTGCAGCTGGTGGATCTATTTTGGGCTGTGTTTTTCTCCTCTTGTCAATTGTTGATGTTATTCAGCTTCGTATTGGGCTACTCTCTTGCGGCAGTGCTTTGGCGATTCATACCGTGTTGGCGCTTGTTGTCTTGGTCTCTTCTGCTCTCAGCATTTATATCTTCACTGTGTTCTACTCTTTCAGGAAATAATTCATCTTTAAGAACCTGATCACAGTTGTGAAAGTAGCAATATAAATATATACATATGTCTGTTCGATAATGTTTCATAATGTAAAGCAAACATATATGTATTGGCTGATAAGATTGTTACCGAGAATGTAAAATTTGCAAACCTCTCTGGTCATTCTCTTGCAAAACCACAACGCCAGCGTCTCCAGCAATGACCTGAACCAAGTCCTTAAAAATTGAGTTCATAACTAGAAACCAAAAGATCATACATATGAATCAGCCACATAACGAAGCAATTAAGGCGCAGACAAAGCGCTTCATGATACCATGCAGAGACAGTTTCATGATACCACCCAGAGACAGACTTATATATTGCAAAAACTAAGTTCAAGCATTTGATGAAAAGAGGTCAAAGGTAAAACTTAGTTCTGGAATAGCTCATCTGATCATTAGAGCATGATTACTAATGGGGCTAATAACAACTTGTTCAAACTCAATGGAGTTGACTAAAACTCTGAGGTTCAAGGCTTCGAGGAATTAAGCAATGCTATCAAAGAAGACAAGCCAATAACTGCATATTGAAGTATGTGGTATAATACTTGTAAACTTGATAAGCAGCAGCCTAAAACAGATGGGGGAGGCCAAAAACAGTTCAATTAGATTACCCTCTGTCAACTGCAATATATATATATATATATATATATATAATACAAACATAGACAGCAAGATCATAAAAACACAAACACAAAGAATCATACAAAATTTGACAAGACCGCAGCAGCATTTGTCACTTGTCAAAAACAGAGCCTGGGACTGGAGAGTTAAAAAAAAAAACCAAAACTATTTCTAAGAGTCCTTTTGTTTCACAATCTTTGGAACCACTAAGCTTCAACACGAGTATGGCATTTTGAAATCGGAATCCTCAGCTAATAAATAGTACACTAACTGCAAAAATCCTATGATCCAGCGATAACCTAAAAACTTCATAAATGCATTATGAGGTCGCTTAAAGAGTACCTGGTCTAGAAATCGATACGAGATTCAGCGACTTTGTGGAACTCACTCACTGACGCCATTGTCATCGATGCTCTCTAGTCTCTCTATCTCTCAGTCGAGCCCCTTACGATATGAACCCTTCTTCTGCCGTAGTTGAACTTAGCCTAAATTACTCAATTACCCTTTAGACCTTCGATGGAAGATACGACAGCGTTTTAGTCGTTTACTAAGAAGACCATCTCCAACTCTTACGATAACTAAATGACGTCGATTACTCACTCGTTACCTCAGGTCGTCTGTCTGTCATAAGACTTGGCATTAACATTTACAAATTCAATCCACGTTACTAGCCCTGGCGGATTTATGGCTGGAATACCACTTACCGGAAAAATTTGATCTTGCGTACCACTCTCAAGTCTGCATACCACCAAAAACGTGATAATCTCATTTTACCCTTAATGAAATAATTGTTGAATTAATAAAATTTAATGGAAACAAAAAAACTGTCGACCTCCTCTTATCGGAATCGCGCTCCGATTGTAGGCTTATTGTAGCCCTGGTCGACGCTTTTTTCAAAACGGAAGCTCGCTCGCGAATCGGAGCAGCTCTCATTCCCTTACTCTTCCTCGATGGATGCATTTGACGCAATAACCGCCGATTAGGTAATTGCATTGTTATGTAGCTCGCGAATTGAGTTTTGTACAATTTTAAGCGAATCGGAGCAGCTCTCATTCCATTACTCTTCCTCGACGGCTGCATTTGACGCAATAACCGCCGATTAGGTAATTGCATTGTTATGTAGCTCGCGAATTGAGTTTTGTACAATTTTAAAATTTGGGGCTCATTAGATCTTGGCATTTGTTGTTCGGATATGTACATTGGATTGATAGATTCGGTTTAAACAGACGATTAGGTAATTGCATTGTTATGTAGTGTCTGAATCAAGAGAATCTCTGATCTGAGTAGACCAATTTTATTAGAGCGGATGATTATAGGATAACTGGAAATATTGGTACAAATATAAGATTGAAGGACAAATGGTATAACTGGTACAACTGTAGATTTGTAATTGTCTTTTATGTGGTTATATTTCCAGGAGGCGATGAAGAAGAATAACCACACAAGTGTACATTATGACATTGGCGGATACTATTCAGAGCATGAGTGGATTTCCAAAAATCCACTATATGCTATATTGTTTAAGACGGAATCTTTGGAGAAGATAACATATTCTGTGTTAGTAGATAAGATACGGAAGAAGAGCGCACTAAATGAAGCCGCAGGAAAGCTGAAATTGAGTTACCGTCAATCTAAAGCTCGAAGAGAGTCAAATATTGAGGATGACGATGATGTATATGTATTTTTAACGTCATTGGACACAGATGGACTTAAACCAGTATTGCATGTGGAGTTGGTAAATGGTGTCGAGCAGCTGTCTAGAGCGGAGCGGGGAAGTTCTGTTGGCGTAAATTATGAGAGTGTTGATGATCAACAGTGTAATGGAGGAATCATTACTATTTTTAGAGAGGGGGAAACATCACAACAAGATCCGCTTATTGTAGAGCCTATAGTTGAAGAACCGGATATTGAACATCCGATGGAGCATGCTGATAGAATGGAGAACGCTGAGAGTATGGAGCATGCTGATAGAATGGAGAACGCTGAGAGAATGGAGAATGCTGATAGAATGGAGAATGATGATAGAATGGAGAATGCTGAGAGAATGGAGAATGCTGAGAGAATGGAGAATGCTGAGAGAATGGAGATTGTTGAGAGAATGGAGATTGTTGAAAATGTTGTTATTGGAAATTCTGAGAATGTAGCGGGTGTGGATGTCGTTGAGGGTGGTAGGCTTGAATATGATGAGCCTCCACGTCATGTAGAAGTAAGTCATACTTTTAAAGAATGGGAAGATGGTACAGGTCTTGAAATATTTCAAGAATTTTCTTCTAAAGAGGCAGTATGGGATGTGCTTAACAAAGCTGCGAATAAGCACTGTTATGGTGTGAAGACAATTGCGTCTGACACGAAACGACTTATGGTGGAATGTAGTCAAGCTTCAAAAGGTTGTGAATGGTATTTGCGAGCTGGAAAAATTAAGGATTCTGATTTTTGGAGTGTTAGAGTACATAGAAATATGCACACATGCTCTCGGTCTGAAAGACAGTACAAGCTATATCAAACAAAAAGGCACACCACGACTAGTAGCATCTGTTTGCATGAAGATTATCCAGGTATATTTGATACCCCGACTCCTAAAAACATCATGAGTATAGTTCGAGGTAGACTGGGTTTGCACTGTTCCTACTCCACCGCCTTGAGAGGGAAAAAACAACATGTTAAAGATGTGCGAGGAGTCCTGAAACAAGCTACAAGAATTTGGAATCTTATCTACACATGTTACGAATGGTGAATCCTGGGACAATAACAAGTGTCGAGTTGGACGAGGAAAAAAGGTTCAAATTCTTATTCATTGCTTTAGGGGCTAGCATTGAAGGGTTTAGGGCAATGAGAAAGGTAATAGTGTTGATGCAACACATCTGAAGACTGTGTATGGTGGTATGTTGGTTTTCGCAACAGCTCAGGATCCTAATCATCACATTACCCCATTGCGTTTGGTGTGATCGATACTGAGAATCATGTTAGTTGGCCATGGTTTTTCAACAAGCTGAAAACTGTCGTACCGGATGATCCTGAATTGGTTTTTATAAGTGACAGACATAAAAGCATAATATATGCCGTCTCAGAGGTGTACCCAAGTGCAAGGCATGCTCACTGTATCTATCATTTAAGTAAAAACCTCAGAGAATATGTCAAGACCGACAAGATATAGCTTCAGATAAATTCAAGGAGTGCGCTCATATTTATACTAAGAATGATTTCGATAGAGAGTTTATGGATTTTAGAAGGAGGTTTCCCAATGCCGCTAAGTATTTAGATGAAAAGATTGGGTTGAATAAATGGGCAAGATGCCATTTTGAAGGAGATAAGTACAACATTGACACAAGCAACGCAGCCGAATCAATGAACAGTGTGTTTGTTGATGCAAGGAAGTTTCATTTGTTGCCTATGATTGATGCTATTATTGAGAAATTTCTGAATGGTTCAACAAACATAGGAAAGATTCTGCTGGTGCATCAAACACAAGGAAACTGGTACCGGTTGTGGAGAATAAATTGCATGACCGTTGTGAAATTGCAGTTCGTTTAACAGTGACTGAGTTAAACAGCTACCACCTTGAGTACAGCGTCATAGGTCTGGATGGGAGACTTATTTGTGGATTTGAAAATGAAAAGTTGTTCTTGCAGATGTTTTGATATCGACAAGTACCCATGTGTCCATGCATGGCCGCGCTCAGAAATCTCATGAGGAGAGAAGTAAGAAGAGTGCATATCGAAATGCATGATCTTTGCTCAATATATTACTTGATTGAGACGTGGGCATTGGCATATTACAGAACAATTTATGTTGTGCCCCATGAATCTGACTGGAATGTTCCTGCTGCAATTCGACAATTAATGGCTAAACCGCCAGAGTACACTAAAATCGGTCGTGGAAGAACACAAGAAAAGAGGTTCCGTTCTATTGCGGAACGTCGTCGTAAGAGGAGGAGGCAAATGAAGTTAAACCTGGCATAAACTTGGAAAGTTCTGCAGCCTCCAAATCCTCTTAACAAACTGAGGACACTTAAGCAATTTGTTTTTGTATTTGTCTTTGTTGAAATGCTCTGTTTTTGTGTTGTTTATCGTAGAACCAATTGTAACTTTTGACAAACTAAGTTTTCATTTTATGTATGTGTTTTGATGTGGTAATTTAGAAAACCAGGTTTAGCAGTACAACTAAAAGGTTCAACTGATCAACTTGCAGGTTCAAAAGTACAACTAAAAGGTTCAACAAGTACAACTAAAGGTTCAACTGGTAAAACCAATATGTATCTGCTATCTCAAGTTGTATTGCTGATAGTAAGATAAATTAGAAGTAAGAAGAAGTCCATAACATGAAAAAATATAGTGACAATTATTTTTATTTTTTCTTAATACAAGCTATTGTTTCATATGAACCTCTCTTCAAAGTATATGGACTCTTTGTTCTTCTCATATCATTTACAACAAAATACGGAAAAATACGATATCGTTAAAATTTTCCAACCAGAACCTCTTAACTGATGAATTATCATGGAACAAATTGGCCAACTTGAATCCTAAAGTTTAAGTAAAGGCCAACTATAAAAACACGAAAATCTATTAAAGTCCAACTATGTTAGTGTCGGAACAACTGAACACTTTATACAACTATGAGTAAAGTTATATGTATATTAATATTATTCCGCCGACATTTCAGAAGAAATAGACACGTGCTCTCCTATGAGTAAAGAAATAGACACGTGCTCTCCAAAATATATTTTATTCCGCTCTCCCAATTTCATAATTTCATTTTCTCAAATTCTTCACATTTCAAAAGTAGATCTTAGAGTTAGAACAAACGAAGTAACGCCGTCGCCGACTTCAGCTTCGATAATAAACCATGCCAATCAAGCTACACTGAGAGTTCCGAAACTGAAGCAAGCTTCGATAGTGGCGTGCAAGAGCGGACGGTAATTATGAGTTCCAACCATATGTTCTGTGGCGAAGCAAGATGAAACGAGAAGTGTGTGCTACTGGGAGAGAAATCAGGCAGAAATACTACAAGTGCCAAAGAGTGAGGTAACGCTGTTTTGTATTGCAATTGTGTTAAGTTTACTTTACTTTAGTAATGGAGCTTTCTTAGTAATGTTGTGTTGAATTCTGTTGTGTTTCGTTGTTTCAAAAATTGAGTATAGGTGGGGAGAACATTTATCTAAGTGGTGGGATGATGCTATTGATGAAAGTTTCTCAGGTTGTGGCACGAAATTAGGACCCAGTGTGGTTTAATCATCCTGGAATGGAGTCCATTCGTCAGTCATTGAGTCGTATGCGTCTTGAACTTGATTCCCTTAAGGAGGAGCAGAGTCAGCAAATTAAGCAGACTCCTACTTTGAGGCACTTTCTGAGTCAATGGTGTTATGCGTATTGACATGGCACATGTTTAGGAGAACCTGACCTTATGTACGCTTGTACCGTTATGAGTGGTGATGCAATGGAGCATTTCTGAGCATCTCCGTGGTATTATGGTATTGAGGTTGGTGATCTGAAAGAGCGCTTAGCAAGAAAGAATCTGAGATTCATAAGCTAAGAGTTACTTGCTAAGTGGTAATTGTGTGCTACTAGACATTGTGTATAACTGTCTAAGACTATGTTGTTTAAGCGACTCTCTGTTAAGCTTTATAAGACTTTGTAGTTTAAACTTTATAAACTATGTGTTTAAGCTTTCATGAGCACTAGTAAGACCAGTTGTGCAGTGGAGTTTCGTGTAGTACCACATAACACTAGTTGTTTCAAATTACTAATATTGTAGTTGTACCCAAATATACCAGTGTTGAAACTAAATACACATAGTTGTTCTTAAAAAATAGTTGTACATAAATAACACAAAATTACCAATTAACAATATT